>CM062235.1:13198567-13945049 GCA_031216185.1 Syzygium aqueum | reverse complement strand
TTTCAGACGCAAAAATTTTCTAGACTTTGAAAGTTTCCAAACGTAGAAAATTTGCAGACCCAGATTCTGAAGTTTTTCAGACGCAGAAAATTTTCCAGACTCAGATGCTGAAGTCTTTCAGACAATGAAAATTTTCCAGACGCAGAAGTTTTTCAGACGCTGAATTTTGTAGACGCAGAAGTTAACACAACAGCTAGTGATCTGGCTTGGATTTCACAAGGAAGGTTTTGATTGACTTAATCTAAATCAATTTGATTGTCAATCAAAATATTATCACAACGGATTAATCTCTACTTATAGAAATCAAGATTCTGACTGTATGGGCGATTAGAATCAGCGGGATTCGGAATCTGTCACTCAACAGCTACTCTATTCCTTCTTTACATATCTGTCTAAGGTGAAGATTGAAAAATGATCCTCTGAAGACTGTCCAACGGCTAGTTTGGAAGTGGAGGAGTATTTAAGGAAGATCATCGAGCAGCAGAAGTAATAACAGATTCAAGAATCATCAAGTCCAAAGCCTGAGCTTATTCCAATTCTTTTTCTTCCTTGAACCAAACTTTAGAATCTTGAGGAACACTTTGTAAGAGTGTTTGTGTGAGATAGAGAGTCCTATCGTACACAAGAGTATTATCACTCTTAATCTGTAACACCTCTTGATTACATAGTGAAATCCAGCCGGTAGGCTGTCAGCGTGGGAGAGTGGACGTAGGCTTACCATAAGCCGAACCACTATAAATTCTGTGTGCAGTTTTTCTATCCATTAACTTTTACTTCATACACTGCACTTTCAAGAGCACCGTCCTTATAGAATCTGAATATTATTCGGATTCAATCTGTGTTTTATCATTTCCGCTTAAATTTGTTAAATTTGTTTAAGATCACCTATTCACCCCCCTCTAGGTGATCCTTGCTAGCTATTTCAATTGGTATCGGAGCAGGTTGCTCATATGTTGAAGTGTTTTACTTCTAAGCTTACGATCTTTATGGCTAGCTTTAGTGCTCCAGGTCTTATTGAAGGTCAAAGTAACAACAGACCTCCCTATTTCGATGGCAAGGATTACAGCATCTGGAAAAGCAAGATGAAGGCTTTCATAAAGTCAATTGATCACATGCAATGAGATATTATCATTAGAGGAGTTAGACCAAAAGCTTCTGATTCAAAAGAAAAGATGGATGAAAATATGCCAATAGATCTTCCATTATCTCAAACTGAGATATCTAAAAGAGAATCTTTAGATTCCAAAGCAATTTATTCTTTTTATTGTGCTTTAGCACCTGTTGAGTATAAAAGAATTGCTTCTTGTGAATCAGCTAAGGATATCTGGGACACTCTCTACATCACCTATGAAGGAACAGATCGTGCCAAGGAAACTCATATTAACATACTGCTTGGCCAATATGAATCCTTCAAAATGAAGCCTGAAGAATCTGTTGCCGATATGTATGATAGATTTGCAGAAATAGTAAATGGTTTTGCATATCAAGGACAACTTGTTCCAGATGTGATGAAAGTCAACAAACTCTTGAGAGGATTGACAAAACAGTGGGAAAACATCAAAACCTCTATCGGAGAAACTCAAAGGATCATGCCTCTCTCCGTGACTGAGTTAATTGGAACTCTTCAATCATATGAGACAGAAAAACGGATTGAAGAAAATGAATCCAGAGGTAATAAATCAATTGCTTTAAGGACTAACATTGATTCTGATGCACTTCTGATGAAGCAGATAAATCAAAGAAAATAATCTGCTTTCACTGTAGAAAGCGAGGATACATCAAACCAAACTATCCTCTTCTGAAAAAGAAGACTAAATTTGAAAAGGCAAAGAAGGCCTTGAAAGCAGAAACGTGGAGCGATACAGAGTGTAAAGACAGTGATGAAGACATCTCAAACTTCTGTCTAATGGCCAACTCAGATGCAGACTCAGATTTAGAATCAAATGCAAAAATTGAAATTGAGGTAAATCATTTTGAAATGCCTATTGAAGTTTCAAACTACATTGATGAATTATGTTTTGAATTCAAGGCTGCTCTTAAAAGAATCTCTTCTCTGAAAAAGGAAAATTCATCTCTTAGACAACAGCAGACTTCACAAAAAGAAAAAATTGATTTTCTTCAAAAAGAATTTCATCAACTCAAGGAAAGTCGAGATTTTCTTTCCAAAGAAAATGCTGCTTTGAAAAAGGAAGTTACGGAACTAGTTTCCAAATTTTCAAAAGGTTCAGAAACCTTGATGTTGACACCTAAATTTTACCGAGCATTTAGTTTAATTTGCATAGAAAATTAGGGATTAATTTTTAACCCCTAAACAAAAAATATTTAATTTTGCATAATATATAGTTTAGGTTTATTTTAGTTTAATTGCATTATTGCATCGGACCGGCGATGGTGAGCGAGTTTAAAATTCATCGAACAAAAAACGGGACGCTCGGGAATGCAAGGGCCCGGGAATTTCATGTCGCACGGGCTTGGTTGTTGTAATTTGGGCTAAATTTAATGACGTTGAGTTAATTAATTCAGCCCATTTAATTAATTAGAAGCCCACATTAAATCAGCCCATTTATGTTAATTAGAGCCTGAGCCCAAGTCTAAGCCCATTAGGATTAGAGCCCATCCTAATTGACCTAGGATTAGCATTATATAAACATAACTAGGTTAGAAATTATGGGGGGAGGATAGAATTTTCAGATCAGAAATTTTTTTGAGTGAGAGAGAGAGGGACAGCCGTCGTCGCGCCTCCATCGACGTCGTACCCGCTCACGGCTAGACCTGTGGCCGTGGGTCGCTGTTGTCCCGACCGACAACGTGCTGGTCACTGCCGCTATTCTTACTCGTGCAGCCACGGTTTCCGCTGTTCCTTTAACCAACACCTCCGACGACCAGCGCAGCGGCACTCCCGAGAGTCCTCGGCATCCAACAAGCAGATCCGGAAGACTCCAGCATCTCCATGCGTGACATCGAGTCAACCTGCTGCTGCCCGCTTACGGTGAAGCCCCCGCCCAGGTGAAGTCTAGTCCGAGTGATCCTGAAGATTTTCCATGCAGAAGACGCCAAAGGAGGACCACGTGCATGAAGGTTTCTTCCTCACCGACTGCTCGTAACTTCTCCCTGTCCAGTGCCCAGTCGACGGCGGCTTCAAGCAGCCGAAGTCGCTGTTCAACGAGAAGCCCTTGCACAGTCCGACTTCTTTAGTCAACAAAGGAGCTGCCCCAGCCCCCAGTCAACCGAGAAAAACCTCGAGAAGTCCTAAAGCTGTCCCTGTTCTGCAGCGTAGCTTCACCAACGAGCCGACTCAGCTGTTGCCCCCCCTTCATGAGTCGTCCCTGTCGCTGATCTTCGTTCAGTGAAGCTCCGCTCGTCACTAGCACATTAAGAAGGCCCTGACAGTTCACGGTCAAATATCTAAGGAGTCAATCTACACACAAATCATGCACTCTCTTGCGAAGCATCGTCGCTGGTCATCCTCACCACAATTTTTGACGTAAGCTGCTCGAGTATCTCCTGCCTTGATCGAACATCACCGCTCCAGCCCCACTGAAACAGCCCATGCACATTCGGCTTCAGCATTAGGAAGTCCACTCAGAAGACGCCCTCCACAGAATACGTAGAGGGAAGCTGCCCAAGTCTATGTTCTTCAACAGCCCATCCACGTCCCTCCTCAGCAACGGCGCCCACAAAGCCTTGAAGTGAAGCAGTTGGTCCACGTTTTGCTTCAGCCCAAGTCAACGTTCATCAACGCCAATTGCAGACGTCTTGGACGCCCAGAACAGCAAGCCCAGACGCCTCCCACGGCAGCCATCAAGGAGTCCAGATTGTGTCGCATGTTGACTAGCGAGGTCAACGATCTCGTGTGAACTGTAGACCACGTCCAGCAGCTTCCCATCGCGTCCAGATCGCTCGAGGAGTTCTCAACAGCCGCAACAATTTGAGCAACGACCGGCCACCATAGCCGGTTGAACATCCAAGCCATCGTTCGTCGAGGGATACGGAAAACACCGTCCGAACAGCCGCCTCCGCCGTGCCGTGCGTTGTCCCGACTTGTCGTTGTGAGCCCCCGCCGGTGAGCCGTGTTGCCGTTCGTCGCAATCCGATCTGAAGTCGATCCCGATCTCGAACCGAATTCGAAATTTGGAGGTTATCCAAATTAGGTAAGATTATCCGGTAAATTTTCAGAATATTTTAATTTCCTAATTTGGAGTGTTTTGAATATTGCATGAATATCTTGTGCATAATTAGATATGTTTAGATAATGTTCTAGATATCCGCAATATTTTGAAATATTCAAATTAGGAAAATTTCCTAATTTAAGCAACGTATCTGGACGACTACCTGACTTTAACCCTAAAGTCCGATACGCGGCGGTACGGAAAATCATTATTCTATTCCTAACCACTTGAATACGATAATGATTTTGATTAGCTTTCCAAATTTGAACTATCAATTATCCGTCAATATCTATAACCCTTTAGATATGACCGATAGTTTGATTTTTGTGCCTAATCCGAGTTTGAAACGAATTTGGCGGATCGCGTGGTTGATTTGAATGTGGATGCTATCTTTGTTTAAATTGTTTTCTTTCCTTTTTCAAATAAAAAGAAAATTAAAAAAAATCTGTTTTGTTATTTAAATTAGAATTTTGCATGTCTAGGATTTTTGAATATATCCCGAAGGATAAGATAAATATCTAATTTAAATTAGGACTTAACGTGGCAAATTTCCTAATTTAAATTAGATATTATTTCAAATTCTAACGGATTATTCACGTTATTTTATTATTCCGAATTTTAATCAAAAAATCCCAAAAAGAAATCATTCTAGGGTAGATTATGTCATCATATATTGCATGTTAACTTAGGTATTTTTGAATTTCGAATTTTAAACAGAAAATACTAAAAATAGAAGTCATTAGGTTGCATGTTATTTTAGGCATTTTCATTAATTCCGAATTTCATTTAATTCCGAATTTCTTTAAAGAAAAATACCAAAATACATCATTGCACGTCATTAGAATTAGGTCACTTCGTCGCGTGTCATATAGTTTGCATGTTAGGTTGCATTAGTCCGCGTGTCATATTTTGCACGTCATTGCATATAGGTTAGATTTCATTTTAAATAAAGTGAAAATCCAAAAAAAAGAAATTGAGTGAATGCTTTGTTAATTAGAAATCATATTAGGATTGTTTGTATGATTTTTTGCTAACAATGCAGATGCTTGCTGGATTCGAGGTAAGTTGTTCTCCTAAATTAGCAATTTATTTAATGCTTTGATTTATGGGTGTTAAATTGGTGGTTTGCGTACCCATATGAACACCTCACATGTTAGTGACATAAGTTAAAATGGATCCAAACTGCCTGCCAAAACATTTTTGAAATGAAAAGGTACCGAAAGGGCGTTAGACTAGATCTAGCGTAATCAAGTCCCCGAGCTTAGAATCTCTGGTTCGTAGGAATAAAACATATCTCCCTATGTTTTATTTAGGTTTCTAATCGACCTACTGTAAATTGATTAGTGGCGACTCCAAGCATGAAAATATTTGCATGTTAAGATCTTAAACCCTAAGTTGCGAATTGGTAGGGCTTGGGAGGGCCCGAGTTAAGTTCAATCTTAATAATCCATTAGCCCGAGAAAATTGAATAAATTTTTTTAGGGTCGCGACACTTGAAAAATATTCTTTCTGTACAAATTCCTTATTTCAACAAATCTGGTCTCGGATTTGTAAAGGAAAATAAAAGTTTAATTGATTTTCCAAAGGTCAATGAGAGATTAAGACAAAGACCTCCTTGGCAAGTTTACAAAAATCATTTCAAAAAGAATTTTGTTAAACCTGTTGGTCGAAGTGCTTTAAAGTGCTCAAAATGTAAAGATCCACAACATTTTGAGAATGAATGTCCTAAGGTCTGGAGACTTATTCGAAGAGACTTCATTAAGACAACTTATACTAACTTTCAAGGACCCAAACAAGTTTGGGTACCAAAGAAAACATGAGTAGTTGTAATTTTTGCAGGTCACCACAAAGAGGAAAAGAAAGTGGTACCTGGACAGTGGATATTCCAGGCATATGATTGGAGATCCTAGCATTTTTGCTGAATTACAAAGTCTGAATGGTGGAAAAGTTTCTTTTGGAGGAAATAATAAAGGAAGAATAGTTGGAAAAGGAACTGTTGAGATTGGAGGATTCATAATCAATGATGTTTTATTGGTAAAAGGCCTCAACTACAATCTGATAAGCATAAGCCAATTATGTGATTCAGGATTCAGAATCAACTTTCAAGAAGATACTTGTTCAGGAACAAGCAAAGATAGTTCTCAAACTTTCACAGGGAGAAGACATGGGAACATTTATCTACTAGACATCAACTCAAACTCCACTCATTGTTTGATCTCAGTCAAAGAGGATGAAGGTCTTTGGCACAGAAGATTGGGACATATCAGTATGAAGCAGATCTCAAAAATATTAAACAAGAAACTGTACAAGGACTGCCAGATTTGAGATACAGAAAAACAGAACTATGCAATGCTTGCACTCTAGGAAAACAAGTAAGAAGATCTTTTAAGCCTATACATCATGTTTTCACTAATCGTGCTTTGCAGCTTTTTCATATGGATCTTTTTGGACCAACCAGAACACAGAGCATTGGTGGTAAGAAATATTGTCTAGTCATTGTTGATGATTTCACCAGGTTTACATGGGTATTCTTTCTTGCTCATAAAAATGAAGCTTTCTCATGTTTTTCAAAGTTTGCAAGAAAAATTCAGAATGAAAAGAGCTATACTATTTCCTGCATCAAAACTGATCATGGGGGAGAATTTGATAATCAAAACTTCTCGAATTTTTGTGAGGAAAATGGTTTTCAACACAATTTCTCTACTCCATATACACCAGAACAAAATGATGTTGTGGAAAGGAAAAATCGTTCTTTGCAAGAAATGACAAGAACCATGTTAATTGAAAGCAAGATTCCTTCTCATTTTTTGGCAGAAGCAGTTTTTACAGCCTGTTATATCATTAACAAAGTCTTTCTCAGAACAATTCTTGAGAAAACCCCCTATGAGCTTTTTAAAGGTAGAAAGCCCAACATCTCATATTTTCGTGTGTTTGGTTATAAGTGCTTTATTCTTAAAAATTCAAATGACCGTTTCGGTAAGTTTGATGAGAAGGCAGATGAAGGTTTTTTCCTTGGATACTCAACTACAAGCAAAGCATACAGAGTCTTCAACAAAAGCTCTCAGACTATGGAAGAAACAATGAATGTAAAGTTTGTTGAAAATATCCAGACTCAAAAAGATGAATCTGAACCATCTCCTATTGTTCAAGAATCTGAAAACTCTCCAAAGATCGTTGAGTCTGAAGAAGGAAGCAGAAAAGAAATAATTCAGACTCAAGCTGATATTTCAGAATCTGATGAGATTCAGAAGGATAAATTCAATAGAAATTGGAAACACAAATTCAGTCATCCAAAGAACCTCATCATTGGTGATATAGAAGATGGGATCAAAACAAGGTCAAAATACAAAGAGAACATCAGCAACCTTGCATTTATCTCAGAAATAGAACCAAAGGAAGTTGATGAAGCTTTATCAGATGAAAGCTGGATAGAAGCCATGCAGGAAGAGCTACAATAATTCAAAATCAATGATATCTGGAAACTTGTGCCAAGACCAAAAAATCATCCAGTAATCGGAACAAAATGGGTTTTTAGAAACAAATTGGATGACAAAGGGAAAGTCACAAGAAACAAGGCAAGGCTGGTTGCAAAAGGCTTCTCTCAAGAAGAATGCATTGACTATGATAAAACCTATGCACCAATTGCCAGGTTAGAAGCCATTAGGCTATTATTAGCTTATACTTATTTCCATGACTTTAAATTTTTTCAGATGGACGTGAAAAGTGCCTTCCTAAATGGCTATATCAAAGAAGAAGTTTATGTAGAACAACCTCCTGGTTTTGAAGAACCAAAGAAGACTGACTAAGTTTACAGACTCAATAAAGCTCTTTATGGTTTGAAACAAGCACCTCGTGCTTGGTACGAGAGATTGAGTAGCTTCCTTCTGAAAAATGGCTTCACAAAAGGTAAAATTGACACAACTCTTTTTATTAAAAGAAAAGGTAAGGACTTTCTATTAGTTCAGATCTATGTTGATGATATTATATTTGGATCTTCTAATGAGTTGTTGTCCAAGGAATTCTCAAAAGATATGCAGAACGAGTTTGAAAATGAGCATGATGGGCAAATTGACATTCTTTCTTGGTCTACAAGTGAAACAAACCAAGAATGGTACATTCATTTGCCAAGAAAAGTATGCCAAGGAAATTGTCAAAAAGTTTGGACTGCAAAACTGCAAGAAAATAGACACTCTTATGTCTCAATCTTCCAAGCTGGATAAGGATGAAAATGGTAAAAAGGTTGATCAGAAGTGGACAGGAAAAGTACTACAGGTACATGTCAATTACTTGGAAATATGTTGGTATCTTGGTACTCAAAGAAGCAAAACACAGTAGCACTTTCAATAGCTGAAGCAGAATATATTGCCTTGGGAAGCTGCTGTGCACAGATTCTATGGATGAAGCAGCAATTACGAGATTTTGCAATTGAAGACTCAAGTACTGTAATCAAATGTGATAACACAAGTGCTATCAATTTGACCAAGAACCCTATTCTTCATTCTCGTGCAAAGCATATTGAAATTAAGCATCACTTGATTTGAGATCATATGCATAATGGTGATGTGAATATTCAATTCATTGATTCTAAGAATCAATTAGTTGATATATTCACAAAACCACTTGATAAATCTTCATTTGAATATATTAGAACTCAATTGTGCATTACTTATCCTTTTTCTTAAAGTGTCTTATAGACAGGAATTTTTCAGATTCAGAGGTTCTCCGTCTGAGTAATTCATACTCAAGAGATAAGTACTTTCTAAACTGTTATGGCATGAATATCTTGGTGGGAAATTTTTTGGCAAGACATTATCATATTTGTTAATTCTGGAAAACAAGCCAGGTAAATATTCTATATTATTTGATTGATCGCTTATGCTTAATATACATATATTCTCTTTGTTTGATTGCATGTTATACCTCTCGTCCGTAACTCTTTTTTATATATACCGTTTCTCTCGCCGTAAAAACCCTACCCATAAAAACTCTTTCGTACTTTTTTCTCTCTCGATCATCTCACCTCTCGGACCGTCTCGAACCTAAAAAGATCATCTTTTTCTTCTCATTCTCCAAAAATCTAATCTTTCTCCTTCAAATTTGTTCATCATGCCTTATAAGATCAAGTCTACTCGGATTCTCAATCGTGACTCTAAATCCACTGCTCCACCAGAGTATATGGAGTTATCAGATACGGAGTCTGAGCAGCCAAGCCCTACAGAATCCACTCAACAGGAGCATCGTTCTATGTCTACACCAGCTACCACCGGTAAAACAGATTTTCGGTACAATGATATAAATATGGTGTGAAAAGTTTATGAACGTCTAAAACGGAGTAATGCCTCCACCTCTCTTCTTTATGACTGCTTAAGAGACAACGGTTTTCATGATGAGGCAAGTCTTGTTCAAGAATACACTAGGTCTCGTTTTGAACCTGCTGAGGAACAAGTCTGTTCTACTCCCATACGGAGTTCCTCTAGAAAAGGGAAAGAAAAAGTTGGAGAATCGTCACACTCCCATGCTGAGGAAACAAATCCTGTTAGCCCTAAACCATTCGGTGCTTCTAAATTTGTTATTCTTGATGATGATGCGAAGTTCTATGAGAACTTTGTGCGAGTTGGTATTGCTTATGGGTTGATAGGTACTGGTGGTCTCTTCAGAAGTACAGAGCATAATGTGTTCTATAAGATGCTATTCGCACGAGGGGTGATGAACTATCGTAACGTTGATTTTGATTATTTTGATAGAGCTGGTATTCCTGTTTTGCATCTCTTCAATAGGCTAGGAATTTCTGAATACTGTATGCAGTCTGCCAAAGTATATGCTGAATTAACTGCATATTTTTATTCAAATCTCTCAATTTTATCACCAAACTAGATTCAATTTACTGTTGATGATAGAAGATATGATCTGAAAGTTGAAGATCTAGCCTTAATAATGGGAGCAAAACACTCCAAATTCACTCCTTTGAAAGTGAGCATTGAAGATGCTTGGATGACAGCCTCTAGAGATCAGAAATCTGCTTCAAGTTCAAATCGAAATATCACCTACTCTGACTTAACCAGAACCTTAGTGATCCTGCACAAAATCATCATCAACTGCTTAAGGCCCAAAGCTGTTTTCAAAACAGATCTGTCTAAATCTGAAGTCAATCTTATATGGGCAATTCTAAAAGGAAAGGTTTTCTCTCTTCCTCACATTATCATCTTTCACATGTATCGTGCACTTCATAAGGGCAAGGGACTACTCCCATATGGATCTCTCATTTCTGCCATATTTTCATATCTGAATGTTCCTATTCTAAATGAATTGTGCTGAACTGTGATACCTTCTATGGCTGTGGGAGAGAGAATGATACAAAAGATGAAAAACTTTGATGATGTATGGGAGAAAACAGGAAAATCCAAAAGCAGGGAAGCTCTGTCCTCAGAAAGCAGGAAGAAGGTTGAAAAGGAAATAGAGGTCAAGAAAAGAAAGTAACCAACAAAGAAACAGCCAGCTTCTTCCACTATGCTCAATGTTTATAGAAAGAAAAGAAGAATCCTTCTTCAGGATGAAAGAAGAAGAGGACATTGAATCTGGAAGAACAGCTGATCCATATGTTGCTACAAAGGTTCCAGAATCAGTTTCTGGAGAATCTAATCTGCTTGGTCAGGGTGATGATCAACATGGAACTGATACTTCTCAAATCCATCTTGAAGAACCAGTTAATGCAGAACCTTCTGAAGTACATGAAGAATTTCAGGTGGAGATTCCATCAGAAACAGGGGGAGGATTCGAATAGCCTGCTCAGGAAAATATCCAGAACCAGACTTCTGATAATCTGTTAATTTTGACCCTTCTGCTAGAGATCAAAGCCAAGCAAGCTGCACTGAAGGAAAATATGAAGAATCTTCATAGAATTGTTGAGGAAAACAATCAAGCTCAACAACTTCAGGCAGAAAAAGACAAGGCAGAGTTACAGGAGGCTCTTGCTCAGTGTTCTTTGAATATGGAGCAAGCCATGGGTCAATGCGCCAACAAGATTGATGAAACTGTTTCGATTCTAGACAATTTTCAGCTCATTCGTACCCTTTCTAAAAAATGACCTATCTTTTGTTCATTCCTTCTTCAAACATTCATCAATTTGCACTCATAACTCTTGATTCTGACACTTTGTTTGAATGATTTTTATATATTGCTTATTCTGCTTATTGTTCTTTTTGCTGATGACAAAAATGGGGAGAAATTATGCAGAAAGTGTTATACTAACACCCATTGATTTGCAGGTTATGCAGGTTATAGAGAAATACACATTTCTTTCAGTGTTTCACTTTTGATATCTATATTTCATGCACTTAAAATGTTTATTCTCTTCAATTTCAGTTAATATTATTTGAATCTGCATGGAAATTTTGTCACCGTAAAAAATGGGGAGATTGTTGAGGAAAACCCCAATAGATTTTGAAGTTGACAAAACTTTCCATAATAACTTGTAATTCTAACACGAAGTTTTTCCAAGTTATTATAGTCCGAAAATTCAGAAGGAGATTTCAGAAGCAGAAATTTTTCAGAAGCAGAAATTTTTCAGACGCAAAAATTTTTCAGACTCTGAAATTTTCCAGATGCATAAAATTTACAGACTCAGATTCTGAAGATTTTCAGACGTAGAAAATTTTCTAGATTCATACGCTGAAGTCTTTCAGACAATGAAAATTTTCTAGACGCAGAAATTTTCCAGACGCAGAAAATTTTCCAAACTCAGACGCAGAAATTTTCCAAACGCAGAAAATTTTTCAGACTCAAATGCAGAAGTTTTTCAGACGTTGAATTTTGCAGACGCAGAAGTTAACACAACAACTAGTGATCTGGCTTGGATTTCACAAGGAAGGTTTTGATTGACTTAATCTAAATTAATTTGATTGTCAATCAAAATATTATCACAACGGATTAATCTCTACTTATGGAAACTAAGATTCTGACTGTATGGGCGACCAGAATCAGCGGGATTCAGAATTTGTCACTCAACGGCTACTCTATTCCTTCTTTACATATCTGTCCAAGGTGAAGATTGGAAGATGATCCTCTGAAGACTGTCTAACGGCTAGTTTGGAAGTGGAGGAGTATTTAAGGAAGATCATCGAGCAGCAGAAGTAACAACAGATTCAAGAATCATCAAGTCCAAAGCCTGAGCTTATTCCAATTCTTTTTCTTCCTTGAACCAAACTTTAGAATCTTGAGGAACACTTTGTAAGAATGTTTGTGTGAGATAGAGAGTTCTATCGTACACAAGAGTATTATCACTCTTAATTTGTAACATCTCTTGATTACATAATGAAATCCAGCCGGTAGGTTGTCAGCGTGGGAGAGTGGACGTAGGCTTATCATAAGCCGAACCACTATAAATTCTGTGTGCAATTTTTTTATCCCTTAACTTTTACTTCATACACTGCACTTTCAAGAGCACCGTCCTTATAGAATCTGAATATTATTCAGATTCAATCTGTGTTTTATCATTTCCGCTTAAATTTGTTAAATTTGTTTAAGATCACCTATTCACCCCCTCTAGGTGATCCTTGCTAGCTATTTCATTAGCTACTGTAGCTGGAGATGTTTTACTTGGAAGAGATAAAATACAAAAGATATTGCTCGCCAGGCTTACAGAAACAGTGGTGATGTGGTTGTCTGAAGAGCAGGACTTTTGGAGTGCATTTGAAGACGATTCATCTGCTATTCAGCCACTTGGTTTGCAACAGGTATCTGATTCATGACATTTTTTTCCTTTTTTGTTTTATTTCCTTCTGTGTGCGTGCTAAACAAGGATTACCGAAATGCGAGAAGTAGTTAAGTCATTCGGGCACTTATCTTCGTTCGTGATCTTCGTAAAATATAAAGAAAAGCATTCCCTTCTGTACATGACATTTCCTCTTAGATACATGTAAAACCAAAGATGTTTGGGCAGAATTAGGAGATTTTGTGCCCTCTTATCTCTATAATAGTGGATGGACTTGAAGCATGTTCAGATGAGCTGCTTCGAAAAAAATTTGCTGATCACTATCTATATATTTTTGCTTCCGGCACCAGAAAAACTCCTACTCGAGGATTAGTGTTGTCCTTGATTTCCATGCTTTTACTGGTGGCACACCTATGGACATCGAATTTGCCTCTTGTCTGAAGCCTCAACATAAAGATTGTTACTTCTATTTTCGTAACTGATACTGCTATATTACTAGCAAGGCGAAAGCTTATCATCGGATGTCAGCCAGCTATTAGTCTTCACTTAAGTACTAGTTTTAACAATCATAAGACTACATGCAGCGTTGGATAGCTGAGAACTCGTGTCATGTCCAGATGACTGGGAAAATTTGATTGCTTCATTCTGTTCATCTGTTGAGCAACTGATATTCCGATTATGGGTCTATTAGATCCCAAATTTAATACTGCATACTTTTGAACATGTAGTGGTATGTCTCTCTTATTCTAGCACTTGTCTTAATAGGTGATTCAAACTATTTTTTTCTGCTATCCGTTGTTCAAATAAAGCGAAGTCCTTAGCTATTTTGTTGCTTCTATTGTGGTTTCTGTATAGTCCTCTTAAACCTGTTTGGTTAACATTCTGCTGTTTTCTTTTGATGTTTACGGTTATCTGAAGGTCTTATTGTTGTTTCTTATTACCCACTTGGTTCAGATTATTTGGGTCTGAAGATAACGCGATACTAATTTGCTCCGTTCATGCGGTTGATTTGATGCAGTTGATTCTTGATATGCACTTCACCGTTGAAATAGCGCGCTTTGCTGGTTATCCATCTAGGCATGTGCACCAGATTGCATCAGCCATCATTGCCCGTGTAATCAGGACGTTTTCTGCTAGAGGCATAGACCCTCAGAGGTATCATTCAATGCTATCTCTCTCTCTCTCTCTCCCCGTATGACTTAAAAGCTAAATACTGCTTTCTCCCCCACTCCCCTCTCCTGTTTTTGCAGCACACTCCCGGAGGATGAATGGTTTGTTGAAACTGCAAAATCGGCAATAAACAAGCTTCTGGGAACATCGGGTTAAGACACCTCTGAAATTGACGAGGACCACATCGTACATGACGATATCATCTCCGATTCTGATGAGTCTGCTTCTTCTCTTTCGACGGTTGAATCCATCGAGTCGTTTGCTTCTGCAAGCATGGGAGAACTTGAAAGCCCCAGGTTCACTGATCCGGAGAGCTAAGATATATTTACATACATATCTCATTCATCTAGTTATATCTTCCCCGGAAGATAAAGGTAGGAGCTCATCGCGTCCCATCTTTAGCTTTTAGCGGACATGGCCATCGGCCAATCTCTATATCACAAGGTAGCTTGTTCAAGATCCTTTTGAGTTCTGAAACTTGAGACTGGCATTTATCAACAGGGACTGTGAAGTAGATTGAAATTCACGGAGAGTATAGGTTGGTGCTTAGTACAGTGCTGAATTGTTGGTGAATCGTCGGCAAGTGTATAGCGTATTTAAGCAGTGTTTAGTACATTCACTGCCAGTTACTGTCAAATAGCACAGCCTCTCTCTCTGTCTCCGTCTCTCTCTCTCTAATAACAATTCGGAATTATGCAATGATACGTTCCTTTTCATTCTTTCTCCCTACAAAAATGCCGTAATACATCTCAAGATGGAAGGAATATTAGAAAAATACACTAGCATGGCCACGCGTTTGTGATTTGATCGATATCAGAATCTTCATGACGGTCCGACATTAGTTAGAATTGCCCTTGAGAGTGTTTCTTTGGTAGTTTGCCATAAACATTGTTTTCGCTAATCGAAAGTTAGTTCCCCAGATCGTGACGCCGCCGTGTTATTTCGCCCTCATGCTAGCAATAGCACATCAAATTGCATTCATTCCTACAACTTGCTAATTCCAAAATTTCAAGAACTTGGGGAGAGATCTGCAGAAAGATCTTGCTTTAGTAGAACCTTTTCTTAAAGGTCGGTTGAGGAATATTTACTTTTTATCCACTTGGCTAAAAGATGGACAAAGCCATTTTATTCACCTTGGA
This sequence comes from Syzygium aqueum, assembly GCA_031216185.1. Lineage (NCBI taxonomy): Eukaryota > Viridiplantae > Streptophyta > Magnoliopsida > Myrtales > Myrtaceae > Syzygium > Syzygium aqueum. The sequence goes on along the minus strand of CM062235.1, from coordinate 13,929,861 downwards.
ATTCATCCACAAGATGGGAATAAAGTCTTGGGGGAGAGATAGATCTGCAGAAAGACCTTGCTTTAGTAGAACCTTAATGAATATTTACTTTTTTTTTTTTGGTTAAGGTAAGAATTTGTATTACTTTTCATAAACACCATATACAAAAGAGGTAGGAACACCCAGCGACCCAAAGGAGACAAAGGATGTCCATATGGGGACAAGGGTGGCTACGCAACCTATACAAAGCCACAAAGAGAGAGGCAAAAGAACCTAAACAAAAGCAACAAAGAGAGCTACACGCTCAAAACAAGAGGAACAAAAGACTAAGAAGGAGCTGAGTCAACTTCAAAGATCGCTGGAGGTAGACCCCATCTCCTTTGTATCTTCCGGTTTGTAGGAGTGTCAGCAATTGAAGATTCGCTAAAAGATGGAAAGAGCCATTTTGTTCCCCTTGGAATTCATCCACAAGATGGGAATAAAGTCATGTCACAAGTCACAATGATGCTGTGTATATATAGTGGAGCAAGAGGAAGCTTGAGATATCGGGAGAGAAGACCCTGTGAGAGAGATTATCATCACTAAAGAGAACTCCAAGCCAGAGAGAGCATCGGAAGCCATGGAAGGACAGTGTCGTCCCCATCAGTGTCAATCCATTTTGAGGCGGTCTGATTCACCAGCAATTCACGATAACATCCCCCTGGAGAAACTGTATGATCAGCTCTGTGCTGGTGTTTTCTTAAACAATGGGACCATGGTAAGTCACACTCCACTCCTTATGCTTCTTCCTTGCTGAAATCCACATCAAAAGACACATGACTGTCGGAACACGAGTTCACAGCGCCCCGCATATACCGGTTCTGAAAGCAATTCGTTCGCTTTTTTTTTTGCGCGCCATTTCGGTAAATCGGCGAATATGTCTTTCGGTTACCTTTTGATTTTCGATAAGATGGGACAAGTGGGCGAGCAAATTAGGCATGTGATGTTGTCCTGTTTGAATTGATGTGGTGGCAGAAATACTCGGTGGAAAAGAAATCGAAGAAGAATTGCTTCATGATGTATGCACGGGGCTTCTCCATCACTTGGGCCGAGAACAACTCTTACTGGAAATGGGTGACCGAGAAAGATGCATCCAGGTGAAAAGCACACCTGATTTCACCAGTACCATGAACTCATTTCGTTCTACGCTTGCTTCATCATGTTGTGATAACCTACCCTAACAATCACCGTCAAAGTTTCGCAGCGACGCGGTCCTGGTGGAAATGGCCGAGCTGCTCAATGTGTGCTGGCTGGATGCGCGCGGCAAGTTCGACGTGTCGAACCTGTCCCGGGCGACGACCTACGAGGTGGTCTTCGTGATCAAGCTAAAACCGTCGGGTTACGGGTGGGAGGTTCCGGTGAACTTCGGGGTGACTTTCCCGGACGGGACCAAGGAAGAGCACCAGGTGAATCTGAAGAAGAAGCCGAAGGGGGAATGGATAGAGATCAAAGCAGGAGAGGTGAGCACATCAGAGTTTGAGGAGGGGGATGTGGAGGTGTCCTTGTTTGAGATTGAAGGTGGGCAGTGGAAGAGCGGGCTTGTCCTCAAGGGAGCTCTCATTAGGCCCGAAAAATAAATAAATAATCAACCTCATAAGATTATGTACAAGTGCCTCAAAGAAAGAATCGTTAAAAATAAGCACTTCAGTTGGTGGGGTTGCCCTTATTAGTGCTTTTTCTAGTGTAATTTCCCATGGTCATTTTCAATAAAAACGAGCGGTCTCTTCGGGTTAAATGCTAATGAGAATAAATTTCACATTTACATTTGGGGAAAGAAAAATGCGACCGTCGAAATGATATCCGTGGGAATCAGTACCGTTACGCACGTTGCTTTCTCATGTAATTTCAAATATTGAATATCACAATTTCTCCGAGGCACTGGCCGACCGCACGTGAGAATGAGTGTTCATGTGTGACGACCCGATCCGGTTCGTGTAGGGAAAGCCTTCGAAAGAGGTACTTTGAGCAGTCACGCTACATGGTGACCATTTGGGTAGATCTCACATATAAATAGCATTGCGAGATCTTACCGATTTCGATTTCAATTTTCGCACTCGAGGGGTTACAAACGAGAGAGGTGAAGAATTAATGTTTAGAAGATCTCATTTCTCCCCCTCTCTCTATTTCTCTCTCTAATAGAATAATATTGACATTTTTTTTTTTGACCAATCCTTGCTTGCTCTTTCTATTCATCCAAAAGCTGAAACTGATGTTCGAATTAGACCTGATCAACAAACGGGCATTTTGCAAGCCTGGTAAGAAATTCTAGGCCCGATTAGTCGGTGCCGATTGGCGATCTTGAGCAAGGGCCTCTCGCTTGCCCATATGATATGATAAAAGAAATTATGTTTTACGTTGTATTATCAGTTTTGATATGATATTTGATATTAATAAATAGTATAAGATAAAACAAGCCCAAAATTCTGATATGGTAGAGAAAAATAGTGCAAAATACATAGGTAATGTCCATTTCAAATCACTTTCTCTTCCGTCTTATCATTTTGTATTCATTATATTCCATTTCATTTCTAACTCGTGCTTACGACTTCCTTTTCTAAAGTTTAATAGTGGAAAAAGTCTTAATTTTTCAAAATCAATAAATATTTTAAGTTTTCTTCTAACTTCTGCGCGCTACATTTAGATGTTTGAAAATCTTCGTTCTTTTTTCTTCTCATTTGAATAGAAGTTGAATTGCGATAGTAAAAAGATTCGGCAAAGAAAAGCGAAAAAGTCGAAGGCTTCGTTTGTGTCGCCGAAAATGAATGACTTGAAGAATATTTTTCAAAAATTATCGCTTTTATCGCTTACAAAAATCATTAAACGAAAAATATTTTCACCATCCACGAAAAATATCTAGACTTTGGATATATATTATTGCCGGTGATGAAAATATTTTGAGTTAATGCCATAAAAAATCCCAAATTGGTACACGTAATAAATTTATCCAAAAAACCTTTAACTAGTATAATTGTGACAATTTTACCTTCCGTTAGTTTTCATTAAATTTTGCTATCAAATTGCTTAATTAGATAACACGTAGCAGTTGACGGATATACAAGATTGAGGTTTTAGAGTCCGTTTGTTACAGGTGTATCGGTTTGTGATTTTTCGTGGTTTAATTCAATTTAACGGACGGTAAATCTGTCACAAATGTACCAGTTTGGGGTTTTTAGGTGATCAAAAAATTAGTTTGGGGTAAATTTATCATAAGTATATCAGTTTGAGATTTTTGGTGGTTAAAAAATTAGTTTGGAGTAAATTTGTCACAGGTATATCAGTTTGAGATTTTTCACGGTATTAACCCAAATATATATTATCAATTAATTATTATAACTCATACAAGCGATTTTCTTTCGAATAATATTTTTTCAAATCATTCATCGTCCGCGAAACGCTCGGGGCCGAAGATCGGGCCGTACCGGATTTAGCCCGCACGGGCTTCTTCGAGAGATAACAATTCGGGTCCAATCGGGCTAAATCCGAGTCCGACCCGAAACATGTCGGGCGCGTCAAATGTCTTTCGTCGGCCCACTTTCCTCGTCCTCTTTGTTGGTTTCAGAAACTACTGGAACGGAAGGGAATTCGAAACTCCGCTTTCGCCTCCGCAGTAGCTTCTCGTCCCCAACCGATCTACCTCGATCCCATCCGAAGCCATCATCAGCAGCGGCAGCTCCCGCACCGCAGGTAAAACCCACGATCCCATGGCGTTTCGTCGACGATCTCGGTCTCTTGAGAATTCGATGTTTCTTGGGGTGGGGTCGGACGTAGAATCTTGATGGGTGTAAGCCAAATGCTGATCGGATTTTTCACGTTCTTCCTCGGTCTTGATGTTGGTGGGCCTATGCACGTTCCTGTATTGGAAAACTCTCGCGTGGGTTGTCTGCAAGTTAGGGTTTTTTCTTATGGCTAGTGAATTTCGCAGCTGGTATCTTGGGTATGGTTTGGTTGTTTAGAATGTAAAGTGATCTGTTCTTTTGATTTTGATGTTTCTTGGGGTGGGCCGGACGTAGAATCTCAATGGGTGTAAGCCGAAGCCGATCAAATTTTTCACGTTCTTCCTCGGTCTTGATGTTGGTGGGCCTATGCACGTTCTTGTATTGGAAAACTCTCGCGTGGGTTGTCTGCAAGTTAGGGTTTTTTCTTATGGCTAATGAATTTTGCAGCTCGTATCTGGGGTATGGTTTGGTTGTTTCGAATGTAAAGTGATCTGTTCTTTTGATTTCGATGTTTATTGGGGTGGGTCGGACGAAGAATCTCAATGGGTGTAAGCCGAAGCCGATCAAATTTTTCACGTTCTTCCTCGGTCTTGATGAGCGCCAGCCGTCGTCTCTGTCGCGTGTGGTTTCGATTTTGACAGGCCTATGCACGTTCTTGATTAAGAAAACTCTCGCATGGGTTGTCTGCAAGTTAGGGTTTTCTTGATGGGTGTATGTTGTGATTTGGTTGTTTAAGAGACCCTGTTTTTTCTGTTCGGTCTCCAGTTTCTTGTTTTTTCAGGTCTATTCGTTGGGATGCTGACGAAATCGGATGAAGGGTATTGATAATTTTCTTTTTTTATCTGTTTGGGTTCTCATTCGAAGGGCTTGATCTGCTTTGAAGATGCCGGCCACTGCGGGAAGGGTTCGCATGCCCGCGAACAACAGGGTTCACAGCAGTGCAGCCCTTCAAACCCATGGTATCTGGCAGAGTGCGATTGGGTATGATCCCTATGCCCCCAACAAGGATGATTCGAAGAGCGCGCTTCCCAGTAAGGCAGCCGTTGCGGAGCCTGAGGGCGAGAATGCGTATGCGAGCTTCCAGGGTCTGCTTGCTCTTGCCCGTATTACCGGGTCGAATGCCGATGAGGCCCGTGGCTCGTGCAAGAAGTGTGGCCGTGTTGGGCACCTGACGTTTCAGTGTAGGAACTTCCTGAGCATGAAGGATGATACGGAAAAGGACCCGGAGGCAGTGCAGGCTGCACTGGCATCTTTACCTGGGTTGGATAAGCTGAAGGGGAGTGCTAACAAGCTGAATGGTAAGACTGGAGCAGAGAGCGAGGAGGATAGTGAGGAAGAGGAAGAAAGCGAGTCTTCAGATTCTGATGCAGACTCAGAGATTGAGAGGTTAATTGCCAAACGCGGGGGGAAAAAGGTCAGCAGTAAGGGTAGCAAAGAAGATTCATTGAAGAAGAAGAAGAAGAAGAGGAGGGATGATTCAGAAGATGATGATACGGACAGTGATCCTGGGGAGAGAAAGAAAAGAGGGAGGTCAAAGAAGAGAAAGAGTGGAAGGAGAAGAAGTAGTCTCTCTGAGGATGAGGATGAAGTAAGAAAGAAGAGGAGGAAGGAGAGGAGAAGGAAGAGGGATGAGTCATCAGACGAGGAGGAGCATAGACGAAGGCACAGGAAGAGTAAGAAGGAGAAAAGGAGGAAGAAGAGTCATAGATATTCAGATGACTCTGACTCTGACGAGTCAGGTGATGCTGGCAGGAGGCACAGGCAGAAGAGCCGGAGGAGGGTAGCTGCATCTTCTGATTCTGGAGCGAGTAGCTCAGATGACTTGCGTGTTGGTAGGGATGCAAAGCGATCTGGGAAGAGTAGCAGAAGAAACCGTCATAAAGAGGATGAGTCTAACTAAGGTAGGTAATTACTTGCACTTGGCTATTTAGTTTAATTGTTATAATACCACTTTGTATTCTGAAAATCTGATGCTAAGAGCACTTTTATGCTGTAGAATCTCTTTTTTATACTAGAATATAATCATAGTGCTACTAAGTGTTTTCTGCCAATGAAACATGGTAAAGTTATTTCACCCTTTAGAGATCCACCTTCTCTTTGGATACTGTACTATAAAAGCTTTCCAGTTCAAGATCTACCTGTCAATTGTGTCCTTACTTTAATAACAAGATAGTGCCATTCTGTGCAGTCTATTGCCTAAGTAGCAGTTTTTTCCTCTCACCATGCACCGGTTGGTTTATGTCATTCCTTTTTTTTTCGGTCGGATATATCAATCCTTTTGAAGGGTGATCATAAGGTTCATTTGTGGAGCCACGGCGGTGATTCTCGTCTCTGGAAAATGAATTTGGTTATTGCATTTTGAATGTAGAGTACAGCTGTAAGGATTCTATCTGTGGCAGATGAATATAATGATGGCTATTATTGCTCAGATAATCTGTAGACTCCTTGTAATCTGAAGAATGCGGTCATTGGGGTTAATGAGTCACCTGGCTTGGTGTACAGAAGCGAAAACTTAGACTTGCTTTGTGATAGGTGGCTTGGGGAGGTAGTAATTGCGTGAGATATATGATATCTGCTGTAGGTCTCTGATGCTGGTGATGTCTTTTGAACATGCAGATTTGGAGGGTGAGGACGTGGTGTTTTCTGCAGAAATCATTACAGCTGATGCGGAGGATGGCGATCGAGTGAGCCTGTTTGTGCGTATTGTTGAGAAATTGGAAAAGAAAAAAGTGTGCAAGTGTGTGAATTTATGTTCTTACTCAGTATTTGTTGCACTTTGCATCTGTTGGTGTTCCGACAAAAAAAAAAAAAATCTGTTGGTGTGCTAATGGCTGTGTTATTGTATCTATGTATCCATGACTAATGGATTGTTGGACAGTATGTTTACTTCCTGCAGCTTATGAATAATGTCAGCTCTTGAGATTGCTTTGACTTGGTGCTCTTCTTGGAGGTGCAAGAACTAGAAGTTTGGTGTCATGGAAAGGGAAAAGCCTTGAGGAGTTCCTTTGCAGTTAGACTTGGCTGGAGTCTCAGCATCATACTATGTGCTGCCTTAGAAAATGCGATTTGCTAGTACTTCCTTTTGTTGTCTGATCCTCAAAAACGAAAATTTTTGTGCTGCTGGGTCCTCGCATGCAAAATTGTCTCCAAGCATTGCTTTCAGGGGAATCGGCAAATGGCAAACATCACCATTCCCGAAGAGAAATTTGACCTTTGACCTTGCCATTTTGTCATATTTTCCTCTTCATGGTATCAACTGCAATTGTTGGTGGTTGTCATTAGCTTAAACAATGTTTGTGTTGTACTTCTTGGCAAAGGGCATTAAAAGATGCAATTTGTCTGCTGATAATCCCTTGGAAGACGATTGAGCGATGTTAGGCATATTAAGGCTTGTCTACTAAATTTGTTAACCAAATGACAGTGGCACTCTTTTAGTGATTATTCAAGTTAGTAAATTCCTTTTTCGTGCCTAAGTAAATCTGTCACATCTAGTAAATGTGTTATGTATGTAGCATTACTCTTCTCCCAATTATAAAGACAGAGACTTTAGAAGAACACACGACTACAGACCGAATATGGGCAGAAAGGCTTCATCATTCTTCAATAAATCGGTCGAATGAATAAATTAAAATCAAGACATGAAGAATGTTGTCCTCCTGCCTCCTCCAGTGTATTACTCAAGAACTGAATGACCCGGCAAAGATTATTAAGAAAAGAACAGGCACTCCGAGCAGAGACCCTTTCCGGAGGAGATGACCAAATGTTCGGCAGAGATTATTAAGAAAAGAACAAGCACTCCGAGCAGAGACCCTTTCCGGAGGAGATGACCAAATGTTTGGCAGCTCATAAGTCGGTCTGATATTCGTCAGGCTTGTACCACAATGAAAAGTCGATTCCTTTGACCTTCAGTTTCTCTGTAGCAGGCGCGATTCTGTCCAGAAGCTGCATTTCGAAACTTGTCATTTAACATCTTGTGTGTTTCTAGATAAGCGCATGCAGATGCTGATAATACTATGGGACTTCCTAGTTCCCCTAGTTGTGCTTGTTTTTACCAACAGACAAAAAGACTCGCACCATTCACATGCACCTAGAAAGTACATCGCTTTTGGTTCCACCATTACCACAACAAACATGCACTTAAGTCATAAATGGCGACAAGCTTACCTTCTCAAAGGTATTAATGCTAAAAAACAGACGTACTCGTGCAGAGATAATGCTATATGAAAACTCTTAAGAGTGGGGCCTCATGCCTTCCCTAATCAAACTGCGTAACCTGTACATGTGAATACGCTGTGCCTTTCCGGCTGTTCAACAATCTAACATTATATAGATCATACGTCGTGTTGACTCTGTTAATATCTCTTAATGTAATTTAGTCCAGCAAATAGACAACATTGCAAAATCTAAGCCCATGATGTTGCTTTTTCTTTCCCCATAGTCATGGGAATAAGCAGAACAGTTTCCAGATAACTTCAAACCTGTGATTTTAATTTTTCTTTGACTGTTTTATTTCTCATACATATCCTTATTTTGGGAGTTTATTGCTTTTAAACCTTGTCAAATTTCACACCAGCCAATCAGTTCGATACTTGATATTGTTGGAAGGTCTGTTGTCTTCTAATACCATTATTCTATATTAACTAACTAAAGTAAACAAACCCAAATTAGTCAAATATCTCTGGTATAGTTTTGCAATTTAATCGATTGCCCACGATCAAAGAGATATTTCTCCTCCTGAAAATGGTAAGCTCCATCCCATTAATCATATTCCATATTCAAGATATACATTTCCCCACTTAGGAACAGGCCAAAGGCCAGAGTTCACCGCTGATGTCGTCAGTTATACATAAGATGGAAAGTTCGGACTAGACGCAATCACTCTATGGGACACGTTATTGCGTCAAAGGATATGACGAGATCCTCATTCAGCATAATAAACATATCATAATCCCAAAAGCGTAAAAAAGGCTTTCGTGGCCTTCAAAGCACTAGGTTAAATTCACATTGCTAAGTAGGAAAAAAGTACTGACCTTGCCATGCAGAGCACCGTTTGATACCAAAACAGATCTATCAAAAACACAAAACTTTCCACCATCCATGCGAGTAACAGCCCCACCTGCTTCTTCGACTATCTGCTTGGAGAGGAACAGACATTAAATAAGCTAACATACACATCCATTGGTGGGATATATAAGGAGAGTAAGGAGCCAAGGATAGAAGATATATGAGACTTAGAGGGATAAAACTAAAATAGTATATGAGGGCATTCTCATAATTTTCTTCATCTCTTTATCTGTCTCTTTGAGACAGAAGCTTTGATTTGGTATAATCAGTCAAGCAGCTTATAGAACAGCCACCTGAAATCAGAAGCTGAGGGTGCTAAAATAATTGATATGCACCACTAGTACCATTCAAGAGAAAAAAGAAAGTGACCCTTTTATCCAATGGAACCACATAAGTAAACAATGTTAATCTCACAAAGTGTAAGGGGCAAAAATTTGTAATTCAACAAAAAACAAACTCGTCAACTGGAGTACGTTACCAGAACTCCAGCAGCCATGTCCCATGGCTTCAGACGGTACTCCCAGTATGCTTCCACGATTCCTAGAGCTACATGGCACATGTCAACGGCAGCTGCTCCGAGCCTTCTTACTCCCTAAATAATACAATGTATCGACAAATTAAAAAAGAATGATATGATGGTGACAACTAAATGGGGTAGGCAGGCATTACAGTGATGGCAATAAAAAAAAAGACATCACTGTGTGTGTGTGTGTGTGTGTGAGAGAGAGAGAGAGAGCGAGAGAGATTATTCCTCATAGAAATAATCGCTGGGATTAAAAAACATGTACCCGGCTAACATCAGTAAATTCTTTAAATAACTCTATGTTGGTAGCCCATGCATCGTCATGCTCATAACCAAATCCAGTCACTAGAAGAGATTGCTCCACCTGTAAGAGGAAAAAGATTTTCTCTTTGGTGAACCACAATGTTGTCTAAATCTTCAAGCCACATAAATTGCTCATTCCCTTCTACAATTGACGTAGAGAAGCAACGCAAGGGAAATTTCCAACAATAATTATTGATTGTAAATTTGTTCTCATAAACTAGAAACAAATGTCAAAGAGTTGTACATTGCAATGTGAACAAAAGAACTCATTATCAGCCTGCCCCTATAATGCCAATTTATGATCAACTACTCACCAGATCTGTTTTGCTTGAATGAATTTTTTGCCCATTACAGAATGCTCCTCCACCTAAAATATGAGAGTAAACTATCCCAATTGGAAATAATGAACAATGATAGTTAGGTTTGTACACAAGAGTAAGACAGTTACCTGCTGTGGCAGAAAACGTGCGGGTATTCCAGCACATAGGGCCTCCGACGAACTCCACCTAAATATAGTATCTCATTATCAGAGTTCTTCAATGTGTGAGCCAGTCTAAGAACCCTTAACTTCCACATGAAGTGGGAGGCAGCAATTTCCTTTCCTAACTGACTCATTGACAAGTAGGGGCATTTTACACTTCGGATTGACCCATTTGGCCATGCTTAAGGACCAACTTATATCTCTATTCAAAGACAGGACAAGTGTTTTTGGAATTCACAAGCGACTTTGAAGTTGATTCTACTTTCATGATTTTAGCACCAATAGAAATGAATATAATGGCTGAATTTACAATAAAGATACTGCTAGAGCCACGGTAACATCTTACCAAAAAGAGAAAAAAGAAAAACTTCAGAAAAAATCGGCAGCTTTACTTTGTTTATTCAAAGTTACACGTCCTTAGAGGTTAAGTTGTTTCTCATTCAATCAATACTTGACTCTGGAACTACCACAAGTCTATAATCCATGCAAGTTCAGTCATCTATGGCCTTGAGTAGCCCTACAAGCCATACTAAAACCAAAACATAATAATAAGATGAGCTGCATAGACATACCACTGCTGCAGCAGCAGGATTTCCTCGGAAAAGAACTCCTATAGAAACTGCAAAGCTAGGGTAACCATGGGCGAAGTTTGTCGTCCCATCTAGAAACACAAGAAATTTCAGGATGATTGTTGTCCAGGAGAAGTTGTTCCATCGCAGAGAGAACTAATTAATGAAATAATAAAGAGAAATACATTTGCAGTTATACATACGCTTGAAAGGTCCGAATATTTTTTAAACTTTATGCAATATGCTCATCTACGAAATCCTGCGCAATGTTTCCTGCGTAATGTTTTAAGTGAAAATAGCAGATAACTGTTCCTGCTTTCGAACATCATGCAATATCATTTACAAAGCAAAGGAGGAGTGGTGCCAAACAAATATAGCAACAAAAAATCACGTCGACTGGTGAGCATGAGAGATATAAAACGGTTAGTCACACAATATAGTAGGTTGAAAGGGCATATGAAGAACATTGAGACATACAGTCTAATGAGGCTACTATGGGATATTTACGCATGGGTGGGGCAACTTCTATATTATGTATGGAATTCGAACAATTTTTGAAAAAAATAAAAAGAAACAAGTATGTTGTGGTACCTTACCAAAAAAAAAAAAACAAGTATGTTGTGGCACAGAAGGCAATGGGAATCAGTGATATATGTTTTATTGTGCTCCAAATGGGCTAAATTTGAAAAGGTTGGGGAAAATGTACAACGGAATTTGGCTTTTTTTGGTAATTTGGCCTATATACCAACCAAGCAACCAGTGAAATGCTAACAGAGTAGCATCATATTAGGGAAGCAATATCGCTCTTCAAATAATAGAACTACAGTACAGTGGACAACAATGCAAATAGGGTTTCCAGCAGCAGAACAAGATAATTTCACAAGTCTAGTATGCTTTAGCATCCTCATGAGGGAAAAAAAATAGCAAGACAGACCAGAATAGCAGAATTTGATGTACATCGGCAAACACAGAAATCATCAGATGATGATGAGTAAAAGGTGAAGAAGAACAGTTTATCATGAAGGACAGCCTTCAGATCCACATGAACCAGTTTTAAAGGAAGTTGCAAACAGTGGCTTTCTCACAGCTCAAGACAATGAGATTCATGGAATGAAATTGGACGACTAAAGAGTGATGTTAAGGATGAAAAATGAGATAAGGCATTCACATCTAGGAACATGATTAAAAGATAAGCTCCATCGTCCTTTCATTTATTAAAAAGAAAGAAAAAAGACGATAGACTCCATCAAGAACACAACTTTGAAGTTCAGACGATTTTGTACTGCTAGTTCAACAAATACTCGAAAAAGAAGGAAAATCAAGAGAATATTGGATTCTTGGGTTTCCACAAGGACATACCTAATGGATCAATGCACCAAAGATAACCAGATGACGAATCTCCTATTATTCCTCCTTCCTCCCCAAGAATTAGATGATCTGGAAAATTCTTCCTCACAACATCTAAAATTGCAGCCTCACTCATTTTGTCTGTTCTGCAAGTAAATTTCCAAAGCTCAGAAACGAGAATCTATTGAGTTCTCTCGCCAGAATGCAGTGCTTGACCCTATGAACAGGGTTGGTTGTAAAGGTGATTATAGTTTGCAAGCATTTAATTATTGTGTGGAATCTTCAACAAATAGATGGCCACAATTTGCATACTCCCAGGCATAACCCGAATTATAACTGACACAATTTTTAAGGCTTGCGGCACCCTATGCTGCAGTAATGTACTACTTTTAACAAAAAATTGCAGAAGCCAAGCATACGAGCATAAAAATTGCATAAACTCAGCATCAGATTATCGTTCTTTAAGGCATGTGCAACCACAATACCATGAAATTCAGTCTTTTCTTTCGAGAAAAGATATTAGGCAGGATGAGATTGACCGAGAGCAGAGGTTATCTGAAAGGAGAGTTAAAGGACTCACTTTCAAATACTAATCAAACAGTATAGATCGAAGAAGAAGGATCAATCAGCTGCTCAACTAAATGTGTCATCATTTACAGTCTTTACATTATGTTTAGTAATATGGAATCAGCTATGCAACAAGTTGAGACATGGACATACACAATAATCTTTAACCCTGCATAATGGCTTACTTTAGTCCAGGCAAAAAAGGACATCATAAGAACAGCATTTCAAGTCAAATGAAAATAGGTTAAAAGAGCATTTAGAGCTTTTCCGCTGAAAGAAAGCATTTCAAGCCGCCATTTGCAGAATTTGGCTGTCTAGCACAGCGGAGGTTTACATTATGACAAGAGCCAGAGTACGTAGCTAGCATCATCTATAGGACAGTGGAACCAAGCAAACCTATCTTAGCTATACCAAGCAATTACCCTTAATCATATTCAGTGGAAAAAAGAATCTTACTCGGTCACCAAATCAGTTAGTCCTTTGTAGAAAATATTCCTGGGCTTATTAACAGCATCCATAACAACCTGAAAGAAAATAGTAGTGACAGAATCAAGATATGCCAGAAGGTTATAAAAGAACTTTTTCCAGGAGGAACAGGATAGAAAAGGGAAATTATCTCCACACAAGTTAATACTTCTCATCATCTTTTTCCCTATAAACTTGAACATACAACATTAGCAGCACTTCAACCGCAATTAGGCATCGTTTGCATTAGAATCACATATGTGCAAGCTCAATGCACTGCTGTTTCTCCTTTCAAGAAAGGAAGACCCCGATACCGATTTTTCTTTGTCCCATTTTTCCTCTTTTTCTCCTCATTCCTGCAAGAATCAGGGGTATCACAGAAAAATCCCAATTCCATCTTTAGCTTGCATTTCTGCATGAAACTGATCACTTCTACCTAAGGGGAGATACCCTTTCGATCGCTACCCAAATGTTATTACAACTGATTCATTCTCGATAAAGTCCGTTGATTAGGACAAAATTTGATGACAAAACCTCCCTTTTCTCTTTTCCATTTCCATTTATGGAGTACTATATAGCTTGCAACATCTCCCCTCCTGACCCAACTTCAAACATGACTCTCTCTCACAATCTCGTCAACAAAACAAAAGAACAAGCGCTCATAAACTGAACAGGCATAAAAGACCTGAGCACCGGTCTTAGCAGCAGTCTCCACGACTTCGATGAGTTGACCAGGAGGGATTGGTCCGGTCGACGCAGCACCCACTTTCGGGTACGAAGTGTCGGAAGACACGACGGCTCTCACACGGAGGAGCGTCCTCCCTTGATTTGCATTAAAGGATGGAAACTTCAAGAACCCACCAAGAGAATTTCGACGGGTCTTGTGGGGGAACGACTGGCAAAGCTGGCGATGGAGGGGCGAAACCGAGTTGGGTTCTCGAGAGAATTTGAGAGGGATGTTGGCCGAGAAGACGAGAGACCTGCCCATGTTTCTGTGCCGAGGGTGTCGAACTGCTGTTGTTGGAGAATGCGTTTGGTGACTTCGATCTTGGTTTTTTCAGAGTGCTCCGAGAACTCATGCTATGGCTCGAATCTTGGACTGCGCACTTGCTTGACAGATTCTTTTTGTACGCATGTAGGATCTGAAAACTTGGATTTTTTTGTTTTCTAACATGAAAAGTTTGTTCCTTTACATGATCGTTTCTCTGTCTGAGCTCATTAAACATTCTTGCTACATTTCATTGGATTGATACAGGATAACAAGATATAAAATATTACTTTACAATTAATAGAGGTAAACCCAACAATTTTAGCCAAACGAAAGATGTTAACCAAATAGTGATTTCCACCTTTCAAATTCTTTCTCAAATAATGTCATGAAAAGTTCATGCGAACATAGAGATGGCATCAGGCTGGACCGTCCCGGGCTAGGCCAGGGTGAGGATTGGTGTTCCCCGACCTATCTCGCTCAACGTCTTGTCACCTCACCTCCCCACACCCTATGCAATGCTACTCTAACTTCCCCATTCCCGCCCCCCAAATAACTATGCAGAGCAATCCGCCCTGCCCATTGGCCTTGTAGTTTTTTTAAGAGAAGCGATTGTGCTTTTTTCCAACTCGCTCATTCACTAGCACACTCCCTTCCCTAGTTTCCTGGCCATTTTTATCCTCTGTGGGTCTCACATTGTTGGCATCCGCAAGGTTCAAATGTGGCGGCCTCCTTTTATTTGGTTTCTTTCCTTTTTCTTTTCGGGTCTCACTCCTTTCTCTTCGTGAGCAGTAGAGGCCCCGTTTTGGCCGTTCTCAAGGCAACAGCAACAGCAACGGTAAACAATGACGACCGTGAAAAAAAGAAGACAATACCGCCGCATCAAGCCAACTAGATCATCACCGCCTCCATTCAATCAATCAACGCCACCATCGCCATCCGACTAGCTTCCTTGCCAGGAACTCTCCTTCCAGCTCTGGCCCGCCGCTTACACTCTCCTCCACCTCCTTTGACTCCCACCTTTCCGGCCCGGCAGCAAGCTCCCCTCTCCACCATCCTCGCCAACCGCCGTAAATGGTCGGCTCATCGTGTCGGAGATGAAGGTGGACTCCAAGCCTAGGTATGGAGAGCCTCATGCCTTGCGTGCTGGAGCTCTCTCTCTCTCTCTCATATTTGGAGCTCTGTCACCACTCTCCCCAACAATCCTCACCATCACCAATGAAGCAATTATAGCAGACTAATCTAATTCAGACTTGGGCTATTTCTTCTGTTATTGTTGTTGGTTCTTTTTCAATTCCATGGGTCATGTTGAGGGCCAGATAGAGATGGAGGTGAAAACAGACGGGGCTGGCCTACGTCTGCCTCGGTGCCACCCACAACCCACCTAGCCAGTCGTCTCTTGGGCTGTACTTAAACCTCAAATTGGGTGCAATGGATAATGGAGGACTACGAATGCACGCAGAGAGAACATAGAGAATTAACTAAGAAGAAGAAGAAGAAGAAGAAGAAGAAGAAGATTGAGCGAGACCCGCAAGGAAAGAAACCAAATGAAAGGGAGTGGCGCCGCATTTGAACCTTCGGATGCCAAAAACGTGTGGACCTACGAAGAATAAAATGGTCGAAATACTGTGAAAGGAAGTGTATTAGTGAAAGAGGGAGTGGAAAAAGCGCAGTCCAATTAACTAATTCAATGCAAAATTTCGTGCAATAAGAAAAATAACAGTAACGAATTGTTTAATGATATTGACATCAATGGAATACAAAATCTAAAACTATTAGCTATTTTGACAGAAATCTACCAGATGTAACGCAAAAGCTTAGCTTGCAAGACAATTTCGAGATAAGTAACGCTATA
Organism: Syzygium aqueum; assembly: GCA_031216185.1. Lineage (NCBI taxonomy): Eukaryota > Viridiplantae > Streptophyta > Magnoliopsida > Myrtales > Myrtaceae > Syzygium > Syzygium aqueum. The sequence continues at coordinate 13,913,965 of CM062235.1, read as the reverse complement.
ATATTATTAGTAGGAGCATAAATTTAAAATACATTATTTGAATATATTGAAATAATAAAGATTAGGGAAAAAGCTACAAAAAAACCCCAAACTATATTCACCCTAACACATTTAATCTAAATTTTTTCTTGTGACATAAAAAACTTCAAATTTGCACTTATATGACGCATTTACCTTCCGTTAAGGTTCCGTTAATGATTTTTCGGCCAAAATAACGTCGTTTTGCATGGGCGCCATGTTAACATTGCTTGCTTTTAGCATTAATGTAGGTAGATTTAACTTGTTCTCATTTATGGAATTTTGACGGAGGATGAATGTGTCACGCATGTACAAATTTGGAATTATCGGTATCACGGAAAAAATTTAGGGTAAATATGTCACAATAAGTATAATTTAGGGTTGTAATCGGGATGAGGAGGGGTCAAGGAAGCCTCCTATCCCCACCCGGCCCAACATCCTACCGCAAGCGGGCCGGGCTGCACCAATGGAGAACTTAGGATAGTATACCATCGGCCTATGTTTAAATACCATAAGTCTAAATACCGTGGATGAGCAAATATCAGAATTTAGGATAACCAAGATAATAATTATCATGTAATCCAATAATTTCTCACGGTCCAATTTTGAATTCCAGATAATTGTAAAGCATTCCATGAATTTCCATTCTTTTGGTTTTACAGTAATATAAGCTCCTATTTCGAGATGAAACATTGAATATCATAATTGTACACAACAAACATTGCTTGGAGTTAATCAATTCGTAGGACATTACGGGGTATTTCAAGGGCCTCCAGAAATGAATGAGCCCCATTTTTTTAAAGTTTTTTTTACAGGCTTAGTGCAGATCTTCAAGGTGAAGGAACCGGATGGCTAAGAAGTTGTCATGCATGGATATATGTGTGTGTGTATATATATATATGATAACAAAAAGATACAAGGTATGACCTGCCCTTGTCATGCATAGCATGACCCCGGCAAAGTTCATTTTATTTTTACTAGCAAATATATGCATCATAGAGATTGAGGTATGAGAAATGAAGTAAAATCATTTTAATAAAAATCCACAGTACAAACGATATGCGTATAAATCTTTATGGAAAGAAAAAAAAATATTTTGGAATTTGAAATATAGTTAGGAAGGTTTTCATGGGATTGAAAAATATCTAGATTTTGATTGTCGAAAGATGAGGGAATTGTCCAATCAATCCTTAACATATTGTATGGATGATGATCCAATCATAAACTTTTTAATTATGCTAATTTAGTCTTAAATTTTTGTGCAGAGGTTTAGGACTATATTGACAAAATTGAAAGGTTTAGGACTAAATTGACATCCGCATGATATGTTTAGGACCCGATTGAGTAATTTTCCCTTCGAGAAAACGCGAGAGATGCAATAAAATTAGCAACTCACGCGTTTCTCCATGGACACGATACTTGCAAAATAAGTAATTAAGAATATTTGGGGAAGAAAAACAAATTGGTGGAAATCCTTTCACTTAATGTAGTTACCATAGATAGAGGCTGCATTAGAGCATCGAGGCAAAGTAATTAATTCCTAGTGGGAAGCAATAACTGAGGATTAAGGAATCTGTATCTCCCAGAAAAGGCAACAGCAACGTTTCTCCCAATATGAGAAAACAATCCACATATACAACCAAGAAACGCGTGAGTGAACGATTTCTTCCTTTGCATTGCACATTCTTAGCATGATCGGGTCCACAGAACCTTCATGAACTGGGAACATTTATATGACTGAGGCCATCTTCTGTTCATCCTCGTTCTCCCTGCAGCGAAATCTTCTTGATTAGAGAGAGAGAGATAGAGATGTTGGGCTCTGGAGAAAAGGTGGCAATGATTGTGGCAATGCTGGTGATGTTAGTGGGGACAGGTGCAGGGATTGAAGGGAGAGACCCAGTGCTTCATAGGGTTGGAGGAGGACAGAACACATGGGAACCTGGACTTAACTTCACTGACTGGTCAAGTCATGAGCAGTTTTATGTGGGTGATTGGCTCTGTAAGTTTCTCTCCTTCTTACTATGTTTTAAAAGCAGCGTTTCCTTTCTTCTGGTCTGTCAGAAAGTCTTTGCAGATGTGTTGTGTTTTGTCTTCTCTGTCTTGCAATTTAGTGTATTGGGCAAAGTGTTTTGCTTTGTGTTTCCCTGATCAGTTGATGATATGTGAGCTCTCGATTCTAATAGTCGTGCAAGAATGGTAAGGTATAATGAGAGCTATCTCACGAGATCTCTCCAATTAACATTTTGAGTAGAATTGATACTGACAGGAATCAACTACTAGACTTGGTTAATTCTTAGGATAAAACTATGGACAGAGGAAAATGGTACGGTATGATACGAATGGTAATTTTGTATGTGAAATGCAAGACATATAGACACTTTACGTTTTACGTGGTTTGCCGGTATCATGGAGATTTGGGACCGGGTTATATGGTGAACTGATGCGAATTCGGGATCTCGACTTTGGTTATGTATCTTATACTAAAATACCAATGAAGATGAATTGGAAAATTACTTGTCATGTCAAACCAGATTGTTTATATGTATTGGTTTGTGACGCAAAACCAAATTAGGTTTCTAGTTTTGCTTTACCGGTTTGAGCAGAAAAATCATCTGATTCACTGGACACAAGTTTTGAGTTATATGAATTCAGTTACCTTTTCAATATTTTTTTAAGGTACTGCATTTAACGCAGTGTGATATAATCTCCATTATTCTTCCTTGATGATGTATTCTAACTTTTAAGTTCTTTCACATTTTATCAATCCAAAGTCTTTGGATTCGACAAGACTCAATACAACGTCCTAGAGGTGAACGAGACGAGCTATGACAAGTGCATTGAGACAAACTTCATCACAAACGTTACCAAGGGCGGTCGGGACGTGTTCAATCTCACTGAGGCAAAGCCATACTACTTCATCTGCGGCAGAGGTTACTGCTTCAACGGAATGAAGGTCACCGCCAATGTAACGGAAGCACCGCCCCCGCCACCCACGCCGTCCAAGGATCTGCCCAAGAAAGGCAGTTCTTCTCGTTTAGTCGGCAGTGTGAGTCGAAGGACAATCCTTCTCTCACTGCTTGCTGCTACATTTCTGTTCTGCTCATGACATGCTCAGAACCAAAAGGAGTTTATTCAACTAAGTATCTAGTCACTGATTGTAATTTATAAGTTGTGTGTAACGAAGCTTGTGTCGAGCTGGTGTGCTTACTGGGTCATGGCTTTAGTAGCTGCTGAAAATGGTGTTAGCATACTAATCAGATACCAGGCAACATCCAATTTCGGTTAATTTAGGTTTGAGTCGTTGAGCAGAACTCGTCACAATCACTATGTCAAATTTTTCTCGTATCATATGCTCCTAGAACTGATTCATCCGATGTCATTAGCTATCAATCAAGGGTCAATCTCTAGTCTTGCTTTGCTTTGGCTTGCATTCCTTTTAAGCTGACGATACTGGTGGTCCAAATCCATTCAATTGACCTCCGTTTATGTGGTCCAGGGCACCCTCTTGAGTTGAAACTTGAAAGATGTTGAAAAGTTTGATCACATTCCCTCTTCAAATGGCAAGTCCAGTGCACTAACCAAGAGGTTTTGCTTGCGAGCGATGCTTGAACTAAGATGGTTCACGAAATCGGTATTCTAAATGACATGGCATGATCTAAGTAGATGCCTACAGGAAGCGAGTTCGAAGCAGGGGATAGAAGGATTTGTTTAAGTATCTAATTTGAACATTATGCATCATTTGGTTCGTCGGTTCCTGTAAATTATCTTCGTATACTTAACGTTGTTCTCATGTGTATGCGTATTTGTACAAGTACTACAAGGGCCAAACCACTTCCTGGCAAGTTCCAACTTGTAGGGTCAACAGGAATTTCCTGGAACTGGTCCTGTCAAAACCATCTAGAAGCAGGAAAGACCATGAGAAAAGTAAACCCAACCGTTTGAAAATCTTGGCACTTCGGAACATTCTCATGATAAGAATATGCATGTTTGACACGTCCCTGAAAGCTTTTTTCCTCCGCTTTTTCATGGCTAATTGTTCCACTACGGAGACAGTTGATTTCACACCACAACGCGTTTCTTGCAGCCGCCAACTGAGGACCACATCTGCACAGACCTGAGCTGAGAAACACTGAACACCGTATTTGACCTTGACAAACATAGCAAAGCTTAAAGATAAAGAGCTTCGAGCCTATCTCTCTCTGCTTCACCTTCTGCCTTCTGCCATTTTCTCAAGCAAACAAGACAGAGAGTTCACTTCCATTCTGCTACCTGAGAAGTTTTAGGAAAAAAGAGCTGAGATGGGTCAAGACTCGCACTACGGAACTCCAGGTAAAAGTCCCTTCTTTCAGGATGCTCCGAGCCGCTCTAAGTTGTCTAATGCACGTCGAGAACAGATCGCTCAATCAAATCCATCCCCGTAATTCCGCTCTTGAAACCGGTCTACTTTCCAATGTCCTGCTAAATATCGCCAATCGACGGAGTTTTTGCTTTAGTCTCCTTTACGGGGGCATCAGGCACAAGGCATCATACCAGAATGTCCTGAGAGTAGGAAACTAGAAAACCACTAACACAATCCTCAATCCAATGTTATATTTTGAGTTTTGAAAAATAGTGTGTAAATTCTCTAGCATGTCCCACTGATGCATAGTGTCTGATTATGGGGGTTCGAACTTGAACATAATACAGGGATGTATCCTCCTCTGCCCCCTTCAAGTCCTCCCCCATCCGCTCCCGAGCTGCCGATGGGCCACATTTATCCTCCGCTGCCGCAGGTCGATCCTCCACAGGCAACAGTACATGTTTACCCTGCACCGCCTCCGCCACATCAGTTGTATCCAGATGTGTCAACTCCGTCGTATTCATATCCACCCCCAGTCCAAGTGTACCCTCCAGCACCACAACAGGCTCATTCGTATCCGCTGCCACAGCGGCCGCCAGGTCATGGCTACCCTCATGGCCCTTACGTGGTTCCGCCACCAGTTGCTTACCCTTCGAAGGATGGCCGCCAGGACTCCCAGCAAGCGCCGCCGCCGCGGCGGAAGGCGAAAAATAAGAAAAGGGGTCACGGGTTCTGGAGAGGATTGTAAGAGCTCTCTCTCTCTCTCTCTAACCCTCCTGCGCATGTGCACAGTGTACTACAATTTACCACTTCAAAAAATGACTCGGTATCACGAAATTAAGTTTTACCGTTCGAAAAATAATTAGGCCTAATTAGGTTAGTGATTTCACTTAAGCATGTGAAGGCGACATAAAAGTCGTACAATACACCCCAGCACGCACACGCGCTGCCTTTCTTTCTCTCTTCACAAACACAAGTTGATAATTCTTGATTAATCAAGATCCCTATGTCCACATGTGCAGTTGTGCTGGGATGTGCTGCTGCTGTTGCTTGGACATATGCTGTTGAAATGCCTTCCATAGTGCGGCTTCCTCATATTGATGTGGATTTCTTTACCCTGCCAAACAGAACAGAACATTTTTTTCTTTTTTTGCTTTTTGCATGGATCTTGTGTCTCATTTTTGCTTATTCATTTCTTTATTGTTTCTGTTAATGAAATAGAGGGGTTGCTGTACACTATCTGTAAGAAAGGTTATATGACAGAGCAGATGTAGTTAAACTAAGCGGGACTGGAGATTCAACTGCTATTTTTGGAGATGTTATGTTACATTATCTTGTAATTATATGGGGTGACCGTGTGAACAGTTTCAGCACATAAGGATTTATGAATCCAAATTTCACATTGCCGCGTTATTCTTCCATGCTTATAGCCGGGACACATTCCGTTTGTTTAGTCGAACAAGCTTGGCCTAAGCACCCGCCATCAGAGTCCACGACCCGAGTAACGCTATCAATTGATGATAAGAAATAGTATTGAGAGGAATCCACGACTCGAGAAAGATACGTACTTCATTTGAATAATAAAGAGAGGTCGAAGACGAACAAATATAGAGAGAACCGATTCCCATTAGACTCACCTATTCCTACTTTCCAGTTAAGGTATCACAAACCCTCAGTTTTTGTTCAGAACACATAGAGCGAAGTACCACTTAATCACTAAACGGGAAAAGAAGATTGACGACTCTGTTTTCTTCGACCCCTTATCCCGTTTGACAGGTCGACACAATACCATTCATTTCCCTCGTACCCTGAAAATACTCTCAAGCCGTATTCAGAGTTACCGACCATACATCGTCTGATGCCAAAGTGGCCGATGGTTCACTACCAACCTTGAAGGATAAGAAAGAGAACTTGCAAATGACGTTCCAGATGTGATCCATAAGAAGTTACCCAACCTTTCTGGAAAATGGATTTCTAATAGCACATGTACATTTGTTTTCCATTAATGCATGACGGGTCTTCAATTACGAACCCCAGTACGATCTTTCAACGTTATGTTTCATCCAGGCAATTGCCACCAGTGATACTTATATTTACAAGACAGCACATTTTGTACACGACTGATATACTATACACACAGCGCTACCCCAATTCCGGGCTTTTCTTTCAGAACGTGCAAGCAACTAAATTTAGGCATCGACAGACACACTCAAGGCATTGAGCTCCACATGTCGCTTACCCTCACTCTGGGGTGCACGATCACAGTGGCACAAGCCTCGGCCCGAGAAGATTGGTGACCTCCATCTTGAGAGATGGAAATGGTGCTCACCGAGGGCATTATGGTGATCTCTCCCTGGTCATCATTGGCATCTTTTGAAATGATTTCCCACTCCTCTTTGAGTGAAGTCACCTCCATGCCCTTCTCGTGGTGTCTTTCCATCTCAAATGCAGCAGGGAGAATCACGTAGTCATTGAGCGGGTTGTAGTACGGATCTGAATCTGCATTTAGCCAGTGCTTCAGAATGCGGAAAACATGATGATCGCATAGAATTCCCCGGTGCTCCCCGGGTACTCCAACTCTTGCAACTGCATCAAGCCCATCTGCCTGAATATCACGAGACCGTTTGTAAGTGGAGAATCTAAAGCAAATTAGGGCATGTTTGCTTAGCCTAGATAAAAATTATCCAAATCAAAGCCAGATAAAACCCCGGGCAAGTTATCTGAGCACTAGGGTGACTATAGACTGTCCCACCCGGCTGTGGCATTGCTATCAACCACTGCACTGTGATCATTCCTCCTCACCACCTCTTCTCTCTAGGGTCTCAAACCACTGATGCGACCACCACGATGGCGATCACTGTAGACTCTCTCTCTCTCTCTCTCTCTCTGTGAGTGTGCAACGTGACAAATGCAACCAATGTGGTGGTTGCCTATTGCGGCCAACTAGGTTCAACTGCTGTCGCCCTCAATTAGATTAGAACTTCATGGTTATTATTATAATAACTTGTTATTTACTATTTTCGAAGTATTATCAAATCTTATCCTAGGTCCACCGAACACCAAATAGGCTAGGATAATCTGCTTTCGTATCCAATGTTTCACTAAACTTTACCTATCCAAATTTATTTCCCACCAACCAAACAGAGCTTTACATGGAAGAAAAACTTTACTGATACACTCATTACATAGTTGCAGAGCCTAATCTAAGAGACACAATCACAAACTATATCTGATCTTATAAGAGAAAGTTGCAGCCCAAAATCAGCTAGTAGTTCCATGAAAATTTAGTCAACTTGAAATAAAGAGGGAAAAGCAGATGAGAAGTACAGGTTGCATGAGCTATCCACTAACAGGTCTAGCAATTCAAACTAACAGGTCCAACAGATTGTTAAATCTCCAAATTTGTTCCCTAGCAACCAAACAGAGCTTTACATGGAAGAAAAACTTTATTGGTACACTCATTATATAGTTGCAGATCCTAATCTAAGAGGCACAATGACAAATTCTATCTGGTCTTATAAGAGAAAGTTGCAGCCCAAAATCAGCCAGTAGTTCCATGAGAATTCTCCCAAGTTCAAACAAAGAGAGAAAAGCAGATAAGAAGTACAGGTCGCATAAGCTATACAGTGAAGCCATCCACTAACAGGTCAAGCAATTCAAACTAACAGGTCCAACAGATTGTTATATCTCCATACCTTAGCTGATTCAGTTGGAACTGTTCCATCACCATCAACACATACATAATTGGGCTGAAATTCAGAAAGCATGAATCAGCTTCTCAACTACTTAAGAGAAAACAGCTATCAAACACGAAGTTCATTATTAGGACATGTTAAGGAAAAAACTAAAATAGGATGGATCCTTCGGGACTCTAGCTGGAGAAAAACAGATTTGCCTATGTTAGCTACACTCAAATGTGCCAAAGAGTTATGTTCACATCCCCTTTTCACTGACCAGGTAAAATTGAAGTTCTTCCAGGTCCGTAACAGGCATCTCCTCATTGCCATAGCTGCATAGAACCCAACACCATTAAGATAAGGAAAAATGATCTGAAACATGTATCTATCCTATAGATAGTGGCCAATTTCACACGAAAGAGAAATTTTCTAAAAAATCTGTAAGTTGTAGAATTGGTACAGAGAAAGTAGAGATGAAGCATTTCAGCCAAATATTACCAAACACTGTGTGGTGTATCCAGATTGGTCCCATATATATTGTAGAATTTCACCCCAGGCGGAACTTTAGCACAAGACAAAATCCTGCGGGTCTCATGAGCCCATTTCAAGATTTCCTGGTTAAATGGTAAGGGAATGCTCTCACCATCATAGTCAACCTGTTATTGAGTCCAAATAATTCATTAGTTAACAAACAAAATGAAGTAGACAGAAGCTCATGTCGGACAAAAATATTGGATGATATTACCCCTAAAGTACTATCTATATGAAAACGACGCGTCATAAGAAAAAGAGAACTCTCCTCTTCTTAAAAGTGAACCTAACACAGCGTCCAGGCTCAACTTGGTAAGGATTCTAGTAAACTGATAGGTAGGTTACAATGAAATAAAGTTCATAATGGGGATAAAATGAATTAAAAACCATATATGGACCTATAGCAGGGCAGACCCAAAGAAATTTCGCACAACTGCCACCCATGAAAATACATAGCGGATATCAAGGGAAAAGGAATTGCTGAAAGGGTTCTTTAGACGAATGAAATATCAACACTCAGTTATGTTTAGCAGCATCTGTAGAGATCTCAGATATCTTAGCAGTTCAGTATACACATTGTCATAATACTTTAGCCCTTCATAAACAAATACCACCGTAATTAAGTGGGACAGCGTATTCCCGAGATAGAATTGGCAGTTTTTCATCCAGACAGAACAAGAAATCCATAGCTTACCGTATTACTTGAAAGTGCTTCAGAGAATATATTTATACTCTCAGAAGGGGTGTAAGACTCGAGGACCATATGGATATCACCACAATCATTAAGCTTCTTCCTCCAGATCTCTAACACCGGGTCATGTTGCCACTTAAAGTTTGGACATGCCATCAATTCATAGATTGATGGGCATTCAATTAACTGAGATCAACAGCCACAGCGTGTTAGTACATACATTTTCAGCTATTTATGGCATACAAACGCATAAAAGTAGCTTGCATACAAGTTTTCATGAGCAAGCACATGTTCAGACAAAGATGTCCAAATGTGCGAAAATATAATCGGTCGAGGAAGGAAGGGGTTCAGGGTGGCCCGGGGGGGGGGGGGTGGATGATGTGGAAAACACTGTAATGTACACAGAAATATGAACCACTAACAAGTCATAGGCAAGTCAAACACTCAAGGTCCTCTTTTACCCTTCCTACATATAATGCAAGTAATCAATGACCCACTATTACGCACTGCTGCCAGTGCCAGATAATCAACAGCGGCTGCTTCAACCTAAATCACATATGTACCACTAGAACTTGGTCCAGTCTGTTTCCTCATGGGTGTAATGACAAAGTATAACCTTACTATTGCATTCACTAATGGAATCGTGACAACACCCAGAACATTCAAACTTGTCTGTCAAGAAATCAAAACTAATTTCATTCAGTCAATGACTTTAAGTAGGCCCCCTCCTACCTAGTGACTCCTACTGAATCTAACATTAAGTAACAGTCCTTTGCACATTATTAAAATCAAACGCAGGATATACATAGATATCTTTCTATGTATAATTAGAATACTGAGGATCACTACACAACCCACCAAAGGACATCAAAATGCTAATCCACAAAAAGCGATACAAGAAATTTAAAAGAACTCGTATACGGAATGAAGGCGCCCCGGTCAAAAGCAATTAAATTCTGAATTTTTTTTAAATTTGCAGCACTTCTTAAAGTTATCATACGAATTATTAGTCAAGCAGAAAATATTTGATTTGTCAATGTCTGGCTCTAAATTATAAAAAAGAATATGCTTTGGTGGTATTTAAGTATACTTTTGTATATGTATCTCTAGGTATTGGTTAGGCAATTATAAAGTGTCTATGATAGTTAAAATGCACTTTTCATCTTTCACTCCAAGCTTACAAAATAAAACAAAGAAAAAGAAGGACAGCCATGAACTGATCATACATTTTCAGTTACATATCAACACCATATACTGTGTTAACCTCGACAAAATAAAGGTTGACAAAACTGATTCGCAGATACATATGCATATAACTGTGAAGATAGCATACCAGCTGATGCATGCTCCACTTTGAAATGAAAAAGTTTTGCTCCCAACCATCCACAAATGACATCCCATTCAGAAAGGTAGATGTGACATATCCGGGGGCGCCTGGAATATTTAGATTTTCAGAATGTTCATAAGATGCCAATTCTAACCACTATGTACATTTTGAAACAAAGTATGCCGAGTATTTAATGTTTTTCTTAATTATCCCAATGAAATCCTAAGTTAAACAATAGGACAAGTAGATACACAACTAATTATTTTAACATGAAACATTTTTACTACAAAACAGAGGGTTCACTAGATTCTCTGAACTTGATTATCTATTTTGGGATAAAAACTGGAGAATTTATAATAAATTTACTTGCTTTCTTATTCGCAGTGATAGACAAGCTGTTTTATGGAAAACGTGAGAAACCATATATTTAGTAGGTTATGTGTTTTCCACAGGAAATGGGATGAAAGAAAAGGTAGAAAATTTTTCTAACTAACAAAATTTACAAGGGAAACGGATGAATGAGCTTAATCAAAGAGCAATGAACAAAAAAGCAGCGCAACTCCTAAAGATGCTTCTTACCTTGAAAAGGTGCAGCTATAGCAATCCAATTCTTCACATACTTTGCAAAAACCTACAGAAGAGTCAAGTGGCATGTTTTAAGTACTAATTTCTCAATGACAATAGGTAAAAGAGACACAAGGGAGAAAAAGGAAAAGAGAGATTCAGATTAACAATATATCAGTGGTAAAAGCCAAAATAGATGGCATCAGTTTTATGAGTTCCTTACATCACTGTGCAGGCACATAAAGCACTTCACTAAAAGACCCCCCATAGAGTGACTAATAATGGTTATCTTCTTCCCTCCCGCAGCATTATATACAGATTCCAACTTTGCAGCCAAACGCTCCAATGTTTCTTGGAACCTAAACATTGAAGAAAGAGTAAAACAACCCAGAAATGCTAGCAGCCGCATTCACACACACAAATATATATATATATATATATAGAGAGAGAGAGAGAGAGAGAGAGAGAGAGTAAAGCCCAACAAGAACTTCTAGGTATTGGAGTCCAACTCAAAAGCTAAAGTCATTAGATGAAGGGAGATCCCCCCGCATTCGTGAGCGCGCACACACATAAAGCCCTAGATGGCGACCCATCATGCTACTCCAACCCAAAGCTAAGCCATTAGATGAAGGAAGACCGCATGTTTATAAGAAGACTCAGACAGCCTAGACGAACCTTGTAGAGATTCCTTTTACAAGAACCACCCTCCCGGTTACAAAACTAAAGATAGTGACAATGGGGATAAGACCAAGAAAAACGATGCGAGTTATGAAATATAATCAACACATGAAGAAATCGAAGCATGATTATCCTATCATTTCAAAAGATCCAACCCAAAAATTTAAGCCAGTGGGTGGAGGCAAACAAGCGATGTACTACTTTAACACTACACATATCACATAAGTTGCCCTACAGATAAAGGAGCAGGATCTACGGTGACATGAAGACAAGAGTCCAAGACACCTCTGGATTTAAAATATACCATATACATGTCAAGTGCTGCTAGCTTGTAAGTCTAACATAAAGGTAAAGAGCTACTATGCATCACATAAATTATTGAGCTAGATGTAGTACTCAATATCACAGATGTATATTCTCCCAATAGACTTAATTGCATGAACAATGACTTCACCATAAGCCCCTACTAGAACAAGATTCAAAGGCTTGAGAACATGACTTGCATACAAATGTCCCAGACAATCTGTCAAATAGAGTACACAAAATCACTTCCATTTCTCACCAACACCTGAAAAGCCAAAGTCATTTGGAGAAATGGTGGAAAGTATTTTGCCAAAATCCTACTTGCAGCTCAAACATGATAAGTTGCAACTATTTGGGGGTGGTGATTAGTTGCAGTGGAAGTCTTTTAAGGAGTGTATGGGTATAGAATAGTAGGTATGGTGCAAATATAAGTACTGTTATAATTTCTTTTCTTGGTTGGTGGTGGGGTCCGTCCGATAACACTATTATAACAGGAGAACTATGCCATAGACGTACCTGTTACTTTGCCTGAAATCATACCCAAAACCAAATAATGTCTTCCCTTCCTGAAAACCCCATTTGATCATTTCGACTATCATGTCATGGAAATAGGATACACAATCACGGCCAACGACCTGCACGAAAACAAAGTAGGTCAGATTGATACTGCTGAATAGTTTAAACTTTATTTGCAATCCAGTGATAGTCATGATATCTAGCAAAATGAAGAGGAACTCTAATCCTATAACACTCTACCTGCTGTAATCTCATTGAAGTCAAAATTTCATCTTAAACTTCAAATCAAAGTAAAAGATACATCTCACTGAGAGATGATACATACCAAATCAGGGTCCAAAACATCAATTGCATACAGTCCATATCTGTCTTCAGGAACCACGATGTTTGTTGTAGGATCTAAAGAAATAGTCTTACCTATTTAAAGAACAACATTTAGTCATTACATTAGAAAGATAACCTCCAGGGAGGGGAAAATCACAGGCCAATGAGAATAAGTAAATCACTTCAGCTACTTACAAAATCAACTTCGATCAATGTCCGAATTAGACAATGCAAAATGTATGGAACATGCAGCATACAAACTTTATCAACTAAGCACATATGCTCTCTTTTCATGTATTAATACAAGAGAAACGGGAGAAGGCCAAAGATGCATAGAAGCCTGAATATTCACATTAAAGGTTCAATTTCTCTTGACAGAGATCAAATCCTCTATAGAAGAAGTCAGAGTTAATCTATTCATTGAATTGAATAACCAGAATGAAGTTCTTGCTCTATTTATTTGGTAATCCCTGCTAAAGAGCTATAGGAGCCAAAAGAACATGAAAGATTTTACGATACTGGAACATGAGCACCCGCCTTCTCCAAGATATGAAATGATATTATTAAGTCACATATTTGCAGAACTACCAGGATAGAAGCTTTATGAAAATGTTGCTCTCCCGTAAGTTTCTATTTAAAACCCTGGCATTACTTTGAAATTGTCATATTAGTAACAGACCACAAACTAACTCCGCGTAGCTCCATATACGATCTGAAACTTCATATCGGGCTTGCTTATCTAGAAGGACCGAGGTCAACTCATTCTTTCACCATGACGACATTACCATTGAAGCCGCAACTAAAGGTATTTGAAACAGTTTAATGTAATTAATCCACACATCAGTCATCCCTCCACTCTTCTTTTCCCAGTCACACTTCAGCCACAGAAAGTAAATTTCTTCATAAAGCTATGATGAGCTGAAAAAAAATCATTTTACAGCAAAGGAAACACTAGAGAACTCTCTCTGAACCCAAACATAACAAGAAATGCTAGAACCTACCGAAATTTATCATCTCCTTTTGCTAATCTACTCAATCGAACTACTTCAATAAAATACCATCTCAAGCAAGCTCATCCACTTAGCCTAGAAATAAACAGAAAATTGCAACTTTGCGACGACGGACCCAATCACGCATTAGTAAGAATCGACAGAGCGAGAATTACCAGTGGCCGGATCGAAGCGGGACCAGAGCTTGTTCCGGAACGTGTAATCGGCCCCGAAAATCCGAACCCACACCCTCTCGCCCCCGCCGTTGCCGCCGCCGCCGCCGTCCACGGCCTGCAATATCGAGCCGGCGACCCCGGGCACCAGGAGGACCGGGTCGAGGTTCGGGTCCACGTAGGGCTCGGGCTTCCTGATCAGCTTCAGCCACAGGTCCATGGACCGCAAGACGTCCTCCAGCAGCACCGCCATCGCCCGCCCCACCCAAATCAAAACCCTAATCTAAAGCACGCCCCGGTCGGGAAAACCCCGGTCCCAGGTTTCAATCTCGTCCGCCGAGTCGCCGGTCGGCCGGGGGAACTCCGGTTCGAGCTCGAGTTCCGGAGACGATCGGCGATCGGAGACCGGCGGCGGCGGAAGGACGGAGGCGATCGGCGATCGGGATTTAGGGGGGGGCGATGGAGATGGAGAGCCTGAGACGTGAAGATAAAGAGATAGAGAGAAGAACGACGTAAACAATCGTTGCTTGTTCTGACCAAATCATAATGACTTGCTCTAAAATACACGATTTGCACGTGTCACGACTCTAGTTTTTTTTCGAAATTCCGAAAACATCCGAAAAATAATGATAGCAGGAATCCGTACATTTATATACGAATAAATGACGTAAATAATTCCTGAACTTTAGTTTAACAAGCAACGTGATCCCTGAATCTTAATCTAATGCGCAATATCGTCCATGAACTTTTAATTTATTCAATATTGTCCTTGAACTTTTGATACACGTTCAATTTAATCTCTGGACTGTATGAAAATGTTCGGTGTAAATCTTTTCATCAATTCAAGTTCAGGGACTGCATTGAATATTTTCACATGGTTCAGAAACTGCGTTGAACATGTACCAAATATCCAGAGATCACATTGTCCATTGGGTTAAAGTTCACGAATCACTTTACATATTGAGTTAAATTTCAGGGACCTTTTGTGTCATTATTCCTTTATCTATTCATCCATAAGGTAGATCTTGATACGAAAACAAATACGCATCATTTTCACTACCGGTGGTAGCTAGATGATCCAAATAAATCCGTTGTAACATGTAAAAAGAGAGATAGATTGAAATGCTTTTAGTATCTGTATTTAGTGGGGGTGTCAAAAGTACCCGACGCAACACGACACGACCCGACCCGATCCAAATCAATCCGGCCCGAAAAGTTTCGGATCTTGTGTCGGGTCGGGTAATATTTAAAAAGCCGGGTATCTTAGTATTTCGGTTTGGATCGGGTCGGGTGCCCGAGCAGAACCGAAACACGGTTCCGATTCGTTTGCTTCCCAGACTTAGATTACCCAAAACCCAAAAAAGGCTTTCTCACTTTCCCATAGTTCATCCCTAGTAACAGACAGAGAGTGACCAGGAACAATCAGCACATCAACAAAATACTAGTCCACAGGCCCGCGAGAGAAATCTCATCTTTTGTATCTCTCCTTTCGTCTCTCTCCTGCTTCACGACTCCGCTCGCTTTGTGCTCCTTTTCATTTCTTCACCGGTTTCGGCTCCTTCTGGGGCGAATTGAAATGGGAATTTGAAACCAAAGTTGGGGGGGAAGACAGGGAAGGCATTCTCCTGGCCTTTGGGCGTTTCGCTAAATTAATCGAAGATTTTCTTGCCCTTTGACCCATCACGGCAGGCGCAAATCTTGAAAATTCTGTCGGGCGCCCTTTGATTATTTTACGTCGAAAACATTGCATCAGTGCGCAAAAACGGTGCTTTCGCTACGATTGATGTTGGCTGGATACAAGCGACCAAAGTGAAAGAAATGAAAAAAGAGAGCAGAAAGCGAGTGCAATCGTGAAGCAGGGGACCAGCCGGACCTCAACAATACCCCTGGACGTCACCTTGGAGAAGAGCTCCAAAAAAACAGAAGTGGAAAACCCAAAACCCCAAACCCAACCCGACCTGAACCGGGTTTTCGCTTCGGTTCATATGCAATTCGGGTCGGGTTCGGGTCAAAGAGAGCACATATCTCTTGTGGCTTGGGTCGGATCTGGTTGGTTACCATGGGAACCCGATCCCACCCGATCCATTAACACCCCTAGTGTCTAGGGGCGGTCGGTTCTCGGTTCGGTCAGGTCCAATGAAACCGGTCACCTTTTTTTTTCCCCCACTACTTAGTGTCATCTTTTCGTGTTCTTCACTACTGTTTTAGAAAAAGATATCAGTAAAAGGAACCTTCCTATGTCCTTAGATATCTTCTATGATAAACAAAAATTAAAAAGCAGATTTATAAATTGCAGATTGAAAACAATGAACTAAACCCACCAATGATCGAGAGATAAGGATTATTTGCAACCATGAATGATTAAACATTAATAATGATCCTCGAATATAAAAGACGAAACCAAAATTGTACTTCATTTAGGTTTTAATTCATATTTTACTAATTCTTTAGAATAATATATATATATATATATATATATATATATATATAGTTGGTCCGATTCCCTTTGGAACTGTATCACCTGAACACCTTTAGGAACCGGGAATCGGACTGAACCGGCTAGTCCGGTCCGGTCCGGTCTGGGTGGTTCTTGATTTGAGCGGTCCGTTTTGTACACCCCTATCTGTATCTTGTGACTAGCGATGATCATCGTTTGGATTAATGGATTTTTTAATTAATTAGTTGAAGTCTTAATTAATTGAAAGTATATGAAAAAAAGAAATAAATGAAAACCAAGCCCTGGATGACGTGCTGGCCTAGGTACGGGCCCATACCTGTGCCGTGCTTGCCCCAGCATAAAGATGTGCTGGGGCCTTCATGGTAGGGGTGCCAATGGGCCAGGTCGGGTCGGACTTTCTTGATACCAGACCCAACCCGAAACCTACAGGGTCATGCTTGACCCGCCTAGATCCATCTAAGACTCTGTTCGCTGCAGAACCCAAAGCCCGGGCAGAGCCGGGTCGGGTTTCAGGTCGGGTTTCGGGTTTTTTTTTTGTGCAGACAAAATAGAATTATCAGACGACTAATCAATCGGGTCTGCCTTCTCGTCTGCAAAGCTGACAAGTTATTTAGTAAAAATAAATGGACAAAGATCGTCTGCAAATCTTCTCATACATGGGACCCACAACAAGTAAAGCAGCTTATCAATCTCCGCCTTTGTTTAAAATGTTCTAATTAAAATTACAAGAAATAAAAACCCCAGTCTATTAAGATTTGGGGTTTCTGAGCACAAGAGACCTTTGGGCCTTTGAATCGTTCTTCACATCCGGAGGCACTGACTTTGCTCTGTCTCTCAGAACATCACCTGCTGCCGTCAATGACTCCTTAACCTTTGGGGTAGCTCTGAAATGCGAAGGGGTGGTGGCTGAGGAGTGCAAAATCGAATTGCCGCTAGTTCTGCATTCAGCTCTCACTGCTGGCGTTGCTCTGGGTGGCGTTTCTTGCTTCATGGTTTCAAAGTTCGTAGCTTAACCCAGGAAAAAACCTGCAAAAAGCAAAAAACGGGGGGGGGGGGGGCAAGCTCTGTTGGTTATTGTGGATGGAGTTTTATGGGAAGAAAATTATGTGAGACCCATATGTGGAGATGAGTCAGCTTGCTTCATGGGGTCAGTGTTTTTGATTGACTCTCTCTTCTCATCATGATTTAAGAAACAACCACAAGAAATGTCCACAGAAACCCACAAGAGAACAAAATGTGATCCAATTTGTTCTTTCTCTTGCTTGTTCATTGACCCTCCCTGTTCAGACAGGTCACTGGAGAAGCAAGCAATGTAGCTAACAGGTCGCGGGCCGAGTAGCTATATGTGAATAAACGTTCTAATTAAAATTACAAGAAATAAAATGTGTTCAATTTCGCTACCTTCGTCTAGAAAAAATTTAAAACGAAATGATCCTTTGAATGGGAAGGTTACTTGACAATGGCTGGACCGTAGATAAATATATTAAGGTTGCATTTGTTTCACGGAAAACATAATGTTTTTGGAGTAAAAATTGACAAGTTACCTAGTAAAAATAGGTCCCAAGTCATTTAGAGTTTCGAGTAAAAACTGACAAGTTACCTAAAATGGCAATCTCCAACTTTATCAATCATCTAGAGAAATTGATATCGAGTTTGGCTCCATGGTTGTAGTTGGCAACTCTACATTAAATTTACAATAAAAATGAGAATTAACGTATCCATTGAAACATAGAAGGGTATTAATATTCTACAACCATATTTTTTTCACCTAACTCAAAGATTTCGAGTTCTTTTAAGTCCTCTTCAATCGAACGTGAAAGTGGCGCAGATCGTAACCAATCTTGAGCACACATAAGAGCCTCTACCATGTTTGGGGTTAAAGAGCTACGAAACACATCAAGCACACGACCTCCTGTACTAAATGCAGCCTCTGATGCTACAGTTGAGATGGGCACGGTCAAAATATCTCGAGCAATGGAAGAAAGGATAGGATATCTTGAAGAATTTATTTTCCACCAACTTAAGATATCAAACTCAACGCTATAACGTTCACATCCTTCCTCCAAATACTTGTCTAATTCAGATTTTTCTTCCAAATATTGATGTCCGGTTTTGCTAAGATACATTGCAATCATAATATCAGCACTAACCACTGGAGACTTTGACACGTTAATCATCCTTGTGCTTTTTAGCCTCAAGTTGCTTTGGGGGCATACACCAGTGCGGTATTGCTCGAACAAAGGCGTCAGAGATGTTATTACTTTATCTTGTAAAGTTTCTATTTGCTTACTTTCATAAACACGATTAATCATCCACTTCACATATTCCCACTTATGCCGCGGGTCAAGTATGCAATCAATGAACAAAGTAAGATTGATGTTGTTCATATTGCCAAAATACTTATTGAATTTGATCTTCATTCTCGTAGCCATTTCCTGTAAAGTCGGGTCCTCATTTTCACAACATCTGTCAATCATGATATAAATCCCATACACATCCTTTGCTATATTATTACTAGTGACATAAGAAGAACCTGAAATTTTTAAAGTCGTATCAAAGAATAACTTCAGAAAAAGAAGAAAGTGATGTGCATACTCCCAATTATCACTAGTGAGCAATCCTTTCACATTGGAAAGTTCTTCAACAAATTTGCCATCTTGAAATTCCAATTAACTAAAAGCTGTTTGAAACTTCAAAGCTGCTTCCAACATTATGTATGTCGAGTTTCAACGAGTCTCGACATCCAAACATAACCCTCTCTCGCAATCAAACTCAATATATGAGCACAACACCTCATGTGGAGCAACTCACCTCTTAATACCAGAGAATTCCGAGAGGTAAGTCTCTTCTTCAAATATTGAATTTCCAAGTCATTTGAGCTAGCATTATCCACAGTGATAGAAAAAATGCTTTGAATCCTCAAATCAATCAAGCATTTCTCAACCGCTTTTCCTATTATCTCGGTAGAATGACCCAGGATTTGACAAAAATTTAATATTTTCTTATGCAACTTCCAATCGGCATCAACAAAATGAGCAGTGAGACACATATAGCTCAAATTTTGACAAGAAGTCCATGTGTCTGTTGTAAGACACACTCTTGGAGATGTCTCTAAGAAATATTTCTTCAGCTTACTTCTTTCATCCGTGTATAAATCATAACATTTGCGCCTCAAAGTGTTGCGCGACGGGATTAAGAAATTTGGCTGGATTTTATTTACAAATTGCCGAAATCCCTCATGCTCTACCAACTTGAAAGGCAATCCATCAAGAATAAACATGATCGCTAATTCTTTTCCACTATCATCTTGGTCAAATTTCCAAGGACCTGAGTCACTTTTTTGCCTTTTCTCGACATTTACATATGGGAAGTCCTTACATCTAGCTAAATGACGATGCATTGAACTGGTCCCTTGACCACTGGCACAACCAATACACGCCTCACAGTATATACATTCAACCTTTTCTTCATTAGGAATATGTTTAAAATGTTCTCATACCGAAGATCTCGTCCTTCTTTGTGTGATACTAGAAGCACTTATCTCAGACATTTAGCAATCCTTCTATCTATGACACTTAGAACCTGGAAAGTATTACTATAATCAGAAATATAGTCCTCAACATACTCTTGACAAATACAAATAAAAATAATCAAGCTTAAGATCATTAAAACAGCCAAAAAGATCAACACATAATAAAATTTTAGACAAATTCATGCATCTGAACATAAGAGGCACACTGATACAATGGATAGTAAGGACGACATGCTAGAACCATGAACGTAGAACATGAAGTGCATATTTAAGACAGATCAAACCAGAAGTAGCACATGCATAATTGACTAAGTTTAATTTTGCAAGCAAACATAAGAAGGCCCCCTAAATGAAGACATATACAGGAACTATATACAGGAACTCAGAATACATCTAAGTGGGAGCTAATATTGAATTTGCACTTATATCCTTATCCAAGATGCACACATGAACAAGATTCTTTTTGTTTTGAAAAACATGCATAACTATCAGAAACTGGGATACCATTTTTATGCTGCACATGGTTTAGAAAATCAATTATTTCAAGAATGGTTAAAAAAGTCAAGTCAATGATGAAAGAAAAACTGCGTGCATTAACAGCTGGCAGGTCCTTTAGGTCATTCAATGCCACTTTTATTAGCATCAAGAAAGACCAAATTTGTGCATAAATGACAAGCTCGACATGAAAATACTCGTGTCTATAGAAAGAAGGATAGGCAAGATAATAACAACTCATACCGAAAGTGACACTGACACATTCAGTGGTGCTAGAATAGGGTGAAACTGATTGCTTTCACAATTAGCATTGCCCAAGCATTGATTGTCTCTAGCATTGTCCCTGATCGTCAAACTCGAAGCACCATTGGAGGAGTTGCAATAGATTTCTAAACCCGTGATCTCTACAACTTTGTGGACTTGGCCTTTTGTGCTAGGCAAAGGAGAAAAGAGAACTTAAGGTTTCTCACTAAGACAAAAATCAATCAAACTAGCACAATACAGCGGCTCCATGGAAATTCGTCTTCCAGAGAAAGGGAAAGGGACAAAGAGAGAGAGGGTGTAACTTGGACTTCTTGGAGAGGAGCTTGTTCTCGTTGATCTTGCGGCTGCCGCCCTCGGTGGTGTTGTTGGCTCCGTCCTTCCACTTGTCCGGCACTATCACCTGAACCCAAAATTCAGACACTCAATCAAAGACGCCCAACATACACGAAATCCGTAGAATGCGATTGATATCGCGCTCCGCAGTTGCTTTGTACAAGCAATTCGTTCCCTTCACTGGAGCGCGAACGGAAGGGTGGGAGCTCGCGAGCGCACGCGATCGCGGAGCAAAAGGGAGCAGATCGAGGATGCTAGGGCAAGCGGAGCGAAAAGGACAACAACATAGGCGAACCCTAACAGAGGCGTTGCAAAGCGAGAGAGAGAGAGAGAGAGAGAGAGAGAGAGAGAGAGAGAGAGAGAGAGAGAGAGAGACCGACCTTGAGCGATGGTGACGAGCGAAGGATGTAGAGAGATGATCAATGGGGGTAGAGACAAGAGCAGACAAGGCGAGGCGAGAGAGTGTCCGACGGCGATGGCGATTGGCGACTAAGAGTTTGAGAGTGGGAGATGGGCCGGCCCGGAGTGTTAATGGGTCGGCCTGACCCTACCCAACCCTAATAAAACCCCAAATTTTAGGCCATATTCGAAGGAGATTGAGGCCCGACCCCAAAATACCCCAAATTTTAGGGCCGGACCGGGTCGGCGCGGATTGGGCCGGGCCGGCCCGGGTTTTATTGACACCCCTACTTCATGGGCTGGCCGACTTGTGGCCATTGCTATCTGTAAAGAAGGATAACTTTATTTTAGAAAAGAGAACCAAAAATATATATATATATAAATATAATTCCAAAAATGTTTATATATCTCTTTTCTAACGACTGCTTGCTATTGCTGGCAAGTATACTTTGGACTATATTCATCCATCATCATTTAGATCTGTCTCTTGGCGATAGATACGCACGGCTAGACAGTTGAAGGCAACTGTATCTGTCTGTTGGTGACATTCAACGACTTTGAAAAGTTGCAGAGAATCCCATTTGTTGTCGCAATTTCGATCTGTTGTTTCATCTCCTGGTGCCCTAGAGTCGAACCGCTCGAGCTGACCACAACTGGTGAGCAAATTGCTTACCCATTTGAGTATAATTGATCACATCTGTTTGTAGAACTATCAGCTTCAGAAGATCACGGCCTTCAAAGTCTCTCTCTCTCTCACTCTCATCTGTGTCTGTTTGTTGTGACTAGCGTAATGGTTCTGCATTTTCAGTTTTTGTGGCTTTGGCCTCCTGATGATCACTGCCTAGAATTTCTCCAATCGTGCTAAATCCTTTGGTCATCCCCGTTTACTCTTGAACTTACGAATCAAGTGCTTTGGTCCATGTAATTAATCTTGTAGATGGCTAATGCTGTGGGAAATAGCAGCTGCCTCTGGAGGCGATCTGCTTCCTGGAATAGAATGTTGTATTAGCCATAGGGACGGAAAGCTGTTGCCATAGACATCCTTATGGACGGCCACTGCAGCTTGCGTAAAAAGGCTCCCATCTTTGGGGACGGCCACCGTTGCCGTCTCAAAAAGGCTCAGCGATGGGCTGCACGTAGCAGTTGCCACTTCTCTTTGATAGCAAATGTCTAGGCAACGACAGCCGACGGGCGGCTAGCCGTCGCTCATAATCATTAGGGATGGTTTTTCGGGTTTTGGGGACGGTTTTGCCTGTCAGCTTTGTCCTTCTTCATCAATGATGGAAAGCGACTTGATTGTCCTCAATATTCGACAGTGATTTAGTTATGCCATAAAAGAGATAATCTTGTTAATGCCATCTTTGCATATTTCTTGAAAACATTATCTGATTATTGGACTCCGTTGCGATGTGAATCAGACGGTTTCTCTTGTCCTTGACGGTTTCTCATGTCCATATCATTCTCTATGACATACTTTGGATGACGTAGAAATATATCTGGGAGTGACCCCTTTTGTTCCGCGAGAAGCAGGAAAGAATGCAAATAAATTCCTTTCTAGTGTTGACGGTAACTGAGAAGGCAAATAGCACCTTTCCCGATCTCCTATGGAGACTAGGGAGCAAGAAAGGGATCAATTCCCACGTTTCCTTCGTGTGTCGACATAAGAAAGGAATGTTCTTTGCTTTCTCCATTTTATGTGCAACGAGAATAAATGCAAGCAGCACTCAAGAACCATTTCTTCGCTGTTTCATATCTTGCCTCAATTTTACCAGGCTCGCCACTGTCACATTCGGTCCATCGATATCACCCCTACTTCTGGTAATCCCGTTCTAAGTTATTTTCAACATGCGGGCATCAGTTAATTGTTTTATAAACTGTAATATCAGAGATTTATCTTGTAGTTTAGCATGTTAAATCTTGATTTACTTTGAGCTGGATTTCATTTTGCTTGATTGTTGTTTTTAGTTGGTGGTACAAAGGCAATTCAAGAAGAAGGAATTATCAGATCAGAAGAAAAGAGACAATAGAAGAACTGTCTTAAAACGAACTACATAAGAGACAAACATAGGAGAGAACAAAGCAAAATTTGATTTTGATGCACACATTCTTCCGTACGCCACTTACAGCTTTTGTATTCATCACATATCAACATCCACAACTACTTGGTGACTTCGGCTGTCTTTTTTTTTCATGTTTGGATTGGATGGTTTAGAGAGAAAGGAAGAGTTTTTGCTAATCGCTAGGGACAAGAAAAGAAGTGAACATAATGGATCGACTTGTCCCTACTCCCCTCTATTTGCACGCTTTCGCATGCTTCAATACCTTCAAATTTATTTTGCAGCATTGACGATGCTTTCAAATCTTCTCTGATATTTCATGAGCTCATTCGGTTCAAGCTGCAGAATCTGGATGCTTCTGCATCACGAGTCTATCAAAGTCTAGTATTACTACCGAGGCAATGGGTGCAGCGGCGTTTCTTCTTTGGAAGGGGATATATATTAGGTCAAGGATTCAAATCTTGAAGTCTAGGTGCTGTTGGACAGAAGTGTTTTTGTAGGGAACCCACAAAGCCAATCTCTTAGTTAGCCAAAAAGGGGATAGTCCAGCAAATCATAAACCAAAATCCAACCAACTTTGGCGTAGAGTATTTACATGGTGGCCACATTTCAGCGGCCATCTGCATATTTCACCCGTCGAATAATGGCTAACAAATTCCCCTAACAACACCTATGATTGCCAAAATTTTACATTATTTTCTGTGGCAAATGTCTGAAATTCGTTGAGTCTACATGGATGAAACTAAAAAGAGAGGCTAGGATAGCCGCAAAAGAGTTATTTTGCAGAAGACAACCTCTCATGGCGTATCATATTAATGGGTCAAGCAACAAGTACAGAATTAGAAGCATCTCTATGCAAAAGACAATTGACCTAGAATTTAAGACCAACGTTAAGCGGAGATGGAGAACTCTACATAGATAAGATTGACACTCATTATCTCCCTGGAAAATTTCCACATAGATCTGCTAAAGCAACAGCACAAAAAAAACCACAACTTATCGTTGATCATTCTTTTCGGTTTCCTTCCTACAGATTTTACACGGATCTAACTTTCGGCGCCATGGGGCCTAAAATTTGGCATGAAAGAGTGAGTGCGAAAGAGCAGGTGCATTTGTGGATAGGGTTTCGTTATAATGACTTGAAGCAGATCTCGGCATCTGCTTCTGATAGAAATTAGCCTCGCCATGCCTTGTTATAATGACTCAGAACTTATCTCTACGTTTTCTTCTAGCAGAAATTAGCCTCAACCTCCTGCACGTGGTTATCATTTTCGGCTAATATTTTAAATCCTTGTTGCACGGAGAATTTGCATGAACCTTTGCGATTGAACTTTGCATCGACAGTAGTTGCTACTCTTTTTCTGTCTTGTGTTCTGAATGCGCAGCCTTACAAGGAGAGCGCGTACAGAGAACAAATAAATGTGTTGAGTATCTCTTCTAGTAATCAGGAAATGGAGAAGTTAACAGGATATGATTAGGAAGTATTTTTGAGCTTCAGAGGACCAGATACCCGTAGGGACATACACCAGCATGATTGGCGCTGGAATTCAGGCATACAGAGACGATGAAGAGCTCCGCATTGGTGAGGAGATCGGTGGCCAGCTTCTCCAAGCGATTGAGCAGCCAGAGATCTCAATACCAATCTTTTCTAAAGGATATGCCGATAGTACTTGGTGTCTTAGGGAGTTGGTCAAGATGGTCGAGAGCAAGAGCATGAGGAGGCATAAGATCATGCCCACTTTCTACGATGTCGCACCATCTGAGGTAAAATACCAGACTCAGCACTTTGGCAAGGCCATTGTTTCTCATGCAAACAAGAAGCGGTTTGATGATGAGACTATCGACGAGTGGAAGGCTGCTCTCACTAAGGTTGGAGCACTAAAGGGATGGGACCTCCATAGCAATCCAAACAGGTATTTAATTATATCATGTACAGTCTAGTTGTTCCAGATGCATTATTTTTTTTCAACTCAACCTAATCTTTTGATGCTTTTTCCTCCAAATACCATCAGAGGCAAAGGTGAATTTGTGAAAGAAGTTGTCAGTAATGTTTTGATTGAGTTGAAAACTGCTTACTTGGAAGTATCTGATTGCTTAGTCGAAGTCAACCATCATGTGGATGAAATCATGAGGATAATAGGTACACACAACTATCAAACAAAGATTGTTGGGATCCATGGTATGGGTGGCGTGGGAAAGACTACTGTTGCCAAAATAGTGTACAATCAACTTTCTAATGATTCTGTTGATTGTTGTTTTCTTTCTGACATCCGCAAAATAGAGATTACGCGCTTGCAAAATCAGCTCATATCGAACATCCTTAAAATGAAATGGCTTGATATCAATACTATCATGGAAGGGAAAAAGGTAATCCAGGAAAGGTTATGCTCTAAAAAAGTGCTTCTTCTACTTGATGATGTCGACAATGCAAGTCAACTTGATGCGCTTGAGTAGAATCGTGAATGGTTCGGTAATGGAAGCAATATTATCATTACTACTAGAGATCGGGGAATTTTCAAAGTGCCTACACTTGTTGGCGGGACTTATGAACTTACCGGCATGGATCCTGATCATTCTCTTCAACTTTTTAGCAAACATGCATTTAGAAGAGATTATCCATTAAAAGAATACATTTTTCACTCTGCAAGAGCAATTAATATTTGTGGTGGTCTTCTTTTAACTCTTGAGATCATAGGTTCTCTTTTATCTGGAAAAAGAGTGGAGGAGTGGGATGCCACATTAAAGGAGCTAGAAGAATCTCCTCAAGAGGATGTTGAAAAGAAGTTGATGATCAGCATTGAGGCATTAAATGAAGAGCAAAGAAAAATATTTCTCGATGTTGCTTGTTTTTTCATTGGGTATGATAAAATAATTGCGATTCACATGTGGGAAAGCTGTAAATTTTGTCCTCATAAATCTCTTGGAATCCTTCAGCAAAGATCTTTTATAAAGATTAGAGATGATAACCAACTGTGGATGCATGATTGGTTAAGAGATATTGGAAGAAATTTTATACAACAAGGAAGTGGGAAGAAACCAGAGAAGCAACAATGGGTTTGGACTCATTCGCAAGCACTAGAGGTTCCGGAGAAAATGAAGGTGTAAATGTTTTCCCATTGGAAGAAGATCAACGAGGTAAATCATGGTTTTTTTTTCTAACTTTCGTTTTCTGTTTTTCATTTTGGCAGATAAGAGGTGATGTTCCCGGAATTGGAAGTATCGAAATGATATGTCTCAAGATTGAGAATCTATCTCAATACTCCTCGATAAAAGAATACCTTGCAAGTCTTTTGAATCTAAGGTTCCTTCGAGTGGATAGTGAAGACTTCGGAAACACAAAGTCTATCCTTACTCAATTGGGTCGTTTGATATATTACCGGTGGTCAAATTCTGGAAACCCCATATAGCCCACTTATCCTTCCGGAGTTGAGATGGCTTCATTGGCATTACTTTCCCATGGATTTCAAGCTGACCAAAATCTCCCTGGGGAAGCTAGTAATCCTTGATCTCTCAAAGAGTAAAATCACGGAACAATGGGATGGATGGAGCCACATCAAGGTATGATTTCAAATAGATCAATGTGAGTTCTTTTGTTGTAGGTTATCTTAATTTAACCTGAAGGGCTGTACGATGTCTTCTTTTCAGTTGGCTTGGAATTTGAAGGTCTTAAATCTGATCGAATGCAATGAATTACGTAGAACTCCAGACTTGTCTTTTCATGTGAATTTGGAGCGACTGATTCTTGATAGATGCGAGAGTTTGGTTCAAATTGATCCGTCCATTAGTCGCCTTAAGAAGTTAGTCTTCTTAAACTTGAAGTATTGTGAAGGTCTCCGAGAGATTCCGGACGAGATGGGGGAACTGGAATCTTTAATGGAACTTCTTCTTGACAAGACATCTATAGAAGAGATCCCCGAATGGAGAGGGATGAAGAAGCTGGAAATTCTCAGCTTGGTCGAATGTGAATCACTGAATAAATTCAGTTTCATCGGTTGTGCAGCATCAACATCGAGGCTTTCATCGGTGGATGACCCTTCGGCTCAACCGCCTAAGGCGATCGAAAATTCCAATTCGCTAGTTGAATTGGATCTATCAGGTACAAAACTCAAGGAGTTACCCGAGTCAACTGGGAACATGAAGAATTTGAAAGTACTCAAGATGGGCAACGGCACTGTAAGGAAACTACCTAGCGCCATTGGAATGTTGGAGAAGCTCGAGATGCTGCAGGCAGGGGGAGAATTCCTAAAATCGGGAGGAGAAATTCCCAGCAATATTAGGAAGCTACCATATCTAAGAATCTTGGAATTGGTTGGCACTACAATTTCGGCGTTGTTTTGGTTCGACTCATGGCATTCTAGAGACCCTCTCCACCTTCTTTTCAGTAATGTGGACATTTATCATTCGCGCATCCCTCGGGATGCCTCGGTTAGGACTTTTTGGGAGGGTTCCTGGCCTCCTTCGGATTCTCTCACCACGATTCTGAGTTGGATGGACCCTCCCCTTGCTCTCTTGAATGATGCTGAGGATTCCTTCTGTTGGCTCCCTCATCCTTCAGGAACCTTCTCTGTTTCTCTGGCTTGGAATCATATCCGCAGGAAAGGCCGGTTGGTTCCTTGGCATTCTTTTATTTGGGACCAGAATATTGCTCCCCGCCATGCCTTTCTTCTATGGGTGATCTCCCTCAATCGATTACCCTCCCAGTTGTTTCTCATGCATATCCATAGGATTGGCCCCGCCCTTTGCGTTTTTTGTGGATCCCAACCAGATTCTATCAACTACCTTTTCTTCGAATGCTCTTCTACCAGCAGGCTGGCTTCCATGTGGGCAACCAAATGCAATCTTCCCTAGCGCAACAAACCTTGGCATGATCATATTAACTGGGCGATGACTGTTTGCAGCGGTGGCTCTTTTGCACACCGAATTGCACGATTTTCTTTTGGTGCCCTATGTCACTTTATATGGACTGAGAGAAATCACGCTATCTTTCGGAACAAGAGCATATTCATACCGGGCATCCGCAAGCATCTTGTCAAAGTCGTCAGGGACAAAGTCTTCTCCATGGGTGGCATTGAAGACACCTATAGGAATCGTATCTTGCTTCGGAATTGGGATATTCCGACTTCAATCTTGCATAGGCGTATTTCCTAGCTTTCACTTGTATCTCCGAAGCTTTGGCTTTGTGTTTTTGGTGCTTTCGGTGCATTCTCCAATCTTCGGATTGGCTTGTTGTTCCTTTTTGGTTCCTCTTCTTGTATAGCTCCTGCCGGACCCTTTTAGACCTTCTATAGACATCTTATGTCTATATCAGGTCTTCACTTGGTTCGAGCTTAGGTTGTATTGGTTCTTTGATAGTTATATACATTCTTACCTTACCAAAAAAAAAAAAAACAATTTCGGCGTTGCCTTGGCTTCCCGAAAGCCTGACCCAACTTTATATTCGCTGCTACAGTCTCAGTGGAGACGTTTCCCGACCTCTCGAACCTATTAAATCTGAGAACGTTGCGTTTGTACTTGCGGGGATCACTCGAGGATCCTTACAAACTCGAAGAAACCACAAGTCTTTGGTGGATTGGGAGATTACGCGCGCTTGAGGTCTTGGACTTGTGGTCTCCTTATATTGCCGCCTTATCCTGCTATCTCGTTCTCCTCTCTCAGCTGAAGCAACTCAAGCTCTTATGCATTAATTTGCAATGCCTACCTAGGCTTCCGACAAACTTGTCCTACTTGGGTATCCAGGTTTGCGAGAGAATAAAAGACAACGAATGATCTCTCGACTTCGAAAGTGTTATCGAATTTGGAAGTTATTCACTGTGAGAAGCTAACGGAGATTCAAGGCCTTGAATGTTTGGAGAACCTGAGAACATTAGAGCTCGTGAAACTTCCCTCGTTGACGAAGTTGCCTGATCTGACTAACCTTGAAGAAGCTCAAGAAGATACATCTATGGTATTGTACCGAGCTGTTTGAGATTCGAGGTAGCCCGGAATCGTTGGAGATGCTGGACATCTGGCACTGTTCGAAACTGCAAAAGTTGCCCGACCCATCAAGCTTCGAGAATCTAAAATCTTGGATTCAAAATGGAAGGAGCATGATTTGATTACAACTAGCAAACGCTCCCTTCTTTCTTCTTTCTTCTGGTAATGTTTGCGTTTCTCTTTTGGGCATCCCTAATTATGGTATCATGCATTATATGGCCTTTAATGAGTGTTGTCTCTCTTGCTTGGTAATGTGATTTTGGTTATCGAAAACTAAAATCTGCCATGCTCACCACCAAAATGAATCAGGATCATTCGTCGATTTGAATTGAACCGGATAAAACCGGGTTCCTTGTTACTCCGCGTCTAGGCAAAATCTCGAGTGAAATTTGAGATGAATTGAGAAATCTTTGATTGTTTGAGGAGCGCTGAATCGATATTTCCCCTGATTTCGAAGTGAAAGCGACGTAAAACCACTCAACCTAATGTCCCGATTGTGGTCCAGTCTCGAAAAATCATGTAACATAAAAGCTTATTGATTTTTTGTCTTAGCAAACGTCAATCCCGATTATCCTTTCAATCGACAAGCAACTATGTGGGTTCGAAATTGCACCTGTTGAAACAAAGTTGTATCTTCTTTTTTATTTTTTTGGGATGAGTGTGCTTGAAGTCCTAAAACTTGCCATTAAAATGCAACAGAGTCCTAAAACTTTCAAAAAATGCAATTAAATCCTAAAACTTGTCACGATAGTACAATCGAATCCTAAAGCTTTAAAATAAAGTGCAATCGGGTCCTGAAACTTGTCACGAAAATATAATCGAGATTTAAAACTTTCGAAAAATGCAATCAACGGAAATGCTCGATTAGACCAATTTGACAAATTTCAAGGCTCGATTGCACGTTCTGAAATTTTTTAGACTCGATTGCATTTTCGTGACAAGTTTAAGAATATAATTGCATTTTTCAAAAGTTTTAAGATTAAACTACACTTTTATGACAAGTTTTAGGACTTCCAATGCACTTTTTTCTTTTTATAATTTTGTTCATAAAGTTGTACCTTCATTCATACATAAATTTGTACGTGTGCGTCTACATTTATATAGGACCAATTCCAAAAAAAAGCATCAATTTTATATTGGGCGACAATTCTGGCCCAATTTTTTTTTTTGTCTCAATAAAAGGCATATAGTTTTGTCCGAGTCCCAAATTTGGCTCCCGTGATGTGAAATTTTCAAATTGTTCGGGCTAAATTTAAGATTTAATTGAAAGTTTTGTGATTTATTAGGAGATAAAAAAAAAGTTCGGGTAAGAATTATTGGTCAAGTTAAAGTTTGAATTGGGCCTCTATGTATGTGTATATATAGGTGTGTGTTTTCTAGTTTTCGTCCTTTCTTCGCGACTGGAGACTCGAGAGAGAGAGATGCAGCTTCTTCAATGCCTCGCACCTGGTCCTACCAACATCGCCTCTCGTTTCCTCGCGAACAAGGTGAAGCTTCTTCTTCTTCCCTCGCTTTGCTTATCGCCTCTGCAAACCTCCACCGCTCGACGGTGACGTGCTCGCCTCGCGCAGCGCGATGCGGTGGCCGCCGGAGGAACGCGGGGAGGAGGAGGGCCGGGACGAGACGCGGGCGGAGCTCCCCGCCGGGACCTCCAGCGGGCTGGTTTCCTCGCCGCCGCCGCCGCCGTTGCTCCGCCCCTGGCCGCCGCGCTCGTCGCCTTGTCTCCACTCTGCCTCGCTCCAGGTGCGCCGCCTTCCGCGCTCCTTGACTCTGCCGTGTGGCGCCGTTGCCTTGGCGCTCTCCGTGTGCGGGAATGGCGCGGTGTTGTTGAACGCGTTTGAGCTTCGTGGGGAATTTGTCGGAGTGAATGGCCGTGTTCTGGTGCTATCCGTTAGGTTGCGTTAGGTTGTCGGAGACATGCTTACGATTCGTGTTTTTTTCTGTTTTTTTTTTTTTGATGAACTCGAAAAGCTGAGAAGAAAATAGAAGGAGGATGATTTGTTGTTGTTAGAGAAGGAGCAATTTGGTTAGCTTTGCATGATTACGTACATCGCAAGGCTAATTCCCGCTGCAGGAACAGAGAATTGTGCCTGGTTTAGTGGTTTACTGATTCTAAAAAATGCTCGGGCTAGATTGCAGGTAGATGAGTTGCTCATTTGTCTGTTTTGTCATCCGGAATATGTGACGGGTAGTAGTGTATCGGGTGATTTTTACTTCTAATCGATGTGCCGGTCCGTATCATTATTGTAAACTTACTGTGAATTGGCCGGCAATGGTGCTGCAGTTAGATTCTAGCTTTATTCTCTTATGAAATATAGTACAGTGAGACCATGATGAGCAATCAATTGCCTTCTCTCAAGTTGGAGGTGTGAAGGTTTCTTTCCAACCCATTCACGAGCTTACCCATGGTTATCCGGATTCTATGAAATTCACGCATTATAGTGATATTTATCTGATACTTGAGTGTCTTACCGTGCTCAAATATTCCTGACATGTGGTAATGTGAAGTGGGTTTTCAGAGGAATGAGAAATGATGTTGATCCACTACCTACCTAACTTTTTTCTGCAAGCACTTTGAGAGTGGCCTAGAGAATTTGTTGGAGGGTCTTAGGTTTGCACTCATTGTCTTTCAAGTATTCTTATCACCATCTTATTTTCTTTTGCAATCTTCCTGTCTGTGTATATTCTTAAGAGATGGGAAGTTCCTGCAGATCCTTTCAGGAGAGGGAGAGTTCATTTTCCTGGTTCAGGTTAAGAACCGAATGAAAATCTTTGGCTGTGTGATGTGCTTTTTTCCCCCACTTTGAGAGGCAAATTAATTTTCCTCAATAGTAAGAAATGAGCAGTACAAACTTTCAGAACTAAAACAAGGCAATATTGCCCGACTCACCTGCAGTTCTCCTTTTTGCCAATTCATCTGCTGGAAAGATTGCTCTCTGAAAACATGAGTGAAGGTTATAACCCCGCAGGTATAACTGGTTGAGTTAAAAGAAACTGTATTTTCCATGGTTTCACATGTAAGTTATTTAGCCAAGCAACAACAGTGGCCGAGTGACTCTTAATGCAAAGATGGAAAGCCGATGACCCAAAGGAGCCAGAAAAAATGAGCAACGCTTCATGAATAGCTTTGACTTCTGCTTCATTTGAATCAGGCCTCCCATTGTGCTTAGAAATGACGTGTGATCATAAAGAATGCTCCCATTCCTGATCTGTCCACTTCAGACTTCAAAACTCATTGGGCAGGGTCCAAAAACAATATTGTCTTCTTGCTTTCTTTTTGCATATGCTCTGCCAAATCAATGTTGGACAGTAAAAGACTTAATTGGATGCCCAACTCAAATCCTTAGGCCATGACGCCATCCTAAACGGAATTATCTATACGGTCAATCACCCGTACTTAGTTAAATTCTATTCTTTTGGAGGGTTTGTGCTGCCAACTGATCACTTATGGCTTTTTGCTGAAAAAAATTTATTCCATTTCTTAAAAAAGATATAAACGTCTGCAAATGCAAATATTCAAATATTCTTAAGCAGTTGAGATGTTCAATATCAACTTTATTTTTTTTTTTTTACTTTTTTTGTAATGCCATGGTCGTACACCTATTTAAAGTAGTAAAAAATAAAAGTTGGATTTTAAACACCAACTGCCACTAGACTTCTGAGCAAGTTGTCATGGGCTTAGGGTGATTCATTTGTTATAGTAGGGTATGAAATAAGTTTTTTTATAGTAGGTTTATCATGTAGGGGAGTTAAGGGCACACTGTCATTAGAAGTTATGGACTTTAGATTGTTGCTCCAAATGTTTTTGACAGATATCGAATAGATGTTTCATTATGTGCATACAGTAGTGATTACTTATTGAGATTGTTTGTCGTTTAACTTGTCTGCCTGCTGCAGTGTCACTTGGTCAAAATGTAGATGTTCAAAGAGGAGCAGTATTATTTCATCGGGCATGCATTGGATGTCATGATGCTGGCGGAAACATAATACAGCCAGTGAGTTCCCTTAAATTCTTACATGCATGTTTCCTTCTTAGCTGACAACTCATGCAAAATTTTGTTGTCTTCTGACCAGGGTGCCACGCTGTTCATGAAAGATTTACAAAGGTATGAAACATTGCAAAATGGCCTCTACCGATTGAGAGTCTATGCTATCAGAAATTCCCTTTCTTATTTGATACCTTCGTTAATTAGATGTCAAAGTTTTGCTTTCCATGGCATTTAGGCTCGATAATATTGCTCATTTCCCCATTTGGCCCAATTATATATGCCCCTAGTCTAATTTTTTACAGTAATCTCCAACTGGATGCTTTTTTCCCTTGATCATATCACAGTACGTGTGCAATCTATACCTGAAAAATGATTTACTTGCTACAACTATAGAAACGGAGTCGACACGGAAGAGGAGATCTTCCGAGTTACCTACGTTGGCAAAGGAAGAATGCCAGTAAGACCAATAGAAATCTTAATTCTTTTTCTCTTGATATATGAGATTAATTTACCATCATTTCTGTTTGATGCTTTTCAGCTAGTAAACTTATGAAAGAAACACATCTGATTTCTGATTCAGGGCTTTGGTGAGAACTGCACCCCAAGAGGCCAATGCACATTTGGACCGCGGTTGCAGGAGGATGAGATCAAGGAATTAGCAAAGTTTGTAAAGTTACAGGCTGATCAAGGTTGGCCTAAGATAGAAATTGAAGATTGATTGGTACTTGATGTATTGTTTAGGAAGATGACCGACCATTATTTAGGCCACTGTGTTGAGTTCAAGCCTTTTCTTTTTCCCTTTTCCCTGTTGCCCAACCAAGAAGTGTAAAAAAAAATGTTCGATTCAGTATTCTTGCTTCCACAAAATTGAAAAGAGAAGTACGTCATAGTTAAATGGCGAAAGATATATCATGTCAAGATAGCTGACGGACAAATTGGATAAGATGGTCACCCATCTCACGGTTTCTTCAATTCGGTAGTCTTTCTAACTCACATTGATCTTTAAGATGGCCAAAAGACTGGAAGCAATCGGAGAGTCCGTGGCAGGTTTGCATTCAGATGGCCCAGTATGAAGTGCTTGTCGCCTGTAATAAATGGATGGACTATGTGCTCCATGGGCGGAGCTCTTTGCCGGCATTTCTGTTTTCATTCTTTCACAAGTAATGGCATGAATCAGTGCATCTGAGACAGTGCATGGGGTCATCTTCATGGCGTTCACTTTTTCCCGAATCAGTACAGTTAAGCAGAAAACGTTGCTTGATGGTCTGTCTCTCTTGATTCAGAATCTCTGATGCTTTAATCCTTTGAACTATTTTTGTCAACCTTGTGGCCATCTTTTGTACCTGTTATATTCCAACACAGCGTTCGTCTTGCAAGCTAGGGGGCTCAACTCAAACCGACGGATACAAGATGTATGAGCAAGAAGCCCAAAAATGAGCCTCCAAGTACAAAATGTAGTGTATATGCATGTCGGAAATAAACCTCTAAGTACAAAAATGTATACGCAAGTGTGGGATCTAAATTAATCTAAGGTAAATGCAACGGGAAAACAATTTTTTTGAAGATGGATGGGGTGTGTGTAGGTGTGAAAAAAGCGTGCCAGCTCGAGAGAGCGAAAGCGATGTAAAAACTACTTCTTGGATCTAAAACGGCGAGGAACTCAAGAGCTTGTGCGTGAAATCTAAAGCGAATTGCACGCATTCAACAACGACACGCTCCTCTCAATGTCTTGCCTATAAGCTGCCGCTACCAACATCTGCCCCTTCAACCCCCAAAACACTTCATCAATTTTAACACTTCCTGAAATTTTGTTTGGTGCAGCGTGTCTAATTTGACTTTTGTTGGCCCAGATTTTGTGGAGCTTGCACAATCTCAGCCCATTTGTCTGGTATTGGCTCATGATGGATCTTCACTACATATTCCTTCATGAGTTTTAACCATAATCAGCCTTGACTCGTGTTTATCAACCCATTTCAACAAAACTGACTAAAGTGCTTTCCTGTACAGTGCACCGTCTAGAATGGTATAATGAATGGCTTTGAACCGTGTTTATCAACCCATTTCAACAAACTGACTAAAGTGCTTTCCTATACAGTGCACCATCTAGAATGGTATAATGAATGGCTTTGAACCGTGTTTTTCATCTTTGCCCCTTGCGAGGTCCGCATCAATCTTCTTTCACTATCTATCACCATGACACATTCAGCCTTTGATCGGTTCTAGGAAGGCTGGGATTTCTCAACTAGTGGCCTCTCGAAGTCTGATGTCAACATACTCGATGCTACCGGAGCAAGTTCATATGCTTCCTGATTTTTATTCCGAGGAACGTACTCTAGGAAATTATAATCAAAATGGCTGATCAATTCTGATGCCACATGATAATATTGGCTCATGATTTCATTCACATATATGTACTCACCTTGTAATTGCTTAATTACTAGTTGTGAGTCACCTTTTGGCCTTTCTTTGATCGAGGTAACCATTGGCTTTTCCTAGACCGAAGTCAAACTGTTCATTCTTAGATCAAAATCAATCTAGATAATCTCTAGATTGAGGCTGAATTTGACCTGACTCGACTCTTCATTCCTTGAGTCACTCCTTTTGCCATGTCTTAACAACGAGACTCTTCTCAATATCTATACCATAAACACCTGCTACCAGCAAAAAGCTTCTTTGCTTTCTTCACTGTTTTCCTTTTGAGAAATGGTTTTGTACTCTGAACAACATGCGCCATCAGCTCAGACAAGAGCAATCTAGCTCCTGACCTTTGCAGGGCAACGTTTTCGCAGTTCACCAGTCACTCGCGTGCAGTCTAATCTGTATTTTGTCATTACTTTGTAACCATCAATCACAGTTCATGAAAGGAGCTTCTAGCTCTGGCTTGGTTGGACTTGAAAGGGATGTTGATAAGATGAGATTCCACTCTGCCACACATTCCAAATCTTGGAAAAGCTCAAATTTGTTGAAGCTGTAGGGTGAAACTGGTTTTTGCTGCTTCTAATTTGAGAATACTGAGGTTTTGAGTCGTGATATGAATATGGGTCTGCTGTATGAAGCCTTAGGATACTGGATTAAATTATATGCACTAATTTCTTGTTGGAGACATGAAAGAAATGAGTAAAGCACAGTAATTTCACAATTGAAAATTGCAAAAGTCACCCGCGTTAGCGTTGCTTATGCAACATCTTAAGGCGATTCATTACAATATCTCACACACAATATCAATTCATATCATACTTATTTGTGGAATGATGCTTGTGTCACTGTCCGATTTTTACCCCGGCCAAGTAAGCTTGAAAACGAGGCTTCATGGCATCGAGGTCAAGTGTGAGGTATGCAAAAGGGATGATGCGGGTGGATCCTGTGAGTGAAGATTATCTTCTCGGGAGGTTTTCTGAAGGCGGGGTCGGCCACAATCAAAAAGTACCCTTACATAAAAGGTGTGAGACAAAGAGCAAGACTTTGTAACACCCAAAAGAAAAACCCTAATTCCAGTTCTGTTGCCCCAAAAACGCTCATTCGGTTAGAAACACTGAATTAGGCACCTTTTGGGATTGGAAAGATTTCTTTGACATTCTTTAGAAGGCTCACAGAAACACAGTGTGACCTTGTAAATCTTTTCTTAACCACAGTGTCTAGTAATGGTTCGAAGGGCAGAAAAACTTTTGGAAACTGCCAAGCAGTCATCATGGATTGATGGGTTCATCTGTGTCTCTTAATCATTGTCTCTAGATGTGGAATTGGAACTAAACGTGTTTGCCATGATCACCATGCACAAGCTAAAAATCTTCAGGACATATGTCACATGGATGCTCAACATGGGAAACATGGAGACATAATCACATTACAGTGGACCCTCCAAAGTACTCTAATTAGGTTAATCAAGGCTCATTAAAGGCTCCCAACATTGGTCCATGTCTCTGATAGGTATTTGCCAACTGTGGATGGCTCATGGCTACCAGTGCTTTTCCACCATGAACTTGCTCAAATCTCCAATCTATTCTGCACCGCTCGGCATGCTTGCAAGTAATTAGAAGGGGAGAGACAGCATCTCATGAATAATGTTGTTTACACGTGGGTGTGCCTTGGATAATCCACGTGTTAAGGTGGAGAAAGCGTGTTATGCAGGTAATTTACAGGTCTCAAGGTCAACGCTCATAAGCATATTCTCTTCATGTGGCCAGATGGTGGTTCAAATACGTGACATGGCACTCCGTCCTCTCTCATCTTCACTTTACTTCTTAAATTCACTTTCCTTATCAAAGCCAAAAATTCCATTGTTGAAAGGTGGAGTTCCCAAGAAATATGAACAAACCTTACCAAAAAAAAAAAGAAATATGAACAAGTGTATATAGGGTTGAGATTAATTAAAGTCCCGAACCGAATACATATGGATGAGTTGAATGGTTTTTAACTTTATTTTGTGCTTTTTAAGATTGGCTCTTTTGAAACTGGCATACTACACTATAAATTCTTGACCTATTTTGTGTGTTCAAGCGAGCTTCTCTCGATAAACTCACTTTCCTCTCATTTTTCACTTTCATACTCAATCTTTTGGAGGCACCAACAACAGAGTTTTTAATCAGATAATAAAAAATGGTTCAAAAGATTTCTTTGGTCATAAAGGGCTGGTGAAGAGTCCCATGAGAGCCATACAAAATACTACTGTCATCTGTAACAGGATAAACTGAAATAATAATCTCCATCCTTCACCACCACTTTGATTAAACTAATTCAAAAATCATAAGGGTGGGTTCAAAAATTGGAAAGCCGAGTTTTTCAAATTAATCGGTGGTAGTTGCACCAACCCAGGCAAGGGTTCGTATTAGCAAGAAAAGAACAAAAAGGAAAAGCCTTTATGGGCTGTCTTGTTAATTATCTCCTTGGAATTTCATTAATTTATTCAAAGTTGATCGTGATCTAAACCTAGCTTTACCCTGACGACAAGGTAATTGCTGAGACACTGATCTATTTCTTTTTTCCTCTTTTTTATAATTTTTTTAAGGTGAAACCCTAGAGAAAAGAGCATTGAAAAATGGGGAATCTTGACTAATCTTTCCCCCTTCAAATTTTTCATTTTTATCGTTGGTGAAAAGAAGGGTTGCTCCCGATGTTTAGGTAGGCTTTAATGGGGTCGAATTGAAACTATATAACTAATCTGTCTAGCTTTAGTTGCTCCTACTTTTTTATGCAGGAAAGTGAAAAGATTCCTAAGGACCCAATGGTTCTTTCGAGTGTTACTTATTTTTCTATCTATTTATTTAATTTCGTGTGTGATGTGAGGTGGACATGAGAGCCAACCGATCCATTTCCCAATGAGCAAAAATGAATAGAAAGGTCAAAGGGGGGACAAGTTGAGAACTACCCATTGAACAACTTGTTACCGCCCTCTTGTTTTTAGTCTTGCCACTTGACCTTTAATATATTTTATTCATATATTTCTTGAAAAATTGATCAGCAATCAACTTGGAGTTGAAAAGGATGTGCACAGAGACTTGTCGACTTAGGCAGGGTTCCGATCAACTTCTCTTTTCTAAATGCTAAAGCAAAATTCACAATATTGCATAGGATTGGAGATATAAAGAACGATTTGCGAATATTGCTTATGAAGAGGTATTTGAAAACCCAATTTGGAGTTTGCCACATCACCAAATCAATTTTTTTTCACCCCTAATATTGCTCACTCTGAAAATATTCCGATGGTTTAATTAGTAATTCGTCGAGAAAGACTGATACTAAAGATAAATATTTTAAAGTGCATTCAACCTAGTAGGCCATATTCAACACTTCAATAAAAATTTGCATATTACCATGTAAAGTCAATTGTAGTTTAAGTAAGCTTTTGTAATTCAAGCATAATTTATGGTTAGAAAACATCTTGGGGATCCAACTAATGTATGATTGTCATTAAACATATGTCAACAATTTCCAAAGTAGAACTTGCATGTATTAAAATTACAGTACTAACATCCACAAAATTACCTGCATTGCTATCATATTTAGATTTTGAGCATCTCTTTTTCTTTATCCATGGTTTGGAAAGTATTAGAAGGAAATTCTTTCTCAAAACCCTCAGTTTATAGGTGAAAGATTCATCCTTCTAAATTCCATTGGCAGTTAAATATCCTTTAGAACGTGCATAGTGACATACTAACTAGTTCGTTCTTCTTGTTAGAAATAAGCAAGAAAAGAACATCGAGAGTTCAGCATCTCCAGACAGATCAAGAGCTTGAACTACGGTTTGTAGATTAATTAATGAAGTCAGCAAACATAGATCATAAATGTGGGTAGAGAGGACTTCTTCAATATTCTGGCAATAAGGACAATGGATTCATCGAAATGATTTTGCACCACTCCTAATTAATCAACATAAGAGATTGTGGATGATGAGGGACAAATAAAAGGCATCTGAAAACCTTATCTATAAAGAAAAGATAGTAACCAAAGAAATAAAAAAAATCAGCACATCAAGTGGGGTCTCAAGGAAGAGGAAGGAAAGAAAAAAACCCTTAAGCAGTCTCTAAAAGAAAACCCTAATTTGGATTGCTTTATTCACAACCACCACTACCACCAACCTTAATCAAATGGGGGGAGATTCAGCTCTTTGAGCTACAATACAAAGCAAAGCCATGTGAGTCTCCTATCCCCTTGATCAACTAATTAAACAATGATAAAGTTGTGGTCCTTTTCTCCTTCCATTAGGGCTTTGTCCAGATGTCATTGTTTGTCAAAGACACTGGACAACACAGACAGGCACAAGAACCACCCAAAGCTAAAGACAAAAGGATGCCCCTCAACTGATTCCACCAAACTGGCCAGGGTTAACAGTCTTCTCTCATAAATTGTGATGCTAATGTGATGCATTTGCTCAATGGGGCTGATTATTCTTGTGCATTATTGCTGGAGATAACTATTTTCAGAGATGGTGTCAGATCAATAACATGCTCATGTGTGTATTTCTGAAATGACCCACAAAAAAATCTTCAGAGTTAATTGGCATGTGCCAAGCATACATTTCAAACGAGAAGACATAAACTATGTTGAAAAGAAACAAGGGAAGGCTGGCGGAATGTTAATTTCTGGGATGATCCATGAAACTTTTCATCATTAATTGCAGATGTATGCTTGACAAGCATATATTAACAAATTGAGAAGAAATAAAGCAAGTTAAGGCTCCAGGGAAGACTTGGGTCAATTTATTAACCTCTCATGATATCTCTTCACTAGTAATGATAATGTCTCTCCTACATACATTTTGTTCTTCATGATGAATTTGTAGGAGCTCTCGTGCCTTTCTTTA
Source organism: Syzygium aqueum (assembly GCA_031216185.1). NCBI lineage: Eukaryota > Viridiplantae > Streptophyta > Magnoliopsida > Myrtales > Myrtaceae > Syzygium > Syzygium aqueum. The sequence goes on along the minus strand of CM062235.1, from coordinate 13,873,035 downwards.
CAGCAATACACGCCTTCAATTACTACTTTTTCGTCCCTCAATCAATTTTAACCAAACTGCTTAAACCGTTTCTTAATGTCTACAGAGAGACCCAAGTGGTCCCCCTTTTTATACATATTTACATATTATTTTGTACTCATATTAAGACCCCCGAGAGAGAGAGAGAGTCAGCATCAATAGCTGTAATGACCTAAACTTGCCATTGAATACACCATCTACAATGTCTTAGAGAGAGAAAATTTTTAGGAACTCTTGAAAGACGACATATATGTGTTCAGCTATACCAATCATCGTTCTTGAAGTATTATCATTTTGTTATATTCTTTTTTCTAAATCGATAAAGCTAGTCGAATGTGCACTGATTGATTTGGGAGGACAAGAACACTGTGTCTTGTGAGCAAGTAAAAAAAAAATCTCTTTCTGACATTAATAAAATAATGCTTTATATATATGTACAAAGGGAAAAAAAGAGTCACGAGGGTTTCCAACCAAAGACATGCACGCCTCGTGCCTTCTTTTGTCAATCCTTAGGTATCATAAATCAATCTCTCTCTCTCTCGTGCCTTCTTTTGTCAATCCTTAGGTATCATAAATCTCTCTCTCTCTCTCTCTCTCTCTCTCTCTCTCTCTCTCTCTCTCTCTCTCTCTCTCTCTCTCTCTCTCTCTCTCTGGGAAGGTTTCTTTAAAGGCTTTCCAGCAGAGAGCTAAGACGCTTCATCACTCCTTCGATTCCTCGTTTATGGGTTTGGTCTCTCTGGGGGACTGGTCTCGTGGGCATACATGTGTGTTGGTTTGAGAGGTTGAAGCTGCCAGCATGATCTGGTAATTAACTCATAATTTAAAACCCGTTCCTTGTTTTTGTTCCCCCTTTTCTCTCTTTCATTTTATTCTTTCCGTCTGCATATATACCTGCAAAGTCTGGATTTCTAAGCTTATCTATCCATGGACAGTTTGACTTTGCGTTGTCTTTGCAAATGATGCTTTTTCGGTCGATCCAGCAAAGTTTGCACGAATTCTTGCTATTAGAATCGGTAAGAGTCGAATCATAACGACTCATTTCGATTTGATTCAGTGAACTCGATTGACTACCATCTATTACGCATAAAACAAAGGTATGGCTGGCTTGGTGTAAAAAGATTTTAACTTTGGTTGAATCAAGCAACGGATGCACAGATCGCATCCGAGGCATCGTGATGCAATCATATCGCATCTCAAACGGGTTTTTACATATTCCAAGCTTGCATAGTTCTGGTTTTTTTTCGAAAATACATGAGAATGCATATCATGTATGTTCTTTAAAGTTTCAAGGGGTCTCAATTTTTACTCAGCCAAACAAACTTTTACCTAGCAAGCTAGGCCAAGAAACTTGTTTCAAAATTAGCTACATTAAGATGAAATTAGAGGGCATCATATCAGGTCATCTTGCAGCTTCAATCACTCATTCACCAACAAAAAGGGGACTCCTTGTTCAATGGCTTGTCTCCCCCAATACTTAGCCCAGGTAATTCTCTGTTATTTCCCCCCTCAAATTCACTATATTTTTAGCCAATGATAGTGGTGACATTCTTTTGTCATGGACCAATATGTCTCATGTTCTTGGGTTCATTTGAATTTGATGGTAATGGATGTTTTCAGTCATACAAATTCAAAATCTCCAAAGAATTTCTCCCGTCCACATAATTAAAAAGAGAAAAAAAAACACAAAATTAGGGGACATGCAAGGCCACATACGGTATGAGAAATTGACAATACATGTGCGGATATGCCAATCAAAGTCAATGCTTTGTTTGTGCTCTTTTTTCCTTTTTCCCATGTAAATAATACCTAATTCACACATCTCCACATATGACACATGAACATGACATCTCTCTCTCTCTCTCTCTCTCTCTCTCTCTCTCTCTCTCTGTGTTGTAGTGTCAATTGTTTTTTGTCTGTCTTGGGGGTGTGTGTACTGGGGAATCAACATGTAAAACAAAATCACAAGACACAAGAATGGCAAAGCAAATGCATGCTGGGGACTATATTATTTGCCTTGTCGCAGCTTTCTCGTGGTTAAAAATAGGTACACACACTACACTACACCACATTGTACCATTCGTTAGCGTGTCTCCTACTAGCACACCGTCACAACGCCCCAAAGGAGATAAATGATTTGGTTCTCGTCTTGAATTTCCCGTGATTTCTAAAAAAAAGAAAGAAAAACGAATCACTTTATCGACAGATTTTTAAGTGCTTCCGAAACAAGTTTCTACGAGCAAGTATTGGGTGTACCCATATTATGTGAGTCCAATTCATATCCATCAAGATTATGTGAGTCTTGCCAGGGACCTACCTCATCTAATAATACATTTGAGTTGGATTCACATGCACCATATGTAGTAAACTTTTTTCCGTTTCTAGTCACTCAACTCAACCTTTATTTGTGAAATTGTCATCATTTTGGAAAGTGCAAAAGAATTTCATACCATTTAAAATGGGACCATTGATTTGGTTGGATAGAGATTCATACTATGAAAACATCATGCTGTTTCATAGTTTAGGGTTTAAGTTATCATATTTTTGCAACTGAGGACTATAATGATTAGATGTGTGTAATTAGAGGTGAGCAACCGGGCATGTTCAACCCGGGAATCGGCTCAAATCGATCCTTATCCAATTGATTCAAGGCCAATTTATATAAAGACCGATTCAATTCCTGATTCCAGAAATTGCGAACCGGTTCCCAGTTCAGGGCCCTGAACCATTGTTTCTACCAAGGCCGGTTCTAAGGCAGAACCAGATCAAACTGATCTTCAATTGGGACCTAATCGGTTTTGTTGAGTGATGAAGGCTGTTTTCTCTTCCATTGCTAATTATTGGCAACAAACAAGCGTCTTTCAATTGTCATGTTGAAAATCAATGGCTGGATGGGACCAACCTTTCTTTATATAGTATAAATATGTAGCTTGGGTTGACAGATTGTGAAGGCATGTTGTCTTTAATTTTCTTGTCTGTTCACCAACTATCTTGTCCAAAACGTTTCTTATTCTTGCGTTATTCAGTTGTGAAATGGAGAAGCTGGCCTTACCAAAAAAAAAAAAATGGAGAAGCTGGTATTCTTCTGTGGTTGTTTCTATAACTTCACTGAGATTTGTTATATTTACTTGATTTGAGTACTGGCTGGTTTACTGGGCCGGTTCCAGGGTTAATAGGGACGGTTCCAGGGTTAATAGGGACGGTTCCCGATTCCAAAAATGGGAAACCGATCTTGACAAGGTAAGTTCCCCTTATTTGGAATCTACCCAAGCTGAAATCGATCACCCTTAGTGTGCATATATCATTATTGATATTTGTTAGCATTTGATTTTTAGTATCCGATCAAAGTTGAATATGTGAAATCATCACATTTGTGGCTATATATATGGAATCACCCCATTTCCAAATTAACAACTAAATTCCATAATTTTAGGCGACATTTTTCAATTTCTCTTTCTTAATTTCATAATAACTTGAAAATGGTATCTCCTCTGTGCCTACATTATTGATATGGATTTGCTTCCATCTGGTTACAAATAAATTGGCCGATAAAACTATGTAAATTAATGCAATTTAGAACACAAAAACATCCAGTGATTCAGTTATGTAAGTATCAATGTAATTGAAAATCATGAACCAAAATACTCAATTAGAAGCCTTTTTTTTTAGATACCAAAAAGGAGTTCAGCTCGACAAAAAAAAAAATGAATTGCAAAATCGAAGTTACGAAGTTCAATTTTAATCATAGCATTAAATTGGCTTCGCAGTAATGAATCGGTTAGTGCAATTTTTTTTCTATTTACCCAACCCGTCCATCAAATTAATGGTGATGAATGTGGGTTGTGTCAGAAAATAAGTACGCAGGTTGTGTGTACCATATAAAAATCTTGTACCATGCTTATCATGTTTGATTTAGTTGCTCCTCATCATATCTGATCCTTGTATCCTCAGCGCTTAAATCATTATCAGTCGTTTTCAAAGGGGATTGTAGTGGGATTACTCCCCCACATCTTAGAAATTTTGCAATGAGCAGTCGATCTACTATTGATTTGTCTTGGAGATCACAAAGTGAATAGGTGATTCCTTAGTCACTAGTCAAATGCGGACAGCATAGGTATTTCCGACGACCGTTGTTGCCTTTTTGGTCTAATCATGCTGGCCTATTGGAGAACATTTTCATCAGTTTTACAAGAAATTTGTAGCAATTTCGTCAAGGCACAATGTTTATAATGAATGGGGCAATGTGATATGAACATTACATAGGTAAAGCAATGTTGAGCGTTTGTAAATGATCCCTTATATTCCTCGGTCTTATGCATGTACCGAAGAATTTACCTAATTGAGAAAGGTGTTTTATGTTCTTCCCCTTAATAGATGGGCTTTTTGGTTGATAAAGTGGAATAGATAGCTGGCAACAAACGGGTTTTCGAATTTGTCTCGATTGTGGCCCTCGGGTGGCTAAGGTTCCATGGTGACAATGATAGTCATTCAATCACGGCCACACGTTCAAATCCCATAAATTGCATGCAAATTGTTGGTCATAGTCACTTGTACAAGCCAAATGTGTGGTTAGTGTTCCATGGGTTTCCAAGTAACCGGGTCTCCATGCTCGTGCTTCTGCATAATGAAAAAAGAAAGTTGATTCAATCAATCAAGCTGATTTTTTTTAAAAAAATTGATCTAAGTGCTTTATGTTCTTAAAGTAAGGGGAAGTTGCTGCCATTGGATTGGACCATATGTGAAATTAGTGATATGTGCAATTTTGCATGATAATGGATGGAGTTCGTCTGGTACCTTTATTGCGTTGAGATTTGCTGGCAAGTTATTCATATGCGAGCAATGACTTATTTCATACTTAGAAGAAAGGGATAGGTGATGTGCGTCCTCTTCTTTCATAATCTTTGGATTCATCATATTCGAGGCCAATCATATAATGATGAGACAAGAATCATATGAGGCGAGTGGATGGTTGTGCATAAGTGCGCTCTACTCATGATTAAGTGTCCATCTCAATTCATCGATAGATCTATTTGAACTGTTGACGAATTTCTAGAAATTTTAAGCACGATAAGGATTGCAATTCTTTCTACTTCTTGAGGTATAGTGACAGACCGAGAGGCTTGACTCGAAGGAATGGGTGGAGAAATTTAGTTTCATATATGGTAAATACATTTATTGTCTCACTTGCCGACTCCAATTGATCAAGATTGCGGTACGTACCAAAAGTTGCTCAAGCAGCTAAATTAGCAAAAAGATGCGTTGGGATATGCTGTGGGGTTCTTATTTTATGTGAACAACTAATCATTGTTTGATGTAACTTGTTCATGCTTTAAGATCATTAATGATGAAACCTCTACTAGGCAAACGAGTCTAACCATGAGTTTATAAAACCCTAATGGACGAGCGTGATATAATAAATGCACGATCAGAGTATCTTTGGTGGACTGTGATCCATCACAAGAACATGTTTTCGGATGTTACTAAATTTATATGTGAGCACGACTCAATGCACGAACAAAACTATTGATATGAACATAATTATAAGATGGGCACAATTTATGTTCTCGCGGGAAGTTCGCGGCACCATGTATTTCATAGCATGAAAACAATTGCACAAGTATAGAGATAATATAATTTATGAATAAGATAAGATGAGATTAAAAATGTCAATTTGTACCCATTGTACTAGGCATTAGATAATCTTGTAGGAAGTAAGCGTTTGCTTATTGCAAAATTAAAACACTGGCTTTTCGATGGCGTGCACGAAGAAAAGATAAAAACAGAAAGAAGCACATATTTCTTATTCAAAACATGTAACATGCACACTTGATGAAGCATAAACAGTAGATTGATTAGTTTAACATCATACACCGGACCGGGCAACTAGTTTCAGTTCGCTGGACACTTAGATTGAACCGCGGAGTCAATAAAGTCAAGAAACTCTACTAATAAAAGCACGTGCTATGGGCATGCGCGATTATTTCATTATTGCACCTAAAGTGTCATTTGGATGAGGAAGATAATGAAATGTGATAAACGCCATGATTTGGGCAGAACTTACTCCTCGAATCATGGTCATTACATATAGTTAATATAGTAATAAAACTTTTATAAGTTCAAGGGTTAATACCATGAAAAACCCCAAACTGGTATACCTGTGATAAATTTACCCAAAATTATTTTTTTGACCACAAAAAATCCTATATTGGTACACCTATGACAATTTTACCCCGAACTATTTTTTTGACCATCAAAACACCCCACGCTGATTTATCTGTGACAATTTTACCTTCGAACTAATTTTTTGGCCATAAAAAATCTTAAATTGGTACACCTGTGATAAATTTACCCTCCGTTAGTTTTCGTTAAATTTTACTATCAAATTACTAAGTTTAATGACACATGGTAATTGACATATGTACCGGTTTTGGATTTTACTCCTCTGTTTGTCACAAGTTTACCAATTTATGATTTTTTGTGATATTAATATAATTTAACGGACACTAACAGAGTATAAATTTATCACAAATGTATCAGTTTGAGGTTTTTAGTAGTAAAAAAATTAGTTTAGGGGCAAAATTATCACAGGTGTACCGGTATGGGGTCTTTTATGGTCAAAGAAATAGTTCAAGGTAAAATTATCACAAGTGTACCAGTTTAGGATTTTTTGTGGTCAAAAAAATAGTTCGAGGTAAATTTATCACAGGTGTACCAGTTTGGGGTTTTTTGTGGTTAAAAAAATAATTCGGGATAAAATTATCACAGGTGTATCAGTTTAGGGTTTTTCGTGGTATTAACCCTAAATTCAATAGGTGTAATCTTACCATGGTTTTGTTGGGGCTTTCATGGAAAATTCATAAGTGCGAGAAACTCATATTTGACCCTTGTATATACCAACATGAGCGCACCACTTTGGTGGATGCCCTTTTATCTGCAAGAGATTGAAGATAAACAAAGAATTGAGTTAATGAAGCACGCTGATTTCATTGATGCTTTCTCCAATATAAATAGAGAGACATCACCTTAATAATCTTTTTAGAAGTTAAACATAAAAATAACAATTTGATCTAACTGGAAATTGAATAAAAACAAATCAGGAAAAAAATCTCCTAATGATTAGCTTGTGGATGCTCTGCTTCATGTGTTGTCTCCATGCTAATTTTGTAGAATATTCTGCACTATAATCATGCTGATTTGTTACTATTTGATTTGTTACTTTCAATACTCCCCTTCAAGACGGCTAATGGGGAGGACCAGAGACCAAGTTTGATTCACATGCTGACAAAACCATGTCAAGTCAATGGTTTAGTGAAAATATCAAAAACTTGTGAGGAAGACGGAACTTATTGAGTCACTATAGATTGAGAACAATCTTTACAAAATGATGATCGATCTCAACATGATTTGTTAGAGCATAAAAAACCAATTTAGTTGTGAGACTTAATGGCTGACATGTTGTCCAAGAAAAGTTACTGAGGCCGTGGTTGGTAGATCTCAACGTCTAGCAATATGTATGAATCCAAGTGAGTTTTGTGGTTGTCGAAGCAAGAGCCCATATTTTGCTTCAATTGTGCGGTGGGCCACAATGAATTGTTTCTTGGCACACAATGAAATACACTTTGAGCCGAGAAAAGTACAATAACTAGCAGTAGAGCGTTAGGGTGAGTTTGCACCCAGCTTAGTATGTATCGACAAAGCCAATTAAACAAAGAGAACCACAAGACAAAATATGAAGGCCATGGTGCAAAGTTCTGCAAACATATCGAAGAATATGTTTGACCATTTGATAGTGAGCAACAGGCAGGGCATGCATATATTGGCCAACGATGTTTACCATAAGGAGATTCAGATGAGTGAGGGTAAAGTATTGAAGAGAGCCTACAGTGCTTCAAAAATGAGATGAATAAGCATACAGCTTATCACCGTGTTTGAGTGTTGGGCTACTTAGTAGTTATGGGAGTAGCAATTGGCTTGCATTGCATCATGGATGCTCGACTCAAATGATCCGAGGCATATATTCATTACGAGAGAAAGAGTCCATTGGTGGATCGATTGACTTCATTGCTCAATACATAATGAAGAGTACTGAGGTCTTTCATGGAAAACATTTGACTAAGTGCGTGCATAAGATGGTTCAATAATTGTTAGGTGGGGACTATAGCATCTATGTAGAGAAAAATATAACCATGATGATGATAGACAATTAGTGATGGATCAACAGTGTTGCAGAAGAATTCATACTCAAAAAGAAAGTTGCTCAATTTGTTGAACCATACTCTAGAAGGTTGATTGAGCCCATATGGCAAGCCGTAGTAAGCAGACATGATTAGAATGAGATGAATCACGGAAGCTATGTGGTCGTTCCATATAGATAGGAATATCGAGACTATTGTGTAGGAAGGCATTCTAAAAATCTAATTGGTGAATTTCCCAACTCTAAACAATGGCAATGGATAGAACAATGCAAATGGTGGCTTGTTTTGACTATTAGATTAAAATTTTCTAGGAAATCATCGCCCTCCTCTTAATGGAAGCCTTTTGCAACAAGTCGGGCTCTAAGTTGATCAAGTGAACCATCTGCATCTAGCTTTGCTTTGGACACCCATTTACATCCGACCACATTCATCGATGGATGATAGAGAATAAGTTTTCATGTTTTGTTGATTGCAAGAGTAATCAAATCCTCAAGCATAGCGATCATCCAACCAGAGTGTTTTAAGGCTGAATGGACAATGCATGGCTTAGGAGGGATAGATGATACTGCTAGATTGACATGCCCTGGATTTAGCTTCATGAGGTGTTAGAACCAGTTATTGTGGGATGTATTGAGGATGTGGCAGCTTCGTTTTGAGACTAAACTAAGATCCAAACTCCACTGGTTGTGGAATATTATTAGAAATGGTAGTAAATGAAGCATTTGAGTCCAGTTCTATTTCAGCAGATAGATTTGAACATTCTCGTGCAGAGTCAAGATTTGTTGGTGAACAATCCGCGGAACAAATTCTGAACTAGATTGGGGCATAGTCCGATGATCCCTACATCTTTTGTTTGTCACAGACTTGAAGTTAAAATTCCATTGCAATCGATCCCTTTCAATCGTAGCAATAACTTGAGAAGCGGAGGCAAAAGGAAAATATTACCCATTAAAAACATGTCGAGATATATAAACACTGCTAGTGATTGGTGAAGACAATAGCATCCTTTATGTTTTTCACTATATCCCAAAAAAACACACGTCAAAGAGTACTTGACAAATTGTTCATGGGGTTGGATAAATATAAATAACAACGAGAGCCAAATACTCGGAGCAATGATCAATCAAGGCCCTCCTTGAACAAGACCGAGTATGAGCTTTGGTTGCCCATTTAAGTAGAAGGAAGCCAATTTATCAAATAATTCGTTATTGTAAAATCTTTCACCCAATAATTGAGTGGCATAGAAGCCTCAAATAAAGCAAGCATGAGTTTGACAATGTGCCAATGTTTCCTCCTAATAACACCATTTTGGTCTGGTGTACCTAGACAAGAGAGTTGCCGTTGTATGCCACATTCATGAAGATATGTGAGAAAATTATTGCTTGTGAATTCACCCCTTCGTGAGATTAAAAAGTTTAAATTTTACTGTCAAGTTAATTTTCTAATAATTTCTAAAAAGATAGGAAAATCCCAAAAATTAGAACTTTAGCTGCAGTGCATACGACCAACAATAATGAGAGAAATCATCAATAATACTGCATAACATCAAAATTTTTGTATGGAAGGAATTGGGCTCGGTCTCCAAGTATCACCATGTATTTACTCCAATGAAAGGGAGCATTGAGAATCAGATAAAGAAAATGACAATCTTAAGTTGTACATAAAGTATCAGTTAATTTTTATGCTAAAATCAAATCATCACACTCCAAAAGCTGTAAATCATGATTGTTTAGATGGCCAAATTAGTGATGTCACATAAGTTTGTCCACAACTTTGTTTCTATGAGAAATGCGGGCCTTTACTAGTTTATAGGCCTTGATGATTAGTTCACGTTAGCATCACTTGCTATCTCCTGGAGTCCTTGATTAAAAACACCGAAGGCATCAAACTCAAAATGGCAAGTATAATCTATTGTCAATTGAGAAAAAAGATAAGAGCTCTTTCTTCAATTGTATAAAGTGAAAAGTGACCAGTTTCATTACCAAATCAACTAGTCCCAACGTGAGTAAACGAGAGTGACATACCATTATGAATTATCACATTTTCGTGGCTGTGGTAAGGAATTGTGTTCACAAGATTACTTGGATTATTAGCCATATGAGCATCCATCCGCTCTAGTTTTTGGATGCCATTTTCATCTCGTGAGTTTGAAATTATTAACATCCGATATGAATTTACCAATGGAAAAATTAATCACAAATAGATTTAAAGTAGCAAAGATAAATAGATGAGGACTTATTTTCTTCCCCTACGTATTAAAGTTTTCCAAGGAGGTCAAGTTCACGAGTCATCGAACTTTGCTTGAAATGATTGCCAAGAGCTTTCCATACTTATGCTGTCGCTCGAAGTCCAACAGCATTTCCAAGAACCTCTTCTAAGAGTGTGCCGATGATCCTAGATGAGGCGGTCACTATGCATACTTGATGTATATTTTTGGGCTATGGATTTTGGTTGCATTTTCTGACATTTGAATCTGCAATGATGCGACAATTTCTCCTGTACTCAAGTAAGACCTGACTTTCAATCAAAGACAACACTTAAGTCTCTCAAAGTAAAAAGTCGTTTTTATTGAGCTTCAATGTAACCAAATTTGCCACATTGGTTTTGAATGAAATGGGAATTTCAGGTTTGAAGGAGACCACACGGTTCAATTGAATTTTTTTTTTAACAAGAAAGTATAACTGTGCATTTGTATGGCTCTGATACCATGAAGATAAACAAAGAATTGAGTCAATGAAGCACACTAATTTCTTTGATTTTTTTTACATTGTAAATATAGAGATATCACCTCCTATAATCTTAATGAAAGTCAAACCAAAAGATAGCACTAGGATCTACATGGAAATTGAATAAAACAAATCAGGAAAAATCTTTAAATGTTCCCTCACGGATGGTCTGCTTGATATGTTACTCTTATTATGATTTGTAGAGAGTTCTGCATTATAATCATGCTGACTTTTTGCTATTTGATTTGTTACTCAATATAGATCAGGCCATCCCCAACTGCCTCAATTTCTCGTCAAAGTACAGAATTTGGTCAAGAAACGGTCAAACCTGGTGTTATTCAACCGCTCAACCGGGTGATTGACAAAAACCGGACCATGCCGTTTGAATTGGCTGGTCAACTGATGCTGTAGTAATTGTTGGGCACAAACTCTTTGGCATAAACTCTTTATGATGCTGTTTATGCCAAATTGCGGTGCAGATTGTCACCGAATATTTAGTTAGGAACAGTATAGTGCAAAAGAAGAAAAAAAAACAATCAAGAGCGGTCCTCTATACCACGCAGATCTAGTAACAACTTATGAATGCATGTCCCTAACGAGTAGATGAGGGAAGAACAGGCATTTGTCTAGATGAAGTTGGGGATAACACAGAAACCCGCAAAGAAGCGACAAAGAAACTTTCCAAGCGAGATCTAGTGACCGATAAATAGGGGATCGAGGATAACTAGGACTGACTTTCTTAAGGTGACTGTCAGAATACAGTTATCTCTGGTCTGTTTCTTCACAACACATGGAACCAAACGTCAAAATCTTGAACTTCCTTAGATGTTTATCATTTTGATAGAGAGAACTTTCCTCTGTCATGAGAAGAAAAATAATCAATGTTGGGGCCAATAGGGATAACGCCCAATGGATCCATTGAAGGATGGCTTCCGTAATAGTTGAGCTTGATGTGATCCATGTTGATGGTGCTACTCATGCCTGGGATTTGAAAGATGTCCTTTGTGTAGTTGAACAAATTCGGATACTCCCGTATAAGTTTTCTGTTACACTTGAAAAGAACTGCATAGACCTGTTGTCATGACAAAAGTTAAAACTTCAGGAAATAGGTGTGATGAATGAGTAAATCAGAATAGCACAAGAGAGATTTCATGTGATAATTTAAATTATCTTTCTCATGATGTGGGCTTTGCTCCAACTTTTCAATACTATGTAGCGTCAGGAACAAAGAAGCAGTATGTCCATACTAGTGTAATGTGAGGGAGTGAGCAGATGCACATTAGAGTTCCTTTCAGCACAATAGATGTATGTCATAAACATTTCTCTGAAAATAAACCACATGCAAGAGACCTTGACTAGTGGATGCCTGCTAGACCCACTTAAATCTATATGTGTGATTAAAATTTTCCTCTGATTGAATTATTTAACAATAGGTATGCTCCTAACACGGACATGTTCAGAATACAGGTATCACACGATCATGTAAAAGCAGACACATGAAGACTAATATATGCAGCTCAAGCCAAACAGTATAGACAATCTTACCCTCGAATATGGTGCAGAACTGGCATTGTGATTCTGTATAGAGTCAACAACTCCAACTAATAAAGCAGAGTCAAGACAGTATTTTCCTAAACATTCAATCTGGAGGGTTTCGGTAGGTGTTATGAAACCATTGGTAGAGCATTGTGACCATTGGCAATAATCAAAGATGTAAAATCTCTAGGAAGTATAGATATTCATAGATTTTTGAGATTTCCATCACACTGCAGATGGAAAAGCAAGTACTAGGACTGCACTACTGCAGCAAAAAGATCATAGGTGGGTGCTCTGTTCATTTCCACAGATTATCATTATCCAATAACCCATTACCTTATAACCCACTTCTTTTATTATACCTCTTCTGGAATGGAAAGCACCTCTTGTACCATCAAAGATAAATACATAGATGGTTAAATTTCTGGTAATAGTGGACAATTCATTTGTATATACCAATGTTCATTAGAATGTCGTTGAACATATAGAATGGTCATTTTAGCATTGACCTTGTAAATGGCTTTTCATGCTCTTGCTGCTCCATGGCATTACCTTACCGAAAGAGCTCACTTGCAAAATGAGGTCCGGTTAGAATGACCAATTAAAATGAGAGTTCTTGGGTTTATTTTCTTTCCTTTCTTCTTTTTTGTATGAAAGATCTGTCTGAACCCTTCATCAATTTGTTTGGACTGCCCCATCCTTGGAGACTACACGATTTACTCTTCATAACTAGTACAAAGTTGTTTACCGTTAATCCTAAGACAAATTTAGACATAAAATGCGCAAATCTTTAAAACTCTGTTTCGTCCTAATCCTCAAACTGAAAAGTCCATACATCTATACCAAAGTCTATTCCTTCCTTCCATGGAAGTCCTCAGGATGGCCACCAACATAACAGCAGAACTACAGAAAAAGGAATTTTAATAGCTGGCACCAACGAAAAGAGGAAGATGAATTAGTGACTAATCGATTGTTAAATATTTCCAGAAGAGATCGATTTATGATTTCGATGCTGCAAAATAATGAAAAGAATAAAACACATCAGATGTAATTTCAGGTCAGTTGTTGAAACATTGTCAGCGGCAAAAGCAGTGTTATCCAACATATATAATGGGGAAATCATTGCAATTCACCCTGGAAGTTGGACTCCAGGCTTTCTGGGTTGATTCCTGATTTCCATACATGCAGAACCATTTTGCATAAGATAGGTTAAACTAGAAAGTTCTTACCTAGCTCTAATAGTATATAAAACCCAGAGTCTCATTTTTCTACGAAGACAGATGTTTCCAATCGACTATCTTGACAATGATTAAAAAAATGATAGATGATAAATGTCATCCTTTTGTTTTTTAGGTTTAAGCTGGCATCTCCTTATTTCCATGTCTTCTCTTCACTGTAGAACAAACAGCTTTCAGCAAAATTGATAGCATTATTGCATTTAAAGTTGACAAGTGGGGCCAACATTTGTGATTCAAGCATTTATCCATGGCAAAGATGCCTAGATAACTCAAAGTTCTCACCCTTTAAAAAAAAAATCAAAGCACTACCAGATTTTGTAAAAGACCACAAACAAGTTAAAGGTTCTACTCTGGAACTAAGAGCCTAAGTCCTGGCCCAACTCTGTTTCCGACAACTAGGTTGCATGTCAAAAACCTTGCAAACTTATACCTTGAAGGTTAGTTCAAGCCTTTTATTAGAAACTACCCATGCAAACTAAGTTCATCCCCAAGCTTGCAGGGACATCTATGCATAATAATGGGAAGAAAGGAAATGGTTGATGTGTCTCACTGTGATTCTGGCTTGTCCAGTAGAAGTTAAGACAGAACAGCCTCCTAGGAATTGCTTTCTAGACAGCAATTAATATGTTTGAGGTCCTCGAAATTCTGATGTAGAAAAGAGTAATCCTTGTCATGCACAATTAGCCATTTATGGATTTTTTCAATGATATTTTATCTTTTTCAGGAAAAAGAAAAAGAAAACCAATGCCCTTATCTTTATCAGGAAGAGAAAAGGACAAAGAAAGACAGTTGAATCTAAATGATAAGTGCTGCAAGTAGCTGCACCTTTTCGTGGTGAACTCTATTCATAACTTCTCTACTTTAGGCGGAAGTCTCTATGAAGACTTCTAATGTCTGTTCATCAGGTTTCTCTCCAACATCTTCTCCGCCAATAATACATTTTCAGTGTTAGGTCAGAGTTTACGATACAACTACTTCTTTAAAAAAGCCTTAAATCACCATAAAAACCATTATTCCATGGCAGGCTACCTAGGGGTAATCCCCCAATTTTTTAAACCCCATAGAAATGCAGCTGGTGCCCAACCTATTTTCCCTAGTCAGATAGATTGATATACTAATTCCTAATAGTTGATCTTCCCCCCACTCTCTAATTATACATACATACATACATACGTACATATACATACATATATATATATATATGGAGAGAGAGAGAAAGAGAGAGAAGAGAGGAAGATGGATAGACTATTAGTCGTAGGATCGATTCCATTCCTTCCTCATTCCAGTCCAGTTTACAGCTACAAGAAAGGAAAAGGTGCTTGTCTCTGTGGCATGAAAGACCAACACAAGCATACTTCAACAGCAAAAAGAAATAAAATTGAGCCCCCCTTGTAGATGATAGAATTATCATAGAGAGAATGCTCACAGCTCTCACAGACATCACAAATTGGGTACCTAAAGAGACACGGCTGAACCACCTAAACTTTGCTAGTGACTTTTGCATATGCGTTTACTTCTATACAATACTACTTCATTGACTGTAAGCCACATAGTCCGAAACCCTTATGTCAACTTGACCAACAGAAAAGGAAACAAATTTTTTAGGTAAGGAAACTGTTCTGCTCAAAATAGAAAAGGTTTCCTCAGAGTGTCAAACAAGACCAGTGACTTCCGCAAATTTACTTGTCACAATAAAACCACATAGTCCAAAGCCTTATGTCAATTTGACATAGAAAGGTTTCCTCTAAGTGTCTAGCACGACCAAATCTTAGACACAAGTCAATTTTTACTTTAATTTCCATCTTGTGTTTCAATAATATCTTCAAGAGTAAGCGATTTTCTAAGTCAATAGAAAATCTAAATGTTTACCAATCCAAACCAATTGAATTATAGGTGCACCCTAAAAGTTCTGATATTTATGGTTTAATGCTGAAAGTACAGTATTGTATGAATTAGTAAACCAAAAGAAAGAGTGCATTGGAGAATCAATCATACCTCATCAAATCTTATAAGTGTGACGAACAACCGGATATCCGTCTCGGTTAGTATATTGCCACAAATATAGTGCTGCTTGCTAAGTATTTGTTCGCATTTGTCCAGAGCTTTGTATAACTTCTCCACAGCCTGCAAGAGTGGAATGGAATCAACTAGAACGTTTTTTTTTCTTGTTTTATTAATAGAAAAAAGTAAACCTTCACAAGAGCGCACCAAGGAGGTGTAGCCATATAAAGAATTTGGTTTAAGGTGGGCTCTTAAAAAATATCCTACTTTTATTGGTTAGAAAATGAAATTACAAGGAAAGATCCAGAAAGTCGAAGAAAGGGAGTGTATCAAGTTGAGAGACGATGAAGACCCAAGGAATCCAATTTTGGTGAGTTTGAATCAATTTGCCATTAGCACGAATTACTTGTGGAGGTCTACCATTCTCGTAAAGAAAGCAGAAACATTACTTTCACACTGGCAGATTCTTGGATGATATTTCTTTTGAAATGATTAGGATGCTTGGTTTTTCCTTTAAACTTTTGGTTTAGTGGTCGTGCTACCCATGACCTTTTCAATGCTCAAGAGGTGTTAAAATCCCTCTCTTGCATGAGATGGTTTATAAGTTACCACCCTTGGCGCTCTATCAATTATTTTTTTTATCATGTAAAAGAATCTGATCATCCAAGCCATCTCCTAGAGAGAGAAGTTCATCTTCAGCAAGGTTGACTTCAAGCCCCAAATACGCCTCTAAGCAAGAAAAACTGATCTATACAATACACTGATCTTTTGTTGTCAGCAAAAGTACATAATCATTGTAACATGGAATAGTTAGATACATTAGCCCATTCAGAAATCGATCTTTGCAGCCAATCTGGAGTGGCACAGCATTTTGCTCAATACATCCATCACTAGAGTGAAAAGTAAGGGCTAAAGGGGGTCGCTTTGTTTGGGTCCCAGAAAAATTGAACAAACCATCTGTGACTCCATATATCAATTAGGGCAGGGAGATTTGAAACCATTATCTGATGCAACGTTTAATACCAAAACCTTATTTTCCAGTTAAATGAAGGAAGAACTCCTAGAAAATCCAGTCAATTAAAGCATCTTGCTTATACCTATTATTACTCTATGGGTACCAACCCAGCTAATAATTGAGGAGACAGTAAAACATCTAAAGAAATACTGTTATGTTGGCTGCCCCCAAAAATTTCAAAGAATGAAGCCACCCACTCTATAGAAGAAATATGGTAGTATCAACAGTTCAGAGAATTTTTCCCTACAAATGATCCAAAACAAAGGATGCACGCAAGAATCTACATTAATCAGATTATCTTTTTTATAACATTTTTCAATTAGCCGTCAGAGAATTACCTTCAGCAAGTTATTTTTCACCTCATTCATTTCCACATTATCAATCTGTCATAGAACATATTTGACATTCCTATCCCTGATATCAGATGTCATTTGCTAGTCTATATGTTGTCTACGTCAAACAACAGTGATGTTCTACCACTGTAATGAGAATTATTCAAAAGCATACAAGTGGCAATTTTTGCATGTAACATTAGTGACAATTCACAGTAGTGAAGATATTACCTCTTCATAAGGCTCCTGCTGTTTGGCAAACCCACATTTATAAACTCCATTGTTTATACAGTCGTATATCCATCCATTAGCTTCGTCTATCTGGGCTTGCAAGTGAGGAGGATAAAGGTTGAGATCAGCATTCTCTGCTAAACCATTGAACTCAGAATTAAGCATGCGAATGATCTCTGAGCTCTCATTGTTGACGATTGTCTTCAGATTCTTATCCCACAGAACCTGTCATAATGCGCACTACATATGTTGTGAGCACTGGCAACTTGAAAACTCAAGACTCACGGAGCAGTAATGGAAATAGAGTAACCACTTCACAGAAATGTCACTTACAGGAACTGAATATTTTCCAGAGTAGACCGTACTTGCAATCTCATAAAGTTCTCTCACACTTCCAGCTCCATTTATAGGGTCAGGCTCTGCTCCAGGTTCTTCAGTTTTGGAAGCTGGGAAGACCCATCCAATATGTGTGTCACCATCTTTTGTTCTCTCCCACTTCGATTTGACTACCTGCACGAAACAAATAACTTAAAGCTGATCAAATACCATCGGCATGAGCTAACTAAAAACACTATGCCCATTACCGTATGGCCAATGATCTTGTCAAGCCCTTTAATCTTCAAGTACGCAAGGCACCTGCATGCCCAGGGACAAGCAAATGACACATAAAGATGGTATCTTCCGGATTCGGCAGGGAAAGGAGAACTTGGATCCCGAGAAATAAAATTATGGAATGCGGAAGGCGTTCTAACAAAAGCACCGGATTCAGAGACCTCGTCGATTGAGGAACGAGCCATTCTTATTGTGAGCTGAGGAAGAAATCATGAGGAGAACATTAATCACTTCCATCATTTAACAATAAAGTCAAGGCATTATCATGCAATGCCATCATGATCAGATTCAAAGAGAAGATCAAGTGCGTACCAAAGGAAAAGATCAGTCAAAATATTATTAGCAAAGGCACTAACAGGAAGTGATGGAAGCATTGCATTGTTTAAGCTGAACCTTATTGAACTAGAAGCAAAGAAATCCTTTAGAGGACGAAACTTGAAGACATAACATGAGTTGGATGACACCTACAGGTCCTACCCTATTGAAGAAAAGCTAACAAAGGCGCCGTGATTCATTCAGTAAAACAACTTTACTTTACCGAGAAGTAGCAGGGTTGGTAATAAGGTTCTTGGTGAGAACAAAACCGATCTAGGAAACTTAGATGAAAGTGACCAATAGGTCCAAATCAGTATCATCATATCCCAAACATACCTATGAGGATTTATTTACTAAGGGTCACATGGAGAGCATTGCCACCCACAACCAAAATACAACAAAAGGAAAACAAGATTTTGTCCGATAGAAGTAGTGAACTTTGCCACACTGTAATACGGTAATTTAATCTGCAACAGAGTTCAAGAATCACTAAAGAAAGCCATTTTAGCAAGGAGGATGC
Source organism: Syzygium aqueum (assembly GCA_031216185.1). NCBI lineage: Eukaryota > Viridiplantae > Streptophyta > Magnoliopsida > Myrtales > Myrtaceae > Syzygium > Syzygium aqueum. The sequence goes on along the minus strand of CM062235.1, from coordinate 13,854,299 downwards.
TTCCCATAGACAGAATCACAGTTCCTAACGCGGGATTCACACATTATATTTATTCTCGTACCATTTGAACATTCCACATACATGGAACTAGCGTACATCTAGCATGTCAAATTGTCAAAGAATCATCATGTCTGGAGGGTTCCAAGTTAGAAACTTGAACCCAAGACTATCAGCCCACTTTGCAATGTTCTTTCGTGTTTCAAATGCGAAAGGGAAAAGAAGCAGAAACTCTCGGTAACCAAACCTTCATTTCGAAAGATGATAATTACCAATCATAGGAAAAAACGACCACTGCCCATCAACCGCTATACTATCAGCAAAACTTATTAACTTTCCAGAATCAACAACGCACGGAAGAGGCACATGAACTTCTATATCAGTTCGAAGACGACAAATACTCATGATCAAACCAAGAACTGAAACCCTGGGTCACAGGCTTCAAGTGAGAACTGTACTGGAAATGCAAACAACTTGCAGAGAGAGAGAGGGTAGAGAGAGAGATGAGACCTTACTAGGAGATGGGGAGAGTGCGAAACATCTCTGCTTGTGCCCGTGAGCTGGGGTGGACAAGCATGGCCTGGGAAGGGCCGACAGGTACATGGTTCTGCCGTCTTCCTCTGTTTTTGCGCTTTCGAGCATTAGACTCGCAGTACTTGGGCGAATTTCCAATTTTAGCCCCCGATAATTTTCTTCATTCAAGTTTGGGAATAGGAGGCCACCGGAAGTCGGAATTTCTGAACAATTATTACAACATGTTCAAACCGACATTTTGCTATGCTTAACAAAAAAAGTAATTGGGCTCTTAAACTATATAATTTCATTTTTCAAATTGATCCTTCCATCAAAATTATGGATGAAAAGTCACTCATCAAGACCGACGTGATATCTTTCCACCAAAAAGAAAAGGGTTAATACCATGAAAAACCCCAAACTGATACACTTGTGACAAATTTACCCAAAATTATTTTTTTATCACAAAAAACTCTAAACTGGTATACCTGTAATAATTTTACCTCGAACTATTTTTTTGACCATAAAAAATCCTACACTAATCTGTAGTGACAATTTTATCCCCGAACTATTTTTTTTGCCATAAAAAACCCTAAACTGGTACACATGAGACAAATTTATCCTTCGTTAGTTTCCGTTAAATTTTATTGTCAAATTGCTAAGTTTAATGACATGTGGTAATTGACATATGTACTGGTTTTGAGTTTTACCCCTCTGTTTGTCACAAGTTTATCAATTTATGATTTTTTGTGATATTAATATAATTTAACGGACACTAACAGAGGGTAAATTTGTCACAAATGTACTAGTTTGGGGTTTTTAATGGTCAAAAAATTAGTTCGGGGGTAAAATTGTCACATGTGTACCAATGTGGGGTTTTTGATTGTTAAAGAAATAGTTCGAGGTAAAATTGTCGCAAGTATATCAGTTTGGGGTTTTTGGTAGTCGAAAAAATAGTTCGGGATAAATTTGTTACAGGTATACCGGTTTGAAAGTTTTTTGTGGTAAAAAAACTAGTTCACGATAAAATTATCACATGTTTATCAGTTTAAGATTTTTCGTGGTATTAATCCAAAAGAAAAATACTGACGTGATAGTCTCACTTGACGTTTAGAAAGAAAATAGAGAATTCAAGTATAGGGAAATGCCAATATATATGTATTAAAATTTAAGGAATTCGAAAAAGAAAAAAATATAGAGGGAAGGCTGGGGTCGGGAAGTGGGGAGGGACACGGTGCTCCCCATGGGGTTTGTGCTACCTCAAAGGCTGCTGGCTAGGTATCACGGGGACACGATGTAGCGTTGATTTCTGAGCCTGTGTGAGCATTTTCATTATCTTTGTAACGGAAGGACCAATCCGAACAAAAAAAAATGTATAATTTAAGGACCCAAATGAGAAATAAAAAATTTGAAGAACTAGGTTGAGCATTTTGCAATAATTTCAGGGATCTCTATTGCCTTCGTCCCTTCTACCACCGATGGCAATGATGAAAACGGATTTTGAATCCATGGTCCGTACTCCGATTGTCAAAATATAACTTACAAATATAATGACAATTACTTTAGAGAATATAAAAAGTCTCTAAATCTTGTATGGATTGCTCATAAAGTCTCCAAATCATGTATGAATTGCTTATAATGGACATCTATTAAGAATGAAGATGGAACTTTGTTTCAGTGAGTACGATTTTGAAAACACACACACACATATATATATTTTATATGTATGAATATATGCTAATTATTTAAAAGAGAAATATGATCGCTATTTGTTCATTGAAAATCAATAAATTTTATATTACACGATTCTGAAGATAAGTCCGGAGTCCGGACATTAGGTTAAACAATCTCATTAGGAAAATATTTTCCTCACTAAAAGTTTTACCTTGCTTTCACCTCCAAAATCAGCCAAACTTGATTTAGTGCTCTTTGAATGGTTAAAGATTTCTTGATTTATCTGGAATTTCATTCAAATTTGCCTAAGATGAAGAAATAACTTCTTTCATTTTCTCCCTTTCTCCACATATTTTACTATTACATTAGTCCAACCTTAATAATTAGGTTTTTTTTTACTCATATGCTTAGGCTTTTCGATCTCTAATCTTGTGAAATTTGTGATGTAAAATCTAGCAGTATCGAAGCCCTTAGTTTATAGGGGTCCACATATGTGATGTTCATTTAAAAACTGTATAATGAAGAAATGCAAAGTTCAATGCCTAAGATGAAGAAATAACTTTGTTGATCTACGAGAGTCGTCCCATACTAGTAGATAGTTTCTTATTCTGAACTTTTCACGTGAAATCTACTACCACTAAGGTAGTTGGCCAAATTATAAAGGAGGCACTGTTGTCCATTAGATCACAAGTTTCATTCATATCGAGAGCAAATCTCTAAAAGGCTCGTGCTTTATTGTCTAGTTGCTGCATATCTCGTGTGAAGAGACTTTTTGATTAAGACGATGGGCTCGCCAGTCTCGAACATTCAAGTTGCTAATCATGTGGAGTAATTATGACTCAAATCGCCTTTAATCTCATGCGATGTAGTTAGTAAATACACTCAATCACGTGAATATACTCTGTACATTGGAAGTCGTTAGAAGCTGGTTGCCTCCCCCTCACCTTTTTCACTCATAATAGAAAAGGCTATCACTTATAAAAAATCCAATATAAAACTTCAATGGCCAATTAACATCACCTATTACTTCAAAATTTTTGTGTTCAATTCTTTTTACTAAAAAAAAAACCTGACCCAATAATTACTTGGATCTCTGACATCAACAAGCGTAAGCGAAGAATACAAAATAGCCACAACCTCAAATACGGCAGAATGATATTGGTGATGGTGAAAGACTCAAATTTAAAAAGGATTTGATTGCGAGATAACAAGCATAGTTATTTAGTTTGTGGTTAGTCAAATCAAACACGTATTCATTCATATTGTATTCACTTGATGATATATATAGTTTATATTAATAAATGATTGTACTTCATTTTGTTAGTAAGCATGATAGATTTATTTTTCAGTAACCAAAATCACATTACAAAGCCGGAGACACCACACTTATTGAGGGCCTTAATGCATGTATAATCCCAAACATTCAAAAGAAAAACACAAACATTACATAAACAAAAGATCGTCTCAAATCGAAACTTTCAAATTTTTGGAAGCTTGATGGATCAGGCCACTTTTGTAGTTTTAAACAGTTCTTGATCTTAAGAATCTCCAACGATTATGAACAATATGGAATATCAAATAGCATATAGTACACTAGCTTAGATGAATTTTCTTAAGCTTCTTCAAGTTCGTCAGATTAGGCAATTTTGCCAATGATGGAAGTTTCACGAGCTTTAATGTTCTCGGGTTCTCCAAACCCTCAAGGCCTTCAATCTCTGTTAGCTTGTCACAAAAATGCATGTCCAAATGTGATAACGCTTTCAAATTGGAAATAGCATTCGTTGCTTTTATGTATTTGCAATGGTCGATGTGTAAGTATGACAAATTTGTCGGAAGCCTTGGTAGGAATTGCAAATCAGGGCACCTGAGATGGAGTTCCTTCAGCTGAGAAAGTAGAACAAGATCGGAAGATGAGGTGCCGATCTCAGCACAAAACAAGTCCAAGACCTCAAGCCTACGTAATCTTCCAATCCCTCAAGAACTACGAACTGCTTCAAGTTTTGAAGGAAGCTTGAAACATACATACAATTCCAAAATTCTCAAATTTAACAGGTTAAAGAGGTCCGGCATTGTCTCCATTGATGATGATTCATAGGATAGAGTGACAGGCATTCTGGAAGATGAGGCACCCCAGAAATTGCACGAGGATAAGACAACGATATTCTAAAAAATGGTGGCTTCCCAATCTTACGGCGAATTTTTCCTCTCAACCGACCCCCTACCTCTAGCGGTTTGAGCTCCTTCAACATTCCAAAGGTGCTAGGTAGTTTTCTTATGGAGCTTTCGCACATCCTTAGCACCTTCAAATGCTTCACGTATCCAATTGAATCTTGTAACTCCCTAATACCAGAACCCGATAGATCTAACTCAATCAATGAGTTGAAATTTTCGATCATCATAGGCAGTTGAGTCAACTGGTTATCCACATGTGAAAGCTCTGCTGGTGATACTGCATTGCCGAGGAAACCGAATTTTTCCGGTGATTTACATTTAACCAAGCTGAGAATTTCCAGTTTCTTCATCTTTCTCCATTCATGGATCTCTTCTATAGATGTAGAGTCCAAACGACGTTCCCTTATAGATTCCAATTCCCCCATCTCATCTGGTAGCTTGCGGAGACGATAACAATCCTTCAAGTTTAAGAAGACTAACCTCTTAAGGTGACTAATGGACAGATCAATTTGAACCAAACTCCAACATCTTTTGAGAATCAGCCGCCCTAGATTCACAAGAAAAGACAAGTCTGGAGTTTTACGCAAATTTGTGTATCCAGTCAGATTTAGGACCTTCAAATGCTTAGCCCATTGAAAGGAAAACGTATTGCTCTTCAAGTTAAAATAAGATAACCAACAACAAAAGAAAACACATTGATTTTATTTGAAAAATCAGACCTTGATGTGACTCCATCCATCCCATGCTTCTGTGATTTCACTCCTAGAGAAATCAAGGATTACTAGCTTCCTCGGGAGAAATTGGTCAGCTCAAAATCCATAGGAAAGGAACTTCATGAAAGCCATCTCGACCCTGGAAGGATAAGTGGGCCAAATGTGCTTTGAAGAAAATTTGACTTCTGGTAATATTGAAAACGACCCACTTAAGTAAAGGAAAGACACCGAGTCTCCGTTGAAGTCTTTGCTATCCACTTGACAAATTCTGAACCTTTTGTCCACCTGAAGGAACCTTAGATTTGAAAGACTTGGCAAGAATTCTTTTATCAAGCAGTATCGAGATAGTTCATCAAACTCAAGACATATTGCTTTAATGCTTCCAGTTCCATGAACACCACCTCCTATCTGCCAAAATAAAAACAGAAAACGGAAATAGAAAAAAAACTATTACTTACCGCGTTGATGTCCTTCAAGCAGAAAAAAATTAAATCTTCTTCTAACATCGAAAACGATTGATAAACCACTGCAATAAGTGCATTGGCATAATAAATATCTTAATAGAAACGGAAACCAAAATGAATATGCTGGTGACCAATCTTATTTTAAAGGAATGAATCTGTAGATTTACCTGCGTTTTCTCTGGAACATCCAATGTTTGCTCATGAGTCCACAACAATTGTTGCTTCTCTGGTTTCATACCACTTGCATAATATTTCTTCCAATATCTCTTAACCAATCATGCATCCAAAGTTGTTAACAGAGATCTTTGCTGGAGGATTCCAAGAGATTGATGAGGAAGAAATTTACAGCTTTCCCACATGTGAATCACAATTCTTTTATCATACCCAATGAAAAAACAAGCAACACTGAGAAATATTTTTCTTTGGTTTTCATTTAATACCTCGTTGCTGATCATCAACTTCTTTCCAACATCCTCTTGAGGAGATTCTTCGAGCTCCTTTAATGTGGCATCCCACTCCTCTATGCTTTTTTCCGGATAAAAGAGAATCTATAACCTCAAGAGCTAGAGGAAGACCACAACAAATACTTACTGCTCTTTTAGAGTGAGAGATGTATTGCTCTTAGGGATAATCTCTTCTAAATGCATGTTTGCTAAAAAGTTTAAGAGAATAATCAAAATCCATGCCGGTAAGTTCGTAAGTCCCATCAACAAGTGTAGGCACTTTGAGAATTCCCCGATCTCTAGTTGTAATGATAATATTGCTTCCGTCGCCAAAGGACTCATGCTTCTCCATGAGTGCATCAAGTTCGCTTACATCATCAGCATCATCAAATAGAAGAATAATCCTATTCCCAGTCAACAATGTTCGCAAGTATAATAATCCTATTCCCAGATTCTTCAGTGATTAACAGACGATTAACCTAGAGATTGAATAATCAATAAAGCATGAACCAGGCAGTGATCATCAGGAGGCCAAAGCCACAAAAACTGAAAATGCAAATTAAGCTAATTCACTAATCACAATAGAGAGAGAGAGAGAGAGAGAGAGAGAGAGAGAGAGAGAGAGAGAGAGAGAGAGAGAGAGAGAGAGAGAGAGAGAGAGAGAGACCTGGAAGGACATGATCTTTTTTTTTTTGGTAAGGAGGAAAGGACACGATTTTTGGGAGCTGATAGTTCTAAAAAAAGGGATATGTTCACTAGAAATTCTAAAATTTGTCATCAAAGTGTAATTGAGTCCTAAAACTTATAAAAGATGCAATTGAGTTCTAAAACTTATCAAATTGATTCAATCAAGTTATAAAGTTAACACCATCCAATTTGATTAATGGAAAATGTTGACGTGGATTTTTTAAATTAATTTTATTTAGATTAAAATTTAAAAAATAAGCTAAAAAAAAAAACAAAAGAAGGAGAAGGAGGACAGGCGGGGAGGGAGGGCTTACTGCTGCTGCCGCCGCCCCACCATCGTCGGCAAGCGAGGGTTGCCAAGACTCAGCTAGGTGCCGACGACCCTCACTTATGAAAGGCAAATGCCTGCGAGCCCTCCTCCAGAGGGTCACCGGCCCTCACCTAGACCTGGCCAAGGGTCATCGGTGGCAGCTGACCCTAGCTAGTGGCAGTTCTCCCCCAGATTGGGCGAGTGTTGGCCATCATTGGCAACCCTCGGCCATGGCTAGGAGAGGGCTGGCGACCCTTGCCCGATTTGGGGGAGGCCTGCGACCACTTACCTACTGTTGACGAGGGTCGGTGGCCCCTGGCCAGGGCCCAGCAACCCTTGCCTTCTGTCTCCCCACCCTCGTCGGTCGCTCTCGGCGATGGTGGGGTGGCAGCAAGGAGGGCAAGCCCTCCCTCCCCACCTGTCCTCCTCCTCCTCCTTTTTTTTTATAGCTTATTTTTAAATTTAATTTAAGTAAAAGTAGTATTAGAAATTAAATTTGGGCCAAAACCATGTCGTTTTAGTCATGCCATTGCCACGTAGGAGAGAGAAGATATTAAAATAAGTCACGTCAGTATTTTCTTTTAGTAAGTTTGACGGTGTTATCTTTAGGACTCGTTTAAACTACTATGGTAAATTTTAGGACTTGATTGCACTTTTTGTAAGTTTTATGACTCAATTGCGCTTTGATGATAAGTTTTAGGACTTCTAGTGAACATATTCCAAAAAGAAATGATCATTAAAGCATATGAGAGTTTAAAGAAAATTAAATTGCAAGATAAGAAGCAGAGTTGCAGTATACCATGGCAAATCAGTGTCATTTAGTCTGAAGTAGTATCAAACATGTATTTGTTCACATTTTACATCAAGCGGAGAAAGTGGACAAAAAAAAAAAAAAGACCAACTCCTTTCCTATGTCAAGATAAAGAAGGAATTTCTTACATTCTTGTGTTGACATAGAAGAGTTTTTCTGTCTCATTCGACAAAGATTACTAATTCTAACTGGCAAAGAAGAAAATAAACTCACGTCACAATACCTTCTATTCTTGTAAAACCACGGTTTTATCGATAATGATTTATGTCAATTAAAGATTCTCATTCAATTTGCCAGTAAGCATGACAGATTTACTTTTCCGATCCAAAATCAGATTACAAATAAGAGATGGTACTTATTAAAGGCCTTTATACATATATAACTCTAAATATTCAAAAGAAAAATGTCAACAATACCAAAAAAACGCTTGTATGTAAATTGTAATCAAATCTAACCCATTTCATGGATTACAAACTTTCAAATTCTTGAAGCTTGATGGATCAGGCAACATTTGCAGTTTTGAACAGTTCACAATGTGAAGTATCTCCAACGAATCTGGACTACCCCGAATCTCAAACAACTTAGTACAATCCTTTAGATGCATTTTCTTGAGTTTCTTCAAGTTAGTCAAATCCGGCAACTTTGCCAAGGATGGAAGCCTTGCAAGCTCTAACGTTCTCAGATTCTCCAAACCTGCAAGGCCTTGAATCTCTGTTAGCCTATCACAATCAATAATGTACAAATCTGATAACGCTTTCAAATTCGAAAGATCATTTGTTGTTTTTATTCTCCTGCAAAGCTTGATATGTAAGTATGACAAACTTGTAGGAAGCCTAGGTAGGCATTGCAAATTACGGCAGTGAAGCTTGAGTTGCTTCAGCTGAGAAAGGAGAATGAGATCGGAAGATAGGGTGGCAATATAAGGAGAATACAAGTCCAAGAACTCAAGCATGCGTAATCTTCCAATCCACCAAGGACTTGAAGCTGCTTCAAGTTTAGAAGGATCTGCGAGATTACCCCGCAATTGCAACCTCAAAGTTCTCAAATATAATAGGTTTGAGAGGTTGGGCAACGTCTCCATTGAGTATGTATAAATACAAAGAGTGATCAGACTTTCCGGAAGCTGAGGCACCGCCCAAAATCCCGTGCCTGTCAATACCAAGATTCTCAGAATTGGTAACTTCCCAATGTTATCAGGAATTTCCCCTCCCAAACATGGGCCCCCTGCCTCTAGCTTTTCGAGCTTCTTTAACATTCCCACGGTGCTAGGTAGTTTTCTTATTGAGCTGCGGCGCATCTTTAGTACTTTCAAATACTTCATATATCCAATTGAATTAGGCAATTCCTGAATTGCTGAACCCGATAAATCCAACTCAATTAATGAATTGAAATTTTCGATCGACTTGGGTAGTTGAGTCAAATGGCTATCTACCAATGAAAGCTTCACTACTGATGTTGCGCAACCAACCAAACTGAATTTGTTCAGTGATCTACATCCGACTAAGCTGAGAAATTCCAGTTTCTGCATCCTTCTCCATTCACGAATCTCTTCTATAGGTGTATAGTCAAGAAGAAGTTCCTTTAAAGATTCGAGTGCACCCATCTCGTCCGGTAGCTCTTGGAGACTTTTACAATGCTTCAAGTTTAAGAAGACTAACTTCTTGAGGTAACTAATGGATGGATCAATTTGAACCAAATTCCCACATTTTTCAAGAATCAGTCGCTCTAAATTCACAAGAAAAGACAACTCTGGAGTTTTATGCAATTCTTCACATTCAGTCAGATTTAGGACCTTCAAATTCTTAGCCAACTGAAAAGAAGACAACATATTTATCTTCATGTTAAATTAATATAATCCACAACAAAAGAACTCACATTGATTTTACCTGAAATCATACCTTGATGTAGCTCCATCCATCCCATTTTTCTGTGATTTTACTCATTGAGAGATCAAGGATTACTAGCTTCCTGAGGGAGAAATTGGTGAGCTTCAAATCGATAGGAAAGTAATTCCATGAAAGCCATCTCAGCTCTGGAAGAATAAGTGGGCCAAATGTGGTTTGACGAAAATTTGACCTCTGGTAACATAATAGACGACCCACTTGAGTAAGGATGGGCTTTGTGTCTCCGCTGAAGTCTTTGCTATCTACTTGAAGAAACCTTAGATTTGAAAGACTTGCTAGGCATTCCTTTATCAAGTAGTATTGACATAGCTTATCAAGTTTGAGACATAATGCTTCAATACTTCCAATTCCATGAACATCACCTCCTATCTACCAAAATGAAAAAAGAAATCGAAAGTTAGAAAAAACCAAGATTTATTGCGTTGATCTTCTTCAAGGGGAAAACAATTATATCTTTTCTTTCAGTGTTAAAACCGATTGATAAACCACATACTTGAGTGCACGGGACATAAACTCTGATAGGAACAAAAACCGAAACGAATATCCTGGTGACCAATGTCATTAAAAAGGAATGAAGCGATATGATTTACCAGGGCTTTTTCCAGAACCTCCAATGCTTGTGCATGACTCCACAACCGTTGTTGCTTCTCTGGCTTGTTGCTGCTTCCGTGTTGTGTAATGTATCTTCCAATGTCTCTTAACCAATCATGCATCCACAGTCGGTTGCCATCTCTAATCTTTATCAAAGATCTTTGCTGGAGGATTCCAAGAGATTGATGAGGAAGAAATTTACAGCTTTCCCACATGTGAATCACAATCCTTTTATCATACCCAATGAAAAAACAGGCAACATCGAGAAATATTTTTTTTTGGTTTTCATTTAATGCCTCAATGCTGACCATCAACTTCTTTCCAACATCCTCTTGAGGAGATTCTTCTAGCTCCTTTAATATGGCATCCCACTCCTCTACGCTTTTTCCAGATAAAAGAGAACCTATAATCTCAAGAGCCAAAGGAAGACCACCACAAATATTTACTGCTCTTTCAGATTGAGAGATGTATTGCTCAATAGGATAATCTCTTCTAAAGGCATGTTTGCTAAAAAGTTGAAGAGAACGATGAAAGTCCATGCCACTAAGTTCGTAAGTCCCATCAACAAGTGTAGGCATTTTGAGAATTCCCCAATCTCTGGTTGTAATGATAATCTTGCTTCCCTTCCCAAACCACTCACGCTTCTGCACGAGCGCATCAAGTTGACTCGCATCATCAACATCATCGAGTAGAAGAAGCACTTTTTTGAAGCACAACCTTTCCTTGATCACCTTTTTCCCTTCCATGGCATTATTGATATCAGGCCATTTCATTTTAAGGATGTTCGACATGAGTTGATTCTGCAAGCGCGTAATCTCTGTCTTTCGGATGTCACAAAGGAAGCAACAATCAACAAAATTATTAGAAAGTTTATTGTATACTGTTTTGGCAAGAGTCGTCTTTCCCACGCCGCCCATACCATGGATTCCAACAATCATTGTTTCATCGATGTGTGAACCTATCATACTCATGATTTCATCCACATGATCGTCTACTTCGACAAAGCAATCACATACTTCCAAGTAGGCAGTTTTCAACTCAGTCAAAACATTATTGACAACTTCTTTCACAAATTCACCTTTGCCTCTGAAAATATTGGAGGAAAAAGGATCAAGACATTAAGTTTAGCTGAAAAAAATAATGCATCTAGAGCAACTAGACCATACACGATATAATTATATACCTGTTTGGCATGCTTTGGAGATCCCATCCCTTTAATGCTCCAACCTCATTGAGAGCAGCCTTCCACTTATAGATAGCCTCATCATCAAACTGCCTCTTCTTTGCATGAGAAACAATGGCCTTGCCATAGCGCTCAGTCTGGTTTCTTACCTCAGATGGTGTGACATCGTAGAAAATGGGCATGATCTTATGTCTCCTTGTGTTCTTGCTCTCCACCATCTTGACCAACTCCCTAAGGCACCATGTACTGTCAGCATATCCTTCAGAAAAGATTGGTATTGAGATCTTTGATTGCTCAATCGCTTGGAGAAGCTCATTGCCGATCGCCTCCCCGATTCGGAGCTCTTCGTCGTCTCTATATACTCGAATTCCAGTATCAATCATGCTGGTGTAAAGGTAATCGGTAATGTCCCTACGGGTATCTGGTCCTCTAAAGCTCAAAAATACTTCATAATCATATCCTGATGACTTCTCCATTTCCTGATTATCAGAAGAGGCGTTCAACATATTTATTGATCTCTGAACACGGTCTCCTTGAAAGGCTACATTTTGCACAAAAGACAAAAAATTGTAGCAAATACTGTCAATGCGAAGTTCAACCAGAAAGGTTGGTGCAAATTCCCTATGCAAATACTGTCATTGTAACAAGGTATGGTGAGGCTAAGTTTTATCAAAAGCAATTGTAGAGATCTGCTTTCATTAATTTTTACGAAATCCTGTCCACAAATGCATATGCTCTTTCATGGCAAATTTTTTTAGACCATGTAGCAGCGAAAGATACATTCATCTAAATTCTTTCGGAAGGAAACCAGAAAGACCGCTTTATTATAAGTTGTGGTTCACAAAATACTTTTCTTGTGTTGTTGCTCAAGCAGATCTATGTGAAATTTTTTTAGGGAGATAATGAGTATGTAGAGTTCTCCATTTCCAGTTAACGTTTATCGGAAATTCACGGTCAATTGTCTTTTGCGTAGAGATGCTTCTACTTCTTTACTTGTTGCTTGACTCATTAGTTTCTTATGCCATGAGAGATTGTCTTTTGCAAAAATACTCTTTATCCATGCATTTTTCACATATTGCAGAAACTTACCACAGAATATAAAGTAAAGGCTTTGCAATCAAAGGTGCTATATCGGATGAATTTGTCAGCCATTAATTGTGGAGTGAAATCCACCCCATGGCCACTGAAACGTGGCCGCCAATAGAGTGCTTTTTAGGAAAATTGGTCGGATTTTGGTTAAACCTTATCAATTGCCAAAAAAATAAAAAAAAATTCATAGTGCATTGACTAGTGAAATCGAATATTACTTTCAGTTGGCTAATTGCAAAACGTAGCGAATTTCAACAATTATCAGTGAAGTTTACAATCTTTATATTTCGCTAGACTTTCCTTTCTTTGGCTAACCAAAAGATCGGCCCTGTTAGTCCCCACAAAAACACTCTTTTTTTTTTTCCATCATCACCTAAACTTCAAGATTGGAATCCTTGAACCATATAACCCCTTCCAAAGTAGAGAAGTCGATGCGCCAATCGCCTCAGTAGTAATACTAGACTTTGATAGACTCATGATGCAAAAGCATAAATATTCAGCAGCTTGGACGTAGCTCAAATTAGCTCATGAAATATCACAGAAGATTTGAAAGCTAGGTTGAAGCTGCGAAAAAAACTAAAAGGATTGAAGTATGTGAAAGCGTGCAAGTAGATGGGATAAGTCCATCATTATGTTCTCTTCGTTTTTTTTTTCCCAAGAGATTGGCAAAAACTCTTCCTTTTCTCTCCAAAGCAATCAATCCAAACATGAAAGACACTGTCAAAGTTATCAAGTAGTTGTGAACGTTGCTATGTGATGAATACAAAAGTTGTAACTGCCGTACAGAAGAATGTGTGCATCCAAATCAAATGTTTCTCTGTCCTCTCCTATGTTTCTCTCTCGTGTACTTAAGTTTTAAGACCGTGCTTCTCTCGTCTCTTTGGTTTGCTCTGATAATTCCTTCTTCTTGAATTGCTTATGTACCCCGGACTAAAAACAAGAATCAAGCAAATGAAATCAACTAATCCCACTTGAAGTAAATCAAGATTTAACGTGTTAAACTACATCATAGATAGCGAGAATCAATCACTGATTACAGTAAATCTCTGATCTTACACTTTATAAAACAATAAACCGATGCATGCTTGGCGAAAATAACTTAAGAGAGAAATTACCAGAAGTAGTGGTGAGATACTGAAGGATGGAATTGACAGTGGCGAGCCTGAACAAGATGGAGGCAACAAGATAAGAAGCAATGAAGAAATGGGTCTTTGAGTGAAGAAATGGTTCTTGAGTGCTACCTGGATTTATCCTCGTCGTACATCAAATGGAGAAAAAGAAGAGAGGAACATCCCATTCTTATGTGGACCCGACAAGGAAATGTGCGAAGGTCCAAGGAAATGTGGGATGCTCCCCTTTTCTTGCTTTCACAAAAGCAGTTCTTCTGCATTTCTTTCTTGCTTTTGTAAATTTCCTATCTCACCACTAAGCGTTGACTCCATAAGTTTTGTCGTTGGCAAACGCAGTGCGTCATCGCTTACGGTCCATACCCATGTACACGCTCGCGCTGCATCAACGCGGCTAACAAAAGAAGGTGAAGGCGAAAGGAAGACAACGCACTTTATCAACATGGCCGGAAGGATTAAATTGATAAATCGTGAAAAAATTTAGAATTAAATTAGTCAAATTAAAATATATAGGACTAATTGGCAAAATAGGTTTATGACTTCTTGCGGTAATTTTCCCTTCTACTACAGCTTTGCAAATATGGGATGGAATCAACTAGAACCTTTTTTTTTTCTTTTTTTTTTTTATAAAAAAGTAAATCTTCACTAGAGTACAGCAAGGAGGTGCAGCCCACATATAGAACTTGGTTTAAGATGGGCTATTAAAATATTCCATTTTTTTTTTGTTAGAAAACGAAATTACAAGGGAAAAGATCCAAAAAGTCCAAGAAAGAGAGTATCAAGTTTGGAGACTATAACGCCTAGGGCACACTAGTAACGATATTATCCACGTAGGACCGAAGCCCACACGATTTTATTCTTTTGGGCAAAGCCCAGAAAAGGTCTCGTTACAAGTTAGGATGCCAACAGCCGCTCCTTGTTCATGCCCTTTATCCCCGGCAACCACTCCCCACCCTCGCAGGACCGGATCGTTACAGGCCCACCCCATTAGCTTTCGCCTGGTTTGTACTCGAACCACACACACTTTTAGTTATGCTTGGCTCTGATACCATTGCAACGCTCAGTGCCTACTTGTAACGATATTGTCCGCTTTGGACCGAAGCCCGCACAATTTTAGCCCAGAAAAAGTCTCGTTACAAGTTAGAACAAGTGCCACTACATATATGGCACTTCACCTCACCATACCTAGGCGATGTAGAATTTGGTTCATTTCTGACTCTTTCACCATCCTTGAAGCTTGCTAGGAGCCGTTCCTTGTCCATGCTCTTTGGCCCAGTGATCACTCTCAGCCCTTCCAGGACCCGGTCATTATTTAGATGGTAAAGACCCAATAAAAGACCCAATTTCACTGAAATCAATTTTCCGTCGGAACCAATTATTTGTGGGGGTCTACCAGTCTTGGAAAGAAAGCAGAAAAATAATTTTCATAAAAGCTCCGACAGATTCTCGGATGATGTTTCATTTGTAATGATTAGGACGCTTTAACTCTTTCCTTGAACTTTTGGTTTGGTGGTCGTACTACCCGAACCAAGACCCTTTCAATGTTCGAGAGGGGTTAGAATCCCTCTCTCGCAAGAGTTTGTTTATAGGTTATCACCCATGGGGCTCGACCAATTAAGCATTATTTCCTTTTCATGTAAAAGAATCTGATCATCCATGGTGTCCCCAGAGAGATAAGTTCATCTTCAGCAAGGTTGACTTTAAGCCCCAAATATGCCTCTAAGCAAGACACAATGTCCCGGGTGCACAGGATCAATTTGTTGTCAGCAAAAGTTGATATGATCATTGTAACATGGAATAGTTAGATACGCAAACCCGTTCCGAAAACCAATCTTTTGCATCCTATCTGGATTAGCATGGTGTTTTGCTTGATACGTCCGTAGCTAGAGTGAACAGTATGGGGTAAAAGGGGTACCCTTGTTTGGGGGCAAAAGGACATTATAAGCGTCATAACTTGTGTACGGAGATCATTTTGGTGTCATTTTTTTTCGGATTATTTTGATGTCAAGTCGGAGGAAAAACAATCACTTAAATGTCATAAGTTTTTTGTGGTTCATTTCAGTGCTAAAATTTTTGAAAAACGATCACTTAAGTGCTAAAATTTTTTAAAAACGATCATTTAAGTGCTAAAATTTTTTAAAAACAATCACTTAAGTGCCAATCTCCGGCAAGCCTCCGGCGAGCCACGTCAGCTTCGGAAATTAATAAAAAAAATGCCATATCGGATTTCCGGTGAAAAATTGTGTACGGCACCGGAGTTGACACTTAAGTGATCGTTTTTAAAAAATTTTAGCACTTAAGTGATCGTTTTTCAAAAATTTTAGCAGCAAAGTGATCCGAAAAAAAGTTATGGCACCAAAGTGATCGCCGTACACAAGTTATGGCACCAATAGTGTCATTCTGCCCTTGTTTGGGTCCCGGAAAAATTCAACAGCTGCGACTCCATTCATCAATTAGGGCAGAGAGGTTGAAACCATTATCTGATGCAACGTTTAATACCAGAGCCTTATTTTCCAGTTAAATGAAGGAATAACTCCTAGCAAAACTAGTCAATTAGAGCATCTTCCTCGTACCTTTTCTTACTCTTTGTAAATGTTCGGTGTGACCAGGATGCGGAGGTCCGACAAATTCTTTTGTTTTTGTTTTTTTTTTGGGGGGGGGTGGGGGGGGGTTGGTTGCTGGTGTTTGAATGGGTACCAACCCAGCTAATAATTGAGGAGAAACTAAAACATCTAAAGAAATACTATCATGTGGGCTGCCCCCAAAAATTTCAAAGAATGAAGCCACCCACTCTATAGAACAAATAGGGCAGTGTCAACAGTCCAGAGAAATTTTCCGTACAAATGATCCAAAACAAAGGAAAACATCTGTTATGGATTATTTCCCTCCACTCGAGGAGACATTATCATTTTCACATAGAGTAGATGCAGTCTCCATTTACGAAAATTTACTTTCATGGATGCATGCAAGAATCTGCGTTAATCAGATTCTCTTTTTTGTAACATTTTTCAATTAGCCGTCAGAGAATTCCCTTCAGCAAGTTGTTTTTCACCTCATTCATTTCCACATTATCACTCTGTCATCGAACATATTTGACATTCCTATCTCTGTTATCAGAAGAGGAGGGGAAGTATGTCCACCATGTCATTTGCTAGTCTATATGTTGTCTACGTCAGACAAAAGGGATGTTCTACCACTGTAATGAGTATTATTCAAAAGCATACAAGCGGCAATTTTTGCATATAACATTAGTGACAATTCACAGTAGTGAAGATAGGTACCTCTTCGTAAGATGGCTGTTTGGCAAACCCACATTTATAAACTCCATAGTTTATACAGCTGTATATCCATCCATTAGCTTCGTCTATCTGGGCTTGCAAGTGAGGAGGATAAAGGTCAAGATCGGCATTCTCTGCTAAATCATTGAACTCAGAATTAAGCATGCGAATGATCTCTGAGCTCTCGTTGTTGATTGTCTTCAGATTCTTATCCCACAGAACCTATCATAATGCGCAATACAAATTCTGTGAGCACTGGCAACTTGCAAGCTTAAGACTCATGGAGCAGTAATGGAAATAGAACAACCACTTCACAGAAATGTCACATACAGGAACTGAATATTTTCCAGAGTAGACCGTACTTACAATCTCATAAAGTTCTCTCACACTTTCAGCTCCATTTATAGGGTCAGGCTCTGCTCCAGGTTCTTCAGTGTTGGAAACAGGGAAGACCCAATTAGGAGATGGGGATAAAAAATTCAAGACAATCATTCATCTTGAATTAACCTAATCTGAATAAAAAATTCAAATTTGTTACAACAATGTATCGGGATTAAACATGACAACGACATCTTACAATCGAAAACAAATATTTCCAAAATCCACAAGAAGTTTTTTTTACTTAAGTTCATGCACTCCACATGCTGAGATTCAAACAGCAGATCAACTGCATAACAAAGGAAAAAGTAAAAAAGATCAGTCAAAATCGAAACAAATATTTTCAATTACAACAAAAAAAAACACAAGAACTTTTCCAGTGGAAGTACCGAACATTGCCGCACTGCAATACGATGACTTAAATTGGAACAGGGTTCAAGAGTTACTAAAGAAAGCCATTCCAGCAAGGAGGACCGTTCCATAAACAGAATCACACTTCCTAACACGGGATTCATGCATTATATCTCGAGTCATTTGAATTTTTTTTATATAGGGAACTAGCATACATCTAACATGTCAACTTGTTAAAGAATCATGTCTGAACCCAAGACACTATCAGCGGACTTTGAAATGTTCTATTGTGTTTTTTAAGACACATAAGTGCTTCAAACATGAAAGGCACAGGAAGCAAAAACTCTCAGTTACCGAACTCTATTTTGAAAATTCATAACCAGGAAGATTGGAAGATGGTAATTACGAATCAAAGAAGAACGATCATTGCTGATCAATTGTGATACACTCAAAATTGATTAATTTTCCAGATTCAACAACGCATAGAAGAGGCACGTTAACTTGTATATCAGTTCCAAGACGACAGATGCTCATGATCAACCAAGAGCTGAAATGATTGTGACATAATTCAAGTGAGAATGGTACTGGCAAAATAAAGAACATGAAGAGAGAGTAGAGAGAGATGAGACCCAATTAGGAGATGGGGAGAGTGCGAAACATCTCTGCTTGTGACTGTGAGGGGGAGAGGACAAGCATGGCCCGAGAAGGAGGTACCTCACTCTGTTTTTGCGACAGAGAGACATGGTCCGACGTCTTACTCTATTTTTGTGCTTTCGAGCTTTTGACTCGCGGTGCTTCGGCCAATTTTTAATTTGAGCCCCAAAATTTTCACTATTTTACCTGGAACGGAGACATGTGAGGCTGAGGAATTATTGAAAAATATTCAATTTGATCCTTAGATTTTTTTTTTGTGCAATTAGGTTTTGAAATTATACAATATTTTGTTCAAGTTAATTCTTCCATCGAAATTACGGATGGAAATGCTGATAGCGTATGTTGACATGACATCTAATGTGACATTTGAATAAACAAAGAGTTAAAAAATACAATGAAATATTAGAAGTAAGGAATTTGAAAAGACAAAAATGGAGAGAGAAGGTGGGGTTGCACATTGGGGAGGAAGGCGATGCTCCGCTGGGTAGTGCGACCCTGGTGGCTACTGGCCAAGGGTCTCGCAATCCTCGCAATGATATGCAAGGGCTCGGCGGCCCTCGTCTGTACATGTGTAGGCCTCCGTCTACCCCTTCTCTCTCTCTGGGTACGGGTTTTGTTAATTTTATATCGTCTTATCCAGTCGGCATAAGAAAAATACACGTAACCCCTAATTTGTCCAATCAGCTCTAATGTAGCCCAAATGTGTGATACCACATCATCATTTTCATTTTCTTTTGAACAGAAGGACCAATTCACATAAACAGTGTATAATTTAACTATCCAATTGAACAAAAAAAATATGGAAGAACCAAGTTGAACGTTCTACAATAGGTCAGGGATTTTTATTGCCTTTATCCTTTCTACCTATGGTGACCATTAAAACGGATTTGAATCCACGGTCCTATTTATTGCTGATAGCCGTACTTTTATTTGTCAAAAAGTTATTCACGGTCCAATTTAAATATACCTAGGTTAATTGGCTAGGCTTTATCATCTAATTCTATTTTAATTCCAAATTGATTGAATTAATTTGAGCTTTCCTCTAATTAAGCTCAATGAGCTGATTTAAGCTCAAATTAAGACAATCAATACCCATTACCCCATCCTCTGAATGAGCCGAATTTCACTCGGCACTTGAGCTTGGTTTACGCGACGAATTTTCAACTTACTTGCCATCATCGGTCCCATACAAAATGCAATTAACCTATATGAACCTAAGCTATTATGCTATGTAATTTTAATATTTTTGTTTAGGAGTTAAAATTTAATTTCTAATTTTCTATGCAATTAATCACTAAATGGTTGGTCAAAATTTAGGTGCCGACCTCTACCTATACGGACAATTATAGAGCTTCCTACACCATAGACTGAGCCTGTTGAGGTTTAGGATCCTGTTATTCAGGCAGTTCCCGATGAAGTTCCTCAAGTCCCTCAGGTGCAGGATGAGACTGTAGTAGCTCCACTTAGGAGATCTGTCGGGCAGAGGCGATCAACTATACCACTAGACTATATAGTCTATTTGGGAGAGCATGACTATAATATTGGTTGTGAGATTGATCCGGTGACTTATGCAGATACTATTTCTTGTTCTCAGTCAGATCTGTGGTTAAATGCGATAAAAGATGAGATACAGTCTATGAAGCATAATGATGTTTGGGAGCTTGTTGAATTGCCTAAAAGTCACAAGCCTATCGGCTGCAAATGGGTGTATAAGACCCAATAGTCATTGTTAATAGCCATATTATGATCTGTCAAAAAATTAACGACATGTATAATGACAGTCACTTTAGAATATATAAAAGTCTCTAAATCACCTATGGATTACATGCAGTTGATATCAATTAGGAATGAGAATAGAACTTTGTCTCGCTGGGTCCAATTTTGAACACACATATATGCTTGCTATTTAAAAGAGAAATATAGTTGCTATCTATTTTTATAAAAAGTCAATATGCTTTTCTATTACATCGTTTCCAAGATCAGTCCGGAATCCGGAAGTTTTAATGATGTCATTAGGAAAATTTCCTTTTGACCAAAACTTTCACCTTGCGTGCACTTCAAAATCAGCCGAAATTGATCTGGTGCTCTTTGAAAGATAAAACATTTGTTGATTTATCTGAATTTTCAATCAAACTTGCCTAAGATGTAATATTAACTTCTCCGTTTCTTTCCCTCAGTCAAATTTGCCTCAGATGGAGGGTTAAGCTACTACTATAACCACAAAACCCCCTTTGATCTCACTTTTATGGTGCCTCCATTTGTTTTTTTAACTTTCACGTTGTATTGCCTTATTATGGCATATCTCATATAAAGATACTTCCCGATTGTGATAACCGGTTCACCATCCTCGGATCTTCGGTTCAGTGGTGGTGAGGAGTAGTTATGATTCAAATTGAACATTGCGTAGTGGGTACGAGGAATACAGAATACAGACAACATCAAATTACGGCAGAATGGAATCGGTGAAGATTAAAAAAAATCAAATTTGACGTGGTGCTTCTAAATAGGATTAGATTACAAGATTAGAAGCAGAGTTGTAATATACCGTGGCAAACCATTCTCAGTGTACATTAAGCGGAGAAAGTAGGGAACAGAAAGACGAACTCCTTTCTTTTTTCAACACAAAAGAATGATTTTTTACATTCTCCTGTTGATATGGAAGAATTATTGGAAAGTTTGATCTGATGATGATCTCTTGGTTGCACTACTCCAAAATTTGACATTCTCGAAGCTTGATATATAAGGCAACGTTCGCAGATTAAAACAGTTCACACTATGAAGTATCTGCAACGACTCTGAACCACAATGAATCTCAAACGGCTTAGGACAATCACTCAGATGAATCTTCTTGAGCTTCTTCAAGTTTGTCAGACTAGGCAACTTCGCCAATGATGGAAGTTTCATGAGCTCTAATGTTCTCAGGTTCTCCAAACCCTCGAAGCGGCCTCGAATCTCTTTTAGCTTATTACAACCAACAACGACCAAATCTGATAATGCTTTCGAATTACAAATATCATTCGTTTTTTTTTTATCTACGGCAATACCTGATACCTAAGTATGACAAATTTGTCGGAAGCTTAGGTAAGCATTGTAAATTAGGACACTCGAGCTTGAGTTTCTTCAGTTGAAAGAGGAGAACGAGATCGGAAGATAGAGTGGTGATATAAGGAGAAGACAACTTCAAGAACTCGAGCATGCGTAATGTGCCAATCCACCAAGCACTTGGACCTGCTTCAAGTTTAGAAGGACCATCGAGATTAAACCGGAAAGCCAACCTCAAATTTCTCAAATTTAATAGGTTTAAGAAGTGCGGAAAAGCATTCACTGAGGTGTTTTTACAACATAGATTGATCAAACTTTCTGGAAGCCAAGGCATTGCCGAAATTCTGGGGCTATTCAATATCAGAATATTCAGAAATGGTAGATTCCCAATATTAACGGGCATTTCTGCAAAAGTACCCCATGCCTCTAGCTCTTCGAGCTTCTCCAACATTCCAATGGTGCTAGGTAGTTTTCTCAAGGGGCATCTCATTTTTAGAACTTGCAAATTGTTCATGTCCCCAATTGCATCAAGTAACTCCCACATATTCAAACTCGATAGATTCAACTGAATTAGTGAATTGAAATTTTCGATCCACTTAGGCGATTGAGTCAAGTGGCTATCCACTAATGAAAGGTTTACTGCTGATGCTGCACAACCAGCAAAACTGAATTTATTCAGTAATGTGCACTTGTCCAAGCTGAGAATTTCTAGTTCTGTTCGTCGTTTTCCATTCAGGGATCTCTTCTATAGCTGTAGAGTCAAGAAGAAGTTCCCTTAAAGATTCCAGTGCCCCCATTTTGTCTGGTAGCTCTCGGATATTATGACAATCGTTCAAGTTTAAGAAGACTAACTTCTTAAGTTGACTAATTGATGGATCAATTTGAAACAAACTCTCACAGCTTTCGAGAATCAATCACTCCAAATTGACATGACAAGACAAGTCTAGGGTTTTACACAATTTCATGCATCCAGTTAGATTTAGGACCTTCAAATTCTTAGTCAACTGAAAAGAAGACAACTTATTGGTCTTTAAAATAAATGAAGATTGCATACGACAAAACAACTCACACTTTTATCTGAAATCATACCTTGATGTGGCTCCATCCATCCCATTTTTCCATGATTTTACTCATTGATAGATCAAGGATTAGAAGCTTCCTCGTGGAGAAATTGGTTAGCTTAAAAACCTTAGGACAGTAATTCCATGAAAGCCATCTCAACTCTGGAAGGATAAGTGAGCCAGATGTGTTTTGAACAAAATTTGAGCGTTGGTAACATAGGAAACCACACACAAGGGTAGGGATAGACTTTGTGCTTCCATCGAAGTCTTTGCTATCCACTTGAAGGAACCTTAGATTTGAGAGACTTGCTAGGCATTCTTTTATCAAATGAGTATTGAGATATTTCAACGAGCTTTAGACCTATTGCTTCGATACTTTCAATTCCATAAACATCACCTCCTATCTGCCAAAATAGAAATAGAAATAGAAAGTTAGAAAAAAACCATGATTTACAGCGTAGATCTTCTTCAAGGGAAAAGTAACTATATCTTTTCTACTAATGTTGAAAACAATTGATAAAACTACTTATGGAAGTGCACAAGGAATAAATCAACTTTGATAAAAGTGAAATCAAAATGAATGTACTGTGATCAATCTCCTTAAAAAGGAATGAAGCTGTGCGATTTTACCTGCATTTTCTCTAGAATTTCCAATGCTTGCACGTGAGACCACACCCATTGCTGCTTCTCTGGTTTCTTACCGCTTCCTTGTTGTATAAAATTTCTTCCAATAACTCTTAACCAATCATGCATCCACAGTCGGTTATCTTCTCTAATCTTTATCAAAGATCTTTGCTAGGGGTGTTAAGAGATTGTTGAGGAAGAAATTTACAGTTTTCCCACATGTAAATCACAATTCTTTTATCAATCCCTAGGAAAAAACAAGCAACGTCAAGAAATATCTTTCTTTGGTCTTCATTTAAAGCCTTAATACTAATCATCAACTTCCTTTGAACATCCTCATGAGGAAATTCTTCGAACTCCGTTAATATGGCATACCACTCCTCTATGCTTTTCTAGATAAAAGAGAACCTATAATCTCAAGAGCTAAAGGAAGACCGCCATAGATATTTACCGCTCTTTCGGAGTAAAAGATATATTGCTCTATGGGATAATATCTTCTAAAGGTATGTTTGCTAAAAAGTTGAAGAGAATGATCAAAATCCATGCCAGTAAGTTCGTAAGTCCAATCAATAAGTGTAGGAACATTGAGAATTCTCCAATCTCTAGTTGTAATGATAACCTTGCTTCCTGTGCCAAACCAACGCTTCTGCACGAGCGCATCAAGCTGACTTGCTTTGTCAACATCATCAAGCAAAGAAGCAATTTTTTAAAGCCTAACCTTTCCTTGATCACCTTTTTTCCTTCCATGATATTGTTGATATCAAGCCATCTTTTTCTTAGGATGTTAGATATAAGCTGATTCTACAAACGTGTAATCTCTATATCTCGAATGTTTGAAAGGAAGCAACAATTAACAAAATGATTAGAAAGTTTATTGTACACTAATTTGGCGATAGTCGTCTTTCCCATGCCACCTATTCCATGGATTCCAACAATATTTGTTTCATCATTGGGTGTACGTATCATCCTCATGATTTCATCCACATGATTGTTTGCTTCGACTAAACAATCAGATACTTCCAAGTAGGTGGTCTTCAACTCAGTCAAAATGTTATTGACAACTTCTTTTACAAATTCACCTTTGCCTCTGATAGTATTGGAGTAAAAGGCATCAAGACATTAGGTTTAGCTAAATAGGATAATGCATCTCGAATATCTAGAGCGCATATGATATAATTAATTACCTGTTTGGCATGCTTTGGAGGTACCATCCCTTTAGTGCTCCAACCTCATTGAGAGTAGCCTTCCACTTGCAGATAGTCTCGTCATCAAACTTCTTCTTGTTTGCATGAGAAACAATGGCCTTGCCGTAGCGCTCAATCTGGCTTTTTACCTCGGATGGTGTGACATCATATAGAAAATGGGCATGATCTTATGTCTCCTTGTGTTCTTTTTCTCCACCATCTGGACCAACTCCCTAAGGCACCATGTACCGTCAGCATATCCTTCAGAAAAGATTGGTATTGAGATCTTTGACTACTCAATTGCTCGGAGAAGCTCATCACCAATCTCCTCCCTGATGCGGAGCTCTTCATTGTCTCTATATACCCAAATTCCAGCATCAGTCATGCTGGTGTAAAGGTAATCAGTAATGTCCCTACGGGTATCTAGTCCTCTAAAGCTAAAAAATACTTCATATTCATATCCCGATGACTTCTCCATTTCCTGATTACTAGAAGAGGGGTTCGACATATTCATTTGTTCTCTGTACACACTCTCCTTGTAAGGCTGTGTTTAGTACAAAAGACTAAAAATAGAAGCAACTACTGTCAGATGCGAAGTTCGACCACAAAGGTTGGTGCACTGTTCAACAAGGATTAGAAAAGCTGCCCGAAAATGATACCCACGTGCAGGAAGATGAGGCTAATTTCTGTTAGAAGCAAATGTAGACAGAAGGTTTAAGTCATTGTTACGAAACCTTATCCACAAATGCACACGCTCATATCGAACATCAAGGCGGCGTTGGTACCATCATCAAGCTCATTGTCGCTGGAGGTATGTGATCTTGCGCGTGTGAATAGTTAGCTATTCTTGGAACACGATGATCATCAACCACACATCCGTGACTGATCCTTGTTTCTCGCGACAGCATTCTCTTATAAAGAGAAGTTCACAAAGGTCGACCATGAATGCCGTGTGAAAGAAGTTGGGGCCATCTCGGTTAGGCCGTTGCAGTTGCGGACAAGGATTCCGTTGATGTCTTCGCCATCTCGTTTATACATGGGAATACGAGGAATCCAATTGGTGATATATGGGCACACATAAGTTCTTCAACCATGAAGCCATCGCCGGTGTTGTCGTTTATACTTGAACAATGGAATTTTGGAGCAAATTGAAGGCAATCGTATATCTGTGTGGTAATCCATGTAATTTCTCAGAAGGTTCGTCAATGTGCTGTAATGTAATGGGCGGTAAAAAAATGCTCTTATTTTCATGATTTTTTATTCACTTGCAAAAAGAACGGAGAGGAGCGATCAATACTAATGACCTCTCTAGATATTATCGTAATGATTTCACACCTGGTTTGAGTCATAATTCACCTGTGACCCAAATGTCCAATATTGAAGAGTCCTTTTCCACTATCCCACAACCACTTTAGTGGCTGGAAAGTCTCTGCGCACGAGATATGCCATCGTCAAGCAACGGAACACGAGCTGCTCAAAGACTCGTTCACGACGTAAATAGAACTCCGTGAAAGAGATGCGACCCATCTACAATTAGGCCAAATACCCTATCCACAAATGCACATGCTCTTTCAGTAGGAAGGACACGGAAGAGAATGCTCAATTATAAGTTGTGGTGTTCACAAATCACTTTTTCTGTGCTGTTGCTTTAGCATATTATGTGGAAATTTTCTAGGGAGACAATGAGTGTCGACCTTATCTATGTAGAGTTCTCCGTTTCCGGAGACGTTCGTCTTATATTCTAGGTCATTGTCTATTGCATAAAGATGCTTCTAATTCTTTGTCGCTTGCCCCATTAGTTTCCTTCAAATTTGTGAATGTTGACCCAAGGGACGAGCCAACTTTGAGCATCAACACCCCCCAGATAACTTGTTACATCCTCCAAAGTATGTCATAGAGAATGATATGACATGGAGAATGCTTTCCTCCCACTGGGGGACGAGATAAACCGCTTGATTCACATCGTAATAGAGTCCAATAATCAGAATACGCTGCTCAAAAGATATGCCAAAATGGCACTAATCAGATTATGTTCTTTATAACATAACCAAAATAGCTGTCAAATATTAAAGACAAACAAGTTACTTTTCCTCATATAAAAGAAGGACCAGACCTAAGCATACCCTTCATGTCAGACAAATCCGGACCTCGGGATCCCTAAGACGTAAAACAATTAGAGGACATTTTCTCTCCATGGAGAAGAAAAAAAAACAGGGGGAATTGGGGGTACGAGCCGCACGTAAAAACACGGAACGCATGTTGACCCCTGTTCTGCTGACTTTTCCCACTCCTTCACGTGACTGCTGAACCCCTGCTGTTTTGCTGACTTCTGCTCTTGCTGATAATGTTGGTTGACTGCTTTTGCTCCTACGTTGCTTGCTGCTGCTGCTTCTGCTTTCCCTCTGCTGTGACTGACTTCCACTCATTCCCTTGCTGCTCAATTGTTGCTTTCTGCTGACCCTTGCTGCTGCTTTGCTGACCACCCCCACGCCTGCTGCTGTTTCTACTTCATTTCTGCCCCCACGTTGCTGCTGCTTCTGTCCTTCAATAGCTGCTGCTGCTACTTCTTCTTCCCTTCTATTTCTTCTCTGCTTCTTCGGCTCCTTCATTTTGCTTTTGCTTCCTTTGCCTTCTGCGGCTTCTTGCTTCTCCATTTCATCCCGCCAGACCAGCTAATCGCTGACCACCACAGCCACGCCGTTCAGCCACCATGAGCTCAGCTCACTGCCGGAGTTGCTGCTGCCTTTTCTTCTTGGTTTTCTTGCTTAGGCTAAGTGTAAGTGTTCCTTAAGCCTTGGTTAGGATAATGGGTTAATAATGAACATGTTAGGGATGGTTTAAGGGGTGTGGATAGTTGGTTTAGTGGCTGGTTGTGCTTAGTTTGCTTGGTGGTGCTTGTTGATTGATTTTCGGTAAGGTTGCTGCTGCATTGCTGGTATTTGATATTTCTTCTGTGACTGTTGTGGGCCGAATTTGAAGAAGTGTTCTTCATGAAAGTTGTTCCTAACATCTTGATGTATAATATAATTTAATTTGGTAATTTTTGAAAATCATTTGAGGCTATTCGGAAGTCCATCTTTGGACCAAAATTAGTCTATCGGAGACACTGTTCCTCCGACCTTTGGGTCTGTTCGAATTTTTATAAAATTTTCCAGACCTATTTTCAAAATACTCCATTCACAAAACTTGTTGGACACATTTGTAGCTATGACATATAAACATTTCAAGCCTTTATAAAGTGATTTGGGTACTGAATGAGATGCATTTTAATGGTCAGGCGGCTTGACCAGACGGGTTAAATTTCGTCTGACTTCAAGTGACAAAATAGGTGTTTACAGTTGGAACTGGGTTTCGAGTTCCTATAGAAAATGTTTATCAAGATGTTTTATATGACATATCCAAATTTCAGAATTTTTAGAGTTGATTTGCTATTTATTTCAAACGGATTTCTGTCACTATGCAACTACCCAGTTTGGACCCGATTTTGTATATTTTTGGTTTTTCTCTCTCTCGAGAATTATTCGGTGTTATCATGGCATTTTGACGGATTTAGTTGACATTGGGCTAATTTACAAAGATAAGAATTGGTAATGATTGCTGAAGTATGTGCACGGTCATGACACGTTCCGTCTAGGCGGGGGTTCTAGACGTTGCCGATGGTGGTGGAGGCCAGATCGATGCTCCTTTGTGGAATGCCGTCTAGGCGAGGGTTCTAGACCTTGCCGATGGTGGTGGAGGCCAGATCGATGCTCCTTTGTGGAATGCCGTCTGGGCAGGGGTTCCAGACGTTGCCGTCGCCAAAATAACGGGATGATGCCTGATTACCCCAGAAGATCGGCAGGAGTTCGGTGGCCCGAGGGATCGCTAATAATCTGGACTTAATGAGTGCGATTTACATTGGGGAATACTTTGCCTGAGTTAATTGATGAGCTCATCTGGATTATTAACCATGTTATGCTTGATCATGCCATGAATTGCTTTGCGCGTGCTTGATGGGCAATTGGCCATGTTATGGTGTTATTCTAACGTGCATGGCTTGTGTGTGTACCAAGGCGAGGTAAGGACGCCTGTGATTGTTTATGGCACGTCGATTGTTTGAATCGCATGTTTAGAATTGTTCGGAAGTACGCTTTGGCCTAAGCGAGGCTTAGGTAGTTGCTTATTGAGAAGTGTTCTCATGGTTGTATAACCAAACCATTTAGACCCGCGACTGTGATTGATCCAGAGACACTGCCAGGATACTACGGGGATTGAGGATATGTCGAGTTACCCCATCTTTTGTAGATGAGTTAAGCTTACCAATCACCCGATCCTTTTTGTTGTGTGTAGTTCGTAGTTAGTGGCCTCGTAGAAGGCTTGCAAATGTATGTGTTGTAATCGATGTTATGTTTATAAAAGTGTCTTGTTAATGTGTATTCTTTGTCTCTCCACTATCCCGTTGTTTATATGTTGTATGGAGAGTTCGAGGTTGCTTTTGCATGCGTTGCTCGTTAGTGTTTTGATTGGGTCGGCGACAAATCCTGGGATGTCGCATGCTTGACGACCCTAGAGGGATGTTGCGTGCTTGTTCGGGTTCGGGGCGTGATAGTTGCCCCGTTTTCTAAGAATTTAACCTATCTATTCTTCCCTTTACCAACGGAAAAAGCCAGCCATTAGAAACATTGTGCTTCGACGAATTTGCTAATGAATTTCTTGTCGCTGTTTCGTTGATGAAATTTCGCCGAAAAGGCCAGTATGATTAGACCAAAGAGGCAACAGTGGTCGTCGGAAATATCCATAATAAATGCTGTTTGTTTGGTTCTGGTTTTGTCGTCGCACATGTTTGAATCTCTTCGACTCTAAACAGAAGTCCGAGTTTTGGCCAAAAACGGTTAAGTCCAGAGTTTTGGCCTTTGCAGGTGACCCTATCCAAAAGAAATTTGCAAGCAATTGTGGGATCTGAGCAGATGGCCTTGATTGAATAATTTTCATATCACCTCTTTAAAAGAACAACACGGAACAGATGGCTATGATTGAGACGGAATTAGAAGTCGGTTTGTTGCCCTCTTTTCTAAGAAGTTAACCTATCTATTCTTCCCTTTACCAACGGAAAAAGCCACCTATTAGAAACATTGTGCTTCAACGAAATTGCTAACGAATTTCTTGTCGCTGTTTCGTTGATGAAATTTCGCCAAAAAGGCCAGTATGATTAGACCAAAGAGGCAACAGCGGTCGTCGGAAATATCCATACTAAATGTCTTTAGTTTGGTTCTGGTTTTGTCGTAGCACATGTTTGAATCTCTCCGCCTCTTATCACCTGCAACACCATAATGTAAAAATAAATTTTCACAATCAATTTAGGAACCGAGTTAGGACCGACAGGATTTGGGAAAATCATAGCTAAGTATTAGCGCCACCTCGCAAGAGGCATATCTGGGCTCTCTTAGTAATCCGTTAATCACTTCGAGGAACACCCTCAATTTGCCTTGGGAGGGTTGCCACCCTATCTTCCGATGTCACTCGCCTTTCTCAGCTTAAGCAACTCAAGCTCCGGTGCCCTAATTTGCAATGCCTACCTAGGCTTCCAACAAATTTGTCATACCTATGTATCGAGCAATGCAGGCGAATAAAAATAACGAATGATCTTTCGAAGTGGAAAGCTTTATCAGATTTGGAATTTTGTGGTTGTGACGAGCTAACGGAGATTCAAGGCCTTGCTCTCAACAATTCCATCACGGCGAAGTTGCCAGATCTGAGTAACTTGAAGCTCTTTTTCTGTTTATTTTTGCTAATGGTCTTCGTTTCCCTTTCGCCTCCTTTTCTGTAGCCATGTTGATAAAGAGTCTCTGACTCTTTGGGTTGAGTGAGTGCGAACATGGGGTAGGGACCATATGCGATGGCGCATGGCATTTGCCTTGCGAGAAAACTTAATGAGACAACAGTTAGTGGTAAGATAAGAAATTTACAAAAGCAAGAAAGAAATGCAAAAGAACGATCATTCGCATGCTTAATTCTGAGTCCAATGGTTTGCAGAGAATCCCGATCTTGACCTTTATCCTCCTAACTTGCAAGTCCAGATAGACGAAGCTAATGGATGGATATACGACTAAACAGTGGCGTTTATAATTGTGGGTTTGCTAAACAGCAGGCGCCTTACGAAGAGGTACTATCTTCACTACTGAATCGTCACTTGTTATATGTGAAAAATAGCAATTTGTATCTTTTTTTGTTATTCTCATCACAGTGGTAGAACATCCCTCTTGTTTGACGTTGACAACATATAGACTAGCAAATGACATGGTGGACATACTTCCCCTCCTCTTCTGATAACAGATATAGGAATGTCAAATATGTTCTTTGACAGAGTGATAATGTGGAAATTAATAAGGTGAAAAACAACTTGCTGATGGTAATTCTCTGACGGCTAATTAAAAAATGTTGGTAGTAAGCGTTGCATCAGACTGAGGTTTCAACCTCTCTGACCTAATTATAGAATGGAGTCACAGATGGTCTGTTCAATTTTTCTGGGACCCAAACAAGGCTACCCCCATGTAATTCACTCTAGTTGGGGACGCATCAAGCAAAATTCCATGCTAATCCAGATAGGCTGCAAAGATTGGTTTTCAGAACAGGTTTGTGTATCTAACTAATCCATGTTACAATGATCTTATCAACTTTTGCTGATAACAAAATGATCCTAGGCACCGGAGACATTGTGGATGTATTGTATAGATCAGTTTTTCTTGCTTAGACGCATATTTGGGGCTTAAAGTCAACCTCGCAGAAGATGAACTTACCTCTCTGGGGGACCGCATGGATGATCAAAGATTCTTTTACATGATAAGGAAGTAATGCTTAGTTGATAGAGCACCAAGGGTGGTAACCTATAAACAATCTCTTGCGAGAGAGGGATTCTAACACCTCTCGGACATTGTAAAGGTCTTGGCTTGGGTAGTACCAAAAGGTCAAGGAAAAAAATCAAGCATCCTAATCATTACAAAAGAAACGTCATCCGAGAATCTGCCAGAGTTTCCAAGACTGGTAGACCTCCACAAATAATTCGTTTCGATGGCAAATTGATTTAAACTCAGTGAAATTGGGTCCCTTGGGTCTTTTCTTGGCCCTTTACCGTCTCTAAACTTTGATACACTTTCTTTCTTGGAATTTTTGAATCTTTTCCCTCGTAATTTCGTTTTCTAACCAAAAAATGGAATATTTTAAGAGCCCATCTTAAAGTAAGTTCTATATGTGGGCCGCCCTCGCTGCACTATAGTGAAGGTTTATTTTTTTATAAACAAAAAAGAAAAAAAGGTTCTAGTTGATTCCATTCCATTTTTGCAAAGCCGTAGAGAAGGGGAAATTACGGAAAGAAATCTTACACCTACTCCACTTGTGCCAATTCAGTCTTAAACATTTTAATTTGGCCAATTTAATCTTAAATTTTTTTATGATTTGTCAATTTAGTTCTTCCGACCGTGTTGATAAAGCGTGCTGTCTTCCTTTCCCCTTCACCTTCTTTTGTTAGCCGTGTTGATAACGCGTGAGTGTGAACAAGGGTATGGACCATAAGCGATGACGCATTGCGTTTGCCCTACGACAAAACTTATGGAGTCAACATTTAGTGGTGAGGTAGGAAATTTACGAAAGCAAGAAAGAAATGCCAAAGAACCGCTTTCTCGTGTGAAAGCAAGAAAGGGGGATCATTTCCCACATTTCCTTGTCGGGTCCACATAAAAAAGGTATGTTCGTCTGTTCTTTCTCCATTTGATGTATGACGAGGATAAGTGCAGACAACACTCAAGAACCATTTCTTCACTCAAGACCCATTTCTTCATTGCTCCTTGCGCTGCTGCCTCCATCTTATTCAGGCTCGCCACTGTCAAATTCTGTCCTTCAATCTCACCACTACTTCTGGTAATTTCGCTCTACATGCATCGGTTTATTGTTTTATGAAGTGTGAGATCAGAGATTAATAGTAATCGGTGATTGATTCTCGCTATCTCTTATGTAGTTTAACGCATTAAATCTTGATATACGTCGAGCAGGATTAGTTGATTTCATTTTGCTCGATTCCTGTTTTTAGCTGGGGGTACATAAGCAATTCAAGAAAAGGAATTATTAGAGCAAAAGTAAAGAGACGGGAGAAGCACGGCCTTAAAACTTCAGTACACGAGAGAGAAACATAGGAGAGGACAGAACAGCATTTTGATTTTGACGCACACATTCTCCTGTATGCCAGCTAAGCTTTTATATGCATCACATATCAACATCCACAACTACTTGATAACTTTTGAGAGTGTTTTTTCATGTTTGGATTGGATGCTATGAAGAGAATGGAAAAGTTTTTGATGATCCCTAGGGAAAAGAAAAGGAGAGAATATATCAAAGTCTAACATCTTCTTTAGAAGGGGATACATAAGTCAGGGATTCAAATCTTGAAGTTTAGGTACTGTTGGAAAAATTGAAGTGTTTTTGTAGGGGATCCACAGGGTCCAATCTCTTAGTTAGCCCAAAAAAGAAGGAAAGTCCAGCAAAATATAAAAATAGGTAAACTTCACTGATGATTGGTGTAATTCGCTACGGTTAGCAATTAAGTGATACTTGATTTCACTCGTCAATGCACTATAATTTTTTTAACTTTATTTTGTTTTTGCAATTGATAGCTTTAACCAAAAGCCGACCAATTTTCCGACAAGTACTAACATGGCGGCCATGGTTTAGCAGCCATCGGTAGATTTCACTCCACTAAAAATGACGACAAATTTATTGAATATAACACCTTTGATTGCGAAATTTTCACATTATATTCGGTGGTAAATTTCTAGAATGTCAAATATACATGGATGAAACGAAAGAGAGAGGCCAAGATAGCTGCGAAAGAGTAATTTTGCAAAAGACAATCTCTCGTGGGATGACAAACTAATAGGTCAAGAAGAATTAGAATCATCTCCAATGCAAAAGACATTTCACCTAGAATTTAAGAAAAACGTTAGCCGCAAATGGTTAACTCTACATAGATGTAGATAAGATTGACATTCATTATCTTCCAAGAAAAGTTCCACGTAGATCTGCTAAAGCAACAACACAAAAAAAAGCTGTTTGTGAACCATAACTTATATTGAGCATTCTTTTTGGTTTCCTTCTGTTGTAAATTAAGTCGGATCGCAATTGATCACAATTGATCGCAGTGGAATTATAATTGTTAGAATCGCGCAAGATGTCGCCGTATATTCTCTTTGCAGAAAAATGTAAATAGCACAGCAAAAGAAGAATGATGCACCATAAGTGTTTATGTGGAAAACCCAATATAGGAAAAATCACGGGACGCTAATCCAAGAACTGCTCCACTATAATTAAAGGATTACAATTAATACTCTAACGGTGTTTCTCTCACAATAAATTCTTACAATTGTCACAAAACACATCCTCACATGAACTCTCAAGATCCTTCGTGTTTATGCACATTGCTAAAAACTCTTGTGATTTCTCTAGAGTATTTTCCAGTGCACACAGAAACCTCTACCTAAGCCCTTCTGTTTATAACAATAGATCTCCACCCAAGTTTGGAATCCTCCCTGGTTGATTGAAAATCACCTTCTAATTAGAAATCTTCCCGATTGATTAGAATTCTTCTAATTAGGCAATCACTAGAATTGATTTCATCATGATATTCTTTCTAAAT
Source organism: Syzygium aqueum (assembly GCA_031216185.1). Classification (NCBI taxonomy): domain Eukaryota; kingdom Viridiplantae; phylum Streptophyta; class Magnoliopsida; order Myrtales; family Myrtaceae; genus Syzygium; species Syzygium aqueum. The sequence goes on along the minus strand of CM062235.1, from coordinate 13,820,388 downwards.
AAGATTTCTTATTTAGATTTCTTCCTTGTCAGCGTCCTACTATAATAGGACTCGTTCCTATTAGGTATTCGCGATGAGCAATCTTCGGAATATTTCAAATCGATTCCCGAACATGTTGGGCTACTCCCAACAAATCTCCCCCCAGCCCATTATGGAGGATCTTAAACTTCCTTATCACTTCGATAAGCCAGCTTCCTTCCCACAAAATTTTTGTTTCTTCGTAGGTAGAGACTTTGTCAACATATCAGCACAATTTTTGTCCGTGTGGATCTTCTTGAGCTTCAATTGCTTCTCTTCCAACATTTTCTTGTATCCAATGATACCTGATATCAATATGTTTCGTCGTCGAGTGAAATGTGGAATTTTTATTGAGAAGAATAGCGCTTGGGCTATCGCAATGCACAGCATACTCATTTTGGTTATGCCCCAACTCTTGTAGAAATCTCTTCATCCACAACATCTCTTTGCTAGCTTCAGTAGTGGCTATGTACTCAGTCTCCGTTGTGGATAATGCCATGCACTTTTGCAATCTTGATTGCCAAGAGACTGTTCCACCTGCAAAAGTCATCAAATAACCAGATGTAGACTTCCTGGAATCTACATCTCCTACCATGTCTGCATCAGTGAACCCCACAAGTATTGGTTTTCCAACACCAAAACACAGACACAAACTAGATGTACCTTTAAGATACCTAAGTATCCACTTGACAGCCTCCCAATGTTGTTTGCCGGGGTTTGACATGTGCCGGCTAACAATTCCAACAGCATACCAATATCTGGTCGTGTGCACACCATCACATACATGAGACTTCCAATGGCAGAGGCATAAGGAATCCTCGGCATCTCCTCCTTCTCCCTTTCTCTTGAGGGACACTACCTCGTGTTGAGCTAAAAATGACTAGCCAAAGGCGAGCTAACTGCTTTGGCGTTGCTCATGTTGAATCTTCGCATAACTTTTTCTACATATCTCTCTTGGGATAACCACAGCTTTCCACAAGCTTTATCGCACGATATCCTCATCCCAAGTATCTGCCTTGCTAGTCCAAGGTCCTTCATGGAAAATTCCTTGCTCAACTGCTCCTTGAGATTCATGATTTTTCTGGCATCATGTCCCACAATTAACATATCATCAACATATGATAAAAAAAAATTAGAAAATCGCCATCATTGAACTTCTTGATGAACACGCAATGAATCCCGTCATCTTCTTGTATTCATTCCTCTCCATGAATGAATCGAACTTCTTATACCATTGCCTTGGAGCTTGTTTGAGCCCGTAGAGACTTTTCTTCAACCTGCAAAAAAGATTTTCCTTCCCTTTGGTCACAAAAGCTTCGGGCTGCTCTATGTATATCTCCTCATCAAGAACATCATGTAAAAATGCCGTTTTTACGTTAAGTTGCTCGACCTCCGAGTTCAAGGTTGCTGCTAAATCAAGAACAACTCGACTGGATGACATCTTTACAACAGGACAGAAAATCTCCTCATAATCAACTCTTTTTTGCTGACCGAAACCCTTCACCACCAATCTTGGTTTGTAACGTGGTTTGGGGTTATTTTCTTCAGTCTTCAACCTAAACACCCATTTGTTTTTGAGTGCTTTTCGGCCCTTTGGTAGCTTCACCAAATCATAGGTGTGATTATCATGTAATGATTGCATCTCTTCTTGCATTGCTTTTATCCATTCCTTCTTGTGGAAATCAATTTTTACTTCTTGAAAATTCTCAGGTTCTCCCCTGCTAGTGAGAAGCACATACTCATTTGGGGAGTATTTTCTGTTAGGTTGCCTTTCTCTTGTTGATCTCCTTGGCTGCTCTTGAGGAACACCATCAATATCAATCGCTTCCTCCTCAACCTCATCATCAACTTATGTTTCTCCTTCTTCTTGAGCTTCCGCTCCATCACCTCCACTATCTTCATTATTAATCTCGGCCTCAACTCTTTCGGTAGCCTCATCATTGGCTGCTGTCTCAGTTTGTCTTTGCTCAACCAATCATTCTCGACCTCTTTTTGTGCTTCTGCACCAACAGAATTTTCTGATGAGTCTATGGATTCTAAGTCAACTAACTCTTCCTCCACACTTTGAGGTTGTTTGTACTTCTTGAGGTCTTTGATAGTTTGATCCTCAAAGAACACCACATCTTGGTTTCGAAACACCTTCTTGCTTTCGGGATCCTACAATCTATAGCCAAAATCCTCGTGAGCATATCCCAAGAATATGCACTCCCTGGCCTTTCCATCTAGCTTGGCTCGTTCATCTCTTGGTATGTGTGCGAATGCCCTGCAACCAAATACCCTCAAGTGACCGTAAAAAGAATCCTTACCATTCCATACACTTTTGTGGTGTCTCGCCTTTAAGTAGAATCAAAATTGACAAATTTATCAAATCTACCGCCGTTCTCATTGCCCCCCCCCTCCTCCCCAAAAAGGAGTATGGCAATTTCGCATGGGAGAGCATACACCTTATCCTCTCACATATTGGTCGATTTATCCTCTCGGCAACACCATTGTGTTTTGGTATCTTAGGCACTGTTTTCTCGAGCCTTATGCCATGACTCTGCAGTAATCCTCAATTGGCCCTCAGTATTCCCCACCATTGTCAGCCCTTACACACTTCAATTTTCTGCCAGTTTCCCTTTCTAGTTTCACATGCAATTCCTTGAAGGTATCAAGAACTTGATCCTTCGTCTTCAATGTAGTTGCCCACACCTTCCTTGAAAAATAACCTATGAAGGTAACATAATAAAAAGCACCACCAGCAGTTTTCAAAGTCATAGCACAAACGTCAGTATGTAACAAATCAAGTCGATTAGCCTTTTTTAATAGTGAAATAGATTTAAAGGCAACTCTATTATTTTTTCCTATAATGCAGTCTTCACAAGGATTTATAGAGGTACCTTTTATGTCTGGTAATAAATTCTTCGATGTGAGAACCTTCATTCCATTTTCACCCATATGTCCAAGTCTTTTGTGCCAAAGCTCGGTAGATACATTCCTCACTGCATTAATATCTCCGCTGCATAGCTTCTCTTGTATGGTATAGAGTGATATGTTTTTCACTCCTCTTACTACCACCAACTTGCCCTTGATTAACTTCCACTTCCCTTCGCCGAAGTGACTCATATAACCATCATCATCTAGCTTTGCTACGGAGATCTGATTAAGATGAATAACAGGGACTTGCCTTACCTCTTTCAAGATCAACTTGCATCCATTGTTGGTCTCAATCCCAACACTTCCTATGCCAACAATCTTTGACGAGCCATCATTACCCATCCTCACGAGACTGAAATCTCCAACTGTATATGAAGAGAAAAATTCTCTCTTGGGGACTACGTGAAAGGAGGCTCCAGAATTAACTAGCCAAGTGGTATCCTAGCATGTTAAGTTGATGCTCTCATCAGTGCGAATAATCATCATGTCTTCATAAACTGTAGTGACATTCGCAGCCGGTGCTTCAACTTGCTTCTTGGCTGCCTTCAATCGACAATCTCTAATAAGATATCCAGTTTTTCCACAATAATAACAAGCCCTCTTCTCAGCCCTTGGCCTTGAGATTGAACGACCTTTAGGTCCACGGCTTTTGCTCCTCCCACGATCTACTTTTTTCCCTTGTTCATTTAGAACAAGAGTTCTATTACCATGGTTGCAGTAGCCCTCATCTTTGCTCCTTTGCCCTTCACTCAACAATCTGTCCTTTACTAACTCCACGGTCAATTTTCCATCAGGCGTGGAATTGTGAATTGACACAACTAAGGTGTCCTAGCTTTTTGGCATAGAACCCATCAAGAAGTGTGCATGCAATTTTGGAGTAATCATCCTCTCCATTGCATTAATTTGATTCACCAGACCTCCTATAGTGCCTATGTGTTCAAAGACACTGGTTCCATCTTTATAGTCCATACGCGACACCCTTTTTATTAGGCTTGCTATGTTTTGAGATGTATTCCTCGCGTATGTTTGCTCCAGATTTTTCCACAAATCATAAGCGTTGTCTTCTTAGGTGAAGTTTTCAAAGATGCTTTGATTGAGCCACCTTCTAATGGTGCCAACACATCTTTTGTCGAGGATAGTCCACTCATCCTCCTCCTCTTCTTCTTCTGGTGCTAATATCGACGCTTTTGAGGATTCTTCTCCTTCCTCTCTAGTTTTTGCTGATTTAGGAGCTGGTGCCAAAGTCTTTACCATGCCCTTTGGAGGCATTCTTGTCTTGATTGGCCTTTGCAAGCTCTTGATGTAGAGATGATCCTCCATCTTGTACCTCCATATTGCATAATTCGTAGCCATGAGCGCAATCATGTTGACCTTGTCTTCTGACATCTTTTACAACTCTGCTTTGATACCACTTTGTTGTAAATTAAGTCGGATTGCAATTGATCGTAGCGGAATTATAATTGTCAGAATCACGCAAGATGTCACCGTATGTTCTCTTTGCAGAAAAACGTAAATAGCACAGCAAAAAGGGAACGATATATTAGAAGTTTTTACGTGGAAAATCCAATATGGAAAAAACCACGAGACGCTGATCCAGGAACTGCTCCACTATAATCAAAGGATTATAATTAACACTCTAATGGTGTTTCTCTCACAATAAATCCTCACAATTGTCACAAAATACATCCTCACTCGATGAACCCTCAAGATCTCTCGTGTTTAAGCACATTACTGAAGACTCTTATGATTTCTCTGGAGCACACAGAAACCTCCACCTAAGCCCTTCTATTTATGGTGATAGATCTCCACCCAAGTTAAGAATCCTCCCTGATTGATTGAAAATCATCTTGTAATTGGAAATCTCCCTGATTGATTGGAATTCTTTTAATCAGGCAATCACTAGAATTGATTCAATCTTGGTATTCTTTCTAAATAAGATATCTTATTTATATTTCTTCCTTGTAAGCATCCTACCATAATAGGACTCATTCCTATTAGGTATTCTTGATGAACAATCTTCAGAATATTTCAAATCGATTCCCGAACATGTTGGGTTACTCCCAACACCTTTCTATAGATTTCAAGCGGATCTAACTTTCGTCGCTACAAGGTCTAAAACTTTGCCATGAAAGAGCATTTGCATTTGTGGGCGGGGTTTCATTATAATTACTTAAAGAAGATGTGACATTCTGAAATTTTCCCACTTAGAATTTATGAAATGGATGATTTTATAAACGTGCTTCTAGTTAGACCTCGCCCGGAACTGATCATTCCTGGGATACTAATCGTTAGGGAAAGGCTAATTAGGGACTTCAATTCGCGCGACCAAAAAAATTTGATCGTGAACTGACTTTCGATCATAGAATTGTCGAGGTGACATTTTAAGCCACTGTGGGCTAGGGATCGATTCGCCACTATCATACGAGTGGATCCCATGTGATTCCATTTGACCACGAGATGAACTAGCGAACAATCTAGAACCTATACCAAACAATTGTACCCGTCGGAACTAGTGATCGATCCTCGTAATTATATGACAACCGAGGTCGTTACAATCTGAGTGAATTTACATGTGACTTCATTTAGTATTAGTCACGGGTCGAACATGCAAATTTCTCCAAAAAGCCACCTGTTAGTTCGAGACACGGTCAAGTGACGTCGTTTAAAATTCAGTCATCAATTAGAGATCAAATTGGGCATTGAAAATTTAGGAAGTCATGACAGATCATCTGGACAATGTTGTTATTAGCATGGTTAGCCTTAGAATTGTCCGGATCCTTTAGAAAAACTGAATTTCGGTGAGAAATGGAAAATGACCATTTTACCCTTAGAACTTTGTTAAGGCCAAGGGTTATTGGGAAGGGGCATTTTGGGCATTTCACCCTAACTTTAAAAATGACAATTTTTGGATAATTTTGCCCTTACAAATTTTGTGAAATTTCAATTTTGCCCCTGAATATTTTTTACCAGGATTAATTTGGACCGTCGATCTTAGGATAAGATCAAATTTTGGCCGTTGATTGGAAATTAGAGAGAGGGGTATGATGATCATTTTGCATGGAGGTTAGACACCAATAATTGACCTTGAACCTATTTAATTTCATTTTCTATCTCTCCCCTCACTCTCTCTCTCACTTTCTCTGCAATTCTCTCTCTCTCTCTCCCTCCCGATTGAGCTTCCTCCCCACCTCATCGTGACCGTTGCCAGTTGCCTAGGCTAGCCATCGCTGCTGCTTCCCCGCCCAGCCGGATCAGCCGCACGCCGAAGCCACCGCCCCCTGCCTCGCCGTCTCTCTCTCTTTCCCCTGTTTTCCCCCCTCACCGATCACCATCACCACCAGCTCCTTCGGGCCTGTCCAATCGTGGGGGATCAGTCGCCGTCCACCCGCCCACCGAGCAACCGTCGCCATCGCCATCCGCCGCCGTGAGACCGCCGGATTGCCGCTTCCCCCTTCAGCCGAGCTAGCTTAGGTTTCCAAGTAAGCGGCATCCTAATTAGGGGCTGAATCGGGTATCTACGGACGTAATTAGGGGCTGGATCGGGTCGATTAGTGTCGGTTTAGGGGCTGTTTAGGGGTTAATTAGATGGATTGATTTGAGGTCTTGTTGTGGCTGATTTTGTGGGTGAAATTGTGATGGTTTGAGGCTGATTTGATGCTGAGATAAGTGCTGGAAATCGGGTATTGAAATGACAAGTATATGATTCGATTGGGAGACGAATGGTGTCGGTTTGGTATGTTGTGATGTAGCTATGTTGTGGAGCATGTATGGCTTGAAATAATCTAAGCAATGTTGAATTTGTGGCTGTGATGGTGGCTGTGATTGTGGGCCCGATGGTGGCCTTGAATGCCCGTTAGTTTGTGAATTATTTGATTGAAATGCGAGTTGTTGTGTACATGCATGGGCTAAATTGAATGGATCGTCAATTGGCCATAATTGGGCTTTAATTGAGCATGTGCAATGCGTGAAGTTTGATGCGTGCATGAGCTGGATTTAATCGGCTAATAATTGGGCTTGTTGGTGTGTAAAGTGTGCGGGTGAATGATTGAGAAAGTGTGTAAAATGTCGTGCATGAGGTTACGACAATCCCTGAGGCGGTACCATTACGATGGGAATTATGCCGTCCTGAGGCGGTACCATTATGCGGGATAATCCCCAGTATTATCGGAAGACTGCCAATTTGAGGCGGTACCATTACGCGGATTGGGCAGTAGGTAGTAGGTGTTGAGCCTGAGGCGGTACCATTACGCGGGCAAGATACATAGCCTGAGGCGGTACCATTACGCCGGCTAAGAAGTGTTGTGAATATGAGATGGACGCAGTGAACCTGAGGCGATACCATTACGCGGGTCACTAGCCAGTTGAGTGGGATAGTGTGATGAGACATAAAGAGTGTGTGGAACGTGGAATTTGAAAGGTTATGTGTTCGATGTGTGTTTTGGGCATGATATTAATTTGGGATGCGCACATGGTTGGAAATTATATGTTTGTGACTAACCTGCAGATGGTGCTTATTAAAAGCCAGGTAAGTACAAATTGTGTGCTTAAGATGTGGTTGCTGAGTGTTGGTATGTTTGATTTGTCTGGAGATACGTGTTTGCCTAGGTGGGGTTTAGGGTGTGTGCTTGCTGAGATGTGATCTCATGGTTGTGTAACCAAACAATTTCAGAGCCCCCGCCTGAGCCATGACCCTTCCGCCACCGCAGCCGTAGCGTTTTGGGATTCCCATGCACACCGACCACGACGTTGTAGAATACTCGATAGATGAGAATTTGTCGTGGGTTAAGCATATTTTAGTAGCCTAGGTAGAGGTAGGATTACCTTTTTGGTAGGCCCATACCTATACGGCCTAGATGTTTAGGGATGGGATGGACGAGTTTGACCCCATCTGCGGCTTTGATGTGCCATTTGACGGAGTGGGGGATTGGGATATGTCAGCCATACCCCCTCCTGATGGCGAGATGACTAGTCTGGAAACTAGTCGAGCATAGTCGGGACATCAGCCGGCACCCGCAGCACTTGGATCTTCAGTGGCTGAGCCCGATCCAGAGTCGGAGGAGTCACAGGCATGGTATGATTCTATGGAGGTGGATCTAGCCGTGATACCGGAGGAAGAACCAATAGAGGAGCAGCTCGAGGAAGAGGACCACGAGGAGGCCCCAAAGGATGAGCCAGACGTTGAGCTAGAGGATGAGTCTGAGGAGGAGTCTAATGAGGCAAAACAGGATGAGGTTCTATTAGAGTCGAGGGATGAGGATAACCCGATCGAGATTGAGGCCGACTCGGAATCTTCAGATGAGCATGTGCCTAAAGAGGATTTAGATGAGGATTTTGAGGAGAGCGAGTCAGAGTGGACGCCATCTAGAGAGCGTAGGGGTTAGTTTTTGGGAGTTGAGTAAGAGTTTGGAAGTGTCCCATTTTTGGTATAGTACTTACCCAGGCTACTAATCTTTTGTGATGTCGGTGGCATATAGTTTTGAAGTTTGGTGTGCATGTTTGCTATGTGGATTGTAAATGGCAGTTGTGGTATAAGTTTGAATTGTAAATGGATATTGTACATATACCGAGGTATAGCTTAATGTTCAATGGCTTGGCAGTTTGTTTCTCCCTAGTACCCCCCTGTTTTATTGTCCGGGTTATATTATTGTTTCCGTCGCGATTAAACTCTGACGTGGACGTTTAGGTCGGTGACTTTTCCTGGGACGTCGTACTAATTCTACCGAGATTGCGGGATGTCGCGTGCTCGATGGGGTATGGGGCGTGACATCCTAGTTGAATTGATATCAGAGCAAGGTCAACTCGATCTAAGTCGGTCGAAGCCTAAAGTGATAAGAAGAGAAGACCCTGGGGTAGTGGCTAGGGAGACCTTAGTGAGCCATAGGTGTGTCTAGCGCTACGCGTATCTCCAGACTGTTTGTTGTGATTGTTGAGTGAATTAAGTGTTCTACCGGTTGAAGTACAGGTGCGTTTGGACTTGAGGTAAGTACACGAATCTTATTGATTGTGATTTGGTGTGGTGATGGTGGATTGCCTGCTAAGTGGATTATTGTTATAATTCACTGTCTAGGACTAGACTGGTTTAGTTGGCCTAGGTCTCTAATTCCCGTATGTAATTATAGCAGGTAGGAGAGTGATAGGGATTGTGACCATGAGCAGTCAAGAAGGAGTTGTAGAAAGAGGAGCAGGAAGAGGCACAGGAAGGGGTGCAAGAAGAGGAGTAAGGAGTCGAGGTGGTGCTCGAGCTAGAGCTGTAGAGGACCCCAAAGTTGATGCTAAAGTTGTTGAGGACCTCAGGGTTAACGCTAGAGTTGCAGCAGACCCCAGAGTCAATGGAATTTTAAGGGCCCTCGAGGAAATTGGGACTTTGATGGGTAGGCAAACTTAGGAGCGAGATGTCGCTATTGCCCAAGCGGTTGAGGCCGCCGCAGCTGTTGCCATCAATGGCAACAATGGAAATCAAGGATCGGGGCAGGTGAATGTGAATAGGCAGATACATCAGCTAGTTAAGCAGTTTCTGAAATTAAAGCCCCCTAAGTTTGATGGTAAAGGTGACCTAGAGGCTGCATCGCTTTGGGTAGAGGAGTTGGAGAAGGCCTTTGAGGTATTAGGGTGCATCGAGAAAGAGAAAGTGACTTTGGCGGTGTACCAGCTCCAAGGCAATGCAAATGATTGGTGGAAAACCACCAGAGGAAGAGTATTCCCGGCCGGTACCGCTCAGACTTGGGCGATATTTGTGGAAATCTTTAATGATAAGTATTTTTCTGAGAGTGCCCGGGAACAAAAGTTGGCAGAGTTTATGAGGTTTCGTCAGGGGCAGAGGACAGTGGATCAGTATGAGGCTGAATTCACTCGGTTAGCTAAGTTTGCCCCTAGAATGGTGGAGGACCCGTTGGATAGGGCTCGAAGGTTCCGAGATGGTTTGAAACCAGACCTTCGCAGGCACATGATTTCTCTGAATTTGAAGGATTATAACGAAATCTACTATCGGGCTCAAGCGATTGAGCGTGATTTGGCGGATAGGGCTGCCGCTTATGGGTTGAGATTTGTCCAGGGTAAGGACAACCGTCACTTGGGGAAGAGGCCAATGACGGGTAATCGACGATTCGTCCCTCCTATTAGAAGGAATATAGGGAAACCGACCCGTTTTCAGAATGGTCCATGTCGAATATGTGGGGAAAGACATGGCAATGGACCTTGTCCGAGCAGGGGTGGAGCCTGTTTTGGATGTGGTGGGTTTGGTCATCAAATACGATTTTGCCTTAATATCAGGCAGAATAGATCGTCTACCTTGCCACCACCCCGGAACGGGAACCAGAGTGGAGCTGCCCCATTGACTAATCAGAATAGGCCACCGGCCCAAGGACTAGTGTATGCAATGACTAGAAGGGAAGCTGAGAATGCGCTACGCGTGATCACAGGTACGGTCTCTCTCTGTGATCATGCTGCATATGCTTTATTCGATCTGGAGGTGTTACATTTGTTCGTGTCTGAGCAGTTTGTTAAGTTGACTGGTATGGAGCCACAAATGCTTGATGTTATGTTGTGTGTTACCACCCTATTGAATGATAAGGTGTTAATTTCGTTGGGGTGTCCGGATTGCAAGATTGTGATTGGTGATAGGGAGGAAAGGATAGACCTAGCGGTCTTAGTGATTTTTGACTTTGATGTGATAGTGGGTATGGATTGGTTGACCAAGCAGAGGGCAGTAATGGATTGTAGTAGCAGGGTGATCCAATTTAATCCAGTTGGATATCCGAAATTCAAATTTGTAGGAAATCGAGGAGGAACCTCGATCCCATAGATTTCGTCGCTAGAAATGACTAAGTTGTTGAGCGAAAGGTGTCAAGGATTTCTAGTGACTGTGATTAATTCGACGGCTGAGGAGCCGAGGCTAGAGGACATAGCCGTGGTATGCCATTATCCCGATGTCTTTCCTAAAAAATTGCCGGGATTGCCACCTGAAAGAAAAGTAGAGTTTGTGATCGAGTTGGCCCCTGGAACTGAGCCAATCTCGAAGGCACCTTATAGAATGTCGTTGTCGGAGTTAAAGGAGTTAAAGATGCAAATGCAAGAATTATTGGATAGAGGATTCATTCGTCCAAGTGTGTCTCCATGGGGAGCGCCAGTCTTATTTGTAAAGAAGAAAGATAGATCGTTGAGGTTGTGTATTGATTATAGACGGTTGAATCAAGTGACGATTAAAAATAAATATCCCTTGCCAAGGATTGATGATTTGTTTGATCAGTTATAAGGACGGTATTTTCTAAGATTGATTTAAAGACTGGATATCATCAGTTGAGGATCAGAAAGGAGAATATATCGAAAACGACATTCAGGACGAGATATAGGCATTATGAGTTTACAGTAATGCCGTTTGGATTGATAAATGCCCCTGCTGCATTTATGGACTTGATGAATCGGGTGTTCAAGGAGTTTTTAGACCAATTTATCATAGTTTTCATAGACAACATATTTGTGTACTTGAAAAGCTTAGAGGAGCATGAGTATCATTTGAGTAAAGTTTTGCAGACTTTAAAAGAGAACGCACTGTATGTTAAGTTTAGCAAGTGCGAGTTCTGGCTCAATCGAGTAGCATTTCTTAGACACGTGATCTCTGGGGAAGGAATCTCAGTAGATCCATTAAAGATTGAGGCTGTAATGAAATGATCGAGACCAACGACGGTAACAGAGGTTCGAAGCTTTTTGGATTTGGCCGGATATTATCGACGCTTTGTGGAAGGATTTTCGGCAATAGCAACACCGTTGACACATTTGTTGAAAAAGGAAATAAGGTTTGAATGGACCGACAAATGTTAAAGGAGTTTTCAATGACTAAAGCATAGGCTAACTACGGCACCAATGTTAATTATTGCACTAGGACCAGGAGGATACAAAATTTATAGCGACGCGTCGTTGAAAGGATTAGGGTGTATACTCATGCAAAATGGACGAGTAGTGGCCTATGCGTCAAGGCATTTAAGACCGCATGAGTTGAACTACCTGATGCATGATTTGGAATTAGCCGCAATAGTGTTCGCCCTTGAGATTTGGCAACACTATCTATGCAGGGAGAAATTTCAGATTTATACTGATCATCAGAGTCTCAAGTATTTGTTTTCTCAAAAGGAGCTGAATATGAGACATCATCGATGGATGGAATTACTTAAGGATTATGATTGTGAGATTTTATATCACCCCGAAAAGGCCAACCGGGTAGCGGATGCATTGAGTCGGAAGTCAAGCATCGCGCACTTGATGGTCAAGGAATAGACCTTGTTGGAAAAAGTGTGAGACTCGGAATGTAGATTTAAAATAAGTCAAGTCTCGAGTTTGCTAGCCAAGCTAATGATTGAACCAGAAATTCAATCGAAAGTTAAGGCTCTACAGTCTTCAGACCAAGAGATTTAGAAGATTATTGTGATGGATACTATTAAGAGAAAACCGGACTTCCAAGTATCCGAGGATGGGATCTTGAAGTTCCGTGGACGATTGTGCGTACCCGACAATGCGAAGCTTAAAGAGGAAATTTTGTCGGAAGCACATCGTAGTAATTATAGTATCCATTCGGAGAATACGAAAATGTACCAAAATTTGAGGCTGCATTATTGGTAGAATGGCATGAAGGTAGACATAGCCAGGCATGTGGCTAAGTGTTTGACGTGCTAGCAAGTGAAAGCACAACATTGTAAGCCTGGAAGATTGTTGCGACCTTTGGAAATCCCAGAATGGAAATGGGAACATATTACTATGGATTTCGTAATAGGATTACCAAGGAGCCAAAAGGGCCATGATTCTATTTAGGTGATTGTCGATTGATTGACTAAGTCGGCACATTTCTTGGCCGTACGAAACGACTTTGCATTGGACCGGTATACTGAATTGTACGTGCAACAGATAGTTCATTTGCACGGAGTGCCAGTGACAATTACTTCAGACCGTGATCCTAGATTTACCGCCAACTTTTAGAAAAGTCTGCAGATAGCTTTAGGATCAAAGCTATAGTTTAGTACAGCTTATCATCCGCAAACGGATGGCCAGTCTAAAAAGACAATTCAAACTCTAGAGGATATGCTTCGGGCGTATGTGTTGGACTTTCAAAGCAAGTGGGAGGAACAATTGCCCTTAGTGGAATTTGAGTATAAAATAGTTTTCAGCAGAGTATTGAGATGGCGCCATTTGAAGCGCTATATGGTAGGGCTTATAGGATGCCCATATATTGAGACAGAGTTAGAGAAAGGAGTATAATTGAGCCAGAATTAGTCCAACGGTCGGTTGAGACGGTTAAGATTATACTCGAAAGGCTGAAAACAGTGCAAAGCCGTCAAAAGAGTTATACAGACAGAAGGTGAAGACCTTTAAAATTTCAAGTAGGGGATCACGTATTCCTTAAGGTATCACCAATGAGATGATTGTCCCGATTTGGTAAAAAGGGGAAGTTGAGTCCGAGGTACGTGGGACCTTTTGAGGAGTTGGAAAGAATTAAAGACTTAGCTTATCGCTTTACATTACCGCCAAATTTGTCACAAGTGCATAATGTGTTCCACGTATCGATGCTAAGAAAATATGAACCGGACCCAACTCATGTGCTTAACTATGAGGAGATAGAAGTTGACAACAGGGTGTCATATGTTGAAAGGCCAATAAGGATTGAGGATCGGAAAGAACGAGTTTTGAGGAACAAGACGATCTCGATGGTCAAGGTTGTGTGGGAACATCACGGCGTAGAAGGCGCGACTTGGGAAAGCGAAGAGTTAATACAATGTCAATACCCCCATTTGTTTGAGTAGTATGTTGGATTGTAAATTTCGAGGATGAAATTTTTATAAGGGGGGAAGAGTTGTGACATTCTGAAATTTGCCCACTTGGAATTTATGAAATGAATGATTTTATAGACGTGCTTGTAGTTAGATCTCGCCCGGAACTGATCATTCCTAGGATACTAACCGTTAGGGAAAGGCTAATTAGGGACTTAAATTTGTGCAACCAAAGGAATTTGATCGTGAACTGACTTTCGATCATAGAATTGTCGAGGTGACATTTTGAGCCACTGTGGGCAGATCTAAAGATAGCTAGGGATCGATTCGCCACTGTCATACAAGTAGATCACGGGTGAATCCATTTATCCACGAGATGAACTAGCGAACGATCTAGAACCTATACCAAATGATTGTACCCGTCGGAACTAGTGATCGATCCTCGCAATTATATGACAACCGAGGTCGTCACAATCTGAGTGAATTTACACGTGACTTGATTTAGTATCAGTCACGAGTCGAACATGCGAATTTCCCCAAAAAAACCACCCGTTTGTTTGAGACACGCTCAAGTGACGTCGTCGTTTAAAATTCAGTCATCAATTAGAGACCAAATTGGGCATTGAAAATTTAGGAAGTCACGACAGATCATCTGGACGACGTTGTTATTAGCATGGTTAGCCTCAGAATTGTCTGGAACCTTCAGAAAAACTAAATTTCGACGAGAAATGAAAAATGACCGTTTTACCCCTAGAAATTTTTTAAGGCCAAAGGTTATTGGGAAGGGGCATTTTGGTCATTTCACCTTATCTTTAAAAATGACAATTTTTGGATAACTTTACCCTTGGAAATTTTGTGAAATTTCAATTTTGCCTCTGGATATTTTTGGCCAGGATTAATATGGATCATCGATCTTAGGATAAGATCGAATCTTGGCTGTTGATTGGAAATTAGAGAGAGGGGTATGATGATCATTTTGCATGGAGGTTAGACACCAATAATTCGCCTTGAACCTATTTAATTTCATTTTCTGTCTCTCCCCTCAGTCTCGCTCTCATTCTCTCGGCAATTCTCTCTCTCTCTCTCTCCCTCCCTACCGAGCCTCCTCTCCACCTCACCGTGACCATTGCCAGCTGCCTAGGCTAGCCGTCACTGCCGCTTCCCCTCCCAGCCATATCAGCCGTATGCCGGAGCCACCATCGCCCGCCTCACCGTCTCTCTCTCTTCCTTATTTTCCCCCCTCACTGATCACCATCACCACCAGCTCATTCGCCCCTGTCCAGCTGTGGGGGATTAGCCGCCGTCCACTCGCCTGCCGAGCAGCCACTGCTATCGCCATTCGCCGCCATGAGGTTGTATCATTACGCAGGGAATTGTGCCGTCCTGAAGGGGTACCATTACGCGGGACAATGCCCGATATTACAGGAAGACTGCCAATCTGAGGCGGTACCATTACGCGGATTGTGTAGTAGGTGGTAGGTGTTGGGCCTGAGGTGGTACCTTTACGCGAACAAGATACATAGCCTGAGGCAGTACCATTGCTTAGGCTAAGAAGTGTTGTGAATATGAGATGGATGCACTGAACTTGAGGCGGTACCATTACGTGGGTCACTGGCCAGTTGAGTGGGGTAGTGTGATGAGACATAAAGAGTGTGTGGAATGTGAAATTTGAAAGGTTATGTGTTCGACGTGTGTTTTGGGCATGATATTAATTTGGGATGCGCATGTGGTTGGAAATTGATGTTTGTGACTAACCTGCAGATGGTGCTTATTAAAAGCCAGGTAAGTACAAATTGTGTGCTTAAGATGTGGTTGCTGAGTATTGGTATGTTTTATTTGTCTGGAGATACGTGTTAGCCTAGGTGGGGTTTAGGGTGTGTGCTTGCTGAGATGTGATCTCATGGTTGTGTAATCAAACAATTTCAGAACCCCCGCCTGATCCATGACCCTTCCGTCGTCGCCGCCGCAACGTTTTGGGATTCCTATGCATACCGACCACGACGTTGTAGAATACTCGATAGATGAAAATTTGACGTGGGTTAAGCATACTTCAGTAGTCTGGGTAGATGTAGAATTACCTCTTTGGCAGGGCTATACCTATACGGCCTGGATGTTTAGGAACGGGATGGACGAGTTCGCCTCGTCCACGACTTTGATGTGCCATTTGACGGAGTGGGGGATTGGAATCCGTCAGCTGTACCCCCTCCTGATGGTGAGATGACTAGTCTAAAAACTAGTCGGGCACAATCGGGACATCAGCCGGCACCCGCAGCACCTGGATGTTTAGTGGCTGAGCTCGATCCAGAGCCGGAGGAGTCATAGGCAAAGTATGATCCTATGAAGGTGGATCTAGCCGTGATACCGGAGGAAGAACCTATAGAGGAGCAGCCCAAGGAAGAGGACCATGAGGAGGCCCCGGAGGATGAGCCAGAGGTTGAGCCAGAGGATGAGCCTAAGGAAGAGTCTGATGAGGCAAAACGGCATGAGGTTCCATTAGGGTCGGGGGATGAGGATAACCTGATTGAGATTGAGGCTGACTCGGAGTTTTCGGATGAGCATGTGCCTAAGGAGGATTTGGATGAGAATTCTGAGGAGAGCAAGTCAGAGTGGACGCCATCTAGAAGGCGTAGGGGTTAGTTTTTGAGAGTTGAGTAAGAATTTGGAAGTGTCCCATTTTTGGTATAGTACTTACGTAAGCTACTAATCTCTTGTGATGTCGGTGGCATAGAGTTTTGAAGTTTGGTGTGCATGTTTGCTATGTGGATTGTAAATGGCGGTTGTGGTATAAGTTTGAATTGTAAATGGATATTGTACATATACCGAGATATAGCTTAATGTTTAGTGGCTTGGCAGTTTGTTTCTCCTTAGTACCCCCCTGTTTTCCGCCGCGATTAAACTTTGACATGAACGTTTGGGTCGGCGACTTTTCCTGGGATGTCGCACTAATTCAACCGAGCTTGTGGGATGTCGCATGCTCGATGGGGTTCAAGGCGTGATAGTAGATCTCTACATTTGCTTTTGATTGAAATCAGCCACACCATACCTTGTTATAATGACTTTAAACTTATCTCTTCATTTGCTTCTAATAGAAATTAGCCTCATCATTATGCACGTGGTCATCATTTTTGGGTAGCATTTCAAATCCTTGTTGCACAAACAATTTGCACTAATCTTTGTGGTTGAACTTCACATTGACAGTAGTTGCTACTATTTTTCTGTCTTTTGTACTAGATGCAGGCTTATGGGGAGACCGTGTACAGAGAACAAATAAACATGTTGAACGCCTCTTCTAATGATCAGGAACTAGAGAAGTTATCAGGATATGATTATGAAGTATTTTTGAGTTTCAGAGGACCAGATACCCGTAATGACATTACTGATTACCTTCATACTAGCATGATTGACGCTGGAATTCAGGCATATAAAGATGATGAAGAGATCCGAATTGGGGAAGAGATTGGTGGCCAGCTTCTCCAAGCAATTGAACAGTCAAAGATCTTGATACCAATCTTTTCCAAAGGATATGCAGACAGTACATGGTGCCTTAGGGAGTTGGTCAAGATGGTAGAAAGCAATAACACTAGGGGACATAAGATCATGCCCATTTTCTACGATGTCACACCATCCGAGGTAAGATACCAGACTGTGTACTACGGCAATTCCATTATTTCTCATGCAAACACGAAGCAGTTCAATGATGAGACTATCGACAATTGGAAGGCTGCTCTCAATGAGGTTGGAGCACTGAAGGGATGGGACTTCCAAAGTATGCCAAATAGGTATTTAGTTATATCATGTACGGTCTAGTTGTCCCATATGCATTTTTTTCAGCTAAACTTAATGTCTTGATGCTTTTTCCTCCAATTATTTGTCAGAGGCAAAGGTGAATTTGTAAAAGAAGTAGTCAATAATGTTTTGACTGAGTTGAAAACAGCCTACTTGGAAGTATCTGATTGCTTAGTCGAAGTAGACAATCATGTGGATGAAATCATGAGGATGATACGTACACACGACCATGAAACAAAGATTGTTGGAATTTATGGTATCGGTGGCATGGGAAAGACAACTCTTGCCCAAATAGTATACAATCAGCTTTCTAATGAGTTTTCTAATTGTTGCTTCCTTTCTAACATTCGAGAAACAGAGATTACGCTCTTGCAGAATCAGCTCATATCGAACATTCTGAAAATAAGATGGCCTGATATCAACAATATCATGGAAGGAAAAAAGGTGATCAAGGAAAGGTTATACTCTAAAATGGTGCTTCTTTTGCTTGATGATGTTGACGAAGCAAGTCAACTTGATGCGCTCGTGCAGAAGCGTGAGTGGTTCGGCAAGGGAAGCAAGATTATCATTACAACTAGAGATCGGGGAATTCTTAATGTGCCTACACTTGTTGATTGGACTTACGAACTTACTAGCATGGATTTTGATCATTCTCTTCAACTTTTTAGCAAACATGCTTTTAGAAGAGATTATCCTATAGCGAAATACATCTTTCACTCCGAAAGAGCAGTAAATATCTGTGGCGGTCTTCCTTTAGCTCTTGAGATTATAGGTTCTCTTCTATCTGGAAAAAGCATAGAGGAGTGGGATGCCACTTTAAAGGAGCTAGAAGAATTTCCTCATGAGAATGTTCAAAGGAAGTTGATGATCAGCATTAAGGCTTTAAATGAAGACCAAAGAAAGATATTTCTTGATGTTGCTTGTTTTTTCATTGGGATTGATAAAAGAATTGTGATTTACATGTGGGAAAGCTGTAAATTTCTTCCTCATCAATCTCTTAACACCCTCCAGCAAAGATCTTTAATAAAGATTAGAGAAGATAACCGACTATGGATGCATGATTGGTTAAGAGATATTGGAAGAAATCTTATACTTCAAGGAAGTGATAAGAAACCAGAGAAGCAACAATGGGTGTGGACTCATGCGCAAGCATTGGAGATTTTGGAGAAAATGCAGGTAAAATTGTACATCTTCATTCCTTTTTAAGGAGATTGGTCACAACATGCTCGTTTTGATTTCATTTCTATCAGAGTTGATTTATTTCCTGTGCACTTACATAAGGGGTTTATCAATTGTTTTCAACATTAGGAGAAAAGATGTAGTTGTTTTCTCCTTGAAGAAGATCAACGCGGTAAATCATGGTTTTTTCTAACTTTCATTTTCTGTTTCTATTTTGGCAGATAGGAGGTGATGTTCATGGAATTGGAAGTATCGAAGCAATATGTCTTAAGCTTGATGAAATATCTCAATACTCTTTGATAAAAGAATGCCTAGCAAGTTTGTCAAATCTAAGGTTCCTTCAAGTGGATAGCAAAGACTTCATCGGAAGCACAAAGTCTATCCTTACTCAAGTGGGTGGTTTCCTATGTTACCAGTGCTCAAATTTTGTTCAAACCACATCTGACCCACGTATCCTTCCAGAGTTGAGATGGCTTTCATGGAATTACTTTCCTATGGTTTTTAAGCTGACCAATTTCTCCATGAGGAAGCTACTAATCCTTGATATGTCAATGAGTAAAATCACGGAAAAATGGGATGGATGGAGCCACATCAAGGTATGATTTCAAATAAAATCAGCGTGAGTTGTTTTGTCGTATGTAATCTTCATTTATTTTGAAAACCAATATGTTGTCTTCTTTTCAGTTGGCTAAGAATTTGAAGGTCCTAAATCTGACAAGATGCATGAAGTTGCATAAAACCCCAGACTTGTCTTTTCATGTGAATTTAGAGCGACTAATTCTTGAAAGTTGTGAGAGTTTGGCTCAAATTGATCCATCGATTAGTCAGCTTAAGAAGTTAGTCTTCTTAAACTTGAAGAATTGTAATAATCTCCGAGAGCTACCAAATGAGATGGGGGAATTAGAATCTTTGAGGGAACTTCTTCTTGACTCTACAGCTATAGAAGAGATCCCCGAATGGAGAAGGATGAAAAAACTGGAAATTCTCAGCTTGGACAAGTGTACACTACTGAATAAGTTCAGTTTCGTTGGTTGCGCAGCAGCAGCAGCGAACCTTTCATTAGTGGATTGCCACTTTACTCAACGGCCTAAGTTGATAGAAAATTTCAATTCACTGATTCAGTTGAATCTGTTGGGTTCGAATATGCGGGAGTTACCTGATGTAATTGGGCACATGAAGAATTTGAAAGTTCTAAAGATGAGATGCCCCTTGAGAAAACTACCTAGTACCATTGGAATGTTGGAGAAGCTCGAAGAGCTAGAGGCATGGGGTACTTTTGCAGAAATTCCTGGTAATATTAGGAATCTACGATTTCTAAAAATTCTAGTATTGGGTAGCCCTAGAATTTCGGCGGTGCCTCAGCTTCCAGAAAGTCTAATCAATCTATGTTGTAAAACAACCTCGATGGAGACTTTGCCGAACTTCTCGAACCTATTAAATTTGAGAAATTTGAGGTTGACTTTGTGGTTTAATCTCGAGGGTACTTCTAAACTTGAAGCAGCTCCAAGTGCTTGGTGGATTGGAACATTACGAATGCTCGAGCTGTTGAAGTTGTCTTCTCCTTGTATCACCACCCTATCTTCCGATCTTGTTCTCCTTTCTCAACTGAAGAAACTCAAGCTCCAGTGTTGTAATTTGCAATACCTACCAAGGCTTCCAGCAAATTTGTCATACTTAGGTATCAAGTCTTGCCGGAGAATGAAAACAACGAATGATCTTTCAAATTTGAAAGCGTTATCAGATTTAGTCATTGTTCGTTGTGATGAGCTAATAGAGATTCGAGGCCTCGAAGGTTTGGAGAACCTGAAAACATTAGAGCTCGTGGAACTTTCATCATTGGCGAAGTTGCCTCATCTGACTAACTTGAAAAAGCTTAAGAAAATTTATTTGAATGATTGTACAAACCTGCTTGAGATTCAAGGTGTTACGGAAGCATTGGAGATACTTCACATTGTGAACTGTTCAAATATGCAAAAGTATCCTGATTTATCAAGCTTCAAGAATCTCAAAGTTTGGAATACTGAAACCAAGGAATCAACATCAGATCTTATTTTCAGAGAACTGACCCATGTCGACACAGGAATGTAAAAAGTTATTCTTTTGTGTTGAAATAAGAAAGGAGTTCGTCTTTTTGTTCACCACTTTCTCCGCTTAATGTACATTGAGAATGAATACATGTGTAGTTTTACTAACCAGGGACTAAATGACCATGATTTGCCACGGTTTAGCATCTTGTGGGGGCTTTTGTAGTTATAATGGTAGACTGAAAAAGACGAGGGAGGGGCGACCAGCGGCTAGCAAACTTCTCTGGCATTACAAAAAGGATATCATACTTGTCATGAAATGTTTGATTTGAATCATAATTACTCCGTACAACCATTGAATCAACGGTTCAATGGTGGCAAATCTATTATCTCAATCGGAAGCGTCTCCACATGAGATATGCCATAACTAGGCAATACAACATGAAAGTACCACAAAAAAGAACATGGAAGTACAATAAAAGTGAGACCAAAGGGGGTTTTGTGGTTATGATAGTAACATAGTCCTCCACCCGAGGCAAATTTGACTGAAGGAAAAAAAAGAAGTTAATCCTTCATCTTAGGCAAGTTTGATTGAAAATTCAAATAAATCAAGAAAATTTTTATCATTCAAAGAAGCACTTGATCAATTTCAGCTGATTTTGAACTGCAAGCAAGGTAAAAGCATTCGAGGATTATTTGCAAGATAATCGGGAATTTAACAAAGCTTGCCAAAAACCTGGCTTGCAGATTGCCTATTCTCATAAGGGAACCTCTTGCACATATCCTGATAGAAAAAAACACACATTAGGATAGCCTTCCAAACAAATAAGAAGAAAATGGAAATTTCTTCGCAATAGAAAATTTCCATAAGAAAACAAAAAAGATAGACGCTTTGTTTGTGTATGCAAAAGCCACTTTGCAAACAAGGTTTTACAATCTACCTAGTTCATTGTACTTTCAAATCACCGTACATCTTATTTGGACAGTGTTATTTTTCTAAAATCACCAAGTTGTGGTGGACACTATATGTGGGGCTGAGAGTTTATTGAATAATATAATCTTCGTACGTGCTTAGCCTGAATACTTTAGATTGCATGATAGGAAGCAGAGTTCTTGATTACCGTGGCAAATCAGTCATTTAGCCTGTGGTTAAGAAGAGAACGAGGGGCCAAAAAAGAAAGACGAACTCCCTTCTAATGTCAACACAAAAAGGAACTTCTTACGTTCTTGTATTGACATGGAACAATTTTTCTATCTCATCGATCAAAATTACTCATCCGAATGATCAAAGAAGAAAATAAAGTTACGTTATGTGACATTCCGAATTTCGACCCATTTTTGGGATTTATAAAACGGGTATTTCGTCAGTGCGCTTATGGTAAAATCTCGCCCGGGAACTGATCACTCTCGGTTATTATTTTTAAATTAGAGAGTTCGCTAGAATCGTACTCGATCGAATTTGGCCGTTATTTAAAGCCCAAACTTTGGTGTCGAATTTCTCGGAGTTTCGGGATGAATTAAATTGGACGGTGTCGATATTATCGTGGCCAGCGTCGGTATTGCCAGGAATATGTAGAAAGTGAAATTTTGGACCGGGTGCGGATTTGGACTAGTAAACCTCCCTCGTAGTGTGTTTTGAGTTATTTTATTTTGGCCATTTTTCTTATAATATTATTTAGGGTTATTGTGGACCATTAGATCGTTTTTGGGTTTGAACCGTGACCGTTAGATCGTGATATATACCTTAGACTTTCTCCTTCTCTCTCCTCTCTCCTCTCTTCCGCCGTGCACGTTTCCCCCACGTCTGTCCTCTCTCTCTCTCTCTCTCTCTCTCTCTCTCTCTCTCTCCTCCCTCTGCCGCGTCTGTCCTTTCCCCCCTGCCATGCGCACGTTTCCCCCTTTCTCATGCAAAGCCTCCCTTCTCTCTCTCTTTCTTTTTCCTTTTCTTTCATTCTTCTTCTCTTCCTCTTCTTCCTTCCCCTTGCCCGACACTGCCGCTTCTGCTTCTTCTCTTTGCTGCCTGACGCAGACCGCCGAGCTCGCCTCAGCCCAGCCACATGCCACGCCCGACCACCGCGCCGCGCACTGTCCGGCCGCCGTGCGTCGCCCGCAGCCACCGGCTGCCGTCCGTTCCGCGTCGCCTCCACAGAAGCCCCCCCTCTCACTCTCCTCCTCCTCCGCCGCCCCTGCCCAGCCGACCGCCTTGCTCCGCTTCGCCGTCTAGCTCGCCGCCGTGGGAGCTCAGCCCCTCACCGCCCGCCATGCCACCGCGACCGCCGCCTGTTCGAGCCCCCCCTCAGCCTCCATCTCCCTCTCTCTCTCGCCTCGCCACCCCGACCGGCTGTTCTCTCCCCCCCTCCACGCGAGCAGCAGCTCGCCGTTGCGTCTGCCGCGGCCAAGCTCCGCCAGCCGCCGACGAGCTCGCCCGGCCACTCACCCAGCACTGCCGCCCAGCCAGTTGCCGCCCCCGTCGTTGCTTCCCCGACACCGCCGCGAGCGAGCAGCCGTTGCTCGAGCTCGCCGCCGCGCCTGGCGAGTCTCAGCCGCTATCCAGCCGTGCCTGGCCGCCGCCGCCTGTGGTCCCGCCAGCCACCACCGCCACCGTCGCCTAACAACTCCTCCCCTCCCCTTGTTCGCACATGCAGCGAGCCCGTCGCCGCGACCGCCGCATGCCCAGCCGGCGTCGTCGTCGGCCACGGCCGCGCCGCCCTGCCGTCCAACCAGCCCGTTGCTCGCCGGTAGTCCCGTCGCTGCCGCCGCCGGTCGCCAGCCCCCGCCAACCCAGCCCAACCGGCCAGCCGACCAGCCGGCCAGCCGCCTAGGCCGCGCTCGAGCTGTGGCCGAGCAACCCAGGCCAGCCCCGGGCCATGGCCAAGCTTGCCTAGGCCGTGGCCCTCGTGCACCGGCCGCGCGCCCGCTCGCTTGGTCGTGGCCCATCGCCGTGCCCGTCGCCTAGGCGCCTTGCCCATCCAACCCGGCGCGTTGCCCGTCCGACCAGGCGCGTTGCCCGTCCGCGCTCGTTCCCACGCCTGTGCCCGTGCTCGCGCCCGCGCCCGTGCTCAGCCGTGACTGAGAATTTTGCCCAGTGGCCCACGCCCGCGCCTAGTCGGCACTGTTCACCTGGGCCATTTTAGGCCCGAGTCGACTTTTCCCGGGCCAAAACTTTGTAAGTGACTTTCTAAACCCTACCTAGTACATTGGGTATTATTAGACTTCTCTAGAGTTTGATTAGTATCGGTATAGGGATTAAACGTGGATTCGGGTTAACATTCGTATGTGTGTGATTGTTATATTAACTTGAGATATTTGTGGGGCTTAATTTAGTAGCTAATTAAGGGGGCTAAATGACCGTATTGTCGTGGGTTAGAACTGCTAGGGCGTGTTTTAATTTAATTATATTACGTTATGGTTACGTTATTTAAATTGGGTTAGATAATATGATTGAATTGGATGATTGTGTGTGGCCGACTTGAACGTCGAGTTTGTATGTTGAGGTGGCGAAATGTGAATTGGGCTGAGTTGTGAATATGAAATGTTTGATGCAATTGGCGTGAAATTGATTGATTGGATGGCGTGTGCTTGCCTGTCGATTTTAAGCCCAAATCGATCGGAGGGCTACGGACTTGGGACGTGTTGACAGCGGTCCGTGTGAAGGCATGAACGGCCGATGGGCCAATTGGATGCGGGCTTGAGACGTGTTGACGGTGGCCCGTTAAAGGTGTGATAGACCGGGACGTGTTTACGTCGGTCATTGGAATGACTTGATTGTGTGGCTTGGGACATGTTGATGGCGGCCATTGGTATGGTATGATTGATATGACTTGGGACGTGTTGACGGCGGCCATTGGTTTGATTGATTGTGCGGCTTGTGAGCCCGTGAGAGGAAAGATAATCGAACACGTGTGCGCGATGTGACTGACTGAATTGGTTGGTTGAGCGTGTGATTGGATTGGCTGGTTGAGCATGTGATTGGATTGGCTGGTTGAGCGTGTGATTGAATTGGCTGGTTGAATGTGTAGTCGAATTGGTAAGATGAATTGCATGCAAATGTGGGTAGCATCTGAGCAATCGCGATGTGCTATTTAGCTACTATTATTGCATTACCATGTTATGACTAACGTGTAGTGTTGGCATGGGCTTAATGGTAAGGTGAGTACAATAATGTGAATCTTTATATCTTATGGGGTAGATTGCATGTACGACTTATCTGGGTACGTATTGGCCTACGTGGGGTATAGGGAGTTGCTTATTGAGACTCGTTCTCATGGTTATTATATAACCATTTCAGATCCGCGACCATGAGTGACTAGAGACGCTTCAATGGTATCTCGGAGATCGAAGACGGGTCAAGTACCCGGCATTTTGAGTTTCCCCTTTCTATAGAGAAGTTAAGTTTGCGAACTATTGTCCCTTTTGAGGAATGTGGTTCTGTTATTGTGACCTAGATGGGAGTTTGTCATTTTGTGAAAGTCGTATGTATCTGCTAAGTATAGGAATTACAATCATTTGTTTCGTGCTATTGTTATCCCTTGTCATTATTAATTGTCCGGGTTATTTCTATTTGTTTCCGCGCGTGCTAAATCTCTGATGTTTGGGTTGGGTCGGCGACGTGCCTGGGACGTCGCATTCAATGATCGACCATCGAGGGGTGTCGCGAGTTCGTTAGAGTTCGGGGCGTGACACGTCAAATCACTTCTTTTAATCTTGTTAAAGCCCTCTCTCATGCATATTGAGTTACAGCAATTAAAAGATTCTCATTCATTTTGTTGGTATGTATTGCGGATTTTTTTTTTCGGTAACCAAAATTGCATTACAATGCTAGAGAGACATGGACCTCAATACATATATAATTTGAAATACTCAAAAGAAGAATGTGAACATTACAAAAAAGAGGGGAAAAGTGTTAGAAAAGTCGTAAACCTATTGCATTGATGCTAATTTAGTTCTAATTTTGATGCCAATTCGGTTCCAAACCTTTTGTATTTATGCCAATTCAGTCCTTCCGACTAATTTTGGCGTGATATTCTGTCATGGACACTAACCAACCTATGTGACACCGCCAACGATGACATGAACAACTTTTAATAATATTTTAATATTTTTCAATTTATTTATTTATTTTTAAATTTTTTCGTTTCTTTTTTTTGGCTTTTCCTTTCTTCTTCCTCCGGCCGTTTCTGGTTTGGCGACTAGCTAGAGGCTAAGGCCGGCCTACGTGGCATCGCCAGTGATAATGTTGGCAACTTTTAATAATATTTTTAATATTTTTTCGAATTATTTATTTATTTAATTTTCTTTTCCTTTTTTCTTCCTCTAGCCAATCACTCGTCCGGCGACCAGCTGGAGGCTAGGGCCAGCAAGGGACCTGGCCAGCCAGCCATTGGTGAGGCTTGCTCTTGCTAGAGACAGTGAAGGCGAGCCTTGCCCGCCCAGCGCAAGGCCTCCATCATCCGAAGAGCCTCGCCAGCCCAGCACAAGGCCATCCTCGTCGCCACTGGCGAGGGCGAGGCGAGCCTCTCTAGCGGCCAAGCGAGACTCAACTTTGCCGTCACTGGTGAGGGTGAGCCACGCCAATGGTTAGTGGGCTCGCCAGAGGCTTGAGAATTCCCTCGCTGGCCCTAGCCTCCAGCTAGAGGAAAAAGAAGGGAAAAGCAAAAAAAAACAAAACAAAACAAATTAAAAGAAATTTTTTAAAAAAAAACTATAATATTACAAAATATTAAAAGCTATCCACGTCATCACCGGCGGTGCAATGTAGGTCGGACGGTGTCCAGGTTAGCAATATCCGGCCAAAATTAGTCGGAAGGACTGGATTGGCATAAAGACAAAATATTTAGGACAGAGTTGACACCAAAAAAGAGTTTAGGATCCTTACCCAAAAAAAAAAAAGTTTAGGACTAAATTGGCACCAATGCATTAGGTTTAGGACTTTTCTGATACCTTTCCCCAAAAAGGAGTGTTTGTAAATTGTAATCAAATCAAATCCATTTCATTGAATCAAAAATTTTAGACTCTGGAAACTAGATAGATTAGACAACTCTAGCGGATTTAAACAGTTCTCAATGTGAAGTATCTCCAAAGATCTTAAACTACCTCGAATCTCACTCAGCTTAGAACAAAACCTTAGATGAATTTTCTTGAGCTTTTTCAACTTAGTCAGATCAGGCAACTTTGCCATTGATGGAAGTTTCACAAACTCTAATGTTCTCAAGTTCTCCAAACCTTCAAGGCCAGGAATCTCTATTAGCTCATCACAACCAAATAAGTCCAAATATGATAACGCTTTCAAATTCGAAAGATCATTGGTTGTTTTTATTCTCCAGCAATGTTGGATAAGTAAGTATAACAAATTTTTCAGGAGCCTAGGTAGGCATTGCAAATTAGGGCACTGGAGCTCAAGTCGCTTCAGCTGAGAAAGAACATCAGAAGAGAGGGTGGCGATATAAGGAGAACCCAAGTCCAAGACCTTGAGCACGTGTAATCTTCCAATCCACCAAGGACTTGGAGTGTCTTCAAGTTTAGAAGGATCCTTGAGATTACCCCACAATTGCAAACTCAAAGTTCTCAAATTTACTAGGTTCGTGAGGTCGGGCAATGTGTCCATTGAATTTGTATAAAAATATAGAGTGATAAGACTCTCTGGAAGCCTAGGCACCGCTGAAATTCTGGTGGCAGACAGTATCAAGGTTTTTACAAATGGTAGCTTTCCAATACTACCAGGAATTTCTCCTCCCAAATATAGACCCCCAGCCTCGAGCTTTTCGAGCTTCTCCAACATTCCAATGGTGTCAGGTAGTTTTCTTATGAGGCTGAAACTCATATTTAGTATTTTCAAATTCTTCATGCTCACAATTGAATCATGTAACTCCTGATTAGTGAAATTGTTATCTACAGATGAAAGCTTCCCTGTTGATGCACGACCTATGAAATTGTATTCATTAAGTGATCTACATCTGACCAAGCTGAGACTTTCCAGCTTCTTCATCCTTCTCCATTCAGGGATCTCTTTTACAGATGTGTAGTCAAGAAGAAGTTTCCTTAAAGATTCCAGTGCTCACATCTCATGTGGTAGCTTTTGGAGACTAATACAACACTTCAAGTTTAAGAAGACTAACTTCTTAAGGTTACTAATGGTCGGAGCAATTTGAACCAAACTCTCACATCTTTCGAGAATCAGACGCTCTAAATTCACATGAAATGACAAGTCTTGAGTTCTATGCAACTTTTGGCATCCAGTCAGATTTATGACCTTCAAATTCTTAGTCACCTGAAAAGAAGACAACATGTTGCTGTTCAGGTTAAACCACATTATATACAACTCACATTGATTTCATCCGAAATTGTACCTTGATGTGGCTCCATCCATTCCAATTTTCCGTGATGTCATTCATTGAGAGATTGAGGATTACTAACTTCCTCAAGGAGAAATCAATCAGGTTAAAAACCATAGGGAAGTAATTCCATGAAAGGTATCTTAACTCCGGGCCAAATTTGGTTGGAAGAAAATTTGACCACTGGTAGCATAGAATACGACCCATTTGAGTAAGGATAAACTCTTTATTTCCATCGAAGTCTTGGCTATCCACTTGAAGGAACCTTAGATTTGATAAACTTGCCAAGTATTCTTTTATCGAGGAGTATTGAGATAGTTTATCAACATGGCAGTGAGTTCATAAATCCCATCAACAAGTGTAGGTACATTGAGAATCCCCTGATCTCTAGTGGTAATAATGATGTTTCTTCCCTTACCAAACCACTCGCGCTTTTGCACGAGTGCATCAAGTTGACTTGCTTCATCAACATCATCAAAAAGAAGCACTGTTTTAGAGCATAACCTTTCTTTGATCACCTTTTTCCTGTCCATACTATTGTTGATATCAAGCCATTGTTTTTTAAGGATGGTCAATATGAGCTGATTTTGCAAGCGTGTAATCTCTATTTTTCGGATGTTAGAAAAGAAGCAACGATTGACAAAATCATTAGAGAGTTGATTGTACACTATTTTGGCAAGAGTCATCTTTTCCATGCCACCCATACCATGGATTTCAGCAATCTTTATTTCAGGGTCGTGTGGACCTATCATCCTCATGATTTCATCCACATGATTGTCCACTTCGACTAAGCAATCAAATACTTCCAAGTAGGCGATTTTCATGTGACATCCTGAAAATTGCCCATTTGGAATTTATGAAATACTTGATTTTACGAACGAGCTCGTAGTTAGTCTTGCCCGGAACTGATTATTCTTGGGATATTAACCGCTAGGGAAAGGCTAATTAGGGATTTGAATTCGCGCGACTAAAGGAAATTTAATCGTGAACTGACTTTCGACCATAAATTCATTGAGGTAACATTTAGAGCCACTATAGGCCGATCATAGGATAATGATGGGCCGATTCGTCATTGTCATATTAATGGATTGCGGGTGATTCTGCTTGACCACAAAATGAATTGACGAACGATCCATAATCTTTACCGAACGATCGTGCCCTTTGGAACTAACGATCGATCCTCACGATTATATGACAATTGAGATTGTCCCGATCCGAATGACCTTGCACGTGACTCGATTTATTATCGGTCACGGGTCTAATATGTGAATTTCCCCAAAAGCCGCCCGTTAGTTTGAGAAACGCTCGAGTTACGTTATATATATAATTCAATTATTAATTAGAGACCAAATCGGGCATCAGAAAAATTAGGAAATCACGACGGGACGTTAGGACGACATTGCGGTTCGAACGTGTTAACTTTGGTTTGTCCTGAATCTTTCAGAAAAATTCAATTTCGGCAAGAAAATGAGAAAGTGGCCTTTTTACCCCTAAAGAGTTATAAAGGGCAAGTATTAAGGGGCAAGGGCATTTTGGTCATTTTGCCCTAACTTTTTGGTTGGACAATTTTGCCCTTGGAATTTTATAAAATTTCCAAATTGCCCTTGGATATTTTTGTAAAAGATTCGATCTCGGCCGTCGATCCCAAGATAAGATCGAATCTTGGCCGTCGGTTGGATTTGTGAGAGAAGGGCAAGATGGTAAATTGCCACTTTGGTCAAAACTTGGCCTTCAAGAACATGACCAAGTCTTCTCTCTCCTCATTCCTCTCTCTCTCCCCATTTGGCCCTCCCCCTCCACCATATACTGCTAAATCTATCCTCCCTTCCCTATCGCCAATCACTAACTTACAATCGGGACAACCCAATGAAATCAGCACTTTATCATTCAGCGGAGTAGCAACACACAACACAACATCAAGCGGCATCGGTTCAATCCCAGATAATTCAACGAACTGCTCAGAAATAAAGGAATGCGACGCCCCCGGATCAAATAAGGCATAAGCAGCATGATCACAGAGAGAGACCGTACCTGTGACCACGCCCGGCGCATCCTGCGCTTCCCTCCTTGCCACTGCATACACTCGTCCTTGGGCGGGCGGCCTATTCTGATTTGTCGGCGGAGCAGCTCTAAATTGATTTCCATTCCGGGGCGGTGGCGGCGGCAATATAGGCGGTCCAGCTTGCCTATTGTTGGGGCAGTCCTTCATCCGATGGCCCCTCCCTCCACACATAAAACATGCTCCGCTCCCATTCGGGCAAGGTCCATTCCCGTGTCTTCCTCCACATAGTCTACATGGGGCGTTCTGATGGCGATTCGGTTTTCCAATGTTCCTCCGGGCTGGTGGTACGAAGCGACTGCTTCCCGACATGGGCCTCTTCCCCAGCTGACGGTTGTCCCTAGTCGGGGCGTACCGCGATCCAGAAGCGGCAGCCCTGTCTGACTGATCCCGCTCAATTGCTTGAGCCCTCTCATATATCTCATTATAACTCTTCAAGTTCAAGGAAATCATCTGAGTGCGAAGGTCCGGCCTCAGCCCATCCCGGAACCTCCTAGCCTTGTCCGTTGGATCCTCCACCATCCTGGGGGCAAACTTGGACAACCTTGCAAACTCTGCCTCATACTGATCCACTGATGACTGGCCCTGACGAAGTCTCATAAACTCAGCCAACTTCTGCTCTCGAGCACTCTCCGAGAAGTACTTGCCATTGAAGGCCTCAGTAAAGACAGCCCAACTCAGAGCAGTACCCGTGGGAAATACCTGGCCTTTGGTGGCCCTCCACCAGTCATTGGCATTGTTCTGAAGCTGGTAGACTGCCAGCGTCACCATTTCTTGCTCAGTACATCCGAGCACTTCAAAAGCCTTCTCCAGCTCCTCTATCCATCTTGGTGCAGCCTCGGGGTCACCTCTCCCATCGAACTTCGGGGGTTTCAGCCTCAGAAACTGCTCTACTAGCTTGGATATCGGCCTGATCGTGTTCACTCGCACCATGCCAGGATCTCCACCAACTGCATTATCCTCCTGATTCCCATTGTTCCCAACGATCTCACTGGCAGCTGCAGCAGCAACAGTAGCACTCCTTTCTCCAGTCTGCCTTCCTGCTAAGAACCCTGCTTCCTCAAGCACTCTCCACATCTCATCCAGCCTAGGATCCCCCGTCACTCCAGATTGCGGGGCTACACGACCTCTTCCTCGACCTTGGCCTCGACCTCGACCTCGACCTCGACCTCGACCTCGACCGCTATCCTGACCGCTACCTTGACCGTCCATCTTACTGATTCTTACAAACACTCACCTGATAAGGTCTATACAGTAATTAGAAATCTAGGCCAATTATACCAATCTATGCCCTAAGCAGTGCGTCGCAATACAATTTACCAAACAAACAACCAATCACAGCATCACTCAATGACAACCAACAAGGTTTCGACACTTACCTCAAGTCCTGACGCACCTGCACTTCACACATTATTGTATAAACTCAAGTAGAAATCGCAATCACATTGTCTGGGATACGCATAGCACACGAGTCTTCCTAATTAGCTACCCCAAAGTCATCGCTCCTTATCACTCCAGGTTTCGACCATCTTGGATCGAGCAGACCATGCTTTGATACCAAAACAACGGGGATGTCACGCCCCGAACCCTAACGGGCTCGCAACACCCCTTCAACGGTCGTAAAGAACGCGACGTCCCAGGACGCGTCGCCGACCCAACCAAATCACGCAAGCGGAAGCAAAAATAATACAACCCTGACATTAAAGGAAAATGACCAAGGGATAGGATAACAAAAACTTTAACGAACGTAGAATAAACCGAATCCATAGTAATCGTACATTAGGCCACTAAGGTTAAATCCGCACAATCAACAAAAAGAGACAGGGCTGGGTAGACTGCAACCCATACCAAAAAGAGAGAGAGTCTATCAAAAAGGAAACGCCCTAACCCTACGCCTAAGCGTCCCTACGGCGTCTAATCCGGATCAAACCCAAAGGTGCCTGAATCTGAATCCGAATCCGAATCTATCTCGATCGGGTTCTCCTCGGTATCTCCCTGCTCGGCCGCCATAGGCTCCTCTTCGGGCTCAGGTTCGGGGACAGGAGTCGGTGCGGGATCGGGATTCGCCGGGGGACCGTCGGGGTCTGACACCTCACCATCGGGAGCGAACTTTTCCCAGGGCTCCCAGTTAACCGCGTCTTCATTGGAGTGTCTCAACCCCTCAAAACCTCGGATTGGCCCCGAGTCCTCCAACCCGACCCGATGGGACCAGGCCAGGTACTCGTGACGCTCCAAGTGCTCTAACCCAACGTCTACCAAAATAAAGGTGCGGTGCCTAATGTAAGTCTCGCCCGGGTTCGGGCCCGGGTACTCATCGTCCACATGCCACATGAGCATGGGGATCCCAAAACGCCTAGGAGGCGCCATACTCAGGGACGGGGATCTGAAAATGGTTATATAATAACCGTGAGAACGAGTCTCAATAAGCGACACCATAAACCCCACCTAGGCTATTGCGTACCCAGACAAGTCAAACAGGCGAACCACCAGGCAATATAACAAAATTCACACGACATGCTTACCTCGCCTCGGGTCCTGATCAAACCCTGCACATTAGTCAGAACAAGAATAATCCAACATCATATCACAACCACCCGGCACATACTTTCCACTCGCAATCAGTCAATCATCCCAGCAATCACACGCGCCATTAGCCACTCCAATCACACGCTCAACCAGCCAATCCAATCACACTCAAGTCGCATGCACGTGTCCAACCCACTTTCCTCTCACGGCTCACAAGCCGCCCAATCACTCAAACCAATGGCCGCCGTCTGCACGTCCCAAGCCATATCAATCATACTATTCCAATGACCGACGTAAACACGTCCCGGTCTATCACACCTTTAACGGGCCACCGTCCGCACGTCTCAAGCCCGCATCCATTTGGCCCATCGGCCGATCATGCCTTCACACGGACCGCCGTCAACACGTCCCAAATCCGTAGCCCTCCGATCGATCCGGGCTCAAATCGACAGGCAAACACGCACCATTCAACGAATAAAATTCAAGCCAACTACACTAATAATCAATAATCACAATTTAATTCAAAAATCACATTTCGCCACCTCATCACACGGACTTGCCGTACAAGTCGGCCATGCACAATTATTCAATTCGAACATACCAATCTAGCCCAATTCAATTCACTCGGTTCTATTGTACATTAACTAACTTACGCTACGCCCTAGCCATTCTAACCCGAGACATGCCAATTAAATACCCAAAATACTAAGTAGGGCTTAGGATAGCACTTACCAAATTTTGGCCCGGGAAAAATCGTCTCGGGCCCGAAATGGCCCAAGTGAACAGTACCGGACCGGGCGCGGGGACGGGCCACACGGGCACGGTGGCCGGACGGTGTGCCTGGTGCACGGGCGCGGTGGCCGTGCAGTGTGCCCGAGGGCGCTCGGCCGAGTGGGACGGGCGACGGGCCGGGCGACGTCTTGGCTTGAACGGGCAGTGTGCCGGGCACACGGGCCAATGGCCGAGCGGGACGGGAGACGGGCGTGGCGACGGGCGCGGCGCTCGGCCACGGGCGCGGCGACGGGCGCGGGGCTCGGCCACAGACGCGGGACTTGGCTGGGGAAGCTCCGGCGTGGCGGCACAGCGGCTGGGGGGCTCCGGCGCGGCGGCACAGCAGCTGGGGGGGCTCCGGCACGGCGGAACAGTGGCCGGAATGGCTCGGGGGTGGCTGAACAGGGGCTGGAACGGCTCTGGCGCGGCTGGACAGTGGCCGGAATGGCTCGGGGGTAGCGGGACAGTGGCTGGGACGGCTCCGGCACGGCGGCTGCGGCTCAGGCGAGCTCGGCCACGGCCGGACGGAGGCTGGGGTGACTCCGGCGAGCGGCGGAACGTCACGAGAGGAAGAGATGGTCGTCTGAGGTGAGGTCGGGAGGCCGGAGGGGAGCTCAGCGGCGGCAGGGGGCGATGTACAGGCGTCAGGGCGGCGCTGGGGGCTGGCCGGACGACTGGGAGACGACCGGGACTCGTCGGGCGCGGCGGCGAGCGGCGGCGAGCTGCAGAACGCCCACGGGGAGGAGAGGCAGGTGGCTGAGGTGGAGGTGGCGCGGACGGAGGGGGGGCTCAGCGGCGACAGGGGGGCGGTGCTCGGCGTCGGGACGGCGCTGGGGAGCCGGCCGGACGACTGGACGTCGCCCAGGCTCGCCGGACGCGGCGGCGAGCGGCGGCGAGCCGAGCTCGCATGCTCGGGCGGAGGGGAAAGCACCGCCGGTCTGGGCTACTGAGCGACGCGGCGGCGCGGCGACGGTGCGAGGGAGGATGGCGACGTCGACGGCTGGCGGAGTGGCGTCAGGTGGAGGCGGAGACGGAGGCAGAGGGGCTGCTGTGGTGGCGGAGGGGCTGTGGAGGTGGTCGGGGGAGGAAGAGGAAGCGGTCGACGGGCCGACGGCGGCTGGCGAGCGGCGGTGCAGCACCGTCGGGCCACGGCGGCGCTAGGCGGACGGCTGGGCTCACGGTCGGCGTCTGCAGCAAGGAGAAGCAGAAGCAGCGGCGACGGTTCGGCCAGTCAGGAAGGAAGGAGATCGGCGGAAGAGAGAAGAGAAAGTGAAAGAGGGGAAGGAGAGAGGAGAGAGAGAAGGGGGGGTTTTTGCATGGGGAAGGGGCACTGCGGGCGTGCAGGGGGCGTGCGTGCGTGCATGGCGTTGCCGTGTACGGGGAGAAGAGAAAGAGAGAGAGAGAGAGAGAGAGAGAGAGAGAGAGAGAGGGAGATGAAAGGGAAGAGAGAGGGACGGGCGTGCATGGGGGAGGGCGCGGCAGACGTGCATGGGGGAGGGGAACGCACGGCTGCATGGCGTTGCCGTGTACCGGGCGAAGAGAAGAAGAAAAAGGGAGAGAGAGAGAGAGAGAGAAGGAGAAGAGGGGAAGGGGAACGGCGGGCGTGTACCTGGACGTCGCGCGCGTCCAGGGGGGGTAGAGAGAGAAGAGAGGGAAATTAACGGCCCTCGAGTATGATCGGGTGGCCCGAATTCGATCTAAAAAAAATAATCCTAGGGTCCAAATAAATCTAAATAAAACTAAGGGATAAATGGCCAAAGTAAATTAGAACAAAAATGACTCGAAATCACACTACGAGGGAGGTCTACTAGTCCGAAGTCGCACCCGGTCGAAAATCCATTTTTCGCACATTCCCGGCAATATTGACGCTGGCCACAATAATATCGACACCGTCCAATTTAATTTGACCCGAAACTCCCGGAAATTGGCCACCAAGTTTGGAGTCTAAAATAACGACCAAATTCGATCGAGTGCGATTCTAACAAAAATCTCTAATTTAAAAACAAAAACCCGAGAGTGATCAGTTCCCGGGCGAGATTCAATTATAAGCGCACTGACAAATTATACGTTTAATAAACCCCAAAACGGGCCAAAATTCAGAATGTCACACATCTTGCAATCGACAACAAATATTTCCAAAATCCACAAGATATTTTTTTTACTTAAGTTCATGTGCTCCACATGCTGGGATTCAAATATCAGGGCCCATTTAGTAATGTTTTTATTTCTCTATTTTTCTGTTCTTTTATTTTTCGAAATAGAAAAAAAAACAGAAATTCGTTTAGTAACGTCAATTAGTTTTTTTGTTCTTCGGAACAGAAAAGTGGTCAAGAAATAGATCTAGAACAGAAATAAAAAGTAAAAAAAATTACTTTTTTGTTTCTGGAACAAGAAAAGAAATAATAGAGAAACATGATCAGCTTTCCCTCTTTCACAATATATTTTCATACTAAATCCTAAAACCCCAAATCCTAAACTCTAAACCTTAACTCCCAAACCTTAAACCCCAAAATCCTAATCCTTAACCCTCAAATCCTAAACCCGAAAACTTTAAACCTCAATACCTAAACCCTAAAACCCATAACACTAAAATAAAAACCTTAAACCCTAAACTCTAAAACCCCAAATCCCTAAAACCTTAAACCTTCTAAACCCCAAATCCTAAACCCAAAAACCCAAACCCTAAAATCCCAAACCCGAAAAACTAAACTTTAAACCCCAAAACTCCAAACCTGAAACCCTATAACTTAAACCCTAAAATCGAAATTCCAAACCCTAAATCCTAAAACGTTAAATCCAAAAACCCGAACCCTAAATCATAAATCCCAAACCCTAAACTGTAAACTCTAAACCACATACTCTAAATCCCAAACCCCAATACCCAAAACCTGAATCCCTAAAACCCTAATACCCGAAACCTAAAACCCCAAACTCGAAACTCAAAAACGTAAACCCCAAACCCTAAACTATCAAATCCAAAATCTAAAACCCCAAATCTCAAAACCGAAATCCTAAAACCCTAACCCCTAAAACTGCAATTTCCTCGATCACCACCCGATATTTGATTTGTCTATAAGGAGTAATTTTTTTATGATTGTATTGAGGTCATCCAATTCTATATCATAATAAATTATTATTCTATTTCTAATCCAATTTTATCCAAACATGAATTGTTAAGTTTCATAAACTGTAATTTCCTCGACTACCATCCGATATTTGCTTTTTCTATAAGAAATAATTTTCTTTATGATTGTATTAAGGTCATTCGATTCTATATCATAATATATTATTATTCTATTTCTAGTCCAATTTTATCAAAACATGAATTGTTAAGTCTCCATCGATAATTTTATAATCAAATGAACAAATTGGGAGTAGAAATTTTTAATGTCCTACCAATCACATTTATGTTTTTTTTCTACTCGGGGAATAGAAATTTTGTACAGTTACTAAACACGTTTTTTTGTTCAGAAACTCGTCTAGGGAATAAAAATAGAAAAAAGTATTTCTAAACAGAAATTGTTTCTAAAAACAAAAGCGTTACTAAAAAACCCCTCAGTTGCGTAACAATAATTTTTCCAATAGAAGTACTGAACATTGCCGCACTGCAATACAATGACTTAAATTGGAACAGGGTTCAAGAGTTACTAAAGAAAGCCATTCTAGCAAGGAGGATCCGTTCCGTAAATGGAACCGCCTTCCTAACACGGGATTCACGCATCGTATCTATTCTAGAGTCATTCGAACTTTTCTTATATATGGAACTAGCATACATCTAACATGTCAAGTTGTCAAAGAATCATGTCTGAACCCAAGACACCATCAGCTGACTTTAAAATGTTCAATTGTGTTTTTTAACACACGTAAGTGCTTAAAATGTAAAAGGGAC
Organism: Syzygium aqueum; assembly: GCA_031216185.1. Classification (NCBI taxonomy): domain Eukaryota; kingdom Viridiplantae; phylum Streptophyta; class Magnoliopsida; order Myrtales; family Myrtaceae; genus Syzygium; species Syzygium aqueum. The sequence continues at coordinate 13,783,135 of CM062235.1, read as the reverse complement.
AAGAAGCAGAAACTCTCAGTAACCAAACTTTTATTTGGAAAATTCAAAAACAGGAAGACTGGAAGATGATAATTACCAATAAAAGAAGAACGATCATTGGCCATCAATCACAATACACTATCGGCAAAATTGATTAATTTTCCAGAATCAACAACGCATAAAAGAGGCACATGAACTTGTATATTAGTTTAAAGACAACAAATACACATGATCACTCAAGAGCTGAAACGATTGTCGAAGGCTTTAAGTAATAACGGTACTGGCAAATAAATGAAATTGAAGAGAGGGTAGAGAGAGATGAGACCTTTTAAGGAGATGGCGAGAATGCGAAACATCTTTGCTTGTGACTAGTCATGGCCACGGGCCGGTTTCAGCCTAGAACCGGCCCGGTCAAACCCAGGCCCGTCCCATTGACCGGGCCTACGGTTTGGAACTGGAACCGGCCCGTGGCCTATGGGCCCGGTTCCAAAAAAAATTAAAAATTAAATAAATAAATTTTTAAAAAAAAAAACCTCTTGCAGCAGGGCTTGCACGTCTGCAGGCCCTGCTGCGGCCCTTGGCCAGGGTAGCCTGCAAAGGCTGCCTTGGCAACGGCAAAAAATAAAAAAAAAAATAAGAAGATAATCATTGCAACGGTTATCTAGCTTTTTTTTATCCTAAATTTTCTTCTCATTTTTTTCTTATAAATTCTGTCAAATTCTCTCAAAACTCTCAATTCTCTTAAATTCTCTCAATTTTCTCAATTTGCGCAATTCTCTCTTAATTCTCCCAATCAATCCGCTCAATTCTCTCAATCTACTCGAAAAATGGCAAGTGAAAGTCGAATGCCAACTAGCAAAGGTAAGAATATCATAACGGAATCCCATTATTCTTTTGATCCTCGTGATTATGTAGATTTTCAAGATGATGAAATCAACATTTTTCCCAATGTGGAATGCGTCCCTGACGCAAAAAAGTCTTCATCCTCCTGCCGAAATATCTACAACAAAAGAGACAGAGCGGGAACTTACATATGACATTTCGGATCACTTCACGAAAATGGAAAGGTTTGATATTGTTCAAAAAAGGTACGATATAATTTGTAAACATTGTGGAAAAATATATAAATATATAGGTGGATAAGGATATGGAACATTCAAACGACATCTTAGGAGCAAACATCCAACCCAAGCGGGAATCGATATCAAGCAACAACAAATTTCCGGGTGTGTCAATCCTAACACTTCCCATTTATTTCGTTTTAATGGAAAAACTTATAAGGAAGAATTAGGTAAATTTGTTTCCGTTGAGCATTTATCATTTAATTTTGGAGAAAGATTTGGTTTTAATCAATTTGTACAAAAAACATGTGCTCCACAAGTAAAACGTGTTCTTAGAAATTCACTTAAACGAGTAATTAAAGATCTTTACAAAAATGAAAAAAAAAGATTTACAAAACTGTTGACACCTAAATTTTACCGAACATTTAGTGTAATTTGCATAAAAATTAGGGATTAAATTTTTAACCCCTAAATAAAAATATTTAAATTGCATAACATATAGTTTATGTTCATTTTATTTTAATTGCATTTTTGCATAGAATTGGCGATAGCAAACGTGCTTAATTTTCATCGAATCAAACTCGTTTCACTCGGGAATGCAAGGGCCGGGAATTTCACGTCGAACGGGCTCGGTTGTTTTAATTTGGGTTTAATTCAGCCCATTATATAATGAGCTTAATTCAGCCCAAGTTAATTCAACCCATTTAATTTGATTAGAGCCTAAGCCCAAGTCTAAGCCCATTAGGATTAGAGCCCATCCAAATTGACCTAGGATTAGCATTATATAAACATAACTAGGTCAGAATTTTAGGAAGAGGAAGACGACAATTTCCAGATATTAGAATTTTTGAGAGAGAGGGAGAGAGAGAGAGGAAGGACAGGCCAGCGCAAGCACCACCGCCCGCGGCGCACCAGCATCGCCGTCCCGTCGCCCACCGCCGCCGTGGGCCACCCGCCGCGTCGCTGCTGCCCTCGCCGGCGCCCGCGCCTCACGCCATCGCCGGAGCTGCCCGGAGTCGCCGCTTCCCCCTTCTCGCCGTCCCTGCCGCACCGCCACCGTCCCAGTCGCCGCGTGCAGTCGCCTCTCTCGCTGTCCCTGCCGCACCGCCACCGTCCCAGGAACCATGTGCAGCTGCTCCTCGCCGCGCCATTGCTGCTGCTTCCTGGAGGACGCCACAAGCCACCGTGCCTGCCCTGCGCTTCGCCACCGTGTCCAAGAACCACCAGAAGCCGTCCCGGTCATCACATACGCGTACCAGCCCTGCTCGCCACCGCCAGAGCAGTCCCCCGCCTCAACCGCGCCGCTGCTGCTGTGCCATCGTCTAGCCGGAGCTCCGTCGACGTGCCGCCGTCCACAGCCACTGTCGCCGGTGTCCACAGCCCACCGGAGATGCCACTCCAGCCGAGCCATAGCCTCACCATCGCCGCCGTCGCCGGAACAGTGTCCAGCAGCTCCGCCCGTGTTGTCGTCGCCGTCCCGACGTGAGCCATTGACGCCGTGCCTTGCCGATCCCGATCCGCAATCGCGATCCCGATCCGCAAAGTTCAATCTCGATCCGAGTTCAAATTTGGCATATTTTCAAATTAGGTAAGTGGATATATTCTGAATATTCTTTTTAAGTATTTAGTTTCCTAATTTGGGTGTTTAAATATTTCGTGAATATCGCGTGAATATTTAGATATCTTTAGATAATGCCTGATATATCCGCAATGTTTGGAAATATTCAAATTAGAAAAATTTCCTAATTTAAGCAACGTATCTGGACGACTATCCGACCTTATCCCTAAGATACGATACGCGGCGATACGGGAAATTATTATCCTATCTATAATCACTTAGATACGATGATAAATTTCATTAGCTTTCCAAGTTTGAATAATCAACTTTCCATCAATATCTACGACCCTGTAGATATGATTGTTAGTTTGATTTTTGTGCCTAATCCAAGTTTGAAACGAATTTGGTGGATCGCGTGGATAGATGATTTGAATTGATTGCTATCCTTATTTGTTTAAATTTCTTGCTTTTCTCAAATAAACAAAAAATTCAAAAATATTAGTTAGAGTTTGAATTAGAATTTTTGCATGTTTAGGATTCTTGAATATATCCCGAAGGATAAGATAAATATCTAATTTAAATTAGGACTTAACGTGGCATGTTTTCCTAATTTAAATTAGGTATTATTTCAAATCCTAACGGATTATTCACGTTATTTTATTATTCCGAATTTTAATCAAAAATCCCAAAAATAAATCATTCTATGGTAGATTAAGTCATCATAGGTTGCATGTTGCCTTAGGTATTTTTGAATTTCGAATTTTAAACAGAAAATACCAAAAATAGAAGTCATTAGGTTGCATGTTAATTTAGGCATATTTTCATTCCGAATTTCATCAGAAAAATACCAAAAATAGTCATTCTTTCGTCATTAGAATTAAGTCACGTCGTCGCATGACATATAGTTTGCATGTCTAGATTGCATTAATTTGCATGTCATATTTTTGCACGTCATTGCATATAGGTTAGATTTCATTTAAATAAGTGAAAATCCAAAAAAAGAAATTGAATGAGTTGCTTTGTTAATTAGAAATCATATTAGGATTGTCTGTATGATTTTTCGCTAACAATGCAGATGCTTGCTGGATTCGAGGTAAGTTGTTCTCCTAAGCTTGCAATTTATTTAATGCTTTGATTTCTGAGTGTTAAATTAGTGGTTTGCGCGCCCGCATGAGCACCTCACATGTTAGTAAATAAGTTAAAATGGACCCAAACTGCCTACCAAAATATTTTTGAACAGAAAAGGTACCAAAAGGGCGTTAGACTAGATCTAGCGTAATCAAGTCCCGGGCTTAGAATCTCTGGTTCGTAGGAATAAAACATATCTCCCTATGTTTTATTTAGGTTTCTAATCAGCCTACCGTAAATTGATTAGTGGCAACTCCAAGCATGAAAACATTTGCATGTTAAGAACTTAAACCCTAAGTTGTGAATTGGTAGGGCTTGGGAGGGTCCGAGTTAAGTTCAATCTTAATAATCCATTAGCCCGAGAAAATTGATAAATTTTTTAAGGGTCGCGACAAAAACTTTTTTATGCAATTTAATGGATGCGTGCATATAGGTAGTAATATTTGGAGTGATCATTGGCAAATTCATTCTTACATGGGCATAACATGTCATTGGATAGATGACAATTGGAGTATTCAAAAAAGAGTTATTGCATTTAGAGTTTTCGATGGTAAGCATATAGTAAATAATATTTATAGAATAATTAGGCAAATTTTAGAAGAATATTATTTGCTTAACAAAATTTTTTCAATTGATTTTGATAATGCCGCGGCAAATACCGCTTCAATTGCCGATTTAGAAAATATTTGTAAACTCGCTTTTGGTGGAAAATTTGTTCACGTTAGATGTGTTTGTCATGTTTTAAATTTATGTGTACAAGATGGTTTGAAAACTCTTAATATTTTTCTTGAACCAATAAAAACGGCGATTCAATTTTTATGGAAACATCCCCAAAAAATGAAAAAATGAGGTAGATTTTGTAGAAAAAATGACAAAAGGCCAAAAAGATTTCCAAAAGATATTCCAACTCGTTAGAATTCCACTTGCTTAGTGAATCTTATGAATATAAAAATTTATTATGTGCATTCATTTCTAATAATCTACCTCAAATTAATTTATACCCACAAGAGTGGGGTATTTGCAAAAAAAAATTAGATATTTTAAAGGTTTTTAATGATGCAACTTATATTTTGTCTGGTGTTTATTATCCTACTACGCATTAATTTTTAGTAGAGTGTATTAATATTGTCGGAGTTTTTTAGGAATATGAAAATTATGTTGAATTACAACATACTATAGTAACAATGAAAATGAAGTGGCTACATTATTATAGTAAAATTTACATTATTTATTTAGTTGCTTGTGTTTTTTATTCACGTTGCAAATTAAATGGTTTAAGTGATTATTTGCATATGTATTATCAATGTATACATTATGATACGGTAAATGTTACAACCATACTAAGTAAGGTTAAAAACGTAGTAATAGAATTATATAATGAATTTTATACTAAATATAATTTAGGTGATATTGGATCTTCTCAATCTACCAAGACATAAAGTTAGAGTACAGGTAAAATTAGTAGAGGGTACCAACTTTTATTACATAGACAAGAAAAAAAACAAAATGGAGTAATAGGAAATATTTATGAATTAGAGATTTATTTAACTGTTTCCTTTGAGTTTACTAATCCGAAGATAGTACAGGTTTTTTAATTTTGGATTGGTAGAAGAGGCACGCAAGCTAATACCCAATCTTTTCTCTTATTGCAAAATAAATTTTTGCAACTCCTTGTTCCACAGTTGCGATCAAACAAGTACTTAGTGCCGGAGGTAACATTTTGGACGAACATCGTTCAAGATTAACTCCAGAATCAGTGGAGGTTCAAGCTTGTGTCGATGATTGGACGAAAACTCAATACCGACAACAAGAGATAGATCGGAATAATAAATCCGAATTCTTTAACAACGGAGATACCACCGGTACCGCTACCGGAATGGGTAGTGACGACTGAGGGTAAAAGAACTGTTGGAGTTGGCAAATATTTCGGGGACCCTTATTTCTCGTACCGGGCATGTCCACGTAAGCTTAGGAAAATCGAAGTATAATCCGACGACATGTGACCCCTGTGCACGGAATACTGGGGTTCAAATAGGCTTAGATTTTGGAGTCATTTTAGGGCATATATATTGTGCTCTTTTTTTTTATAGATCATTGTAACAAATTGTAATACACTTAATGATAATTTATTAAGTTCAAGCCCTCTCTTTCTCTCTTTTTGTCCCCAAATTTGATTACAATTTACATTTTGATTATAATTTATATTGAATAATTCATTATTTCATAATTTCATAATTCATTATTTTTTTTATTTCATAATTTATTTTTTAAAATTTTAAATTATGAACCGAAACCGGAACCAGCTCGGAACCGACCCGGAATCGAAACCGGACCGGAACCGGCTGGTTCCGGTTCATACATGGCCACGAACTGGAACCAGCCGGTTTCGAATCGTGGCCATGACTACTTGTGATCGTGAGCTGGAGAGGACAAGCATGGCTTGGGAAGGAGGCACCTCACTCTGTTTTTTTGACAGAGAGACATGGTCCCGCGTCTCCCTCTGTTTTTGTGCTTTCCGTGCTTTTGACTCGCAATGCTTCGGCCAATCTCCAATTTTAGCCCCAAAATTTTCACATTTTACGTGGAGCGGGGGCACTAGCGGATGAGGCTCTGAATTATCGAAAAATATTCAATTTGATCCTTTGATTTTTTTCGTGCAATTAGGTTCTGAGTTTATATAATAGTTTGTTTGAGTTAATCCTTCCATCAAAATTATGGATGGAAATGTTACTGGTGTATGGTGCTCACTTAAGTGTCAAAACTTTTTTCGCTCACTTAAGTACCACAAATTTGAAAAATCGATCACTTAAGTGCCATCGGCAATTTGTCTTGCCAAAAAAATCCGACGTGAACGCCAGTCGTCATACATGGTATCGCCATGCACTAACATGGACAATTTTTGTAATTTTTTTCTCTCACTTAAGTGCTGCAAATTTGAAAAATCAATTACTTAAATGCCATCGACAATTTACCTTGCCACCTAGGGCCATCACAACCTCACTGCGCAAGCCCTCACCCGTAGCTGGTGATGGCCTTGCCCAAGGCCTTCGTGGCCTTGCTGACCAAGGGCTTGCCCTTGCGGCTGGTGCACAAAAAAAATAAAGAAAAAAAGGAAAATCACAAATTAAAAATCAAATTTTAGAAAATAAATATGAAAAATCCACGTAAAACGATTTGCAAGAAGTGGCACTCAAATGATCGATTTTTCTTCAATGTGGGGCTTAAGCAAGTGAAAAGAAAATTATGGCACTCAAGTGAGTGCCATACGAAAGTTAGGGCACTCGTACTGTTCTTATCCTAGGTTTAATAATCTCAGTAGGAAAATTTCCTTCTGACCAAAACTTTTACCTTGCTTGCACTTCAAAATTAGCTGAAATTGTCTAGCGCTCTTTGGATGATTAAACATTTCTTGATTTATCTGAATTTTCATTCAAACTTGCCTAAGATGAAGGATTAGCTTCTCCATTTTTGTTTCCTTCAGTCAAATTTGCTCTTTGAATGATTAAACATTTCTTGATTTATCGGAATTTTCAATCAAGCTTGCCTAAGATGAAAAATTAACTTCTCCATTTTTGTTTTCCTTCGGTCAAATTTGCCTCAGGTGGAGGATTAAGTTACTATCACAACCACAAAACCCCCTTTGGTCGCACTTTGATGGTATTTCCATGTTTTCTTTTTTGTGGTACTTTCATGTTTTATTGTCTAGTCATGGCATATCTCATATACAGATGCTTCATGAATGAGATAACAGCACTAGATGAGATTGCTATTATTCTGTGGTTGATATGGAAGGCCAGAAATGAGTTTGTCTTTCGAAGAAAACACCCGAATCCGAGAACCTTAATTGAGTCGGCAAGGATTATTACTCAAAATTATAGTAGGTGGAATAAAGCTCAAATCTGTATACTGAACAGAGACTGTTACCTCAGCACTGGAACCCACCGACGAGGAACTCTTTCAAAATCAATATTGATGGATCCTTCCTTGACCATGCAACAGAAGGAGCAGTAGCTGGGATCCTCAGAGACGCGACTGGAACTTTGCTTGACGGCTTCGCTGGGACAGTTCCGGCGACTTCGCCGCTACACACAGAACTGCAAGCGCTACTACAAGCGCTCCAAGCTTTCGTCGCCTGGAAAAACGAGCGCATAGTGCTAGAAACGGACAGTCTTCTGATTGTCACGATGTTGAATGACCAAGGCCAAGTTGGCTGGGAAGATGAAGCTGCTGTCCACGAAGCCCAAATCCGTTTGGCCCACTATAGTAAGATAACTATGGCCCATTGCAACAGAACCGCCAACCAAGCTGCTGATTGGATCGCAAAGGCACAACGTCAAAAATTTCTTTTTTCGTCTTGGCTCATGTATCCCCCCAAACCTTTATGGGAGTTATTATGTTTTGATGCTCCACTGTCGGGTTGTAGACCCAAGAACTCTTAAGTTTCAATCGAAGCACTCCTTTTCGACCACAAAAAAAAAAAAAAAAGTTCAGTGGTGGTGCAAAGTAGTTGCAATTCAAGCCCAACATTTCGGGTATGAAATCCTTATTACAATGCCCCGAGAAGTTTGCTAGCAGCTGGTTGACCTCCCTCATCTTTCGCACTCTCCTATTATAACCACAAAAGCACCCACAAGATGCTAAACAGTCAAAAGCAATGTTTCCTTCTCTTCTCCTACAATAGCACTCCTCCACCATTTCAGTTACCGTAATATCTTTTTTCAGCTGTCTTGTACCTCTCATCCCATAATTGTCGTAGGTTTAAGATCATCGTACTTTCTACCTTGAACCTCTGGTCGTCAAAATTCTCTAACTCGCTCCATAATGAAAGAGAGGTCGACACCATATGGGCATTGAGAGCTAAAGGGGACTCTTCTGTTCTTATCGTGTTAGAGAATATTATTATCATGAAGAAATGGCTTTATAATTCATTTCCAACTCATAATTTGTGTGGGGCCCCTCATGAAAAGAACAGTGATAAATAGTTTTAGATAATCACTTAATCTAAAATCCAAATAAAACTTCAGTAGCCAATTAAAATCAGCTACTATTTCAAGCTTTAGGTTCTATTTATTTCACGAAAAAATGAATAATTTAAAAAATATATTTCTAAAAATGATCGCTTGTATTACTTAAAATAATTAGTCAATGAAATTTTTTTTCATTATAAATAATAATTTATGTTTAAATATTTTCATGAACCGTGAAAATATTTTTTGCCCTCTCATTTTTGTAAACTATATATACAAGTGATCATTTTTAGGAAAATATTTTTTAAATTATTTATTTTCGCAAAAAAAATGGAGCTTTAGTAAGCATAACCCCATGACTACTTAGATCTCCGATGTTAACAAGCATAGGCGAGAAATATAGAAAAAGGGACATCATCAAACTACGGCAGCATGGAATTGGTGGCTAAAATATCAAATTTGATGGTGCTGAGTCTGAATAGGATCAGATTGCAAGATGAGAAGCAGAGTGCTAGTATTTCCGTAGCAAATCACGGTCACTTAGTCTGCCGTGATTAGGAAAATTAAACATGTATTCATTCTCAATGTACGTTAAGCGGAGAACGTGGGGAACAAAAAGACGAACTCCTTTCTTATTTCAACACAAAAGAAAGACTTTTTACATTCTTTAGTTGACATGGATCAGTTCTCGGAAAATAAGATCTGATGTTGATTCCTTGGTTCCAGAAATCCAGGCTTCGAGATTCTTGAAGCTAGGTCGATTAGGAAGCTTTTGCAGATTTGGACAGTTCACAATGTGAAGTATCTCCAACGATCCTAGACCACCTGGAATCTCAAAAAGCTTAGGGCAATCATTCAAATGAACTTTCTTGAGCTTACTCAAGTTAGTCAGATCAGGCACCTTCGCCAATGATGGAAGTTCCACGAGCTCTAATGTTCTCAGGTTTTCCAAACTTTCGACACCTTGAATCTCTGTTAACTCATCACAACCAACAATGACCAAATCTGATAACGCTTTCAAATTTGAAAGGTCATTCGTCGTTTTAATTCTTCGGCAAAGCTTGATACCTAAGTATGACAAATTTGTTGGAAGCTTAGGTAGGCATTGCAAATTACGGCACTGGAGCTTGAGCTTCTTCAGTTGAGAAAGGAGAACGAGATCGGAAGATAGGGTTGCAATATAAGGAGAAGACAACTTCAAGATCTCGAGCATGCATAGTGTTCCAATCCACCGAGCACTTGGAGCTGCTTCAAGTTTAGAAGGACCCTCCAACTTAAACCATAAAGTCAACCTCAAATTTCTCAAACTTAATAGGTTCGAGAAGTTCGGCAAAGTCTCCATTGAGGTGGTTTTACAACATAGATTGACCAGACTTTCCGGAAGCCGAGGCACCGCCGCAATACTAGGGCTACCCAATAATAGAATTTTCAGAACTGGTAGATTCCCAATATTAATAGGAATTTCTGCAAAAGTGCCCCATGCCTCTAGCACTTCGAGTTTCTCCAAGATTCCAATGGCGTTAGGTAGTTTTCTCAAGGGGCATCTCAGCTTTAATACTTTCAAATTTTTCATGTTCCCAATTACTTCAGGTAACTCCTGCAAATTCAAACTCGATACATTCAACTGAGTTAGTGAATTGAAATTTTCGATCGACTTAGGCGGTTGAGTCAAGTGGCTATCCACTAATGAAAGATTCACTATTGATGCTGTGCAACCAACGAAATTGAACTTATTCAGTAATGCACACTTGTCCAAGCTGAGAACTTCCAGTTTCTTCATCCTTCTCCATTCAGGGATCTCTTCTATAGCTGTAGAGTCAAGAAGAAGTTCCCTCAAAGATTCCAATGCCCCCATCTGGTCTGGTAGCTCTCGGAGATTACAACAATCCTTCAAGTTTAAGAAGACTAACTTCTTAAGTCGACTAATCGATGGATCAATTTGAACCAAACTCTCACAACTTTCGAGAATCAGTCGCTCTAAATTCACATGAAAAGACAAGTCTGGGGTTTTACGCAATTTCATGCATCCGGTCAGATTTAGGACCTTCAAAGTCTTAGCCAACTGAAAAGAAGACAACATTGGTCTTCAAAATAAATTAAAATTACATACAACAAAACAACTCACACTGATTTTAACTGAAATCATACCTTGATGTGGCTCCATCCTTCCCATTTTTCTGTGATTTTACTCATTGACAAATCAAGGATTAGTATCTTCCTCATGGAGAAATTGGTCAGCATAAAAAACTTAGGACAGTAATTCCATGAAAGCCATCTCAACTCTGGAAGGATAAGTGGGCCAAATGTGGTATGAACAAAATTTGAGCACCGGTGGTAACATAGGAAATCACCCACTTGAGTTAGGATAGACTTTGTCCTTCCATCAAAGTCTTTGCTATCCAATTGAAGGAACCTTAAATTTGAAAGACTAGCTAGGCATTGTTTTATCAAGGAGTATTGAGAGATTTCATCAAGCTTGAGACATATTGCTTCGATATTTCCAATTCCATGAACATCATCTCCTATCTACCAAAATAGAAACAGAAAATGAAAGTTAGAAAAAACAATGTTTTACCACATTAATCTTCTTCAAGGGGAAAATAACTATATCTTTTCTCCTAATGTTGAAAATAATTGATAAACAACTTATGTAAGTGCACAGGAAATAAATCAATTTTGATAAAAACAAAATCAAAATGAATATGTTGTGACCAATATCCTTCAAAGGAATGAAGTTGTATGATTTTACCTGCATTTTCTCCAAAATCTCCGATGCTTGTGCATGAGTCCACACCCATTGTTGCTTCTCTGGTTTCTTACCGCTTTCTTGTTGTATAAAATTTCTTCCAATATCTCTTAACCAATCATGCATCCACAGTCGGTTATCTTCTCTAATCTTTATCAAAGATCTTTGCTGGAGGGTGTTAAGAGATTGTTGAGGAAGAAACTTACAGCTTTCCCACATGCAAATCACAATTCTTTTATCAATCCCAATGAAAAAACAAGCCACATCCAGAAATATCTTTCTTTGGTCTTCATTTAAAGCCTTCAAGCTTATCATCAACTTCCTTTGAACATCCTCATGGGGAAATTCTTCTAGCTCCTTTAATGTGGCATCCCACTTCTCTATGCTTTTTCCAGATAAAAGAGAACCTATAACTTCAAGAGCTAAAGGAAGACCACCACAGATATTTACTGCTCTTTCGGAGTGAAAGATGTATTGCTCTATGGGATAATCTCTTCTAAAGGCATGTTTGCTAAAAAGTTGAAGAGAATGATCAAAATCCATACTAGTAAGTTCATAAGTCCAATCAACAAGTGTAGGCACATTGAGAATTCCCCGATCTCTAGTTGTAATGATAATCTTGCTTCCCTTACCAAACCACTCACGCTTCTGCACGAGTGCATCAAGTTGACTTGCTTCGTCAACATCATCAAGTAAAAGAAGCACCACTTTAGAGCATAACCTTTCCTTGATCACCTTTTTTCCTTCCATGATATTGTTGATATCAGGCCATCTTATTTTTAGAATATTCGATATGAGCTGATTCTGCAAGCGCGTAATCTCTGTTTCTCGTATGTTAGAAAGGAAGCAACAATCAGAAAAATCATTAGAAAGCTGATTATACACTATTTGGGCAAGAGTCGTCTTTCCAATGCCACCGATACCATGAATTCCAACAATCTTTGTTTCATGGTCGTGTGTACGTATCATCCTCATGATTTCATCCACATGATTGTCTATTTCAACTAAGCAATCGGATACTTCCAAGTAGGTGGTTTTCAACTCAGTCAAAACGTTATTGACAACTTCTTTTACAAATTCACCTTTACCTCTGATAGAATTGGAGGAAAAAGCATCAAGACATTAGGTTTAGCAAAACAGGATAATGCATCTCTAACAACTAGACCGCAAATGATAGAATTAAATACCTATTGGGCATGCTTTGGAGGTCCCATCCCTTTAGTGCTCCAACCTCACTGAGGGCAGCCTTCCACTTGTCAATAGTCTCATCATCAAACCGCTTCTTGTTTGCTTGAGAAACAATGGCATTGCTGTAGTGCCCAGTCTGGTATTTTACTTCGGATGGTGTGACATCATAGAAAATGGGCATGATCTTATGTCTCCTTGTGTTCTTGCTCTCCACCATCTTGACCAACTCCCTGAGGCACCAGGGACTGTCCGCATATCCTTTGGAAAATATTGGTATGGAGATCTTTGACTGCTCAATAGCTTGGAGAAGCTGGCCACTGATCTCTTCTCCAATGCGGAGCTCTTCATCATCTTTATATGCTCGAATTCCAGCATCAGTCATGCTGATGTGAAGGTAATCAGTAATGTCACTACGGGTATCTGGTCCTCTGAAGCTCAAAAATACTTCGTAATCATATCTTGATAACTTTTCTATTTCCTGATTATTAGAAGAGGTGTTCAACATATTTATTTGTTCTCTATACACGGTCTCCCTGTAAGCTGCGTTCAGCACAAAAGATAAAAAATAGTAGCAACTACTGTCAATGAGAAGTTCAACCACAAAGGTTTGAGCAAATTCTCCGCGAAACAAGGAATTTAAAATGCAACGCAAAAATGCCAACCACGTGCAGGATGATGAGGCTAATTTCTATTAGAAGCAAATGTAGAGATAAGTTTAAAGTCATTATAAAAAAGTATGGTGTGGCTGATTTCTGTCAGAAGCAAATGTAGAGATCTCCTTAAAGTAATTGTATCAAAACCCCATCCACAATTGCACATGCTTTTTTCATGGCAAAGTTTTAGACCCGGTAGCGACGAAAGTTAGATCCGTCTAAAATCTATCAGAAGGAAACCGAAAAGAATGCTCAATTATAAGTTTTGGTACACAAATCACTTTTTTGTGTTGTTGCTTAAGCAGATCTGTGTGGAAATTTTCTAGGGAGATAATAAGTGTCAAACATATCTTAGTGTCACACCCCAAATCCTACAAAAATAGGGGTAGTGACGCGGCTGTCCTTCCTCTCAAAGGACAAAGCCTCAAACCTTACCAAAAATATCAATTCCCAAAAGTCCCTATCAAAAGAGCTCTCGAACTATCGGCCACTAACCGAGGAACCTGAAAAACACAAAAGATTAATGGAATGAGCTACCACGGCCCAATGAATAATACATTTCTTCCAAGTGGATCGAACAATCACTATGCATCGTTATTTCACCATCTCAAATTCAATATACAATATATGTAAACCATAAAAAATGTATGATAGCTTTCCAACAAAACTCTATACGTACAAGATCAGTCCTCAAACTTACTCAACAATAACAAACAACCATCAATGGTCTATTCCATTGATTAATCTCATCAATCACAAGTCGATGGTCCATTCCATTGACTAATCTTATGCTCATCATCGAACTATGGTCACGTTTAACGCCATGACAAGGCGACTAAGTTTACCCCCCTTGGCTAGGTCTACCACCTATATAGCCGGCGATTCGATCGACCTATAAGGATGTCCTAACAGTATGCATACTCCCCCCTCAATGGGTTCTCGTCATAGCGATATGAGCCATATCGACCAAAACGTCTCTCCAACGCACAATCAACACCAGAAAGTTATTTCATAAACCGATTTTACAAACCGAATCAAATAACCTTTCACAATTCCATTTATCAATTAATATGCATTTCATAAAACATTTCGTAATCAATACAAACTACTTTTGGAAATTCCTTTCACTAAACATTTAACCAAAATATTCACAATTGGTCATTTTAGACCACTTCATGAAACATTCTAAATCCCTTTTCAATCGACTAAAAATGTAGTGAAAGTTCGATTCAATTTATGCAGGAAATATGCTCTTAATAACTCATACTATGTTAAAACTCTACCATTTTCAAGACATGAGTTTGTAAATTCATGGAAGAAATAGTACCACTCACCTGGGACTGCCCCAAAACAAACAACAATGCTCACTCGAACCAATGATCTCATAATCCTAACAATTAAACGAGAATCGATGTCAAAATCAAGTAAAATACCACGATAACTACGAAACGGCTAAATGATGCTTAATCGCTAACGAAACTAGTCAAAGGCGCCCACAAATCGCTTGTCCAAAGCGATTATCCAAAACCTTACGCAACGCAGAGCTTAAGCGCGAAACTTAGTTGTGCCAAAACTCTTTTCTTCGAACCCCGTTTCGAGTGAGTTTATAGTCAAAAGAAAGCCCATTCAAATAACTACAAGAACCCTAGCTTGGCCGACCTAAACTCGGGCCAAAAAGCGACAAAAATCGGCATGAAAGTTGCTGATCGCGCACTGTTCACCTCGTGCGATCAACTTGAAAATTTTGTTTCAGGCAAACCGTAAGTCCAAATCGAGTTCCATATAATCCCATGGCTCCACGACACCCTAAACTACCAATTCTATATATATACGTGGCTCAACGACTCAAAAATCAAACTACGCGGCTTGAATTTCACCTAACTCCGAAATTTGAGCCCTAACCCGAAAATTACTCCAATTAAACACATAATCGGCTTGATTACTCACCAGGCGTTGCTATTCGTAGTTGATTCAACTTGTTAGGACGTTCGGATTGTGGACGTGCGGAAATTTTCTTCTCTCCCTCTGTTTACCCTTTTCCTCTCTTCTACGCGATCGAGCTCCTCTGACTTCTGGTTTAAGCTCTGCCGCTTACTGCTTCTTCTTTCCTTTCTTTAAGCTTCCAATGCACGATTTACTGGAGGGTGAAGAAAATGGGCTAGTTTATGGCCCATATATTACACTTAGAATTCTAGGTTAATTGTCTTTTGCACAGAGATGCTTCTAATTCTTTACTTACTGTTTGACCTATTGGTTTGTTATGCCATGAGAGATTGTCTTTTGCAAAAATACTCTGCTCAGCTATCCTAGCCTCTCTCTTTAGTTTCATCCATGTATATTAGACAAATTCCAGAAATTTATCTCTGAATATAATGGGAAAACTTTGCAATCAAAGATGTTATAATGGCCACTAAAACGTGGCTAACGTATTAGTACTTTGTAGGAAAATTAGTCGGATTTTGGTTAAAGCATATTGTCGCAACCTCCCCGAACCGGCCCCGCCGCTTAAGTGGTCTGGCTAATGGATTGTTAAGTCTAAACCTAGCTCAGGCTCTCCCAAGCCCATATCAACTCGTGACTTAAGATTTACGTTGTTAACATGCAAATCAATTTCATCTAGAAATAACCACTAGTCAGTTTTTGGTTGGTGGATTAGATACCCAAGTAAAGCATGAGAGAAATACTTCACTTCTATGAACGAGAGATTCAATGGGTACGGGGACTTGATTACACTAATTGACCAATTAATGTCCTCTCGGTACATAACCTTGTTAAATTACCACCTAACGTGTTCACATTAATTGGTAGTCTTGAAATTCCATTCCTAACCAAGTTAGAGAAAGCAACAATCAACAAATGAACCTAATATGTATAATCGACCACGTGCAAGGTTAAATTAAACGCGCAATTCAAAGTGTGTGAATCAAGCAACGTGCAATCAAACATAACGCTAATCACACAAAGAGTGCAAAAAGGGGCAATTCCAAAGCCCAATTTTCAATTTCTAATTTTTTGAAATTTCTTAGTTTTTTTAATTTTAATTTTATTTTTTTGAAAAAATATTTTTTTAATATTAAAATAAATATAAAAAACGGACCGGGTTGGAGGTGACTGTGAGGGCCCAATTCGGAATAAACCTACAATTCAAATAAAACAATAAAAAAAAACACCCAAGCTCACTAGGAGTAAAAGAACAAATAACAATTTAGCCCCATTCCCAAATTCGGCACACTCACGAAATGCCCTAACACCTAAAAGACCGACTCTAGTAACTAAAAGGCCCAAAACCATTAAAACGCAATAAACCTAAAATCAGCGCAAATACCAAACGAAACCCAACCCGGTTAGACCCACACGCTTGACCTAACTTGGGGCTGCCGACCCGACTCACTTGAAACCCTAGCGCCCGCGATCCGCATGTCCGACCCCACTTTAGCAATTTCTTTTCTAATATTTTTCTTTTCCCCCTTTTCTTTTTCGTTTCTTTTTCTTTTCTTATTTTCTTTTCTTTCCCTTCTAGACGTCTTCTTCCTATTGCCTAGAAACTAATACATGAAGCCCAGAACAATAGAACACCAACTCTTGCTTCGCGTTCTTGCTACCCAAAAATTTGTAACGTTGCGCATTTGTTCTAAAACACCAGAACTTCAATAATAATAACGACGTCATATGCTCAACAACAATGGCACTATCTCGCACTACCAAACCAACCATCAGAGTAAACAAGTCTTACCATCATCCGTCGCAATGCCTGGCCAAACACATCACATACGAAGCTACATTAGCAAAGAACACAGAAGACGGAAGAACGAAAAAGCACAAACATGGAACAGCGAAAGCATTTGTTGTGAACAGTATGGTCCGGGGAATCACATAACCCAACCCCATCTTCAGGCATCACAAACCAACATACATCCTGACATTCCAACAAACCGGACTCGAGAAAAAAGTTCACGGATCTAGTTGATGCATTTCAGCAAACACATGGTGTGCAATAATGGAAAGGAAACCCCCTGACCCAAACAGCTCACGAAATCGACCCAAACTCAAAATGTAGTGAACAAGCCATGCTCAACATCAACTCAGAAATGGTTCTTTCACACCGAACGCGAGCACAAACGAAGAACACTAAATCCCGACCTCGATTGAACCGAGACAGGGCGAAACTGAGTAACAATCATGGTGACGAAGAACGAGAGCTCAGTCGCCGGAAGTGGCCCTACCTAGCTCAGTGACGGCGAATAGAGGGCGAACTTGGGCTTACTCCGGTCGCCTCGCACGCCTCCGAGCCGGGATCCTCGGGGAATCGACCTAAAAGCCCAAGAAAAAAACAAACCAAAACCTACCCGCGGCTTTGGCTCAGGCGAGGGAAAACATCAAACGAGCGCCTCGTCAACGAAGGCTCGGGCGCGGTGGCTGTCGGAGGAACGGGAGAGTTGTCCATGGGGAAAAGGTCCTCTTTTGTCTTTCTCTTTCTTTTTTTTTAATTTTTATAATGACTTTTTTAAAGGAAATAAAAATAAAATAGAATAAAAGGAAAATGTGTTCCATTAAATTCTATTAATGCAAATGCGCCTAATATTTATATGCAATGTAATTTAATGAAAATATTTTTATTTAGAGGTTAAAAATTAACTCCAAATTTTATGTGCAATTAAACTCTAAATAGATAGTCAAAATTTAGGTGTAAACACGTATCAATTGCATTGACGAGTGAAATCAAGTGTCACTTAATTTCTAACGGTAGCGAACTACACCAATCATTAGTGGTTTGCTGGACTTTCCTCCTTTTTTTTGTCTTTTTGGGCAAACTAAGAGATTGGACCCTCTGTGTCCCCTACAAAAACACCTTATTCTTACAGCAGTACCTGAACTTCAAGATTTAAATCCCTGGCTTATATATCCCCTTCTAATAGTAGACTTTGACAGACTCATGACGCAAAAGCATACAGATTTAGCTTGAACGTAGCTCGAATAAGCTCGTGAAGTATTAGAGAAGATTTGAAAGCGTTGTTGAAGCTGCGAAAAAAAAATTGAAGGCATTGAAGCTTGCGAAAGCGTGCAATTAGAGGGGATAAGTCAATCCAAAGCATGCGAAACAAGTATCCTTGTCGCTAGTGATTAGCAAAAACTCTTCCTTTCTCTTCAAAGCATCCATCCACTAATGAAAAAAACACTGTCATATCAATCATGTAGTTGTGGATGTTGATATGTGATGAATATAAAAGCTGTAAGTGACGTACAGAAGAATGTGTGATTCAAAATCTAAATGTTGTTCTGTCCTCTCCTATGTTTCTCTCTTGTGTACTTAAGTTTTAAGGCCGTGATCCTCCCGTCTATTTTCTGTTGCTCTGATAATTCTTTTTTCTTGAATTGCTTATGTACCGCCCCAGCTAAAAACAAGAATCGAGTAAAATGAAATCAACTAATTCCACTCATAGTAGATCAAGATTTAACATGTCAAGCTACATGACAGAAAGCGAGAATCAATCACCGATCACAGTAAATCTTCTATCTTACACTTATAAAAGAATAAATCGATGCATGCATGGCGAAAATAACTTAGAGCGAAAATACTGGAAGTAGTGGTGATACTGAAGGACAGAATGTGACAACGGCGAGCCTGAATAAGATGGAGGCAACAAGATAAGAAGCAATGAAGAAATGGGTCTTGAGTGCCGCCTGCACTTATCCTCGTAATTCTTCAGTGCTGGTTCTTGAGTGCTGCCTGCACTTGGAGAAAGAAGAGAGGAACATCCCTTTCTTGCTTGTCGGGGAACAGAAAGGGGACAACAACCCTTTTGAAAATTCCTTTGAAAGATTAGTTTTTGTTCATTTGTTGTCCCAGCATTTGCTATTTACATTCTGTCTTTTAGCACTGGTCCCACTAATTGAAGTAAGCTTTTATGGGAGAGATGGTCGGCGACTGAGTCTAGTTTGAGAGATACCGAGGTTTACCGACTCACTGAGGAGGGCACATCTATAGTAGTGGCAACAAAATGGAAGGTGTGATTGAATGGGCTTTGGTGGATAGCCCTAATAAGCCATCGGAGTACATATGAAGATTATGAGCTGGAACTGTCAAGGGTTGGGCACACCTTTGACAGGTCAAGCGTTGAGAGCCCTAATGGCTCAACAAAGGTCCGATATTCTCTTTCTTATGGAGACGAAGAATAAAGATTATGTGGTAAATCGCATCAAAAGGAATCTAAACTTCCAGCACTGTTTTGTGTTGAATCCTATAGGGATTGCTGGAGGAGTAGCGGTACTATGGACTGATCTGGTGTCTTTGTATGTGGAATATGCAACCGAAAGGTTGATTAACTTGACTTGTGAGGAAAGCGCAAGCAACAGAACCATGAGGCTCACGTTCGTACATGCACCAAATGTGTTTCAAGAGAGACTCGCGTTATGGGAGAAGTTGAAAGGCCTTAATTCCAGCATCCCCCTTCCATGGATTTGTCTCGGGGACTTCAATGAAATCTTATATCATTGGGAAATGGTTGGGAAGAGGATGGCAGAGCATTATCGATTGGTAGCATTTCAGGATTTCCTGAATGATAGCTCGCTAATGGACTTAGAATGTAAAGGGTGTGCATACACTTGGGCGAATAATAGAGAGGGAGATGCATATGTTAAAAAAAGATTGGATAGAGCCCTATGCAATGTGGAGTGGAGAGTTTTATTTCCTAGTGCTGAAGCTTATGCCTTGCCGGCTATTGGATCGGATCATAGCCTCATCTTGGTTTCTTTACGTCCCAAGATTACGAGAAGGAGAAAAGTCTTTAAGTTTGAAGCATTTTGGCTCAAGGACGAAGAGTGCAGTAGCATAGTAAGGACAGTGTGGAAATCCCCTGAATTGGTACATGCTGATTTATTGAGTAAACTAAAGAAAGTTTCAGGGGAGTTGGCTAAGTGGAGTGGGACAAAATTTTCGAATGCATTCTGGCAAATTAAGTTGCTGAAACTGGAACTTCAAGATATTACTAATTGTAGCCAAATTGGCTTGGACAAAGAAAGGGTGGAAAGCATTATAGGGCAAATAGAAAAATTATGGCAACAGGAGGAAATGTTTTGGGGAACGAGATATCACATCAATTGGCTGAAATGGGGTGATAAGAATACCAAGTTTTTCCATGCTACCACGATTCAAAGAAGACAATGCAACAGAATTACAATG
Source organism: Syzygium aqueum (assembly GCA_031216185.1). Taxonomy (NCBI): domain Eukaryota; kingdom Viridiplantae; phylum Streptophyta; class Magnoliopsida; order Myrtales; family Myrtaceae; genus Syzygium; species Syzygium aqueum. The sequence goes on along the minus strand of CM062235.1, from coordinate 13,762,675 downwards.
CTGAAAATGCCAAATGGGGAGTGGAGTCGAGATCCCATAAGGCTGAAAACAGCAGACGATGGATTTCTTTAAATCCCTTTAAAGTATCGAAGGTGCCAGAAATTTCCAACCAGTTGTGGATCAATGCCCATGCCTAGTTTCGAATGAAATGAGTTCTTTCTTGACTTCACCAGCAACAATGGAAGAAGTAAAAGAAGCTGTTTTTGGCATGGGGGCTACTAAAGCCCGGCCCCTGGCCCAGACGGAATGAATGATCACTTCTACCAACAACATTGGAAAGATATAAAGGAAGATGTGCTCAGCACGGTGCAGTTCTTTGACATAGGTACATTTGATCCCATCGTGAATAGACTCATATTTCATTGATCCCAAAAGTCCCAAATCTGGGAACCTTAGACCAATTTCGCCCTATCAGCTTGTGCAATGTTGTTTATAAGATTATTTCCAAGATTATGGCAAATCGTCTCAAACCTTGGTTACCATAAATAATTGAAATGGAGCAAAGTGCCTTTGTGAAGGGGAGGCAAATCCAGGATAATATCATGATTGTACAAGAAGTCTTGCATCAGCTCAGAGTTAGAAAGAGGAAAAAGAAGTTTCAGGTGGTGCTTAAACTTGATATGAAAAAAACCTACGATAGAGTGGAATGGTATTTCTGGAAGCTTGCTTGTTGAGAATGGGCTTTAATGTTAAATGGGTTTCCTGGGTAATGCAATGTGTTACAACAGTTCCATTCGGCGTTAAGTTTAATGGGGAACCTCTCCCTTATTTTCAACCCACACGAGGAATACGATAGGGTGACCCATTGTCCCCATACCTATCTATAATTGTAGCAAATGTGCTCTCTTGTCTCATGAGGAACGCAGTGGAGGAGGATAGATTTAAAGGAATCAAACTTAGCAAGGATTGTCCCACATTAACCCATTTGTTATATGCCAATAACTCCATATTTTCTTGGAAGCAAGAATCACAGAATATTAGACACTAAGGGTATAAATGGAAACCATTCTGCTCCAGAAATCAAATTCTTACAAGAAATTGATTTCTAAAGGAGAAACCTATTTGGTAAAACATGACTAATTCCGCTTTAGAAATTGATTTCTGGAACAGAAATCTATTTTGATTTGTTGATTTTTTTTTGCATCTAAAAAAAATTTAAATTTTACTCAAAGTGGGTGGCCAGAAGTATTATAAAGTCATTCCGTAAAGTTTTGAAATTTTTGATTTTTTTAATTTTTTTTGGGCATCTAAAAAAATTTAAATTTCACTTAAAGTGGGTGGCCACAGGTATTCTAAGCCATTTTGGGAAGTTTTGAATTTTTTATTTTTTTATTTTTTTTTTTTATCTTTTTAGGCACTTTAAAAATTTTAAATTTTACTCAAAGTGGATGGCTAAGGTATTCTAAACCATTCTGTGAAGTTTTGAAATTATTTACTTATTTTTATTTTTTGGGCACCTCAAAAAATTTAAATTTCACTCAAAGTGGGTGGTCACAGGTATTTTAAGTCATTTTGTGAAGTTTTGAAAATTTTTATTATTTTATTATTTTTTTTGGGCACCTCAAAAAATTTAAATTTCACTCAAAATGAATGGCCACAGGTATTTTAAGTCATTTTGTAAAGTTTTGAACATTTTTATTATTTTATTATTTTTCTTTTTTTTGGGCACCTTAAAAAATTTAAATTTTAATCAAAATAGGTGGCCACAGGTATTTTAAGCCATTTTGTAAAGTTTTGAAATTTTTTATTTTTTTTTGGCACCTCAAAAAATTTAGATTTCACTCAAAGTGAGTGGCCACATATGTTTTAAGTTATTCTGTGAAGTTTTGAAATTTTTGATTTTTTTATTTTTAAAAATATTCACTAAATTTCATAATTTCCTGAAATCTGACTCTTTTTAAGCCATTTTCTGGAAATTTTCATTAATTTTTCTAGAATTTTTCAATTTTTATGCATTTTCTGAAAAAAAAAATTGTGAGAAAATAGAAAGAATGCATTCCAGAATCAAGAAGTTACAAAAAGTAGCTTCTCTTTTTCTTGCCAAAAACTCATTCTGAAATCAAGAATGCATTCTGAAAAAAAGTATTTTTAACAAACGCATTTTTATTACAGAATACAAAAATCTCTCCAGAATGCATTCCGAAAATTTTTTAACAAACGTTAGAACAATTTCAAAACAGAATTTTTATTTCGGAATGCATTCCATGCTCACTCTTACATCCCCCGGTCTTCCAATGAAGATTTTTGAGACATCATCACAGCAATGGGTAGCTCATAAGTAGCTGGCGATCGATGCCGACCAACGTGAACACGATTCATTGAGTAGTCGCCCTATAAAACGCACAGCAACTTCTGTGAGTGGATAGGTTTGGTGGGTCTCACACATCAAGCCACTTTCATGAACTCGACGACCACCAAGCCTCCCTAAGAATCGATTCCACGTTCTTCAGTAAGACCATTGCAAATTTAACAAGGAGTTCGATTTATTAAACTATTACAGACAACGCGAAAAACCGACTTCGACAAGGGTAAATCAATAGAGAAGGAAAAACAAACGAATACCCTCTTTGTCTCTCGGCTGAATCGACAACGAAATGCAGTGCAATCAGATTGTGCGCACAGAAGACAGCTTCAGATGGATGAGATCATGACACCCATCAATTTCACAACTCAAGAGAATACGTACCTCAATTCAAATCGTAAATACCGATATAAGGCCTCATCACCGACCCGATCCACAACTTATTATCCCTCTCTTCAACTTCACTGATGAACTGCAAGGTCTTCCCCTCCGTGTCTTCCACTACTTCCAGAATTTCTCCCTCCTTGCCCAGCTTGACAGCGATGGCATCAGCTTTCCCTCCCACAAACAGCGAGTGCAGCTGTTGGAAGCTGATCGGCAGCCTTAGAGCAAAATTCCCAATGAGCGGATTGGAAAGAAGGAACCTCCCGATCGGTCCTTTCTTGGCATGCAAGCCGACCCAGAACTCGCCTCTGGAGTTCCTCCTGACATTGTCTGGGTAACCGGGCAAATCAGCAAAGACGTCAAACTTTCCTGCATCAGGGCCCTTAAGCCAAAGCCTCAAGATTCGGCAAGTAGCAGTTTCTGCCACCAGCAGAAACAAACCGTCTTCGCTCAATGCTACTCCATTGGCAAAAGCAAGTCCTCGCAAAAGGACTTTTAGTTCCTTGCTCAACTTATCATATTTCATCAACCGGCCAGATTTGTCTCCACTTAGACATGAATTCATGAATTGCCTGGAAACACAAATTATCAGCGATAAGTAGCTCCTTGTAGGCATCAATAGACATCACTGAGAACTAATTACAGTATTGTTTGCTCAGTCATTATAAGAAAAAGTTGGGTGCTGCAGTGGAGGTGTGATTCTGTGACTACACAGAAAATCAGTTAACTGGAGACACTGATATGAATAACTTCCATATAACAATTGGTTATCTCGTTACCACGTCCTAACCATGTGAAGATCAATAAAGATAGTTATCATGTTGAGCTATCCCACATTATTATGAATACAAGACTCATCAATATCCAGACATCTTTCTCTCAGTATTCATGCTGTCTGTGTCTTACTTACCTTCTGTGGAAAGTTGTGCTCGAGTCTGTGAAGTAAATCACGTCTTCACTCTCATCAATATCCATATCATTGGTGAACCGTAAGGGTTCGCCTTCAGCTTCATTAGCCACTAGAGTGGCCAAACCACCATCTGGACCCACCACCATCAGCCCGAAGTATGCATCCGCAATATAGAGATCTCCAGTTTTCTTATCAAACCGGAGTCCTAGAGGCCTCCCACAAACATGCTCCAACTCCGGTGCAAATGGGCGAATGCATTCATCCCTAGTAGCACAAGGCCAAGTTGGTGACATTGCGGGCAAAATAAGCAAGAGGAAGCACAATATTACAGGAAATTTAATGAACTAGTGCTGACACTGAAATTGGTTTTTGTTCTGTAGCCCCGACAACTTATCGAATTAGGAACGTTAGCACTCATGTGCTCTGTCCCTATGTTATAAATTTTTACCAAAGTGAATGAAAATGAAACTTTCTAGAGACAGTTAGCAGCAGCAACAGAACTTCCAATGTTGGGGCTCTCAAATTCAATGCGAGTTACCATGAAACCCAAAAGGAACAAGTACTCAACAAGTCAGATTTCGATGATGGCTAATCTGGTTGGCCCATTTATGCATCATCCTTGTGAGGGCCATGCTAATCTTCTCCATCATTCCAAAACGATCAATCTCTCCGGAGAGACTAATCTGATAGCAACTTGATAAAAAAACTCTATTCAAACTAGAAAAAGGTCATCAGTCCAATCTAACGAACGCCTTATTAGCTGCATTTGTTACTTGGATTGAAAGAGATACACACCACAGCTGAAAAGCACACACGGGGTTAATTTGATGTGATGGACTGAATCACTTACTGTGCAAAAATGACAGAAATCTGCATACTTTCTTTTAGAGTTCACCATAGTGACGCATGATTTGCAAATGTGATTAATCTAGTTTTCGCATTTGCAGTAAACAAACCACAAAATCGTCAACCAGGCTTTGGACGACATTTATGCGCACAATCAAGAGTCCGGTCTTTTCCGCTCGGTCTGATTAAGCATTTGCGATACGGCATAGAATCTCACCTCAAATAACAAAAAAAAAACAAAGAACGAGTAACTAACATGGATATTGCCCTAAATTTATCTCACATTTCTCGCCAACAGCAGCAAGTGATGCTTAGCATATACTAAGATTGCTTCACAAATTAGTATACTAAGCGGCGTGGCCGACTGCATTTGTACAAATTGGTCATGTTCTCTGCTATGTTATGTTACTCAAATATATGAAATTTGGTGAATCGAGATAAGGCCAACATACTGCACGCCAGCAACGGAAGTAAACCAGGACGATCGAACATGTCAACAACGAAGAGCAAAAATCACTATTTCGTTATAGAAAATAAGGCGAAAGAAAGACCAAGTCGAGCACTAGCAGACCAGCGGCTCAACGTCGTACCTCTGAGAGGAAGTGAAAGCGAAGTCGACCCACCCGCGCTCGTCGCCCTCCCACTTCAGGACCCGGCCGTCGGCGACGCCGGTGTACGGGCCACCGCCGCTCGGGTCGAAGGCGAGGCTCTCGGGCCCGAAAGCCCCGGTGACCGGCACCACCCTGGAAGCGTGGAGGCTGTCTTGGGCTCCCGGGACCGGAGGCGGGTGGAGGAGGTGATGGGTCGTCGGCGGGTTCAGAGCCAGGACAACGGCCACGATTGCTAGCGCCGTCGCGGCTACTCCGAGCTTCGAAGCCATGGCGGTGATCAAGAACAGTGCTGCTGTCGCTGCAAGTGAGAGGCTGGTGAAGGAAGTGAAGCGAGTCAAAACGGAAGTGCAGTCAAACCGACGGGGCTTCTTCCCAGAAAGGAAGGAAGGAAGGACTGGTGCTGGTACATTGCATACGATTTACCTAACTTCCATTATCGAATAATTTATGGATCGTCGAACGATCACCTAACTTCCATTGTTAAATAATTCATTGATCAAATTTGTTGGGAAAATTCATTCGATTTAAAAAGTGAATCAATCCTCATTTTGTATGTTTAATAGTGCTCCAAAAACACTTGTCAATTTTATTTTTTTGGTGGTTTAGAAGATGGCAATGCACTTATCAACCTAACTAAAATTAAAATCAGACTGATGTCCGTATTTTGTAGCTCATCAATAAAAGGTGTTGGGGAAGATTTTCTCGGGTAAGAGAGGGTGGAAAACACGACACTTTTATTATAACTGTGTTGGTGGAGTTTGTACGGTGAAAACTTGGCTATTTAGGGCTCGAATGGTAATCATTCTGCTCCAAAAATCAAATTTTTGCCAGAAATTGATTTACGAAATTCTTGCCAGAAATTGATTTTTGGAGGAGAAATCTGTCTGATAAAACATGACTAATTTTGCTCCAGAAATTGATTTCTGGAACAGAAATCTATTTTTATTTTTTTTATTTTTTGGGCACCTAAAAAATAAATTTCACTCAAATTAGGTGCCCAAAAGTATTCTTAGCCATTTTTTGAAGTTTTGACATTTTTGATTTTTTTGGGCACCTAGAAAAAATTAAATTTCACTCAAAGTGGATGCTCAAAGGTATTCTAAGCCATTTTGTGAAGTTTTGAAATTTTTAACTTTTTTATTTTTTTGGGCACATCAAAAAAATTAAATTTCACTCAAAGTGGGTGCCCAAAGGTATTCTAAGCCATTTTGAGAAGTTTTGAAATTTTTTATTTTTTGACTTTTTTGGATACCTCAAAAAAATTAAATTTCACTCAAAGTGAGTGCCTAAAGGTATTCTAAGCCATTCTCTAAAGCTTTGCAATTTTTGATTTTTTTTTTATATTTTTTGAAAAAAAATTCACCAAATTTTCTATTTTCTAGAAATCTAACTTTTTTATTTTCTGGAAATTTTTATGAATTTTTCTGGAATTTTTCAATTTTTATGCATTTTCTGAAAAAAAAATTAGTGAAAAATAGAGAGAAAATATGGAAAAAGCATTCTGGAAGAGAGAAGCTATTGTAGCTTCTCTTTTTCTTGCCAAAAACTCATTCTAGAATAAAAAATGCATTCTAGAATCAAGTATTTTTAACAAATGCATTTTTATTCCGGAATGCAAAAAATTACTCTAGAATGTATTCCGGAAATTTTTTAACAAGTGCATTTCTGTTCCGGAATCCATTCTGGAGCAGAATTTCTACTCCAGAATGGATTCCATGCACGCCCTAAGGCCCTGTTTAGCAACTTGCCAAAGAGTAACTGATTCTGTTCTTTTGTTTTTAGAATCAATTTGGGAACAGAAATCCGTATATTAAATTTTTTGTGCCCGGGCATAATTTTGCAAAAAATTGTGCCCAGGATCAATTTTGGAACAAAATCAAGAATAAAAAAAAAGTAACTTCTTGATTCTGGAACAATTTTTCCGGAACTGATTCTTCTTGATTTTTTTCTTTTTTTTTTGCTTGTTATTGTTCTTCAGCCCCACCACCCGCAAACCACCGGCCCCAGGCTAGGGTAGGTGAGGGTGTCTCGGGCCTCCCCGGTGGCCGGCGAGGGTCCCCCTTGCCGCTTGGGCGACGCCGGCTCGCCGCCATGACGGCGAGGCCTTGCCCGACCTCGCCGTCGCCACCTAGGTCCATCGCCTGGGTGGCGACGGGGAGGTTGGCCTCGCCTTGGCAAGGAGGTCGGCGGCAAGGGCCGCGACGCCCTCGCCGGCCCTAGCCTGTGGCCGGTCATTGGCGCCGGCGGCCGGCTATGGCGAAGAAAGGAAGGGGAAAGAAAGAAAAAAAGAAAGAAATATCAAAAAATTCAAAATATTATTAATAGAAAGAAATTTTGTGTAGTTATTAAATGCATTTTTATTCCTTTTCTATTCTAAGAACAAAAATTTTGAACAGTTACCAAATGCTTTTAAATATTTAGAAATTATTTCCGGGTACAAAATAAAAAAGAATAATTTCTATCCAGAATTTGATTCAGGGTACAAAATGCTTGCCATGCTCAGCCTAAGTGAAATCTTGAATCAATATTGCTTTGCCACGGGGCAAGACATAAACCTAAACAAATCTGGAGCTTTCTTTGGTAATGGTTGTCCCAAGAGTCTAAGAAGAAATTTGGCGCAAGAGTTGAGGGTCCAAGAAATTGAGAAAACAGGGAACCGTTTGGGAATTCCATCAGATTGGGGTCAGATGAAAAAGTAAATGTTTGCATGGATTATGGCACGGGTAAACACGAAACTGGAGGGATGGAAAGAAAAATTCATGTCCAGAGCAGGCAAAGAGGTTCTAATTAAGGCAGTGATGCAAGCTCTACCCCAACATGTTATGTCCATTTTCAAAATGCTAGTTTCTATTTGTTGTTCAATCGGGCAAAGAATTGCTTCCTTCTTGTGGAAGAATAGAGAATCAAAAGCTGGAATTCACTGGAAAAAATGGGATATCTTGAAGAAAAGGAAAGACGATGGAGGATTAGGTTTCAGGGATTTAATCAATTTCAACAAGGCGATGCTAGGATTTAAAAGTGTTTAACAAAGGAGCAAAGGAGCAAGGAAGAGAAACTCAATTTGGAATAGAAAGGAATGATCATTCCGAAATCATCATCAATACAAGTAAAAATGTTCGTCATGATTATAAGAACAGAAGGAAAAGAAAAATGAAGAAAGGAGCTTATTGCAGACTAGTTGTCACGTCTCTCAACCCAAAGAAAACGAACTCCTATACCAGCTAAGTAGTACAAGTAGTATGATGTTAGTCAACAATTTAAAGGACTAATCTTAAGCAGCAAAGGAGCTTATTCCAGCTTCCAGAATCATAGAAGTGAGTACGATAGGATAGATTAGCCGGAGAACGACATGTCTAGCAGGAGAGAGAGCACGAATACAACATGGATGCAGATAAGCTATTTAGATAGGAGGAATCGAATATTATAGAATATGAGAGAAAGTATCATCATTCACCCTTGTGAATCCAAGTAGAGGTTGGCATAGGAGCTTTGAATCTCTTGCCTCTCTGTGGTCCGTGAAGCTGCAAACTACATGGCAATCGTTCCTTTGCCGCTGTGATGAGTGACCAAGAGAGCTAAGGAGAATGAGAAGGAGTTGATAGAGTTTCTCGCAAAGTAGCTTATATACATAATTGATCGAGCAAAGTCTTAAAATAGCAATGTCCGGATGTGAAGAACCATATTCCCCAAGAAGGTTCTTGAAGCACAATTGAATTATTTGAACCGGTGTACTATTAAATCGACAAAGGACGAATCCCGTGTGCTTCATGCAAATGGTATTAGTATCCGAGAAAGGTGTGAACCAAGGTACAGAAGCATACACGTAAGATGATTAATTAAGGTTTTCTAAACGGCATTTAATTGTATTAAATTAAAAGAACATATCATGAGTGCAGGAAGTAAATAAATATGTTGTCCCGAGGTCAATCATTGTCGTATATGTGTGTTTTAGTAATAGAATATTAACGTCGCAAATACCACACAGGCAAAGACACGGTTTAGCTTCTTTGAATTTGAATGTTGCTTCTAGCGGGTTCACATTTTAATGGTTTGGCAGGTGATAAGAGTTGGAGAGATTCATTAAGGGTGTTGCCGACGACCATTGTTGCCTCTTTGGTCTAATCATACTGGCCTTTTGGACGAATTTCATCAACGAAACAGCGACAAGAAATTCGTCAGCAATTTCGTCGCAGCACAATATTTCTAATAGATGGCTTTTTCGATTGGTAAAGAAGAGAATAGGAAAGGTTAATGTCTTAAAAAAGGGGGGCAACAAACCGATTTCCGATTGCGTCTCAATCACGGCCATTTGGGTTGCTCGGGTTCCATGTTCTTTTAGAGATGTGACATGAAAGTCATTCAATAAGGGCCATCTTCTCAGCTCTCCTAATTGGGTGCAAATTGTTTTGAGTCAAGGTAGCCCACAAAGGCCAAAAGTCAATATTTAATCGCTTCATGGGCCCGCAAGGTATTTTTTGGATTTCTATGCAGTCGGGTCTCCACACTCGTGCCTGCGCATTCTAAGAAAAGAAAGTATATTCAATCAACCAAGCCAATTTTTCTTAAAATTTATCTGAGGGATTTATCTTCTTAAAGTAAGGAAGTAGCTTCCATTGGACCCGAAACTGTTTCTCAAAATGCATCCTACGTGAAATTGGTGATATGGGCAATTTTGCATCATAATGGATGGAGTTCATCATGAGAGCGGCATCTACAAGAAAACTACATGAATAAAAGCACCTGACTCCTACGTTCAATAGTAAAAATCATGACAAAAGGATTTGGCACGATTAAAGAATTTCTAATCCTTTTTTGTACTCCTTGCAGTCTCCAATGCTTCTTTTAAGAATGGATCAACATAGTTCACGAGTATAATAATCCTATTCTTAGATTCTAAAGTAAATAATGGCAATAAACTTAGAGATTAAATAATCAATACAGCATGAACTAGCAGAGATCATCAGAGGCCAAACCCGAGAGAGAGAGAGAGAGAGAGAGAGAGAGAGAGAGAGAGAGAGAGAGAGAGAGAGAGAGAGAGAGAGAGATTGAAGAACGTGATCTTCGGGAGCTGATAGCTTTGAAGCAGATGAGATCATTTACACTGAAATGGGTGAGCAATTTGCTAATCAATTATGGTCAGCTCAAGCAGTTTGATGACTCAGGGGCACCAGAAGCTAATTCAAAATACTGAAATTGGGACAACAAACAGGATCCTCTAGAGCGTTCCAAAGTCGTTGGATGTCACCAAGAGGCAGATATAGTTTCCTTCACCTGCCTAATTGAATCACGATGTACTTCTGTCACCAAGAAACAGATCTAAATGATCATTGATGAACGTGGACCAAGTGTCATTACTAAAAAGCAATCAGTAAGATCACTTCCCTCAAATTCAGCAGCAAGCTTGATCAAAAAAATATTTCAAAATTCGACACAACATATGGTCAATCAGTTGCCGTCCACAAAACTTCAAGGGATGTGGCTCGACACACCTTTAAGGACATGAAAGGATGCAAAGCATTGCCGAGCTGCAAGTTAGAGGATTAACCACAACCAAGATTGCAGGGCCACAATATTTCGGGTTGAAGAAGACATTTGTATCTTTGTGCCTCTGTTCTGGAATGTAAAAGGCACAATATTCTATGACAGATGGTACAATGGTGCAATCCAAAAAAAGCAAGTACTTGTAGAATCTATCATTAAAACCATGCTTCCGTGTTCAGCTAGGTCATTGGATGTTTCTTAGCTAGTTCTTACACAGCCTTGCACTGCTTTTTTTGTGTTCTTGTTTTCCTTTTCTCATCAAAATAATAACTAATTCACACATCTCCACATCTTACATATGAACATGGCATACTCTCTCTCTCTCTCTCTCTCTCTCTCTCTCTCTCTCTCGTAGTGTCAATTGCTTTTTTGTCTCTCTTGGGGGTTTTTGTACTGGGTAATCGACCTGTAAAACAGAATCGCAAGAAACGAGATGGGCAAAGGAGATGAAGGATTTGGTTCTCTTCTTGAATTCCTCGGGATTCAATAAATAAATAAATAAAACAAATCCATTTTTTTGAAGGTTTTTTAAGTTCTTTTGGAAACCCTCTATGAGCAACTATTGGATACACTCAAATCACGTCAGCGCAGCTCACATCTACTGAGATTATGTGGGTCTCAGCGGGGCCCACCTCATGCAGTAGTGCATATGAATTGTGCTCACATGCACTGTTCCAACTAAAGTTTTTTTGTGTCTCCATTTGCTCCAAATTACCATTCTAGGAAGAGAATGAAAAACTTCGTACCATTCAAGAGATTGATGAAGAAGAAATTTAGTGCTTTCCCACATGAGAAACACAATTCTTTTATCAAACCCAATGAAAAAACAAGCAATGTCTAGAAATATTTTTCTTTGCTCTTCATTTAATGCCCCGATGCTGATCATCAACTTTCTTTGAACATCCTCTTGAGGAAAATCTTCTAGCTCTTTTAATATGGTATCCCACTCTTCTACACTTTTTCTAGATAAAAAAAAACCTATAATCTCAAGAGCTAAAGGAAAATCGCCACATATTTTTACTACTCTTTTCGGAGTGAATGACATATTGCTTTACAGGGGAATCCCTTCTAAAGGTATGTTTGCTAAAAAGTTGAAGAGAATGATCAAAATCCATGCTAGTAGGCTCATAAGTCCAATCAACAAGTGTCGGCACTTTAAGAATTCCCCGGTCTCTAGTGGTAATGACTATTTTGCTTCCTTTACCAAACCACTCATGCTTCTACACGAGCGCATCAAGTTGACTTGCTTCGTCAACATCATCAAGTAGAAGAAGCACTATTTTAGAGCATGACCTTTCCTTGATCACCTTTTTCCCTTTCACGATATTATTGATACGAGGACACTCCTTTCTAAGGATGCTTGACATGAGTTGATTCTACAAGCGCGTAATCTCTATTTTCCGGACATTTGCAAGGAAACTACAATTAAGAAAATCATTAGAAAGCTAATTGTACACTATTTGGCACGAGTCGTCTTTCCCATGCCACCAATATCATGGATTCCAACAACCTTTGTTTCGAAGTCGTGTGCAGCTATCATCCTCGTGATTTCATTTACATGATTGTCTACTTCAACTAAGCAATCAGATACTTCCAACTATGCGGTTTTCAAAACGTTATTGACAACTTCTTTCACAAATTGACCTTTGCCTATGATAGTATTGGAGGAAAAAACATCAAGACGTTAGGTTTAGCCCAACAAAATAATGCGTGGAACAATTGGATTGTACATGATATAATTAAATACCTGTATGGCATGCTTTGGAGATCCCATCCCTTTAGTGCTCCAACCTTAGTGAGAGCAGCCTTCCACTTGTTGATAGACTTATCATCAAACCGCTTCTTGTTTGCATGAGAAACAATGGTGTTGCCATGGTGCTCAGTCAAGGTATTTTACCTTGGATGGTGTGACATCATAGAAAATGGGTGTGATCTTTTGCTTGCTTGTGTTCTTGCTCTCCAGCATCTTGACTAACTCCCTAAGGCACCATGTACCATCCACATATCCTTAGAAAAGATTGGTATTGATATTTTTGACTGCTCGATCACTAGGAGAAGTTGACCGTCGATCTCTTTCCCAATGCGGAGCTCTTGATCATCCTTATATGCCCGAATTCCAGCATCGATCATGCTCGTGTAAAGATAGTCAGTAATATCCCAATGTTTATCTGGTCTTTTGAAAAAAAAAATGCTTTGTAATCAGATCCCGATAACTTCTCCATTTCCTGATTATCAGGAAAGACCTCAAACATACTTACTTGTTTGGATTGTAGACATAGTTTTCTTTTTCAAGAATCTAAACACCTTCTGATTGTACCATGTAGATATTCCGAGTAATTATTAGTTTCAAATTTATGTTTATTCTTACATTTTTACTTTCTTTCCATTACCTCTTTCTCTCATTTCAGGAATTTGCATCATAGACAACTAGTTACATTGCTCAGTGCACGTACAACGCACGATAGCAATATCTTTATATAAGTGAAAATTATATTAAATATTTCAATTAAAGGTGAAGTGCAATAATAGTGATCCACCAAGGAAGTGCATATTTCTTATTATTTTGGGTTTTTTTAGTGATAGACTTTGTAAAAGTCAATCGATCGGTATGATGTCCCAATTGTATAGCCGCAGCCCTCTCACTACGCGCTTGTGAAAAAAAAAATCCAAATCTTAGTTGGCTTTTCGTACCATCCTCAACCATTACAATTCAGATATACAACTAAATAAAACAATTTATAAATGTATGAATTAATACATAGATAGACAGACAAATTAAAACCAAATTGGCCCAAAAAATAATGTATATAATAAAATCATCGGTAGTGAGGTACGTAGTGGGGGAGTTGACTCTGGAAATGGGGTTTGTTTTGTGAATAAATGACACGCAATCAATCATTTTATTGTGGAACAAGGAAGAAGTCAGCTATAATTCAGTTGATTTGCCGTTAACACAAGTCAACGGATTAGAGATTAAAGTAACAAAGCAAACTTGTACAGCAAGGACGTCTTCGGATTAACCAACTAATTTGTCCACTCCATTGTTTGTTTGGCGACTTCAAACGTGATTTGCATTTTGATCGTGAAGGGCATGTTCTTGTGGTCGCTGCATAATGTGTCGAATAAACATCGCGTGAGCTCAGGAAGCGTGAGCTTTCAAGTTTCGAGCCAATTTGATTTCCTTAGTATGTGCTAAAGAAATTCACTTTAGAATCGTTGTTACTTGACCGCGGCTCAACGGGTCTGGTAATTGGAGACTTTTCAATGTTTTGCATAGAAGTGTTGACATAGATCTTTCCTCTAGCGATTCTCATTTGTCCCAGCTATATCCATCGAGAGTGCTGCTAAAAACGTCAATGACCTTGTAAAGGTTGGCATGAGTTGACTATTGCAAGGATCGTTTCCGTAACCAAATGTCACCAACAACCGAAGTCCATGGCCAATTGCTATGATCTCTCTCTCTCTCTCTCTCTCTCTCTCTCTCTCTACATGAAATTGGTATGAAATTGGCGACAGAAAGGGTACAAAGGTACTGAAGAAAATACTTAAGAGGGGAAACGTCACCTGGAATTGGCCAAAGTAAATGGCTAAGCAAAAATTGCTGTTGTTGCAGCTGGAGTGGATCAGTGAGATATTCAGTTTAGGGGGTGTTCTCTCCAGCTTTGTAATGTGATTTTGTTTTCTGTAAAATAAATCTGTGATGCTCACCAGCAAAATGAATGAGAATCTTTTCATTGATATACATCAATACGGAAAAAAAATCGTGCTTTTACAAGATCAAAAGAAGGTGTTGTGACATAACTCTATCTTCTTCTTCGCTCATTAGGATTGGTAATCTTTGTCGAACAGGATGAAAAGATCCTTACACACATTATGAATGGGAAATGGTATCTAACCTTAGGGTGCATACCGACATGAACTATGAGCCAGTTCTCCAGAATAATTAGAATCTCTAGTACTGACATAACCAAGAAGTCCCTTTCAGATAGAAATGCCCATAAACACACACCAGATGGCAGCATCAGTGAAAACCGTTCTCTCCCTCGGATGAGTTTATGTACCAAACTTTTATATTCTTGAAGCTTGATCGATCTGGCAACTTTTGTAGCTTAAAACACTTTGTAATGTCAAGTATCTCCAGCGATTCTGGACTAACCTGAATCTCTAACAGCTTAGCACAATCATTTAGATCAATTTTCCTGAGCTTCTTCAAGTTTGTCAAATCAGGCAACTTCTCCAATGATGAAAGTGTCGAGAGCTTTAATGTTCTCAGGTTCTCCAAACCTTCGAGGCCTTGAATCTCTATTAACTCCTCACAATCCAGAATTTCGAGATCTGATAATGCTTTCAAATTCGAAAGATCATTCGTCGTTTTTATTCTCTTGCAGAACTTGATACCTAAGTATGACAGATTTGTTGGGAGCCTAGGTAGGCATTGCAAACTACGGCACCGAAGCTGCAGTTGCTTTAGCTGAGAAAGGAGGACGACATCAGAAGATAGGGTGGCGATATGAGAAGTATACAAATCCAAGAACTTGAGCATGCGTAATCTTCCAATCCACCAAGGACTGGGAGATTCTTCAAGTTTGGAAGGACCCACACAAAAAACTTGCAACTGCAAAGTTCTCAAATTTAATAGGTTTGAGAGGTCGGGCATAGTCTCCATTGAGAATGTATAAAACTGTAGAGTGATCAAACTCTCTGGAAGCTGAGGCACGACCGAAATTCTAGTGCCTTTCAATACCAAGATTCTCAAAAATCGGAGCTTCCCAATATTACTAGGAATTTCTCCGCCAAAATGTGGACCCCCTACCTCTAGCTCTTCGAGCTTCTCCAACATTCCAATGGCGATAGGTAGATTTTTAACAGAGCTGTTGCCCATCTTGAGTACTTTCAAATTCTTCATGTTCCTAATAGAATCGGGTAACTCCTCAATTCTGGACCACGATAGATCCAGCTCAATCAATGAATTGAAGTTTTCTATCGACTTAGGCAGTTGAGTAAGATGGTTATCCACTAATGAAAGCTTTACTACTGATGCTGTGCAGCCAACCAAACTGAATCTAACCAGTGATGTACAAGTGTCCAAGCTGAGAATTTCCAATTTCTTCATCCTTCTCCATTCAGGGATCTCTTCAAGTGATGTATAGTCAAGAAGAAGTTCCATTAAAGATTCCAGTTCCCCCATCTCGTTTGGTAGCTCTCGAAGACTATGACAATACTTCAAGTTTAAGAAGACTAACTTCTTAAGGTGACTGATGGACGGATCAATTTGAACCAACCTCTCACATCTTTCGAGAATTAGTCGCTCTAAATTCCCGTGGAAAGAAAAATTAGGAGTTTTACGTAAATTATGGCATTCGGTCAGATTTATGACCTTCAAATTCTTTGCCAACTGAAAAGAAGACAACATATTGCTCTTCAGATTAAATTTAAGATAACCTACAACAAAAGAACTCACATTGATTTTAACTGAAATCGTACCTTGATGTGGCTCCATCCATTCCATTTTTCCGTTATTTTACTCATTGACAGATCAAGGATTACTAGCTTCCTTACGGAGAAATTGGTTAGCTTAAAAACCATGGGAAAGTAATTCCATGAAAGCCATCGCAACTCTGGAAGGATAAGTGGGCCAAATGTGGTTTGAACAAAATTTGAGCACTGGTAACATAGGAAACGAACCACTTGAATAACGATAGACTTTCTCTTTCCGTTGAAGTCTTTGCTATCCACGAGAAGGAACCTTACATTTAAAAGCCTTGCAAGGCATTCTTTAATCAAGGAGTATTGAGATAGTTCATCAAGCTTGAGACATATTGCTTCAATACTGTCTATTCCACGAACATCACCTCTTACCTGCCAAAATAGCAAAAAAAGAAAACTACAATTAGAAAAAAACAATTGTATCTTTTCTCCTAATGTTGAATACCATTAATAAACCACATATGTAAGTGCACATGAAGTAAATCAACTCTCATAGAGATTGAAAATCAAAACGAATATGCTGGTGACCAATCTCCTTAAAAAGGAACGAAGTTGTATGATTCACCTGCATTTTCTCCAAAACCTCTAATGCTTGCTCATGAGTCCATACCCATTGTTGCTTCTCTGGTTTCTTACCACTTCCTTGTCGTATAAAATGTCTTCCAATATCTCTTAACCAATCATGCATCCATAGTTGGTTATCTTCTCTAATCTTTATCAAAGATCTTTGCTGGAGGATTCCAATGGATTGATGAGGAAGAAATTCACAGCTTTCCCACATGTGAATCACAATTCTTTTATCAAACCCAATGAAAAAACAAGCAACATCAAGAAATATTCTCTTTTGGTCTTCATTTAGTGCATCAATGCTGATCATCAACTTCCTTTGAACATCTTCCTGAGGAAATTTTTCTAGCTCCTTTAATATTGCCTCCCACTCCTCTAGCGTTTTTCCAGATAAAAGAGAACCTATAACCTCAAGTGCTAAAGGAAGACCGCTGCAAATATTTACTGCTCTTTTAGAGTGAAAGATGTATTGCTCTATGGGATAGTCTCTTCTAAAGGCATGTTTGCTAAAAAGTTGAAGAGAATGATCAAAATCCATGTCAGTAAGTTCATAAGTCCCATCAATAAGTCCAGGCACATTGAGAATTCCCCGATCTCTAGTGGTAATAATAATCTTGCTTCCCCTACCAAACCACTGACGCTTCTGCATGAGCGCATCAAGTTGACTTGCTTTGTCAACATCATCAAGTAGAAGAAGCACTGTTTTAGAGCATAACCTTTCCTTGATCAAGTTTTTCCCTTCCACGATATTGTTAATACCAGGCCATTTCTTTTTAAGGATGTTTGATATGAGCTGATTCTGTAAGTGTGTAATCTCCGTTTCTCGGATGTTAGAAAGGAAGCAACAATTAACAAAATGATTAGACAGTTCATTGTACACTATTTGGGCAAGAGTTGTCTTTCCCACGCCACCCATACCATGGATTCCAATAATATTTGTTTCATCATTGTGTGAACCTATCATCCTCATGATTTCATCCACATGATTGTCTACTTCGACTAAGCAATCAGATACTTCCAAGTAGGCGGCTTTCAACTCGGTCAAAACATTATTGACAACTTCTTTTACAAATTCACCTTTGCCTCTGACAATATTGGAGGAAAAACCATCAAGACATTAGGTTTAGCTGAACAAAATAATGCATCTGGAGCAACTATGATATAATTAAATACCTGTTTGGCATGCTTTGGAGGTCCCATCCCTTTAGTGCTCCAACCTCATTAAGTGCGGCCTTCCATTTGTCGATAGTCTCATCATTGAACCGTTTCTTGTTTGCATGAGAAATAATGGCATTGCCATAGTGCTTAGTCTGATATTTTACCTCAGATGGTGCAACATTGTAGAAAATGGGCATGATCTTATGTCTCCTTGTGTTCTTGCTCTCCACCATCTTGACCAACTCCCTAAGGCACCATGTACTATCAGCATATCCTTTAGAAAAGATTGGTATGGAGATCTTTGACTGCTCAATAGCGTGGAGAAGCTGACTGCCGATCTCTTCCCCAATGCGAAGCTCTTCATCATCTTTATATACTCGAATTCCAGCGTCAATCATGCTAGTGTAAAGGTAATCAGTTATGTCTGTACGAGTATCTGGTCCTCTGAAGCTTAAAAATACTTCGTAGTCATATCCTGATGACTTCTCCATTTCCTGATTATCAGAAGAGGCGTTCAACATATTTATTGATCTCTGAACATGGTCTGCTTGTAAGTCTCCATTTGGTACAAAAGACAAAAAATAGAAGCAACTACTATCAATGCGAAGTTCAACCACAAAGGTTGGTGCAACTTCTATGTGCAACAAGAATATGAAATGCTACCCAAAAATGATAAACACGTGCAGGATGATGAGGCTAATATCTACCAGAAGCAAATGCAGAGATAAATTTTAAGTCATTGTAGCAAGGTCTGGTAAGGCTAATTTCTATCAGAAGCAGATGTACAGATCTGCTCTAAGCAAGTATAGTGAAACCCTATCAACGAAAGTTAGATCGATCTAAAATCTGTAGGAAGGAAACAGAGAAAAATGCTCAATTATAAGTTGTGGTTCACAAATTACTTTTTATGTGTTGTTGCTTTAGTTGCTTTAAATTTTCTAGGGGGATAATGTGTCAATCTTATCTATGTAGAGTTTTCCTGTTTCTGGGTTAACGATTGTATTAAATTCTAGGTCAACTGTCTTTTGCATAGAGAAGCTTCTAATTCTTTACTTGTTGCTTGACCCATTAGTTTTTTATGCCATGTGAGATCGTCTTTTGCAAAACTACTTTTCGTAGCTGTCCTAGCGTCTCCTCCTTTAGTTTCATCCATGTATATTTGACAAATTTCAGAAATCTACCACATAAAATAATGTAAGAGTTTCTCAATCAAAGGTGTTATAGTAGATGAATTTGTTAGCCATTATTTGTTGAGTGAAATCCACCGATGGCCACTGAAAAACTTTAAAAAGAAAATCATAGTGCATAGATGAATGAAATCAAATATCACTTTTAGCGAGCTAATTGCACCAAAATGTGAATTTCAACAATCATTAGTGAGTCCCCTACAGAAACACCCTTTTTTTTCCAACAGCACCTAAACTTCTAGATTTAAATCCTTGACATATATATCATGTTCCAAAGAAGAGGCATCGCTGCGCCAAAGCATTCAGATTCAGCAGCTGGGACGGAGCTCAAATTAACTCATTGAATATCAAAGAAGATTTGAAAGCGTCATTGAAGCTGTGAAAGAATTAAAGGAATTAAAGCATGTGAAAGCGTGCAAATAGACGGCATAAGTCGATCCATTATTTTCTCTTCTTTTCTTTTCTCTAGCGATTAGCAAAAGCTCTTCCTTTCTCTCCAACGCATCCCATCCAAAATTTAAAAAACACTGTCAAATTTATCATGTAGTTGTAATTGCTGATATGTGATGAATAAAAAAGCTGTAGCTAGCTTACAGAAGAATGTGTGAATCAAAATCAAATGTTGTTCTCTTCTCTCTTATCCTTCTCTCTGATCTTTAAGACCGTGCTTCTCTTGTCTCTTTACTTTTGCTCTTTTAATTCCTTCTTATTGAATTGCCTTAATAGAGCAAAATCAAATCAGCTAATTCCACTCAAAAGTAAATCGAGATTTACTGTGTTAAACTACATGGCAAATAGCATGAATCAATCACTGACTACAATGAATCTATGATCTTACAGTTTATATAACATTAAATTGATGCATGCATGCTAATATAACTTAGAGAGCGAAATTACCTGAAGTACTGATGATATTGAAAGACGGAAATGGGCAAGCTTGAAGAAGATCCAGGCAACAAGATAAGAAACAATGACGAAATGGTTCTAGAGCTTGCATTTATCCTCATTGCACATCAACTAGAAAAAGAAAAGAACATTCCTTTCTTATGCGTGATGGGATTGAGAGATTCTTAAATTCATTTTCCGGCCTAAGTGTACGGAAGAGTGTTTAGTGGAAACAGTTGATGAAAGGGTTTAATGGAACGTATGTGAGTAAATATAAGCTTGGGATAGATAAAGTTCACCATCGAGACATGAAGGAACATGCCACCGGCCGGGGATAAAGTACTCAAGAGTCATGAAGTTCATCGCAAGCCATAAAGGGACAAGTCATCCGCCTAAGATAAAGTTCAGCACCTAAGTATAATGAATCACACTATCAGCCAAGAATAGAGAAATTTTAGTTTATCATAAAAGGAATTTAGATTAAGAACCGAAGATAGAAATTCACTCGCTTCAGTAAAATCTCAAGTATTCATCAAATTTAAGTATTTTCTTGCAAATGAGATTGCACCTCTATTTATAGAAGGACTACTAATTAAATGAAAACGACTCAAAGAATTCTAGAAAACCATATTGACTTTAGTTATGACTCTATGACTTATACATAGACACACCTTTATGACTCATGGAAATTGAAATAACACTAAGACTCATAAAACTAAGACTTGAAACCGACAAATACTATTTAAATGCATAATAACTAGGATAAATGCATTTAACTAGGACCAGGTGCTTAGTAATTAAGAGTAGACCCTCCAAATTCGTCCATCAACCTTGGAAGCCAAATAACCAACTTGGGAGATCAACGGACAGTGATTAAAATCCATCAGACCAACCTCTAGATGTTAGGTAGTCGATTAGTAGTATGGTAAATTGACAACTAGTCTGGTAAATCGACAACTATAAAATGAACAACTTCAACTTTGGACCCATTAAACAAGTTGCGGCTGAAATTTGATTTTGCTTTCATGAGTAATGATTGAGTGGCATCAATCGATGAAATCTGGGTTGGGCTCAAGAATTGTTCCATCGAACCTGATGCTCCCGCATCACTTCCTTATGTCGACCCAATTGGGAAACGGTGGAAATGATCCCTTTCTTGATTCCTAGCTTGGATAGGACAGATCGGAAAGGTGCTATTTGCCTTCTGCAGTTATTGTTAACACAAGAAAGGAATTTCTTTGCACTCTTTCTTGCTTCTCATGGAACATAAGGGGTCACCCCCGGGTATCTTTATACATCTTCAAAAGCACGTCATAGAGAATAATGTGACATGAAGAATGCTCTCCTCTGCTCGAGGTCAAGATAAACCCTCTTATTCACGTCAATGGAGTCCAGTAATCAGAATGTGCTTTTCAAAAGATACGCAAAAATGGCATAAATAAGATTATCTTCTTTATAGCACAACAAAAACGTCTGTCAAATATTAAACCACAATTATCTTCATTATTAATAAAAGGACAGCAGGCGACCGCCAAAACCGTCGCTAAAAGCCCAAAAACCCGCCCCTAATGATAACGAGCGAGGGCTAGGTGCCCGTCGGCCATCATTGCCTATTCGTTCACTGCTAAAGTGAAGTGGCGACCGCTATTTGAAGCCCGTCGCTGAGCCTCTTGAGGACGGCTGCAGTGGTCGTCCCTAAAGATGTGGATTAGCCACGGCTTTCCTTCCCTAATAGCTCATTCAAAGTTCTGCGCCTTGTTTGCTAGTTTCTATAGGACAGAGCACGTACAGGCTATCAGCAAAAGCGTCAGGAATTGGTTGTCTTGGTCCCAGTTCTCTTTTGATTTTTGTTATGTTATATCCCACACCACAGTCCCCCAATGGCGAATGTTTCATAAGCCTGGATAGGAAACTTTAAAAAGAAATTCAAGAAAATCACTCACCTTGAATTCAAACGAACATCTGTATAAAAAAATTGAAAGTTCTCACGACAATAAATTGGGATTAAACATGACAATGACATTTTACAATCAAGTACAAATATTTTCAAAATCGTCAAGAAAATTTTGTTACCGAACTTCTTGTACTCCACAAATTTTCCCGCAGGCATGACCTTGCGTTTTCAAAGTCCAACAAGCCAACCTGCATGTAACAAAGGAAAATAATTAAGTTAAACAGAGTCTGACAAAGAATTTATAAAGATTAATTAATATTAGTTACATAGTTTCAAAGAAAAAAGAAAAGAAAGCTTCAAGAACCTTATGCTAAGGGTGATGGACATCTAAGGAAATTGCAGCTATCAAACAAACCACAGACACCTTAAGGACATGAAAGTTAGAGAAACAACCACCACTAAGAAATGCGGCACCTACCACCTAATTAGATTGCAGGTACTAGTGGAAATAAACACTTCCTTACCGATACTATCGGGACCTTACTTCGGGGATTCCGATAATGGATTATTAAGTCTATACTTAACTCGAACTCTCATAAATTCATATCAATTCATAACTTATGGTTCATGTTTTTGACAAGCAAATGATTTTCAATTAGGAATCACCACTAATCATTTATGATGGATCGATTAAAAATCCAAATAAAGTATTGTGATATTATGAGTACGGGGACATGATTACGCTAGATTACTCTAATGTTCTTTCGGTACATTTTCTTTTCATGAAAATATTTGAGCAGATAGCTTGGATTAATTTTATTACTTCTTGGTGCTCATATGGGTGCACACACGACCAAATTAACACACAATAATTAAAGCTTTAAATAAATTACAAAATAGGGAGAATGTACTTATCTTAAAGCAACGTAAGCATCTGCAATGTTAGTTAGAAAATCACATCATTAACACTAATATGATTTCTACTTAACACACAATTTCACTCAATATTTTTAGGATATTTTCTTGTTTATGTGAAAACTAATCTATATGCAATGACATAGAAAATATGATGTGATTCCTAATTAAATGCCCTAACATGCAATTTCTAAAGGACATACAATTTTATGAACCTACAATTATATGACATGCAAAGAATGTATTCTTTATTTTTGTATTTTTAATTAAAATTCGTAATTAAAAATGCCTATTATCTAAGCATGCAATTGTAATATAAGGAAAGCAAATCAACCTATTCTAGGGTATTATTTTTGGTATTTCATATTAAAATTCACATTAAATAAATAACTTAAATTAAACATGCAATCTATCCTAGAAAGGTAGTTTAACTTATTCTGAGACAATGTATTTTTTGATATTTTTCATAGAAATTCGAAATTAAAAATTACCCTAGATAAACTATCAATATTAAGATAATATCTAAATTAATCAAGAAATAAATTATTATAAATCCTAATTTAAATTGGAAATTATCCTATCTTTCTAGAATGTATTTAAAAGTGAATCTAAATTATCATATCCTACTTAAGGAAATCAATCTAGATATACATTAAACATGCAACATTATCCCTAAAAATCAATTCAAATTCTATCTAATCTTTTTTTAGATTTTCTTTTAGCAGAAATAAATCAAATAAGAGATAAGCGTCATCATCAAATCACATCCACTCAATCCACAAGATTTTCCTTGTATGTTTAAATTTGGAAACAGAATAAACCAGTGATTATATTCAAGGAGTTACGGATATTGATGGTAGCTTTCTCATTGAAATTTGAAATAGGATAAATCCACGATGGATTTAAGTGGTTATTGATAGGATGGAGGATTTCCCGTGCCGCTGGGTATCATATCTCGTAGTTAGAGATCAGATAGCTGTCCAAGCACGTTTTTCCTAACTTGAGTGATATTTTTAAATTTTGTGGATATCACGCATTCATCCAAAGATAGCAAAAATCCGCAATAGATAACGACACCAATTAAATTAAGTGATAAAATATTCATATTGATATTGGATGAGATTGTTAACTAATTTGTGGGTAGTTTCCGAATTTGAACTCAAGGGATGACTGAGGATACAATATATCACGGCTGGACTGACGGTGACTCACAATGAGGATTGACGGTGGGGTACTCGGGCTCAGCCACGCGTAGACGAATAATGGCGGCAGGCTTGACGATGGGGATGGCAACAGCTTTGTGATGGGGCAACAGTTGGTTTGTTATGGGCTCAAGGTCACAAGGTTGCACGGTAGTGCCGCGGGGTTAGAACTGTTGTTCGGCTAAGTTCGTATATCAGAAGTTGAAATCAAATATCGGGAAGACTAACCTGAAAGCAGTGCAACCAAATAAGTAGAATGTTGATCCGAGCCCAACGAAATAACGTTGTGTCCTTAAGACGAATTTGGCTCCTCAACCAGTACCCGAGGATATCAGACAATCGTCTCCCAGGATAGAACGGATCTCGTTCCTCCGAAGTGGTACGTATTCGGAGGACTCCTCCGAACATAATTTCGCAGAATAATCGCACAAAAAGACAACGACGAGTGAGAAATGTCTAGAGCGCGTTGGGAAAATGTCTTGCGGGAATGTCGATGTCACAAAGTGTCTTTTCCAAACTAAACTGTTCGGTTATATTAATGGCGAAAATGAAGAACTACAAAGGTTCATGAAGAACCGCGAATGTTCACTTGAACCAGTTCGGTTCGCGAACCGTTGCGAAGGGCTTCGGTTGTCATTCGGGCGAACCGAACCTCACGAACAGACATGTTTATTTGTCCAAAAAAAATGATAATAACAGTAAATAAATCAATTCTAAACAACGTGTCTGTTGGGAAAAAATAAAAAATCGATAGAGAGTGGACCCCGACCCGAACCGAGCCGGCCGGTCGGACGGCGGCGGCGGCGCGAGCGCAGGGGGGAATCGACCTAGCTTGGCGTAGGTCATCTCTCTTCCACAAAAGTGGGGTACCCCTTGGGGCCCAAACCCATTTGAGAGGCTCAACTATTTGAACCTATCTCCCATCTCTCTTCTATTCTATGTGGGACACTTGTATCCACACTCTTTTCATTCAAGTCTATGGGATTTGGATGTCAAAATCCCAACAATCCCCCACATGAATGAAAAGTTCTGATATCAAGACTCTTCGTGTATGCATGAGATGCAATGTGCGATTATTCCATGAGAAAACATTGCATCAGGATAAGTAGTCTGAGACTTTGAACTTTCCTTAGTGAAATCTATCGGACTTACTCGGTCAATCAGTAGACTTGATGTCTTTAAACAGTTGACCTTTGGTGTAAGCCTAGACAATAGAAGTCACACAACTGTTTCTCAAACAAAATTGGTTCTCACTGTTGTGTTCGTTTTGGCCATGAACACCGCCTGGTCTCATGAGTGTTTTAGAGAATTCGGCCTTTTTCAATTCTCACAGAAGCGGCCCGCACTTCACACTCACATAGGTGATTTCTGAACAGACAGTATATCACATACTCACTTCAGAATCATTAAAAGCTTTTGGTTAACCTTCACATATTAGTACTGTCTTCATTCGGGAATGAGTAAAAAATTTGACAGTACTTTACACTATCTTCATAACTTAGTTGTCCCTTTGAACCTAGATCTTGGGATCTCCAGTCAACTAGGTAGGGTTTCCGCTATGATGACTTATTTATAGGCCTTAAACCCATTCCCCTTGATGTTTTCACAACCATCTCTCTAGTTAGGCCTTTTGTCAATGGATCCGCAATATTATTTTTTGACTTCACATAGTCAATAGTGATAATTCCACTAGAAAGAAGTTGTCTTACTATGTCATGTCTTCGACGTATGTGTCGAGACTTACCGTTATACATGACATTCTTTGCCCTTCCTATTGCCGCTTGACTATCACAATGTATACATATAGCAGACACTGGTTTAAGCCAATTAGGAATATCTTCCAAGAAATTTTGAAGCCACTCTGCTTCTTCACCGGCTTTATCCACAGCAATAAATTCTGATTCCATAGTGGATCTAGCAATACAAGTTTGTTTGGATGATTTCCAAGACACTGCCGCCCCATCAAGTGTAAATACATATCCACTTGTCGATTTTGTGTCTTTAGTGCCGGTTATCCAATTTGCATCACAGTATCCTTTAAGTACCGCCGGATATTCTGTGTAATGCAAAGCATAATTTTGAGTATGCTTTAAGTAGCCCAATAAACGTTTCATGGCTTTCCAATGACTTTCATTTGGACTAACTGTAAATCGACTTAGCTTGCTCACAGCACAAGCTATGTCCGGCCTAGTACAGTTCATTACATACTTAAGACTGCCTAGTATACTAGCATACTCATTTTGAGCTTTGCTTTCACCAGTATTCTTTGAAAGATGTAAATTAACATTTATCAGAGTCTTTACTGGTATAATATCTAGATTCTTGCACTTTCCAAGAATCGTCTCAATATAATGGGATTGTGATAGAGCTAATTCTCCATATGTCTTATGGATTTTAACTCCTAAAATAACATCTGCAACCCCTATATCTTTCATATCAAATTTACTTGTGAGCATGCGTTTGGTTGCCTTAACAACCTCACTATCGTTGCCCATTAAAAGCATGTCGTCTACATATAAGCACAAGATGGCAAAACCATTATGAGTGTTTTTAACATATACACATTTATCACACTCATTAATTTTAAAAACCATTCGACAACATGACTTGGTCGAATTTAGCATGCCATTGTTTTGGCGCTTGTTTTAAGCCATAGAGTGACTTAATAAGTCGACAAACTTTCTTTTCTTGTCCTGGAACAATAAACCCTTCGGGTTGTTCCAAATATATTTCTTCTTCCAAATCCCCGTTTAAGAAGGCCGTTTTAACATCAATTTGATGGATTTCAAGCTTATACACCGCTGCTATAGCAATTAGCATCCTTATAGATGTAATTCTAGTAACAGGTGAATAAGTATCAAAATAATCAATACCTTCTCGTTGCTTGTATCCTTTTACTACAAGCCTAGCCTTATATTTATCAATAGTACCATCCGCTTTCATTTTCCTCTTGAAAATCCACTTACATTGAAGTGGTTTATTACCAGGAGGAAGGTCAACCAATTCCCATGTATGATTTGACAAGGTGGATTCAACTTCACTATTGATAGCTTCTTTCCAGAACGGGGCTTCTGGCGAAGTCACAGATTCTTTGAATGTCCGAGGCTCATTCTCTAACAGATACATTAAGAAATCAGGTCCAAAAGACGTGGAAGTCTTTTGTCTTTTACTACGTCTAGGTTCATCCTCCATAGGATCACTTCTAGATATAGTATCTCGAGACCTCTTATTATTATCAATTGGCTCATATACTATGTTATACGGAAATATATTTTCAAAGAACGAAGCGTCCCTTGATTCAATGATTGTATTAACATGTATATCTGGGATCTCTGACTTGTGGACAAAAAAACGATATGCATTGCTATTATGAGCATATCCGATAAAAACACAGTCAACAGTCTTTGGTCATATCTTAACCTTTTTAGGCTTAGGAATTGCAACCTTAGCCAAACACCCCCACACTTTGAGATAATTCAAGTTAGGCATTCTGCCTTTCGATTTCTCATAGGGAGTTTGTTGTGTTTTTCTGTGGGGCACTCTATTTAAAATAAAATTCGCCGTCAAAACAGCTTCCCCCCACAAGTTCTGTGGTAAATCGGAACTATTCAACATTGCATTCATTGTTTCCTTTAAAGATCGGTTTTTCCTTTCCGCCACTCCATTAGATTGTGGCGTATAAGGAACAGTCATTTGGTGAACTATACCAAACTCTGTACAAATTTCCTCAAAAGGAAATTCATATTCACCTCCTCTGTCACTCCTTATTTTCTTAATTTTCTTATTCAATTGAGTTTCAACTTCGGACTTATAAGTTCTAAAAGCATTCATAGCCTCATCTTTGCTACTAAGCAAATAAACATAACAATACCTTGAATAGTCATCTATAAATGTGATAAAATACTTATTACCACCTCTTGACGGTATTGATTTCACATCGCATATATCTGTGTGTATTAAATCTAAAGGTTCTGAGACTCTATTATCTACAGAATGAAAAGGAGGCTTAGAAAATTTAGATTCAACACAAACTTGACATTTCTCACTTGAATAATCAAATTTTGGCAATAACCCCATGTTCATTAATTTCTTTATTGACTTATAATTAATGTGTCCTAATCTAGCATGCCATAAATTAAGAGACTCAAGCACATAAACAGAAATAACTTTATTCATAACATTATTGGGTACAATAGTCATTACATTCAATTTGAAAAGACCATCACTAAGGTAACCCTTTCCTACATACATCTCATTCTTGGAGAGTACAAACTTATCGGATACAAAAACCAACTTTAAACCATTCTTGCTAAGAAGAGATCCGGACACTAAATTCTTGTATATGTCTGGCACATGTAGCACATTGTTTAGTGTCACAATCTTTCCGGATGTCATCTTTAGAGCAATCTTTCCGACCCCTTCAACCTTAGAGGTTGATGAATTACCCATATAAAGTTTTTCATCACCCTTCACATTTGTGTAGGTCGAGAACATCGATCTGTTTGCACAGATATGACGAGTTGCTCCAGTATCAATCCACCACTCCTTAGGGTTTCCCACCATATTACACTCTGATATCATAGCAGTTAGATTGATATCGTCAACACCATTGGAAATCTCTTCCATCACATTAGCCCGAGTTTTTTGTCTTTTCTTGACTCTGCAGTCTTTAGCTCGATGTCCAGACTTGCCACAGTTAAAGCACTTGCCAACGAACTTCTTCAGGCCTTGGGTGAATCCCTCTTCGGACTTGCTAGGCATTTTTCTCTTCTTGTTGGGTTTCGATCCTTCTTCAACAATATTGGCCTTTGAAACCTCTAGGTTCCTCCCAACTTTCTTTTCAGACAGCCTATTGTCTTCCTCAATCCTCAACCGAACAATCAAGTCTTCAAGTGACAACTCCTTTCTCTTGTGTTTGAGATAATTTTTGAAATCTCTCCACGATGGTGGCAGTTTTTCAATGAATGCAGCCACTTGAAATGTTTCACTTAGAATCATTCCTTCAACATGAATATCATGCATAATCACTTGAAGCTCTTGAACCTGACTTAAGACGGTCCTTGAATCAACCATCTTGAAGTCCAGAAATTTACCGACAATGAATTTCTTCAATCCGGCATCTTCGGTTTTGTACTTTTTGTCTAGACTTTCCCATAACTCCTTAGCCGTTTTCAGCGGACTATAGACGTTTGTCGCGACCCTAAAAAACATTTTATCATTTTTCTCGGGCTAATGGATTATTAAGACTAATCTTAACTCGGGCCCTCCCAAGCCCTATCAATTCGCAACTTAGGGTTTAAGTTCTTAACATGCAAATGTTTTCATGCTTGGAGTCGCCACTAATCATTTTACGGTAGGCTGATTAGAAACCTAAATAAAACATAGGGAGATATGTTAAATTCCTACGAACCAGAGATTTTAAGCCTGGGGACTTGATTACGCTAGATCTAGTCTAACGCCCTTTCGGTACCTTTTTATTTCAAAAATATTTTGGCAGGCAGTTTGGATCCATTTTAGCTTAGTCACTAACATGTGAGGTATTCATGCGGGTGCGCAAACCACCAATTTAACACCCATAAATCAAAGCATTAAATAAATTGCAAGTTGTGAGGAATTACTTACCTCGAATCCAGCAAGCATTTGCATTGTTAGCGAAAAATCATACAGACAATCCTAATATGATTTTTAATTAACAAGGCACTTCACTCAATTTTTGGATTTTCACTTATTTAAATGAAATCTAAACTATATGCAATGACGTGCAAAAAGATGACATACGAAATAATGCAACCTAACATGCAAACTATATGACACGCGACGACGTGACCTAATTCTAATGACGTGTAATGATATATTTTTGGTATTTTTCTTTAAGGAAATTCGGAATTAAATGAAATTCGGAATTAATGAAAATGCCTAAAATAACATGCAACCTAAATGACTTCTATTTTTGGTATTTTCTGTTTAAAATTCGAAATTCAAAAATATCTAAGTTAACATGTAATCTATGATGACTTAATCTACCCTAGAATGATTTCTTTTTTGGGATTTTTTTATTAAAATTCGGAATAATAAATAACGTGAATAATCCGTTAGGATTTGAAATAATATCTAATTTAAATTAGGAAACATGCCACGTTAAGTCCCAATTTAAATTAAATACTTATCTCATCCTTCGGGATATATTCAAAACCTAAACATGCAAAAGTCCTAATTTAAATAACAAAACAGATTTTTTTTGGGTTTTGTTTTATTTGAAAAGGAAAGAAATTCAAACAACTAAGGGTAGCAAACACATCAAATCAACCACGCGATCCGCCAAATTTGTTTCAAACTCGGATTAGGCACAAAAATCAAATTATCGGTCATATCTATAGGGTTATAGATATTAACGGATAACCGATTATTCAAAATTGGAAAGCGGATAAATTCCATTATCGTATCCAAATAGTTATGGATAGAATAATGGAATTCCGTATCGCTGCGTATCGGACTTTAGGGTTAAAGTCGAATAGACGTCCCGATACGTTGCTAAATTAGGAAACGATCCCTAATTTGAATATTTCAAATATCGCGGACATCAAACATTATCCTAAAGATACCTAATATTCCAACATGATATTCATATAATATTCCAAACGATTCAAACTAGAAATTAAATATTCAGAAAATTTACTGGATATATTCAATTACCTAATTTGGATAACTTCCAAATTTGAATCGAAGACGGGATTGAGCTTGGGTTTTGCGGATCGGGACCGACAACCGGCAACGGGACGGCAAGCGACGTCGAGATGGCACGCCGGCGGGGATGGGTTTCGGTGTGCGCGACGGCACGTCGACGTGGCCGTCTCCGGCGTTTTGCGGCGTGTCACGGTGGATGATGATGGTGTCGCCAATAGCAAAGTGGACTCCACGAACCACTACGAATCAGCGGAGGGAGCAACTCCTGGGTTGTCGTCAACTTGGACGAGCCGAACGTGACTGGACAAGTCTTTTCCTTTGTGTACTCTGCATGGGGAGAGGCCGAAACGAAGAAAATCGAGATCAGCTGGGTTGTTGCTTTGTAGACGTCAGGAAGGAACCACGATCAACTTGCTGTTGGCGTTGGATGAAGAATTCTTCACGGACGTCTTCTCCTTTGGCGTTTTCTGCATGGGAGGCTGGCGTTGTGCATGGCTAGACGAAGAGAACAGCCTCTCTTCACGGCTGTGGAGGACGTGGCATGGGCAGCTGCTTGACTTGATGTCAAACGTGAAGGTGCAGATGTCTTCGGGGTCTGTTGGCTTCGGGGGGACTAGTCAACTTTGAATAAAAAAAATCTTCATGCACGTTCTTCTCCCTTCACGTCTTCTGCACGGGGGGAACACCAAAATCAGCCAAACTTCAACTTGGTCAAGTCTTCAAGGAGAGGCATGTCACGGTCTGATGCTTCATCTTGGACGATTCAGCCATGGAGGTTCGCTGACGTTGCTCACGTCTCCGTTGAATGGAAGGACTGGTCAAAGTGGGCGAGTTCTTAGCTGCAGATTCTGACTTCGCGTTGCAGCCACCATTCAAGTGTCAAGGTGCGGAGGGGCTTGGTCGTCATCGTGGAGACGCACTCGCCGAAGAAGAAAAAACCCCAGTTCTGATTTTTTGTTCCTTCCCCAAAATTTCTGACCTAATGAAATATATATAGTGCTAACCCTAGGTCAAATTAAATGGGCTTAATGTCCTAATGGGCTTAAACTTGGGCTTGGGCTCTAATTAAATTAAACGGGCTGAATTAACTTGGGCTGAATTAATTAAATTCAACAAACTAAATCAAGCCCAAATTAAAAATACTCGAGCCCGCGTGACGTGAAATTCCCGGCCCTCGCATTCCCGAGCGAATCGAGTTTTGTTCAAAGAAATTTAAGCTCGCTCGCCAACGCCAATTTGATGCAAAATGCAATTAACCTAAACTATATATTATGCAAAAATTAAATATTTTTTGTTTAGGGGTTAAAAAGTAATCCTTAATTTTCTATGCAAATTAAACTAAATAAATTTCGGTAAAATTTAGGTGTCAACAGCTGCCCCTCTTTGAAGGTGAGCTCGCAGAGGTTGCATTCAAAGACTAAATGATACCTAAATTTCAACTATGCAAATGCAATGAATGTTGTTTTTGTCGAGATTATGAGTCCCATTTTTGAATGCATTAAGAAATGATGCATGCTGACATGAAAAGAAAACATACCTGGAATTACTTACCTGACAGAAGCGAGATAATGCAACTCGAGGCACGACTCTGATTTTGTGTTGTTTGACAAATGTCTGGGCTCAGTCCCATAGGTATTGCCTAACAAACTACTGATGGATGTCGGTGATCTGCAGTTAAGTCAAATCACAGGAAGAAAGCTCAACGTATCCAACCATCACCTGGATTCGTGAGATAAAAAAGTGTAAAAACGTTCCGACCTTTACAAATTACATATACATCTCCATAGGTATTTGTAAAGATTTGGCCGCTGCGCCTATATCCTTGACTCATAGACACGACACGGGGGAACTGGGGAGGCTATTCTGACCTTTACATATATCTGCTCATATGCAAAAATTTGGCCACTTCACCTATATCCTTGACTCATAGGTGAGTAACGGCGGAACACCTGGGGGTTGAGGAATATTCCGACCTTTAAGATACCTAGACATCTCCATAGGTATTCATAAAGATTTGGCCGCTTCACCTATATCCTTGACTCATAGGTGAGTAGCGGGGGAATATCCGGAATGGGGAAAATATTCCGACCTTTACATATACCTGCTCATATGCAAAGATTTGGCCGCTGTGTCTATATCCTTGACTCATAGACACGTCGCGGGGGAATATCTCGAGATTAAAGAAGCATTTCGACCTTTACATATATCTGCTCATATGCAAAGATTTGGCCGCTTCACCTATATCCTTGACTCATAGGTGAGTAGCGGGGGAATACCTCATATTAGAGAAAAATTCCGACCTTTACAAGATTTGGCCTATACATCTCCATAGATACCTGTAAAGATTTGGCCACTTCACCTATATCCTTGACTCATAGGTGAGTAGTGGGGGAATCTTCTCGATATTGTATGAAAACAATGATTTTGTTGAACAGCGGGGCTAGCCCGAATGTCCGAGAGTTCCTTGACAGAATACTTGGATATCATCAGAGGTACCTGAAAAGGCTTGATCAATAAACACCTAAACATCATCAAAGGCATTTAGAGATTGCAACAAAATGATCAAATGGGGGACCTGACGATTGCTCGAACAGGTTAGGGATAAAGATATACTTACCTGGCGATATCTCTGACTCTTGAGAGTGCGTCTTCTGTTAGACACGACTTCAAGCAACATGTGACATGCATTCATGAACAGTTCAGAACACATGTATTCGTATCTTATGATTTCAACCGGTTTTTCATGCACGATAGTTTTGTCAAATCGGCATTACAAACTTTGTTGGGGAAAAATCATGATAAGACAATCCGAACTCACAAGCGGATAACTTGAAAATGTCGAATGAAGGACTTCCGGTTCGAAAGGTCTTTCACTCATTCTCATTGAAAAGGCTGATTTATTGAGAATCTCTCCATCTCACCATCATCATGTCGACAAGGGTCTGAGTATTCTCGCAAGCGGTACGACGTTACCAATCCAAGAGGTCTTTACTTGGGACCGTATGTGGGCTTGGTCAATGGCCTAACAAATGAGACTCTTCGAGTCGAGGCTTTTGAAAGAAAATACTCTTCAATTGTCTTCGGGTTTACAAGTCAAGAACCCTGCAAAAATGAGATAGAAACGGACTTGCTCGCACTTCTTCGAGCTAAGCTTGTAAACATCTGAAACTCTACGTTAGTTCAAGTGCCATAATCTGAAGAGACTTTGCAAGGGACATAACGTAGGCTAGGCTCATGGGTTGAAAAATGAATGGATCATTTAAGCTCAAAATGTATATGATTGGGGTGAATAAGTTGGTGATCATATTGGCATTGTCACTGCTTTTCTTCTTCACCAGAGATTGCCTTCTCGGTAAATGCTCCATCAGTTTCGAGAGACATCACTTGATTCCTTTGAGACTACTCGACTGGGGATTCTGACATGTTATATCTTGACATTTTTCATTGGGCATTGGCCTTGCTTTTACCAGGCATACTGCTTTTTCTTGCCCTTTTTTTTTTCTTTTTCTTTCTCTTTTTTTTTTACACACACTGCTTACAATGTGAACATTGGCCATCTAATCTGACTGATTGATTCACCATTTGAGCTTATAAACTTCTTGTCTTCTATCGACGCTCTGGATATGTTGCTTGAACAATGATGACTTTTTACCTTGCCCCAGTGTGGGAGATGATCACCAACTGGGTTTGTATGAAACAAATTTGCAGGCTCAATTGGGTTTAACAAAGGATAAAATGTGTATAGGATAGAGAAAGAAATGCTCTTCGTCATCTTAGGGCACTTGAACTTTCGCATGAACTCATATGAAAAAGCAGCACTCGAAGATTGATGCAAGTGAGAGCAAGAAAATTTCTACACATTTTTCACCTTATGTTGCTGATTTACCTCCAGTTTGCCCCGATGTGGGGTGGTTCTTGACAGGGGTAATTTGAAAGAATTCCTCCAACTGTTTAGGCTCAAAATAGTGAAACAATAGATAACCTGTAGTGTTTAAAGGTAGAGAAATGAAATACCTCTTGTCATTTCAGTTGCCGTACCTTTTGCGAGAAAACTCTTTACCTTGCCAACATGGAATTTTTCCACTCAATTCACTAGGGATTTTTCCATTTTTTCTACTCAACTCACTGGGGATGCATGGGACTGTGTATAGGATAGGGCTTGCCTTCCATCATTCCGACGTACCTCATTCGACACATTCAATTCATTTCACATGAGTTGTTAAATTGTCTAGACAGATTTCCCCTTTGAAATCGATGATGCAAATTGACAAAATAACCATGTAGAATTTAAAGCCAATGCACACATTTCAACTTGACATGCAATTGATTGAAACCATTTATTCGACAATGAAATGTTTGCAATCCAGAACATAAAAACAAACACTGGAAGACTATCATGGATAATACATCTTCACAGCATTAGAGTTAACAGGATTGGAAAACTCACGACCATCCATTTCTACAAGAATCAGGGCACCTCCTGGAAGCACTTTCTTAACCACATATGGACCGATGTAGTTTGGAGCGAATTTACCTCCGGGAACCGTGAAGATTGGCAGCACCTTCCTTAGGACTAGATCATTTACCTCGAAGTGTCTTGGACGCACCTTTTGGTTGAAAGACCTAGCTATCCTCTGTTGATAGGTTTGACCGTGACAAATGGCTCTAAGTCGCTTTTCATCAATCAGGTTTAACTGCTCAAGCCTTTGTCGCATCCATTCTGCTTCAGATAACTCCACCTGGGATAAAACTCGCAAGGAAGGGATCTCTACCTCAACTGGCAGGACTGCTTCCATGCCATACCCCAACGAAAAAGGGGTCGCACCTACAGAGGTTCGGATGGAAGTCCGATACGCCATTAGCGCAAACGGCAGTCTTTCATGCCAATTACGATAATTCTCAGCCGTCTTGGCCAAGATCTTCTTAATATTCTTGTTGGCGGCTTCGACTGCTCCATTCATCTGTGGACGATAGGGAGACGAATTCAAATGCCGTATCCTGAACTCATTAAACAACTGGTCCATGAACTTGTTGTTCAAATTGGTCCCATTATCGGTGATAATAGCTTCGGGGACACCATAACGAGCAATTATGTCCCGCCTGATGAACCTTACAACATTCTTCGCAGTGACATTTGCATAAAACGCGGCTTCAATCCACTTGGAGAAATAATAAATCGCCACCAAGATGAATCGGTGTCCATTCGATGCCTTGGGATTGATCGGGCCAATGACATCGATGCCCCACATTGAAAAAGGCCATGGCTCGGATAACTGATGTAACTCCGAAGGAGGAATATTTATCTTATCTCCGTGGACCTGACAACGGTGGCATTTCCGAACATATTGGATGCAGTCACTTTCAAGACTGAGCCAATAATAACCCAACCTCATGATCTTCCTGGCTAGCATATGGCCATTCATGTGTGGACCACATGTCCCTTCGTGTATTTCTTGCATGATTCTGGTAGCTTCAGCTGCGTCTACACACCTTAGCAGAATCGAATCATAGGATCTCTTGTACAACTTTTTACCACTGACGAAGAATTTTGAAGCCATTTTCATTATGTACTTCCTGTCAGCTGGAGTGCTTCCTTCAGGAAATTCTTGTTTCTGAATATAATTCATGATATCGTAATACCATGGCTTTTCATTAGGTTCTTCAGTTACAGCCATACAGTAAGCCGGCTTTGTTAGGACTTCAATTTTCAAGGGCTCTACCTCAATTTCACCGGTCACTTGCAGCATGGATGATAACGTAGCTAGCGCATCAGCGAACTGATTGTGGGATCTTGACAAGTACTCGAAAGAGATGTCTTCAAACTCTTTTATGATTTCTTCGAGGTACTCGTGATATGGCACTAGTTTGGTGTCTCTCGTCTTCCATTCTCCTACAGTTTGGAGAATAATCAAAGCAGAATTACCAAATACTTTCAACTTGGTTACACCCATTTCCACTACGGCTTGAAGTCCGAGAATACAGGCTTCGTACTCGGCTATATTGTTGGTACATGGAAACACCAACTTCGCTGCTACTGGATAATGTTGTCCATCTGGGGATATTAAGACTGCCCCAGTGCCAGAACCAGCTAAGTTCACGGCTCCATCAAAGAACATGGTCCATGTGTCTTCTTTTATTAACAGAATACGATCTTCTGGGGAATATCCATCATCATCCCAGATTCCAGGATTCTCGGCTAACACATCAGCAATCACTCGACCTTTGACTGACTTCTGTGGCATCATCTGAACATCGAATTCTGAAATCAAAATTTGCCACTTGGCTAACTTCCCTACCAAAGCCGGTTGATCAAGCAAATACTTGATGGGATCATTCTCAGTCACCAGGAGAGTCTGGTGATGCAGTGTATACTGTCTTAGCCTGTGTAGCACCCATACAAGTGCGGCACAAGTCTTCTCGGCTTCGGGATAGTTCAACTCCGAGACGGTGAACTTCTTACTCAAGTAGTAAATGGCTCGCTCTTTTCCATCTTCAGGACTTTTCTAGGCCAACATTGCTCCCAGAGACTCGCTATGAATTGTGAGGTAGAGGATCAGAGGCTGCCCCGGCATTGGCGGGACTAGCACTGGTGATTTCATCAGATATTACTTCAGTTCATTAAACGCTTCCTGGCAATCATCGTCCCACTCCACTTGAGCATTCTTCTTTAGAAGTTTGAAGAACGGCTTAGCAGTTTCGGAGAGTTGGGAAATGAAACGGGCTATATAGTTCAATCTGCCGAGGAGACTTCGTACTTCTTTCACGGTCGATGGGGGTTGCAGCTCACATATGGCCTTCACCTTGGAAGGGTCGATTTCAATGCCTTTACTGCTTACTACGAACCCAAGTAGTTTGCCCGACGTTGCTCCGAATACGCACTTCGCTGGATTGAGACGGAGTTTAAACTCACGGAGTCGGTCGAACAACTTCTTCAAGGTGTCAACATGATTCTCTCCGGGTCGAGACTTGGCGATCATGTCATCGACATAGACCTCGATCTCTTTATGCATCATGTCATGGAAGAGAGTGACCATTGCCCGTTGATACGTTGCCCCGGCATTTTTGAGACCGAAGGGCACGACCTTATAGTGGAACGTACCCCAAGGAGTGATGAACGCTGTTTTCTCCTTGTCGTTGTCCTTCATCCTTATCTGATTATAGCCCGAGAAACCATCCATGAAAGAGAACAGCTCGAATCCAGCAGTACTGTCTACCAGAACATCTATGTGCGGTAGTGGAAAGTCATCTTTAGGGCTAGCCTTGTTTAGGTCACGATAGTCGATGCATACCCGAACTCGGCCATCTTTCTTCATGACCGGCACGATGTTGGCCACCCAAGTAGGGTATTGAGTGACCTCGATAAATCCTACTTTCAAAAGCTTCATGACTTCTTCTTCTATCTTCTTTGAAAGCTCAGGTTTGGTTCTTCGCAGCCTCTGTTTCTTGGGCGGCATGCCGGGATTAGTAGGCAAGCCATGCTCCACAATAGACGAGTCTAAACCCGGCATATCAGCATATGACCAGGCGAAAATATCCTGGTAATCTCTCAGCAATTGGACCAAGCGTTTGGCTTCACCTTCGGGAAGGGTTGCCCCTATCTTCACCTCCTTGGTTTCTCCAGAATCACTGAGATTGACAGTGATTGTTTGATCTACGGTTAGGACTTTAGGCTTTTCATGATGCTCTAGGTCGCGTTGAATATCCAAGGAATTGTCGAGTTCATCGGCATCATCGAGATCAAGCTCGGCGGCACATAATTCATCGAATTGGACCGCTCCCATATCCTCACGTGTCACAAGGTTGCCCCTGAAACATAAAGTAGGGGATTCAGAAGGACAAACATGGGTAAACATTGCAATTTTTTGTAATTTTTGCATTTTTACTCTTTTTGTTTTGTTTTTGAAATTCATTTCGAAAAGGATTTAGCACGAGAAAGCATGAAGAAGTCTAGGCCTCAGAATTCTCCTTGGACTACATTTTCTTTTATAGGTTGGATATCATCACCGAGCTGGTTTGATATACCTCAACATGCCCTCAAAAAATGAGACTAAAACTTGTAATTCCATTGATAATTTCAAAATGAATTACATTTATTGAATGGAAATTGCAACAATCAAAACCTAAAAACGGAAATGAAAAGCAGCACCCGAAACGGGGCAAATCCTAGAAAGCAATAAAAAATTCCCACGCAGGGGAGTGTGCGGAAAAGGAAAAGTTTTACTCTTGTGGGCCCATGCCCATTCCCTCTAACGATCCTTCTTCGACAGCTCCGATGAAGACGTCGTCGAACAGGATAGTGATTCCCTTTATCGCATCGTCGGGATCTTCTGTCTCTAGAGGCGTTGGATCATCCATACCTCCCCACCCGTCAGGGACAATGTCGCAGGGATCCGAATAAAAGCTTGGGGGTGCCGAGTACTTCACATAGTAATCAAACTTGTCACTCGGTTGTCCCAGCGTGTCGATCACTTCATTCTCTTCGTGCATCATCCTCGCAGGACCCGGAAATATGGTGCAGATATGTGGAGGCATCCTACCACGCGCAGGCTCTTCACTATTCGACCCTTGGTTGGATCGCTGTCTGTTCTGCTCAACTTCTCGACCTTGGCCTTGACCATATCCGCGTCTCTCATTGTTCGGCGTGGTTGGCCCTTGATACCCCAGTCCAACAGTGCGGGGTCTTTGAGAGTCTTCGATCGGTCGGCGGATACCCTGACCATCCCTGCCAAGGCCTTCGCCCGGAATAAAACCATGGGACACCATTACTCTTCCGACCATGACAGCAGCATTCGACACCTCAGGGACTGGCGGCGATGATCCTCTAGACGCATGAATGGTTGATACGAGCTCGAGCGACTGATAGCTCGATTCAATTTTGCAGTCCGGCTCAACATAGGGGATAGCTGTGGCATGATAGATTGGATGCTCCTCTTCGCCATGTACAGTGACTAACTTCCTTTCTACCACGAACTTCACTTTCTGATGCAGACTGAACGGGACAGCTCCAGCCGTATGAATCCATGGGCGCCCAAGCAGAAAGTTGAATGCAGTGGGAATGTCCATGACTTGGAATAGGACATTAAACACTGTCGGCCCAACCTGTATGTCGAAGGGGATTTCTCCTATTACTTCTTTCTTTGTCCCGTCGAAAGCTCACACAGAGGTCTTTGCAGAAGTGATTCTAGACGGATCAATCTTGAGGCGATGTAGAGTCGCAAGTGGACATATGTTCAAGGCTGAACCATTGTCAATTAGAACCCGGGTTACGTGCGAGGCCTTGTATTTGACGGAGATGTACAGGGCTTTGGTATGTCCTCTGCCTTCTA
This sequence comes from Syzygium aqueum, assembly GCA_031216185.1. Taxonomy (NCBI): domain Eukaryota; kingdom Viridiplantae; phylum Streptophyta; class Magnoliopsida; order Myrtales; family Myrtaceae; genus Syzygium; species Syzygium aqueum. The sequence goes on along the minus strand of CM062235.1, from coordinate 13,722,776 downwards.
GAGGGAACTCCTCATCTGAAAAGGCTATGAGGTCTTTAAGGAGTACGGAACCCACAAACTCTTCCAGTCGTTCATGATCGATCGTCTCAGGCACGTGAACTTCACTTAACACTTTCATTAGGGCCTTATGATGTTTGACCGATGTTTGAAGAAGTTTAAGCAGGGAGATTTGCGCAGGCATCTTGCGCAGTTGCTCGACGATGTTGTATTCACTAGCTTTGATCACAGCCAGAAACTCCTTAGCCTCTTCATCAGTGACCGGTGTTGTTGGGTTGAGCATTGGCTTGGCCATAAGCACGTCCGGACCTAGTGACCAAATCAACATCGAGGCTGTAGGACCAAGGGACTGCCTTATCATCCGAGTATTCATAAGGTTGAGGAATCTCGATCACTATCCCTTCATCAGTTGCGGGGGTGCTTATTATAATCTCCTCGTCATCAGTTGCGTCTTCGAGCGGAGGCATGTCATCGGGCAAAGGATCGAGCTTATCCTTCCCGACGTTTAATGTGGCGAACTCCTCGTCCCAGTTAATGATGACCTCGAAGATAGTGGACACGATGCCGGTGTGGTCGGCATAAACAATCATCTTAGCTTCCACCATTCTTGAGATTCTTTCTCTCATGATAGCCAGGGAAAGGACCTCATTACTCGGGTAATACCCGGCTTTCACCAATTCACCGTAGACCTCAGCGGTGTACACCTTGACATTTTTTATTCGACCAGCATCGAAGCATAATATAGCATTCACATCGCCCGCATGGTCAGGGAGCGGGTTACTCTGAACATTCGGCTTGGCGGACTGGAATGAGAAAGCCTTCGTGTCTAGGAGGTTTTGGATTCGGTGCTTGAGGATAGAACAATCATCGGTTGAGTGCCCGACCTCGCCAGTGTGATAGTCGCATTTCTTCGATGGGTCGAATCTATAGATCTTCTCAGGATTGGGCCGCTTTGGCTCGGTAGTAAGCAAGCCTTTCTTCCGGAGCACCGCCAATACTTGTGACAATGAACCAGGGAGGGGGGTGAATTGTCTCCTGTTGTTCCACCTCTGGAACGGTTGACGGCTCGTGTTTTGCTGCTGAGCTTCAGCCACCTGAATTGCCGGGGCTAGGTTAGTGTTTCGTCAGCTCGGTTGGTTATATGTCACATTCACTTCAGCAGTCGGCTCTTTCTCTTTTCTTGCACCGGATCTCTTGGTTGACGAGGACGGCTCGACAAACCATCCATCCTTCAGTCCTATCTCGATTTGTTCGCCTATAGGGATGAGCTGGTTGAAGTTGTCAGCTAGAATGGCGACCATTCGATTACGGTACTCGAACGGGAGAGTTTTGACGAACATCCTTTTCAGTTCACTGTCAATAGGTTCTGGGACAACTTGAGCGGCTAAGTTCCTCCACCTGATGGCATAATCTTTGAAAGACTCGGTCTTCTTCATCTGGGCACGCTCGAGGTCATCACGGGTGGGAGTGATGTCCGTTATGAATCGGTATTGCTTCAGGAACGCCTCACTGGCCTCCTTCCAGCTTTTGAGGCTATTGATCTTTTTCATGAGATACCAGTGCAGAGCTGGGCCGGTCAAGCTTGCTTGGAATGCATGAATCATGAGAAGTTCGTTGTCAACGTATGAGGTCATTTGCACGTGGTACAACTGCAGGTGAGCCTTCGGACACGTGGTGCCATTGTATTTGTCGAAGTCCGGCATTTTGAACTTCTTCGGGATTTTGATTTGTGAGTACATGGACAAATCAATCGAGGGCGAATCTTGCGAACCTTCTAACTGCTTAACTCTCTCCTCGAGCTTGTTGACCCGCTCATCAGGCTTAGGTTTGTTGACGACAATCTGGACAGGGTCATCTTCCAATTCAGGCATATCATCATCTTCCTCGACATCGACATTCTTTGCACTTATATGCTTCGGGACTGATGCCTCAGGGGGTGTTGGAACAGGGATCGACCGAAGGGCCTTGATCTTAGCGGTCATTTGTTGCATTGCGGCGGCAAGTTGCTTGATCTGGTCTTGCATACCATCAACGCGCTCCTGTAACTCAGTTTGATCGGCCATTCTAGCTCTTGACCGCGTGCGAATAGGGGAACGTGATCGGTCCGTAGTTACCTAATCTCATAATGAAACAGGGCATACATAAGTGTCAAGCAAAATCACATGCCGATCCATGACATTGGTCTAACCGCTTTGAATTGAAAAGACCTCTTTATTGAAATGACGAAAGTTTTTACATCGACTAATGACTTGAAATCAAATTGAAACAAAAACAAACGACGCAATTCCTAAGCAAATTTAAAACTGAAATGGAAATGAAGAAAAACAACTTCAAGCTTCGACTCATTTTTATTTAGCTTGATCTATAGACATATGGAAGGCGACATCCTTTTTCAGCTGCTCATAAGCCCGAGCTATCTTGGCTGCCTTCTCTTCAGCTTCTTCGACCTTCCTTTTGAGGCGGTTGTTCTCTGAGCGATTGGCGGACTTGAGAGGCACCTTGGGTATCGTCGGGAGTAACTCCTGCGGGATCTTGTGTTGTCGGATGTACCTGGTCGTCGCGAAGTAGGACTTCTGTACCTCTTTTAGTTCTCCTTCGGGTCGGACTATCTTTAATATACGGCACTTCCTCCACATCTTCTGAAGTTGAGCTACAGTCCCTTCATGATCTTCATTCTGATCGGAGAAATCGGCACAGAGGAGCTCGGATTGTAACGCCGGAGGGAGCCCCTGGAGAATCTGATACTGTCGAGACACTCTGGCGGGGTAGTACTCGATCGCGCCAGTGAAAACCAAAAGTGGCACTGGTCCAACACCATTACATGTAAGCCGAGCTTCCTCGACATTAAACCAACTAGCATGCCATTTGAAACTTTGGGGTCTAGCATTTTTCATAAAAATGATCCACTCGGAATAATGGTAATCCGATGCGTTCTCTTGTTTTTCTTTATAGCTCAAAATGGGATGGTTAGAATCACTGAGTTCGGAAATTTTGAGTAAATCGTCACATCCTTTTATGTGAGACAAAAACCAAATTTGCAATAACTCAATGGGTGCATGAAATGTCTTATCACCATTTTGCTTGAATTTAGTGAGAGAAATGAAAGTTTCAGCTAAAATGGTGTTGACAAAATTCTTTTGAAGACAAACTTGTTGGACGAACCATGCAATTGACGAGTTACATGCGTTCTTGCAATGAGGAAAAATGACGAACCCGAAAAATGCTAGTAAAAAGATTTTGCCCTTTTGAAAAGGTGTGGCTATTTCAAAACATTGACTTAGGAATGAAAAGGGACATGAACCACGGTTTGCTTTTAAAATTTTTTCTAAGTCATGTTTTTCGACACTCAAAAATTCTGACAACATTAAGGTGGAATCGATTCCTAAAGGTGGTGTGATTAACTCCGACTCCAAAGATTTTCCAATGAGCACGCTATATTCTTCTAAAGTCAGGGTGAGCTCATGTTTACCGAATATAAATGTGGATGTCTCGGGACACCAGAAATGGGCTAATGCTCGAACGAGGCCGGTACGGACTTTGACCTCCAGTAAGGGGAGCAACCTTCCGACGTGGCTCTCTACTAACTTGCGGTTGGTTGGACTGAGTAGACTCCACAAGGCGCGAAAGAAAAGAATCCGGATGTCCGACACTCCCATAATGCATAGACCAAAACTCGCGACCAACCTAACGTCATGGACCGACCAAAGAAAAGAACGAAAGGTAAATAAATTGCGAGATAAGGGTTGAAGAAAAGCTTACTTCACCGGGTAGGAAAAATGGCAATCACATAGACATGCGCATGAGAAGTGAGGTTCGATTTCTTTATCTAGACTCTGGCTTGCAAAATGGAGACGCGAGGATTACCGAGCTAAACCAGTCATGATGGTGGTTAGGCTAGGATTCCCCTGACTCCAGCTTAGTCAAAGAGCCAACCCGGGTTGAGTGGAATACAACCGTGGTGGGTACTCAATGATACCTTGGAAAAATTTTCGGGACCGAGGAGAGCGACCCGTACCACATGGTTTTGGTCGGGGTATCCACTATCTCGGTACCATCCTAAACCTATGCCACCCAGGTCCGGCAGCGGGTAGTGTGTGCGGTGTAGTGAAAATGTAAGGCATGCACAACAGGTTATATCAAACAGCGCTTCGTGCATAAAATAAACCATACATTCAACCACCTCCTTGCAAAACAAAGGTTAACAACCACTCCTCCCCTTATACCTCCCATACTGCAAAAACATTTAACACCTTAAAATGTTAGGGACATACCTGGGATCCTCGCTGCCAAACAAAAATTATTTTTGAAATGAAAAACTGGCCTAAGTCCACTAAGAGTTTTAACTCACATCCCCAGCGGAGTCGCCAAGCTGTCGCGACCCTAAAAAACATTTTATCATTTTTCTCGGGCTAATGGATTATTAAGACTAATCTTAACTCGGGCCCTCCCAAGCCCTACCAATTCGCAACTTAGGGTTTAAGTTCTTAACATGCAAATGTTTTCATGCTTGGAGTCCCCACTAATCATTTTACGCTAGGCTAATTAGAAACCTAAATAAAACATAGGGAGATATGTTTTATTCCTACGAACCAGAGATTTTAAGCCCGGGGACTTGATTACGCTAGATCTAGTCTAACACCCTTTCGGTACCTTTTTATTTCAAAAATATTTTGGCAGGCAGTTTGGATCCATTTTAGCTTAGTCACTAACATGTGACGTGTTCATGCGGGTGCGCAAATCACTAATTTAACACCCATAAATCAAAGCATTAAATAAATTGCAAGTTGGGGGGAATTACTTACCTCGAATCCAGCAAGCATTTGCATTGTTAGCGAAAAATCATACAGACAATCCTAATATGATTTTTAATTAACAAGGCACTTCACTCAATTTTTGGATTTTCACTTATTTAAATGAAATCTAAACTATATGCAATGACGTGCAAAAAGATGACATACGAAATAATGCAACCTAACATGCAAACTATATGACACGCGACGACGTGACCTAATTCTAATGACGTGTAATGATATATTTTTGGTATTTTTCTTTAAGGAAATTCGGAATTAAATGAAATTCGGAATTAATGAAAATGCCTAAAATAACATGCAACCTAAATGACTTCTATTTTTGGTATTTTCTGTTTAAAATTCGAAATTCAAAAATATCTAAGTTAACATGTAATCTATGATGACTTAATCTACCCTAGAATGATTTCTTTTTTGGGATTTTTTTATTAAAATTCGGAATAATAAATAACGTGAATAATCCGTTAGGATTTGAAATAATATCTAATTTAAATTAGGAAACATGCCACGTTAAGTCCCAATTTAAATTAAATACTTATCTCATCCTTCGGGATATATTCAAAACCTAAACATGCAAAAGTCCTAATTTAAATAAAAAAACAGATTTTTTTTTGGGTTTTGTTTTATTTGAAAAGGAAAGAAATTCAAACAACTAAGGGTATCAAACACATCAAATCAACCACGCGATCCGCCAAATTCGTTTCAAACTCGGATTATGCACAAAAATCAAATTATCGGTCATATCTATAGGGTTATAGATATTAACGGATAACCGATTATTCAAAATTGGAAAGCGGATAAATTCCATTATCGTATCCAAATAGTTATGGATAGAATAATGGAATTCCGTATCGCTGCGTATCGGACTTTAGGGTTAAAGTCGAATAGACGTCCCGATACGTTGCTAAATTAGGAAACGATCCCTAATTTGAATATTTCAAATATCGCGGACATCAAACATTATCCTAAAGATACCTAATATTCCAACATGATATTCATGTAATATTCCAAACGATTCAAACTAGGAAATTAAATATTCAGAAAATTTACTGGATATATTCAATTACCTAATTTGGATAACTTCCAAATTTGAATCGAGGACGGGATTGAGCTTGGGTTTTGCGGATCGGGACCGACAATCGGCAACGGGACGGCAAGCGACGTCGAGATGGCACGCCGGCGGGGATGGGTTTCGGTGTGCGCGACGGCACGTCGACGTGGCCGTCTCCGGCGTTTTGCGGCGTGTCACGGTGGATGACAATGGTGTCGCCAATAGCAAAGTGGACTCCACGAACCACTACGAATCAGCAGAGGGAGCAACTCCTGGGTTGTCGTCAACTTGGACGAGCCGAACGTGACTGGACAAGTCTTTTCCTTTGTGTACTCTACATGGGGAGAGGCCGAAACGAAGAAAATCGAGATCAGCTGGGTTGCTGCTTTGTAGACGTCAGGAAGGAACCACGATCAACTTGCTGTTGGCGTTGGATGAAGAATTCTTCACGGACGTCTTCTCCTTTGGCGTTTTCTGCATGGGAGGCTGGCGTTGTGCATGGCTAGACGAAGAGAACAGCCTCCCTTCACGGCTGTGGAGGACGTGGCATGGGCAGCTGCTTGACTTGATGTCAAACGTGAAGGTGCAGATGTCTTCGGGGTCTGTTGGCTTCGGGGGGACTAGTCAACTTTGAATAAAAAAAATCTTCATGCACGTTCTTCTCCCTTCACGTCTTCTGCACGGGGGGAACACCAAAATCAGCCAAACTTCAACTTGGTCAAGTCTTCAAGGAGAGGCATGTCATGGTCTGATGCTTCATCTTGGACGATTCAGCCATGGAGGTTCGCTGACGTTGCTCACGTCTCCGTTGAATGGAAGGACTGGTCAAAGTGGACGAGTTCTTAGCTGCAGATTCTGACTTCGCGTTGCAGCCACCATTCAAGTGTCAGGGTGCGGAGGGGCTTGGTCGTCATCGTGGAGACGCACTCGCCGAAGAAGAAAAAACCCCAGTTCTGATTTTTTGTTCCTTCCCCAAAATTTCTGACCTAATGAAATATATATAGTGCTAACCCTAGGTCAAATTAAATGGGCTTAATGTCCTAATGGGCTTAAACTTGGGCTTGGGCTCTAATTAAATTAAACGGGCTGAATTAACTTGGGCTGAATTAATTAAATTCAACAAACTAAATCAAGCCCAAATTAAAAATACTCGAGCCCGCGTGACGTGAAATTCCCGGCCCTCGCATTCCCGAGCGAACCGAGTTTTGTTCAAAGAAATTTAAGCTCGCTCGCCAACGCCAATTTGATGCAAAATGCAATTAACCTAAACTATATATTATGCAAAAATTAAATATTTTTTGTTTAGGGGTTAAAAAGTAATCCCTAATTTTCTATGCAAATTAAACTAAATAAATTTCGGTAAAATTTAGGTGTCAACAACGTTATAGAGAGTATTGTCCAGACCGTTGAGGACATAGTTGCGACATAGGAAGTCAGAATGCTTCCATGCATCCACGGCAGCAACCTTTTCTTTGTTTGTCTCTCCAACGTCCAACTTAGGACCATCCTCATTGAGAAATCTAGCCAAGTTCAAGGTCGTGAGATAGAACAACATCTTTTGTTGCCATCTCTTGAACTCCGTACCATAGAACTTTTCTGGCTTTTCTCCATGATTCGGAATAGGGTTGACCGGAGTCGAAGACGAAGCCATTTCTGTAATATAGAAACAGAACATATTCATAACCAGAATTTGAACGAACAACGAAGGTTCGACTTAAAGGGACGGCAATCCGATATTCGATAGAAAAACTCAACGAACAACACATAAGAATATACGAACAGAACCGAAGAAAATTCGTCTTAAGATTGTTGTTCTGCTAAGTTCGTATATCAAAAGTTGAAATCAAATATCGGGAAAACTAACCTGAAAGCAGTGCAACCAAATAAGTAGAATGTTGATCCGAGCCCAACGAAATAACGTCGTGTCCTTAAGACGAATTTGGCCCCTCAACCAGTACCCAAGGATATCGGACAATTGTCTCCCAGGATAGAACGGATCTCGTTCCTCCGAAGTGGTACGTATTCGGAGGACTCCTACGAACACAATTTCGCAGAATAATCGCACAAAAAGACAACGACGAAGTGAGAAATGTCTAGAGCACGTTGGGAAAATGTCTTGCAGGAATGCCGATGTCACGAAGTGTCTTTTCCGAACTAAACTGTTCGGAAAAAAAAAGATAATAACAGTAAATAAATCAATTCTAAACAACGTGTCTGTTCAGAAAAAATAAAAAACCGATAGAGAGTGGACCCGACCTGACCCGAGTCGGCCGGACGGCGGCGCGCGCGGGGGGGAACCGACCTAGCTTGGCGTAGGTCCTCTCTCTTCCACAAAAGTGGGGTACCCTTTGGAGCCCAAACCCATTTGAGAGGCTCAACTATTTGAACCCATCTCCCATCTCTCTTCTATTCTATGTGGGACACTTGTATTCACACTCTTTTCATTCAAGTCTATGGGATTTGGATGTCAAAATCCCAACAAGAACAACAGTGAGCGCTGAGTTAGGAGCAAAGTAGTGTCAAAGCCAACTCGTTGCCGTGGGGCTCGGACTAGCAGGTGTTGCGGTGACGGGAGGCTCATCAGGTTGGGCTTACCAGTGCCTAGGGGCAACACTCAACGGCAAGGACGACGAGGCTCGGTGGCTCATGTTAGGATAACGGCTCGTCTCGCTGGGGTAGCAGGGCTCGGGTTGGACAAGAGCTTGGCACGTCGAGTTTTGATGAAACCCGCGGACACTCCTTGGTGATTTGAGAGAGCAGAGCACGCCGAGGACCTCGTTGTTGCGATGGTTCGTGGCTTGGACAATGACAGCTCACCTGGTCATTAGAGGGAACAGTAGCAATCGAAGCAGCAAGCACGTTGGACCGACAAGGCAGCAGGGATAGGATGGCATCGTAGGTGCGGGTGAGGGAGGGGGGGGGGGTGTTTCAGCCAAGACATGACCTCATTATGGCCGAAAATTGGCCCCCTTTTATGGGCCTAACTCACTTGATTTAAGCACAAAATTGTCCAACGTCGGTCCAATGCATATTGCAATTAAACTACATGCTCTTAAACTATCCCTCAATCCTGTCTCAATATGCTCCCTCATAGGAATGAGTTGATTGAATGTCTCGGCAATCATGGTGGATTGTTGGAAGATTTTGAGCTTGACAAGAGAGAAGATTTGTTATTATCAATAAAGAATAACGTAGATGGGGATTGAGATTGAGAGGAAGCATTCAAAATAGATCGTGAAACAATGTCTCTCGAAACTCCCTTGGCGTTGCTCTCTTGGTAGTGCTCCCTCCATACCTCCCACCGATGTTCCTCTGACGCAGCGCATTTATCTAGCAATCTCGAGCATCTTCGGTGCCTCTCTTTCATTTTGTCCAATTTTTATTAACATGAACATGATCTTTACATTATACTGTAGCATTGTAAACAAGGAAGTAGTAATCAAATGCAAAATTTTGATGCCAAATATTCAGCAAATGCAATTGAGTTCGCAATGCATTATTCTTTCCAGATGGATAGATCAAAATTGCTCAGTAAAAAAAAAAGTTACTAACACCTGGTCATAAACACACACTAGTAGGGCAAAGAGCATAAATGATTAATATTGGCAACAACTAAAATGATTAATATGTGGCATTTACAGGATTGAGGAATTGGTTGATTGAATGTTTCAACAATCGTAGTTACCATTCGAGTATGATACGCATATGATAAACATCTTCCTCTACTCATTATCCGTAGGCTCAGGAGTGATCTAGGAGGCTAGATTTCTCCACCTGATGACATATCCGTTATATGACTCAGTTTTCCTTTTCTCGGTACGTTCAAGATCCTAAAGGGAGGGGGTAATATCCATTATGAACTTATGTTGCTAGAGGAATGCCTCATTGACTTCGTCCCAAGTTTCGAGAAGGTTTATATTCTTCGTGATGTACCATCTCAATGCAAGGTCTGTTAATCTTGCCTCGAACAACTGGATCATCAAAGGTTCATTATTGACATATTGAGTCATTCGTAGTAATTACATTTGTAAGTGGACCTTTGTACCAGTTGTGCTATCGTACTTTACAAACTCAGGCAATTTGAATTTCTTTGGTATTTTGACCTTGGCATAAATGGAGAGGTTTGTCGGAGTTGGGTCTCAGAGGCCTCGCAACTGTTTCAGCCTCTCCTCAAACTTCTAGAAACATTTGTTGAGCATAGTTTTAAACATGTCATCAACCTTGGCTTTTCCTTCAATGATCACAACAGAACCATCCTCTAGAATAAGCATAGCATCATTAGACTCAGCGGTGAGGTCTTTGTCATCTTTCTGTTTCAATGTCGTGGTTTAGGATGCACGGGTACTTGAGCTGGGCTTATCCGAAATGACTTAAATTTGGCCTTCATCTCTTGCATTGCAATGAGAAACTGTTTCATTTGATCTTGAATATTGCCTTGTCAAACCATCCATCCCTTAATCCCTTCTCAATATGCTCCCTCATAGGAATGATTTAATTGAATGTCTTGGCAATCAAGGTAGATTGTAGGAAGATTTGGAGTTTGAAAAGAGAGAAGATTTGTTATTATCAATAATGAATAACGTGGAGGGGGGTTGAGACCGTGAAGTGGCGTTCAGAATAGATCGCGAAGCAAGCTCTCTCGAAACTCCCTTGGCGCTGCTCCCTTGGCAGTGCTACCTTCACAGCTCACACTGACATTCCTTTGACGTAGCACCTCTATCCAGCAATCTCTAGCATCTTCGGTGCCTCTCTTTCATCATGCCCAATTTTTATTATCATGCATATGATCTTTACATTATACTAGAGCACTATAGACGAGGACGTAGTCATCAAATGCGACAAATTTTATAGCAAATGTTCAATAAATGAAATTGAGTAGTTGCATTACTCTTTCCAAATGGATAGACCAAAATAGGTCAATAAAAAAAATTGCTAATGCTTTGTCATAAACACACACACTAGTAAGACAAAGATAATAAATCATTAATATTTTTTTTGGTAAGGATAAATCATTAATATTTGCAACAACTAAAATGATTAATACGTGGCATTTGTGGAATTGAGGAATAAGTTGATTGAATGTCTTGGCAGTCGTGATTTCCATTCGAGTACGATACTTGTATGGGAGAATTTTGATAAACATCTTCCTTAACTCATCATCGATAGGCTCAAGAGTGATATGGGCAGCTAGATTTCTCCACTTGATGGCTTATTCCTTAAATGACTCAGTCTTCCTTTTTTCGGTACTTTCGGTACATTCAAGATCCTCATGGGAAAGGGTAATATCCATTATGACTTATGTTGCTTGAGGAATGCCTCGCTGACTTCATCCTAAGTTTTGAGAAGGTTTATATTTTTCGTGATGTACCGTCTGAGGGCAAATCCTCTCAAACTTGCCTAGATCAACTGGATCATCAAAGGTCCATTATTAACATATTGAGTTACTCGTACTAAGTGCATTTATAAGTGGACCTTCGAATAAGTTGTGCTATTGTACTTTTCAAACTCAGACAATTTGAATTTCTTCGATATTTTGACCTAAGCATAGATGGAAAGGTCAGTCGGACTCGATCTTAGAAGCGGTACAATTGTTTCAACCTCTCCTTAATCTTCTCGAAATGTTTGGCATGCCCTATTTCAAGCGCGTAATCAGCCTTGGCTTTTCCTTCAACGATCATAACAAAACCATCCTCTAGAACGGGCATCTCATCATCAAACTCAACAGCGAGGTCCATGTCATCTTTTTGCCTTAATGCCATGGTTTTAGGATGCACGGGTACTAGAGCCGAGCTTATTTAGGATGCCTTAAATTCGGCCTTCATCTCGTGCATTGCAATGAGAAATTGTTTCCTTAATCTTCAACATAGGCTCATCAAACCATGTATCCCTCAATCTTGTCTCAATCTGCTCCCCCATAGGAATGAGTTAATTTAATGTCTCAACAGTCACGGTGGATTGTTGAAACATTTGGAGTGTGAAAAGAGAGAAGATTTATTGTTATAAATAATGAATAACGTGGGGGGGGGGGGGGGTTGACACTAGGAAGAGGCATTCAGAATAGATCGCAAAGCAAGCTCTCTCAAAACTCCCTTGGCAGTGCTCCCTTTGCAGCTCCCACTGACGTTCCTCCGACACGGCACCTCTATCCAGCAATATCGAGCATCTTCGGTGCCTCTCTTTCATCCTACCCAATTTTTATTAACATACACATGATCTTTACATTATACTATAACATTGTAGACGAGGACGTCGTCATCAAATGCAAAAATTTTGATGCCAAATGTTTAGTAAAAGAAATTGAATTCCTAATGCATTATTCTTTCATACGGATATATCAAAATTGCTCAGTAAAAAAAATTTGCTAATACTTGGCCATAAACACACACTAGTTGGGCAAAGAGCATAAATGATTAATATTTGCAACTAAAATTATTAATATGTGGCATTTGCAGAATTGAGGAATGAGTTGATTGAATGTCTTTGTAGTCATGGTTACCAGTCCGATACGATACTTGCATGGGAGAGTTTTGATAAACATCTTCCTCAACTCATTATCCGTAGGCTCATGAATGATCTGGGCGGTTAGATTTCTCCACTTGATGACATATTCCTTAAATGACTCAGTCTTCCTCTTCTCAATACGTTCAAGATCCTCATGGGAGGGGATAATATCCATTATGAACTTATGTTACTTGAGGAATGCCTTACTGACTCCATTCGAGCTTTCACGAGGGGGGGGGGGGATCCGACAAGTTGTGCTGTCATATTTTTTTCAAACTCAGGCAATTTGAATTTCTTCGGTACTTTGACCTTGACATAGATGGAGAGGTCCGTCAGAGTCGGGTCTTCGAGGCCTTGCAACTGTTTCAAGCTCTTCTCAATCTTCTGGAAACGTTTGTCAAGCCATGCTTTAAGAACGTCAACAGTCTTGGCTTTTCCTTCAATGATCACAACAGAACCATCCCCTAGACTGGGTATATCACCATCAAACTCAGCGTTGGGTTTCTTGTCATCTTTTTGTTTCGATGCCATGGTTTTAGGATGCATGGGTACTTGTGCTGGGCTTTTCCGGGATGCCTTAAATTCGACCTTAATCTCTTGCATTGGAATGAAAAACCGTTTCATTTGATCCTCAATATTGGCTCATTAAACCATCAATCCGTCAATCCTGTCTCAATATGCTCCCCCGCAGGAATGAGTTGATTGAATGTCTCGGCTGTCATGGTGGATACTCTACCACTCTGATCAGAATAACTAAAAAGCATACAAGTTGTTATTTCAAATATAGAGAGCGATAATTTGCAGTGATGGAGAAAGTACCGCTTCGTAAGGCACCTGCTGCTTCGCAACCCTGCACTTGAACGCACCAATGTTTACACTGCCATGCATCCATTAGTTAGCTCCTTCTCTTTGGGCTCGCAGTGAGGAGGATAAAGATGAAAGTCTCCATTCGGCCAAGCTTAGAGAGTAAAAATCTCGGAGCTCTCATTTTCAAACAATTTCAGCTTTTTTATCCAATAAACCTACCATAATCTGCAATCCATATGTAGCACTGTAACTTGCGAGCTTAAAACACATTAAGTACTAGTGGAAACAAACACTTCAAGAAATGTTACTCACACGTACAGCATTATTTTCCCCGGTAGTTTGTACTTGCAAGCTCATCCAGTTCTCTAACACTTCTTGCTCCACTAATAGAATCAAGCTCTACTCCAGGTTCTTGGGAGTTGCAGGGAGAACTTATCCAATGTGAGTACCTCGGATAAGTAACTGAAAACTGATCAAATGAATATAGCAAGAGCGAACTGAGAAACTGACTATGCAAGTACTAGTATGACCAGGGATTTTGTCAAGTCCTCTAGTCTTCATGTATGCGAGACACATGCATTCCCAAGGACAAGCAAATGACACACAAAGATGATATCTTCCAGATTCAGCACGGAAAGGAGAATCTAAATGCTGAACATATTGCAAGAAAAGAACCAGATCCTGAGACAGTCAGATTGATGAACATGCCATTCTAATGGTGAAAGGTGAACTGGAAGAAAGTTATGCGAAGTGCCCCATTTGATGCTTAGATTTAAACAGCATATCAAGTGAAAGGTAAAATTTCTATATCAAATAAGATTGATCAGATTAGAACAGCCACACTGCACGTACAAATGCCTCTTCTCTCTTCTAAATTCTAAAAGAGAAAGATGGACAATAAAAAAACCAATACTTTGACTGATATACAAAACTTTGCTTTCTTGCTACAACATGATTAAGTTCCATTTTCAAGAATTATTAGAAAGGAGGTCCATATTAGTAAGGAAGATCTGTCTCAGGGATGAAAAAAATACTTACAAGCATCAAGTAAACATAACTTCTATTCTTTTATCATTTCAAATTTTTAAACAAGTCACACACTAATAATCCACAGAACTACACATTGAAGGGTCCTATTTCAGCCATATAAATTAAGCTAATTCAATATGAAAATGACATGTCCATATGAAAACTGATCATTGAGAAATCACATCATAAGGAAATTGTCTTTTCTGACCTAGACACAGAGGTCTAATCTGTTACTGAAATAATGGGCATATAAGAAAATTCAGCTTCCCATAGGTCTAATTTTCAAATTTTCTTTGAAATTTTTTCAATAAAATCAGACTTAGATCATGTTTAAATTCATTACAAAAGCTGTACAACACCAAATAATTAAATGTACAAATTCTCAAAATTCTCACTAGGCCATCTCTGCACTTTCTGTTGATCCAACTTTAGCGATTATGATGATCCATCAAATAAGCTGTGAGTGGCAGCCATTTCCTTCACGGATCCTTTTGGTCAGATCTGAAAGAAGAGCATATTTGTTGCTTTCGTAACAAGCAGTCATAAATGCAGTTAATGTTACATGATCCACTCTGGTTTCCTTGTTGGTTAATTTATGGAAGAACAGTGCTGCCATTCCCACTTTTTTCTCACTGCAAAGCTTCCTCACTAATGTATTCACGGTTCGGATCCAAAGTTTATTTTCTACTCTCTCCAAAATCAGCAATGCATTAGCAGATTCATCTGTTTTGCAGTATTCATAGGCCAACGTCAGTCGAGTAACCTCGCATGGGGAAAGTCCCTTGTCTATCATTGAGTCGTATAGTCGACGAGCCTCCTTCAACCTGGACTCTTTGCAAAGTCCGCTGATCAAAGCACAATAAGTGATACTATCAGGGACACATCCATGGTCACTCATCCTGTGGAAAAATTTTATTGCTAAGTTGGCATTCCCATCCCTACAGAATCCACCAATCATGGATGTGTAGGTTTCTTTGGTAGGGACTAAGCCGAACCTGATTGCTTCTTCGAAAATCTTTTCGCTTTCTTTCATTCTCTTTTGCTTACATAAGGCAGAAATCATTATGGTGTATATGTGTATATCAGGTTGCACAGCAAGTTTAATCATCCTGCTCAGAAGTGCTAGGGCTCGCTCAATGCTCGCCCTCTTGCACTGCTCGTTGATGAGTATACTATATGTGAACAGATCAGCTTCCAGTCCAGTTCGGAAACATTTTTTCAGCATTTTACAAGCCTCTCCAAACCTACCCCTCTTATATAGACCATCGATAAGCGCATTATATGTACAGATGTTAGGACTGAAGCCTGCATCCGTCATTATGCCTATCAACTCATATGCTCTTTCGAAATTCCCACCTTTACAATGGCCATCCATGAGAGTTGCGTATGTATTGGTGTTAGGGATCAGTCCCTGTTCTTGCATTCTGCCGAATAACATCTCTGCACGGTTCATCTTGTTTTCTCTGCAATAGCCACTGATCATGGCAGTGTATGTATGCACGTTCGGTTTGTAATTTTCACTCCGGACTAGCTTAAGGAAGAGTCTAAATGCCTTATCACTCCAACCCTTCTTGCAGAGGCCATCAATCAACGCTGTATGAGTATACACATTTGGCTTCCAACCTTTTCTAACCATTTCCTCCAGGAGCTCAAATCCTTGCTTAATGCTGCCTTTCTTGCATAACCCATTGATCAGTGAGGTATAATTTAAAACATTCGGCGTCAAACCCAGATCAGCCATCTTCCGGAAATACCAAATAGCTCGATTCATAAACCCCTTCTCACAAAACGAGTTGGTGATCAAGGTAAGAGTAGCATTATCAATAATGAAATCTCTATCAATCAGTTTACTCAACCAAGCATCTGCCTCGAGAATACTTCCCATTCGACAGTAAGCAACGACCATCAGCTTATAACTGTTAGGATCAGGACAAACCCCTCTATCAGACAAAGAATCAAACACGTTCCCTGCATAGTCAAGAAAACCCCTTTCGATGGCGACCTCCATGACGAAATTCATCAAGCGTGTAGTGGGCGCCAGACCCTGATTCTGCATTTCAAGTACCATATCAACAGTCTCCTTCAACCTCCCAATCTCAGCAAAGCTTTTGACCATACACTGCATTACCTCATTGGCCCTCTCCGAGTTACCGTTACCGATCAACGACGCAGCGCAAACTATATAAAGCCTCATGAAGTGCCGAAACTTATCAGACCCAATGGCCCAGTTAAAGAAACTCAACGCCACCATCGAACCAGCCTCATTGGCCAGGGAGGCAACGACGGTAACGGCCTGTTCACGGGTCAAAGAATCGCAATCCACGTTAAGGCCGAGGCGCGGAGGCGATGCTCGCAGGTGGGCATGCTTGTGGTGAGCATCGCGCACCATCGAACAGATCGATGCCACGACGGATGGAGGCCGACAGGACGGTGGAGGATCGGGTTGCGGTGAAGGGTAGTCACTGCCGGAGGACCGGCAGAGTGGTCGGAGGGAGCAGGCGCTTGAGGTCGCCGGCCGCGCGTGCGAGAGCCGCCGAGGTCGGAGAAAGCAAAGGGAAACCATGAAAGATTTGACGACTGAAGAGAGGATTTGACGGTGGCGGTCTTGAGCTACAAGAAGAAGATGAATAGAATCGGTTCGTGTTAAAGCATGAACTTATATGCTATGGTTGTTTATGCTTGTTGATGTGTTACTCTGAATTTGGGAAAATTTGTCAGAAAAAGTCGTAAACTTATTATACGCTAATCAATTTAATTTTAAAATAATTTTTATCAATTTTTTTAATAATTTGCTAGTGTAGCCGTTTCCACCAATTTGAACGGAAAGAAGTTAGCAACTCATTGAAAAGTTTAGAAATAAATTAAAAAATTATCAATTGGTTTTAAATTTTTTTTTTACAATTATTTCTTCTGAATTCTTTGACTCACATCGCTTGTAAATCGGCTACATCAGAAAACTGGCAAAGCCTGTTGCGAAGGATTGGTGGGTCAAGAGTTCTAAACTAGGGACGACTTTAGTTTTGGATCAAAGGCTTGATCCAATGTCGTGATAATTGATAAATGACGATCAATATAATTTTTTTTTATAATAGATAAGATACTAATGATGTTTTGGCAATCAATTGTAGACATTATAACTTCCAATGCATTAAAAATTTTCGCAAATTCGGTAATCAACACTTCCAAAATGTGCATTGATATGTTTTTTTTATCGGAAATGACATTGATGTTTAGTAGAACAAAAAAGCATAAATTTAAATCAAAACTTTTTCTTTATAAAGTAGTTTAATATATATAGAAAGTGTCGCCATTGGATCAAATTACATAAAAAAACATCAGTCAGAAAATCAATACAATCCTTACATTATTTTCCAATAAAAATGAAAATCATAATTTTAGAGTACCAACTGGCAACTGTCAACCACCCGCCGTTTAACCGGCTTTCAAATTCCACCGCCATTTTCTCATTACTTGAACACCTCCCGCTCCACTCTTCACATCCCCCAACACTCTCCCACACTCTCGTCCCACTCTCTCGGTCCTGTAAGTCTTGACTCTCTCATTTCAGATTGGTGTTGGGATTGATACGGCTTTAACCTTCTCCTTCTAGTTCTCTTCAACTGCTGTGACGTTCAGATCCCTCCCCATTGCTTCATAAGCATTTTCTTTTCTGGGTATTCATCATCGATTCCGTGGCTGCTGATGACTGCAGCCAAAAGAATCGAGTTCCCGCTCGTGTTGTTCATCATCATCTGGCACAGGGGACAAGATCATGACGCGGGCATGCTTTATCTAATCATCCGTTTCCTCTTGTATTCTATTTTCAGTCCTGTTCAATGAATTCTGAAAATATTTCTCCCAGAATATTTCTTCTTTATATCTTGTCGGTCCAGACTTCGATCAAGTGAACATCTTTTATGGGAGATTCTTGGCAGTGCCTTTTTCTTGATGCAGCTGAGGAAACATCGTGATGCTTTTCCTTTCCTTCATCTGTTCAACTTCTCGTCATTTTTTAGCCTCAAGCAAGTTTTCGAGTGATGATCTGATTCTTATAGGTGGAATCGAAAAGTTTCATGAAAGTGGTCAAATTGTTGATGACTGTATCTAGAGGATCCTCTTGTATGTTCTTGCTGCTGGGCGTGCACGGACGATGCTGTTAAAAACGTGTAAGGCCTTAACCTTCTCCTTCTAATTCTCTTCCACTGCGGTAATGTTGAAATCCCTATCGATTGCTTCATAGTTTTTCTTTTCTTTTCTGGGTATTAATCGTCTATTCGATCGCTGTTGATAATTCGGGGCAAAAGAATCAAGTTCCAGTGCGTGTTGATCATCATCATCTACAATGAGCACAAAGATCATGACAAGGCCGTGTTTTATGTAATCATGTTTCCTTTTGTATTGTATTTTCAGTCTTTTTCAATCGACTCTGAGATAATGTGTGAACATGGCATTTTGCTTTATGTAATCATCTGTATCCTTTTGTATTCTATTTTCAGTCTTGTTCATTAGACTCTCAGATATTGTATGAACATGGCATTTTTTACTGAATATTTCTTGTTCATATATTTCCGGTCCAGACGTTGTTCAAGTGTACATCTCTTATTAGAGATTCTCGTCAATGCACTTTCTTGATGCTGGGTGAGAAAACATCGTGATGCTTTTCTTTTCATTCTTCTGCTCACATTTTTTTCTTTTTTTGCCTCAAGTAAGTTTCACACGTTGTTCTGATTCTTATAGATGGAATCGAAAAGTTTTTCAAAGTGGTCAACATTTATTAGTTGATTGATATATGTTCTTGCTGTTGGGCATGGGCATGCACTGAGATGCTAAAAATGTGTAAGGCCATAACTTTCTCCTCCTAATTCTCTTCGACTCCGGTAATGTTGAAATCCCCACCGATCGCTCTATATTTTTTTTTCTTTGATGGCTATCGATCATTGAGGCCAAAAGTATCAAGTTCCGCTTCATGTTTGTCATCCCGAAGAGAGACCCCATAAGTCTCGATTCTTCATCTCAGATTGGTGTTGGAATTGGTATGGCTTTAACCTTCTCCTAATTCTCTTCGACTCCAGTAACATTCAGATCCCTACCGATTGCTTCACAAATATTTTCTTTTCTAGGTATTAATCTTTAATTCCATGGCTGTTGATGATTGGGGCCGAAAGAATTAAGTTCCCATGCGTGTTTATCGTCCTCATCTGGCAACGAGGACAAGATCATGACACGGTCATGCTTTATGTAATCACCCATTTCCTTATGTATAGTATTTTCGCTCTTGTTCAATGAACTCTGAAATAGGGTGAACATGGCATTTTTCACAGAATATTTCTTGTTCATATCTTGACGGTCCATATTTCGTTCAAGTGAACATCTTTTTCTGGGAGATTCACAATGCCACTTTCTTGACGCTGGTGAGAAAACACTGCGATTCTTGTCTTTTCCTTCATCTGCTTAAATTTTCATCTCTTTTTCACCTTAAGTCAGTTTTTGTGTGTTGATCTGATTCTTGTAGGCAGAATCAAAAAGTTTGTGGAAGTGGTCAACAGATATTTGGTGATGACTGTACCAAAAGGGCCCTTATTTTATGTTCTTGCTGCTGGGCATTCACTGACTATGCCGTCAAAAATGTCTTCGGCAACATTACAGATGGAGGCAAATGATATGATTTGCTCTTGGTAATTCTCGTATTCTTGCAGGAGAAATTACTCCCTTTTTTGGATCAGAGGGAGAACTTATTTTAACTGCTGAATTCCCTAGCTCATTATTGATTTCTCCAGATCTCAGCATATTAGGCTTGGGATGTGCGCAAATGGAACGATTCCAAGATGAGTAATTATTGGAGGAAGATTTCCAGTAAGAAATCATAAAAATGTTTCATCTCCTCATGCCTTTTGAGTCCTGCAAGTCTCGCTTGGTGGAGTATCCCAAAATCAGGTACAATGCTCTCTGTAGGTAGAATCTTCTTTGATATCTTCTTCTTTATGGATGACAACTATTCCGTCCTGCATATAGCACCAAAACTTGTTGACTTGCTCATAAAAATGAATCAATTTGTCACAAGCTGCTCCCATCTGCATGTAGATGAATGTTTGGAGTGAACCCTGGTGTTGGGATTCCTGAACAGTTGTTATCTAATCATGTGGAACAAGCACATTATATTGCTGTTTCAGAATGCTGATAGGATCAAATAAGCATTACTGGAAATTATTGTGAAACTTCTACCAGAAGTCAAGGTGCCTTGGACTATTTTTACATATGATGCTTTTCAAGGTGTTTCCATTCCTAAAGGCATAGTGAGCCGCTAAACCAGATACACAGCTGTTATGGTACGCAGTACCCAATTCATTCAATGTATATGGCAGCTATACAGGCAACCAAGAGGTGGTTCAGGATAGTGACTCTTTTGTGAAGGACTGAGGAAGAAGAAGTGAAACAGCTTGAGCTGAAGTCAATCTTGGATTTATAAAGGAGATCAGATCAAGTAATAGTGGAAGGATTGTCATTTGGGAGTCGTCTCTGGACCTGACAGGCTGTGGCAAGAATTAACCTGGCCACCATGTCCCTTGGGCCAATTGACTGACCCTGTTTCAAGTGAACTGATTTTGAAGCTTCAATAGCTAGCTTTTGTTTAGTTTATTTGCGAACATAGTGAGGTCTATTTTGAGTATTTTTCAGAGGGCAGAACACTTGTATTCTGTTGGAGATTGCTGAAACATTTGTGAAAATGGCTTGCAATTGTCTGTTGAGAGACAATCACTTGTACGAGTTATGAATTGAAGTTGTTCTGGAGAATTTGGCTCCTTATCAACCAAACTGTAAAATATTTTTGAGATAGTGGATTTAACCTCCCGACAAGGCTTGGGGAGTGGACGTAGGCACCGAGATTGGGCTGAACCACTATAAATCGATTGACCAAATTCCCTATCCCTTGCTCCTGTATTTGACTCAGCTCACTTGTTTATATGCTTGTGGTTGGTCTTGCATTTCATTTAAACATATATACTTTAGTGTTTCCTAGTCTAGTTTGGGAGAAAGTTTTGATTTTTTGCTAGAAGGACAATACTGATGTTGGCTTAGCTATCCAATAATTCACTTGCTTTATGTTTTCTTTATACCATTATAAGACAAGTGAGTAGCTTGTTTCCCAGTCTAAGAGCAGACAGCTCAATAGAATTCTGATAGCAGAGGATGCTTGCTCTTTTGCTGTAGGTGGTAAGCATAGGACAAACACCAAATGAAGAATTTTGGAAATGCTCTAAGGATTTCTTCTGCTGATCTGACTTGTTTCCTTTGTACATAAGTTATCATAGTTTTGTTCAACATATTTTCGTCATGCATTATAAAATGGTTTAAAAAAGAGCTAATTCTTGTTGCAGGATCTAGCAACAGTCCTTGACTTGGGTTATGAGGACAAATGGGTCCTTGTGCTTTTTGCTACTAATCTGGGCTTCTTGTGCTTCTGGATCGATTCGTCTTTACTTTACTTTGCCTCATAGATCCATTGTAGACCAACAAGATCTTTCTCCTTTAGCAAACAAACTCCCATGTTTGATCTGATTCTTCCGAGTCTATATATATTTTTTCCCATGAAATTTTACATTTAGAGATGATCAATTGATAATGTACGCTTCAGTGTCTGTACAATAATGGCGTGAGAGAATAAGCAATGCAACTTAACATCCCTGGGCTTCTTCTTGTGCC
This sequence comes from Syzygium aqueum, assembly GCA_031216185.1. Lineage (NCBI taxonomy): Eukaryota > Viridiplantae > Streptophyta > Magnoliopsida > Myrtales > Myrtaceae > Syzygium > Syzygium aqueum. Next base: position 13,700,882 of record CM062235.1, on the reverse strand, counting down.
ATGCTTCGTAACGAGCTATAGGACTGCCTTGGTGTGAGATCTACAGCGAAGACATATATATCCTGTTAAAGAAATGAAATTGAGAAAAAAGTTTTTGGTAAGGAAATTGAGAAAAAAGTTGCTCTCAATTTTTATTGAAAGTACTAATAAACTTCTATTTTTATTACTATTCTGCTCGTGCCATGCTTACGAAATCCTGCCATGATCAACTTCTGTTTTCTTCATTTCTGCCTCATGCTACACGACTAGTTTTTCTCCGAAGAAGGTGGTAGTCCGATATTAAACGAAGGAGACTTGCTTTAAAATAAAAGGGCTCATTCGATGCTAAAAGAAGTGGATGAGGATGATAGAACACAAACGTAATTAATCTAAGCACAGTTTCATCCCTGTTCTAATTTCTATTATCGGCACGAAGGCCAGGTACAAAAATGATGTTGACGGTAATAGTAAGCAAGCTGAACCTTATTTAACGATCTTTGTACAGAGGAAAATCACAATGCAGACACCAGCAAGACCTTCGCCCAGTATCAGGATGGCCAAATAGCAATATAGCACAAGGCAGCTAACGAAGATGAATCCATCAAGTAGAGTTTAAATTCAGTAAATAACGGGGCAAAAGAACAAAGCAATTCGCCGCAATAAGATGACCTCAGTTTTGTAAGAAAGAGCAGACCAATGATCTCACACAGGATTTTTAACTAAGAGAGTCCTTCACCCAATTCATCGTAACCAAAGTCCAATGCTCGTAAATACTAGTCGCTTGAAAATTCTCGCAACAACCATCAAACCCACTGGAGGTTGTCTTGTTTGAACATTCTGAGCCCAGCCGTGACAAAGTTGAAGGCTAGCAAGACAGATGATCTCCTTGCCATCAATGACAGATTTGCTCAATGGATTCACTGGATTATCATGATCTCCAGCTGCAAGTATTTGGCTCAGACTGGTACAGGAAGAGTCTGCTGATGAACCATACCTTTCCATGACAAAAAACAAATGTCAGAGAACACGGTAAAAAAGTCCATTTCGTGTTTATCCCACAAAAGCAGCTCAAGCGAATGTAGTTTTGAGCTCTTTATGATTTACTTAACAAACTTGGACAGAAACATAGTTTGAGCTCCTTCAGATTGATTTATCCAAACAGCAAAACAAGTGAAAATTGTGATGCTTACAATTTCAACTTCGCTGCAAGGTCAAAGATTTTTTCGATTTAACTGCCATGCAAACTGATCAGCAGCCATTACAGCACTCGATGCTGCTCCAATTGAACCATCATACCTGTCACAGATAGGGGAAATGCAAGCTGAAGCATTATGTGCAATATCTGATTGCTTAAAACTGCACAGTATGCTTTCATTATCGTCCTAAACCAATTCTTTCTATCTGCCAACATCCTTAAAACTTATGCTCACAGTGCCACCAAGATGAAAGCTGTTGTTTGCATGACGATAGCACCTTCACCAGCAGAATTTGATGTGTTCATGCATCTTGCGCAGAACCAGTTCTCATGGATCGACGTGACAAGGTCTGCCATCAAAATCACATCAACCGAACATTAATCAATTTACACTACAGCAAGCCAAATCAAAAGTGAACGTCAAAGTCTAGGTTGAAAACATACACAACTCCTCTTACAAGAAAATGCAAAATTTGGATTAAAAAAAAGAACTACAATCTTTTATCCCTTTTCTTCCTCCTCCGGTGTAAGATGGTTTGGGGTGTGGATGGAGGGGCAAACAACTTCATGCACACTTCAACGCACATAAGGCACACACTCAAGCACTTGAGCACATAAGAAGATTAACTGGACCAGAGAATTGCCAAAAATGAGCAAGAATAATATGACTTCTAGAATACTGTAACTTTTAAAATCAGATTATAATGAACGAGCTTCTCTATTCTAGCTTCAAAGAAACTCACGGCCCAACCCTTTAAGTCTAAAAACTAATTACACTCCCTTAAAACAAAGAACCAGAAGTACAATGCTTGTAGTTGAGAAATGAGAAGGTGAGAAAAATATGACAGAAAGAGATGTATGTACATTGGTTTGGCCCAATAAAGAAAGTCTCAGTCTGGAGGTTTCCACATTTGAGAAAATCAAGAAATTGCCTGAATTGAATGGGATCTGCCTTTATTCCTTCTTGTTTGGCACTGCAATTGTCAAATCAAATTTCCATACCTCAGATACGGGCTCATTAAGGCTGTGACTCAACTGATTTTGAATAACTAAAGAAGAAGGCAAGACATGTACCTATCTACATAACATGGATATCTAAGCAAGCTGCTATAGTCAATACCACAGGCATAACTTTTGAACTTTGTCCCAAATCCCAGATACAGGATGCAGAATAACATGTAAACATGATCATAGGCACTCAAATATGTTTTATCTATACAGAACAATTACAAGCACATGTTTTGCAGGAAAGGCCCTCCACAACACATGAACCAACACAGCTATATGTACATAGGTTTACCACACGTCAGTATAAAACAACTTGTTTCCTTCTCTCCCACAAGCAGTGAGTACTGTAATGACCCAATAAGCACATCATAAATTTTCCTTAGAAGGACTATTCACCTAAATGATTTCCGGACAGGGGAAAGGAAGAAAGGTTTCACATCATACCACATCAAATTCTGGTCCATGATGGACAAGCATATCACATTTCAACCAGCAACCTATATTCAGAGAGCAGCAAGAGCGAAAGGCATTAATACAGCAGTCCCCAAGCCTACCCTCCAAATGGTGCTGGCATCACAAATTAAGCAATAAGCAAGAGTACACATTAGTCCACACACTCAAAAGCCACAGAGACGACACAAGAAAAATGAGGCTCAATCAAAGCAGCACCCGCGCTATTGATTCATTTGAACAAGGAGCAGAAGGAATCCACAAATAGGTCACTTCTCACGTGCAAATTAATCACAAGAGGAACTTCCTTATCACCACACCGTGCTTAGAAAGTGTGGTAAAAATTAGAGCTCTTCCATTTAGTCACCACTGCCCAATACTCTTGTCAGTGCAGGAATCCATGGCTGAAGGATCCCTGAATGGCATTCTGCCAAAGAAAAGATGTCCTGTCCTTTCTCATCTGTTTTTTGTATATGACTCGTTTTTTTCTCAATGCAATTGTAAAATAATGCAGAAAGGATGAAGAAAGTGCTACGTGACTACTGCAGAGCTTCAGGCCAGAGTGTAAGTCTCCAAAACTCGTCTTTGTTTTTAAATTCAAATGTAAAGGATGAGACTTAAATAATCCGGGAAAATATCCAGGTCTCCCCTGGGCAGATCTAAGGGGAAAGCCTTTCGGTTTTGTCAAGATCTAAGGAAGTTGCAAGGGTGAGAGGATTAATGCTTGTGCAGGCAGCAAGAGAAGTCTTAGTGAAGTCGTGGCCTATGCAATCCCCACATAGTCTACAGGATGGTTTAAGTTTCCAAAAATGATGGTGTAATGAGGTTGACAAGACAATCGCTAATTTATGGTTAGGTCACCAGAAGAATGGAAATGAACTCCATTGGAGGAGTTGGGCTAACGAAGGGAAGGGCTTTACAGATTTGATAAATTTAGCCCTACTAGCAAGACTAGCATGGAAATTACAACATAGTCATACTACTTTCTGGGTTGAAATTTTAAAATACATCTACTCTCCCCATTCTGAATTTTTAAATGCTCAGATAGGAAGGAGAGATTCTTGGGTTGGTCTAGTAACGTGCAACAGATAACAGAGATTAAACAGGGCCCTATGTGGCAAGTAAGAAATCTAAGTGTGGAGAGATGCATCGGTTCCTCGAAGTCAATCACAATGAAGTAAACCAGAGAAGGGGAAGCTGATCCAACTTTGAAGGATAAAGCCTTACTTTGTCATCTAAGTCACTCTTGGGATCTGACAGAGTGAGGAATAATGCTTCTGAGGAAGAGGAAAAGTCTATTTTGGAAACCCCTCAATGTGATAGAATGTCCAAAGATAGAGTCAATTGCCCACTAGAGAAAAGAGGGGAACTAACAATGAAAAAACTATATAATGTTATAAAGGGAAAAATGATTAGAGCTAAACACAAAGGCCCATCTTCTTCAATCTTTAATAGATGATAGAGCATGGAAAATGATTTGGAGCCTTCAATGCCCACCAGAAGTGTAAAACTCTTCATATGGAGATTGTGACAAAATGATTTTTCTGTCAGAAAAAACTTATTTTATCAGGAGAACTAAAAAAAGTGTAGCATGCTCGTTTCGTGGTTTTGCGCTGACCATGGAGTCAATGTGTTGGGTTAAGTCTGTTGGGTTGGGTCTCAAAATTCAGAATGAAGTATGCGAACCTTTGATTGATGGTTGTTAAACTTGCTCAATGAGTGAAGACAAAATGGGGAAGCAAAGATGCATTCTTTTCTAAAGTAGGTTTGGTTGTGGGTAACTAGGATTAATAGATGAGAGGCAACCTCTCAAGGGAGAGTTAATGACCCTTCAAAAGACTTTGCTTAAGTTAAGCTCCGCAACGAAGGAATTCTTCCAGATCAAGGCTTTGACAGAGACCAAGGTAACTAGAGAACTTCAGAAGATAAAAGTGGAGTAGAGCGGTGAAAAGGAATTGTGATGGTCGTGTAATCATGGAATCTACTAAAGGAAGAATATGAGTAGTTGCTCATGATGAAAGAGTAGATTTTCCAGGTGGAATAGGAATGCAGTTCAGACAAATGATGTAGAACTCGCGAAATCTCTTGCAATCCAAAGTGGCCTTCAAAAAGCTGCTTAAGAAGGATGTAGAATGCTCAATATCGAAACAGATGTCGAGCAAGTTTTTTAACCGTTGACTTTTCAAAATTTTCCATGCAAATGGAAAATCAAATTCATAGTCTAGGACATCATGGACAAGCTTTGAAGCTTTAAAGACATTCCATGGAATTGTGTTCGAAGATCGGCTAACCAGCCCATCAATTGGGTAGCAACTCACGCAAGAGACAAAGCCCTTAAGGAAGATTGGATGACCAATGTTCCTTTTGCTTTACAGATTCCACATGATGCTGCTTGTAAAGAGAAACCTCTGTGAAGTTTTTTTTTGGTAAGGGTAACCTCTGTGAAGTTTGTTTGGCCCAAAAGAACAAAAAAGCAAAAAAGAACCAAATTCCTCCTTATAATTTCTCTAGCTACACCAGTAACAGCAGCAGCCAAAGAACAACACATCCAACTCTCAGTTGTTGCCAAAACACTACCGAGTCCCATCTAAGTTTCACCCAAGGAAACGAGAATTCCACTCAAAATTAGACCAGACCCTTTTACCAACTCAAGCTACAAAACTCAAGTCCTGCAATTAGATTAGCAAAAATCCGAAGGAACTCATTCAACCAGAATGAAAAAACTTCACACGCAGGACGAAAGGAATTGGTACAAGCCGTACATGGTAGACAGCAACCGAGAGGGCCCAGTTGGGTCATGATTGAGTAGCAAAGCTGCCTTCAACGGTTGCCCTGCGCATCGCAGCAACACAGAAGAACGAAATTTCAAACCAATTCGAGCATTTCCCAGCCCAATTCAACCAAACTGACAATGATAAAGAATCGCATCAAGCTCGAGCGCTCGCTCACCAGCACCAGACCCAACAAAAGTGGAAGCCCACTTGTCCCACGTCTTGTGCACGAAGCCCGCGTCCACCGCCATCATCGTCACCACCCTCCACGGAGCTCGCTCCCTCTGCGCATCCCCTCCACCATCTCAGTTCAGCCTCCTCCTCCTCCTCCTCCTCCTCCTCTCCTGCAAAAGCAAAAGGACGAAAATGCCCTTGATTGGTTGACAAGATCAGGCGTTTCTTTGAGGAAAAAAAAATTTACTACGACCCTTTTATTTGAAAAAACATTTAAAATTTTCTCCTATTTAATGGGTATGATAAAATGTCAAACGAGGTGAAGATCAATAGATAATCAAAGAAGATTTAGCGAAAAAAAAATAGATAATCAAAGAAATGGAGAAGATGTATTTTATTGAGACATTGGAGTCAAACTAATTGCCAAAAATAAATAAATGAGAGCACCAACTCTAAAGTATCACTAAGAGCACCAGCTAAGAAATTTAGAAGATAACCCCTGAAGCAGAGATGAGGCTAAGGTACTCTTGGTATATCACATTTCACGGCACCGTGATCTGCGGTAAGAAGTTACCTTCCTTTTTCAACATATATATTTAGGATTTGTTTTCCTGAAAAATTATTTTCCGACTTCCCAATATTTGGATGACGGAAACCAATCAAATTACACATTTAAATAGGAGGAAAATGACTTTCTATTTTGGGAAAAAGGAAAACACTTTCCTAAACTACCAGACAAATGAAAACTATCTATTTTTCTTCGAAAAATATTTTCGTGAAAAATATTTTCTTTCATCATGAAGTTTTTAGTGAAATAAACACACCTTTTAATTTGAGTGTTTTCCCTTGTTCAAAAGACGAATAGGTGGCGAATAGGTGCGAGCAAATCAGGTGCTCCATCAATGAGGTGAGGTTGCAATGTAGATTTGCAGATTTGGAAGGAAAAGGAATATTAAATAAATAAAAAAAATAGATGGTTCCCATCTTCATCTAAGGAAATTATAGAGGCAGCAGAGATTGCAGACCAGCATGTTCCACTTAAGCAATCAATCTTTGGTGTCCAATCGATAGAGTAATAGAATGGAAGATCTGTCATTTTACCAGTAATGGAGAGACGTGGAGATTGCATTTGTATAGCAATTCAACTTTTTATACTTTAACTTATGGAATGATGGATTTTAATTTGTATGTTGTATTCTGATTAGTTACTGTTCACAAATTTAATATTTCGATTCACGATATATTATTTCAATTTAACAACTATGCTGTTAATTAAAGTCCAGATGGACTTTCCCAATGGAGCATGGGCATGCGCACATTCAAGGCCTCCGCTTGTTAAGGCAAATTGTTAGTGTGCTCTACCATCTCAGCAACTCAGGTAAGCATGCACGAGATTCATTGCACTGTTTGCATTGAGAGCGATAGCGTATGGAAGTTAAAAATGAATCATAATATGAGATGTCTGATAAGGGAGAAGATGTGTATAATTCATGTATTTTGCAATGCAATCCTTGGAGAATAAAATCAACGAAAGCTATCATGGCACCACACAAAAATGATAAGTCTTTATACTATCTTTGCATTAGATACATGAAAAGTGGAATCTATCGACCATTAACTTGTTTTCATGTTCTCTTCCTTCCGAATTTCTCCTTTTCTTTTTTATTTTTTTGGATAACCCTAGGGAAACTGGGGTTTGCCTTGCGTACGCTGGTTGCGGTAAGTAAACCATCTTACGGAATGCTAGGGGAGCCCTAAACTTGCCACCAAGCAAACTTGTCATATAGGTGGCCGACTTGGATTTGGATGAATCGAAACTGGATCAGACCCAAATTAATCCACTTAACCCATATTGATCCATTTCTTTTATGTAATACAATTCAGCACTTCATACTCGAGCCAAAATCAACCCAATTAGCTACTATTGAAAACAAATATCCATCGAAACTAGATGAGGATTTGATACAGAGTTTCCTCGTCGACTAAACCAAGGTGCAAGAGAAACCATAGTGAGCAATCAACGCCATTTCTGAGAAACAAATTGAGGGACTGGAGGAGGTATGGGTGAATCGAGGCTCAAGGTTGAGATCAGAGAAAGGAATTGGACCAAAGACGAGATTGATGTGAAATCCTAGGTTCCACATGGATGGTCAACTTGCAGTTTTCCCTTTGACAGGAGCAGGGATAGGCATGGAACCCAAGCAAAACTTAACCACTTCAACCCGAAACATATTTCCGGATTTTCAGCTTTGTTTGCATTTGGCTGCGTAGAATGGTGATGGATTGGATTGAAGCCCAGAACTTCATCCCATTGTTGCAGTTCGTTACTGCAATAAAAGTGCAAGAAAAACCTAGATTAGCAGTTTGCGTAGTGCATAAGAATTATACAACAAACAAATAATCAAGTCTGAATAGTTTAGTTGATCGATTAATACCCATGAGAAGACGAATTAGTTTTGTTGATGCGTCTTTGAATATTGCTCTTTCGCCTTCTTTCCATCCCTTGCAAGGATGGGAGCACTTCTCTGGTAAATCACTAATCCGACATCTAACTGCAAGTTTGGATCATGTCTCATGCAAGCTTGGACCATGTGAGACATGATTCTTGCAGGTCAGGTTGAGAGTAGTTTGCCTGGAAGCCCGATAGGCTGCACGATTCTTCATTTGCTTGGCATCACAAGGCCTACGTCCAAGGATCACCTTCTCCACACAGACAGAGTACGAAGACAGGATTTTTTTTCTCTACTCAAGGGCTAGGGCATGGCTAACCAATAGATGAAAGGCTCTATAAATAGGAAAATATTTTGTCAGGCTCATTATTGGCCTGGATAGACTTGCACAATCTGTAAATATTACATATATTACCATATTCAGAGATATTATCAATGGCATGTCTTTTTTTCTAGGATTGCTTTCCTCTAGAAGCGAGACCATATGCATCACTTAGTGATTATTTAACTATTTGGGAAAATTGAAATCTAGACTTTTAGATTTCAATGATGTTGATCAATCGAAGGGTGGACGGCAATTTCGCAATATCAAACATGGCTCTGACATGTATTTGATAAAAGCTCAAAGTACGATATACAATTGAATTGAAATAGATCGTTATATATCAGATTTAAAACTCCTTCCTTTTACGCAGTAAAAATAATTGGACTTCAGATCGATCGGAAACATTTCCAATAATGGTCAAAATCATCTGTAATATCGAGTTTTATTTTTTTCCGTAAGAGGATGCAAATGTATAATATATGAGCAAACAAAGGAAAAGATGTAGAGAAATAAATGTGTCATTCCAGGAAATTTACCCAATAGTGAAAATTCTCAGGCTAGACCATTCTATTGACATCCTCTGGTAAAAGCATTTAGCAGTGATTTACGACGACTTGGTATGTAACACGTACTCATTGATAAAAAAAAAGAAAAGAAAAAGAGTTGCTTTATTGGGAAAGGAAAGTCAAGTACAAAAATGGCTGTATTTTTACAAGGCATATACCATAATTATTTTTCTCGTTTATTATTTTGTATTTGAACTCTTCTTTGGTTAAGCTACCTTTGTTTAGGATATGATGCATTTCAACTGAAGCTGCTCAACAAATCCTCTTATGAACTGCATTAGTAACTTTAGCACCAAAAAATGCCCAAGTATCTTGACTGATAGCTTGATCAATGGAATCTAGCTGGAAATCAACATCAATAGCAGAAGATTGCAATAGAAATAGACAGTTGGTGAAGTGAAATCAGTGGACAAGAAGACCCAAATTTGGTGGACAAAGATGTCAACAATGAAATGGCTAAGTGCAAGAGCAAGGTATCAACGAATGAGTATATCATCTCAATCAACTAGGATGAGTGCATCATGTAACTGTCAGATAGTGAAGTCATGATTTGAGGAATTGTAACTATTTGTAGATAAGTATTGCTAATACTAAGAGCCATGTAGGGCATGTTTAGATTCTTTGTAACTTTTTATATAACTGTTGAATATACGCTATGAATACTTCAAATGTATTTATGTTGTAAAGAGTGTTGGAGAATATGAAAAATAAGAACAACTGTCTAAGGCATGCAAACACTATCCATAAAAATAATTTCGCCCCTCAAAATACAAAACTCGGTACGATAGGCTCTAACGACTATCCTCTCAAGATATAATAGACCATATTCTTTAGAACATCTTCTTTACTTAGCATAAAATAATGAAAGGAACAAGAATAACTAAATTGTATGCATAACCCAGCAAAGAGAGAAAAGGTAAAGAGAAGATTTCTAGTTTGTCTAAAATAATTGTGTTTTGGAGTTTCTATTTATAGGCAAATGAAATAGAGAGCCGTTACAAAGCCGTTACTTACAAATTAATTGGTAATTATTAAATTGGTGACCATTATAAAGCCGTTACAAAATAATGGAAGGTTATTGAAAAATAAATTAAATGTTACAAAGTACTGTTATAAAATGATGGCTTTCATGGCGGTTATAATTTCTATCAAGCCGTTACTTCAAAGCTGAAATATCCAACATTATTTACAAAGGACCGCTCACTCAATCCAATAACACATGTTGACCATCTTTATTTTCCACGTGTTTTACATTTTCAGTACCATTACATTGATGGCAACTATTGTTCCCTCTATTTATACCTTTAAATTTCTTGCCATTTACTTTCTCTGTCCAAAAATCAACAAAAGACTCTTGGAACCTGTCACGCCCCGAACCCCATCTAGCACGCGTCATCCCTATCTCCGGTCGATTCAGTGCAACGTCCCAGGAAACGTCGCTGACCTAAACAATCCTATCAGAGTTTAATCGCAACAGAACAATCAAATAAACCCGGACAATAAAATTTTGGAGACCCAGGAAGAAATTAGATCACCAACCACCAAATATAAAACTATACATCGATATATATATATTCAACATCCATTTACAAACAAACCTATACCATACCGCCATTTACAATCCATAAAACCAACATATGCACACTGTACTATTACTACATACCATCGATATCAAAAAGGGTTGACAGCCTGGGTATCCTATCCATAAAAAATGAAACTTCTCAAAAAATCTATCCCAACCTCTCCACTAGCCCCATCGACCACGAAACGGCATCCACTCTGAGTCCAACTCATCGGTACTCGAATCTAACTCCTCCTGAACCGTCGGCTCCTCTAACGACTCCGGCTCGGCCTCGATCTCGATCGGGTGGTCTATGTCACCCGCCTCCACTGGAACCTCATCTTGCTCCTCTTCAACTGGCTTCTCATCCGACTTGACTTCTGGCACATAATAGGGATTGTACTCTGCCTCGTACACTGGTGCGTCCTCCGGTTCATCATTAGGCTCTACTTCTGGGGCCCCTTCCGGTTCTGCTTCAAGGTTTTCTTCTTCTCCTTTTTGTTATCCCTTTGGTATCACCTCGAGATCCACATCCATCAAATCATATCTCATCTGGGATTCTTCTGGTTTCGGCTCATGCTCGGCTCCCGAGGGCTCATGTGCTGCAAATGCAGGCTGAAGTCCGGATTGAGCCAGATTAGTCTCCAAACTAGTCAGCTCGCCATCGGGAGCTCGCCATCGGGAGGGGGTATGGCTAATGGATCCCAATCCCCAACTCCATCGAAGGGGACGTCGAAGCCTCGGACATGACCAAACTCATCTAACCCGTCTCTGAACATCTAGACAGTGTAAGTGTAGGTCTGTCAGTGGGGTAGTCCTATATCTACCCAAACTATGGTCGTATGCTTAACCCAAGTCATGTTATCATCCATCGGGTACTCTAATACATCGTGGTCAGTGTGCATAGGGATCCCAAAACGCTACAGCGGCGGCACATTCATGGCCCGGGCGGAGGCTCTAAAATGGTTTGATTGATACAACCATAAGACACTTTTCAATAAGTTACAACCTAAACCTTATCTAGACTACCATGTATTCCAAACGAGTTTAGACACACAACCAATCAATACACGTAACCACCTCCACACAATCACACTTACCTGGACTCTCGGTGCATGCAATTTGTACGTTAATCTTATAATCACAACGTTCAAACCTCACACGCATTTCAACCCACACGCACCTTCCACATTCATTCCCATGCCAACACACACGTCGATCACACCACATTTCCAATTCCACATTTCACACTTGGTCACACACCACCACATCATTTTCATTTAACTTGCCTCGTCGTACCATCTCATACTCAATCACTTTCTCAACCTATGTAAACACGCCTCAGACTCACACTTTCTCATCGCAACCCGTATAAACACGCCTCAGGCCCGATTTCACTTTCACTTGCCATACCACACGTCTCATTCTCGATCACTTTCCTCGGCCCACGTAAACACGCATCAGGGCCACACGATCGTGCCCCAAGCATCACACACCTCGGTCCGATCCCACAGTCATATCACGATCCGCGTAAACACGCCTCAGACCGGTTCAATTCCCCGCGTAAACACGCCTCAGGGATTTAGTGATCACACAAACATACTTGCATACCATATATTTTATCTATACCCTGCGTAAACATGCCTCGAGGCCTTTTAGTGATCACACGCACATCGCACGCCTCAAATCTCACACGTGCACACACTCGAGCATCAATCAATTGCACAATAATGCACCCAATTTCATTACCACAACTCAGCCACAATACAAACACACAATCAACACACAAATTGTCATTTTTCCACGTCCAAACTACGGCAAATCAATTTAAGCCCTTCACAACATTTTCACACAATTAAACGCCGAATCCAAATACCTAAATTACATACTGTACAACACATTACAGCACGCATTTCAGCCACTCACAGCCCGCCTTTGGCCTCTAATTTTCCACCAAAATCTCCCAAATTCATTCTTAAGGCCCGCTAATCAATTCCGCCCCTAAAACTATAGTAATCTGCGTCTTAACGAATTGAATTCTCAAGAAATTTAGTTGCGTAAAAGTAATCGTAAAAGTATTCCACGTCGTCGATTTGAGATTGAAGGGGAAGCATTTATGATTGCTCCACAAGACGATGCGGAGCTTAAAACAGTTCAAGAGGCTCTCTCATCTCCTGACAAGGAAGAATGGAGAAAAGCTTTGGAAGACGAAATTGAGTCTACGAGGACAAATCATGTCTGGGATTTGGTTGATCTACCACTTGATCGCAAGGCTATTGGAAACAAATGGATTTTCAAGATTAAGCGAAGGGCGGATGGATCCATTGAAAAATATAAGGCTCACCTTGTGACGAAAGGTTATACTCAACAAAAGGGTATAGACTATGAGGAAACTTTTTCACCAGTTGTAAGGTTTGCCTCTATACACCTTATCTTAGCCACTGTTGCACATTTAGACATAGAATTACATCAAATAGATGTAAAAACAGCATTTCTCAATAGAGAACTAGATGAAGAAATCTATATGAAACAACCGATAGGTTTCATTGCTAAAGTTCAAGAGCGTAAAGTTTGCAAGCTTCATCGCTCAATTTATGGCCGTAAGCAATCATCTAGACAATGGTATTTTCGTTTTCATTGAACCATAACTTCTTTTGGGTTTACGATGATCGAAGAGGATCACTATGTGTATATCAAACTGTTCGAGGATAAATTTATGATTTTATCTCTTTATGTGGACGATATTTTGTTGGCTGGGAATGACAAGGGTTTGGTTATAACCATAAAAGAATGGTTGTCTTTCCAATTTTGAAATGAAGGACATGGGAGAAGCTGCATATATATTGAGAGTTAAGATTGAAAGAGATCGATAAAAGAAAGTCCTTGCTATGTCACAAGAGTTTTATATAATGAAGATTCTTGAACGCTTCAATATGCAGCACTGTAATCCCATTGATACCTCTGTCATGCAAGGCGAAGGCCTGAGTACTAAGATGTGTCCTAAGGCTCCAGAAGAAAAGAAAAAAATGGTAAATGTTCCTTACGCAAGTGCTGTCGGAAGTTTGATGTATTTTATAATGTGTACTCGACCCGACATATGTCATGCTGTAGGCTAGTGAGCTGATATCAATCAAATCCTGGTCTAGCACACTAGAAAGCAGTTAAGAGGATCCTGAGATACTTGAAAGGCATTATGGACTATCGACTTTGCTATCAAGGGAGTGATCTACGTTTATTAGGATACTCCGATACTGATTAGGGAGGAGACGTAGATAAGCGTAAATCGACGTCTGGATATGCACTTTTGCTTAATGATGGGGCAATTTCTTAGAATAGCAAGAAACAAACATATATAGCTTTAAAGTTGCCATAAACACCATCTCGGTACACTGTTCATGCGAACAGGATGCTCTCCCCGACTGGTGCACTCGCGGGCACTGTTCACGCGATTTTCTTCTTCTGATTCTAGGCGATTCCGGTGACGGTTGGAGCTGAGATTCGGAGACAAGGCCCTCTGATTCCTCCTTTCTCTTCCCTCCAACTGAATCCCCTTTTCTTCAAGTCTAGAGGGCGGCCCAACAGATCTGAGTTTCGCCTGACCTACTTCGTCTGGTCTCCGAGAGGCTCCACCATTGGATTCTTGACCCCGCTGGCTTTCTAAGCTGGGTTATACTCTTGCTGGACGCTCTTTCCAGGTAACATCTCTGTGTATATTCCTCCCCTAGACGTAGGCTGGGTCTGGTAGTCTGGTGATCAATTGCTGCTACTGCTGCCTGTTCTGCTTCCTTGCCCGATGTTGAGGTTGTAGTCTGACTGGTTGTGGTTGGTGGAATTGGTGTTCTAGTCTATTAACCTGCCCCATGGACAATGCTGAGTCCTCCTTGTCTGGACTTCCCCCTGTTGCAGCAACCTCCATGGCGTTAGATGGAAATGCTGATAATTCTATTCCTGCAAATGCCAAAGGAAAATCCTCTTTAGGCTCTCTTCAAAACAACCCCTCCTCTGGGAACAGACTTAGCTTCGAGAGGCAATGCTAGTAGGAGTCGTAGTAGGGACCGTTCTAAGAATAGGAACAGCTCCCTTAGGATAGGCCATGCGGCTGGTCCTTCAAAATCTTCAGATCCTAGGACTGTGAGGGCTGGTTCGGCTAACCTGTTGAATCAGAATTTTAGGAACCCAGCTGCACATACAACCAGATCTTGGGCTAATGTTGCGAAGGTACTAACCAAAGGTTACAGCCTAGCATTTATCCCACCTACGGAAGAAAATGGTGAAGTCATTGTTGACATTACTCCTGAAGTGGTGGCTGAACAGAACCCTCGGTGGAAGGAATGTATAGTGGGCAACTATATTGGGAAGAAAATCCCTTTCAAACTCACTGAGGAAGCTATTCAGAAGTCTTGGGGTGACAATGTAGTAGACATCAAGCTACATGAAAATGGCTTTTATTTCTTCCGAGTTCCAAATGATGAGTACCGTAGGAAAATCATTGACGCAGGGCCGATCTCCATTTTTAGCAGCACCATGTTGCTGCAACAGTGGCACCCTAAACTGCAGCTCAGAAAAGGCAAGCTAGACACACTCCCGATCTGGGTTCGTCTGAGAGATGTCCCCTTCACCTTATGGTCTCCGGCGGGTATTGACCGCATTGCTAGTGCCATTGGAAGACCACTTTATGTGGATAGCCAAATTGAGCTGATGACTAGGATTTCATATGCCTGGGTCTACATTGAGATGAAAGCCACTAATCCAAGGGTGGAATCTATTAAAATCCGATGGGATGAGGAGGTTCATCTGATCAGCGTTGAGCATGAATGGAAACCTTTAGCTTGCTTGGTATGTGGCATTTTTGGCCACAAAATGGGATCCAATGGACATGAATGTGCTCCCCCACTCCCTGCACATCGAGAGGCTGCTTCTGCTCAGCCTTCACAAGCAAATGAATGGCAGTAGGTCAGACAAAAAAAGGCAGTTCTGCTTCTGTTCCTTCTCCTCAGCCTTAGTCTTTCCCTCCCCAGCTGGATCCAATTATGCCGGAAGTTGATTTTCAGCCTCCAGACTTGAACCCGGCCACTGATGCTGTTCCAGATTTAAACCCTGCCTCTGATGCTATTCTTCTTCCTATTGTGCCACAGGCTATTGAAACCAAATTTGGTTTAGGACCTTCTCCAGCCCCGTTTACCTCTGCCTCTCTAGATCAGCAGGATGGGGAAACTTCTCACATCTCTCAGTCGATGACAGAGGATTCCACTGACTTGTTGCCAGTCATGGACAGACCCAAAGCTCTCGCTAAAATGTTGGAGTCTTCCCCCCCCCCAACACTCGGTCCAGAACCATGGCATCTAGTGCCACGGAGGAAGTCCCTAAACCTTCCCCTGGTTCAACGCCAAGCTCAGCACTCCCTGTCAAGGCTCCTGGCCACTCCTCCTCAAGGAAAAAATCAAAAAGGAGGGGACCTAGGAACCCTCAAAGGTAATCCTTCTGATATTTTTTGATGTTTTTTGGCATATGGAATATTAGGGGACTAGTAGATCCCCTAAGACAAGCAGAAATCCGCACCTTCATTAGGACTCACCGCCTCTCTTGTATTGGCATCGTTGAAACTAAAGTGAAAGCCCCCCATTTTGAAGTTATCTCGGGGAGCTTATGTCACAACTGTAGGTGGCTTTCCAACTACGATTTCTCCCCTCGCGGCAGGATATGGCTCGGATGGGACCCTACAGAAATTGAGCTGAGTCTTATCTCCTCCTCTAGCCAATTGATCCATGCCCAGCTCTTCCTTTTAAGGCTGCATAAGCCGTGCCTCCTCACTATAGTATATGGTGAACAGACTTTCACACTCCGTCGTCCATTATGGTCTGATCTTATCCGGCTCTCCTCATGCGAATTACCATGGATTGTGGCTGGCGATTTTAATGCCATTAAAGACCCTCAGGACAGATTTGGTAGCACTACCCCGTGGATCCCAATCTTCGATGAATTTGCAGATTGCCTCAACCAGGCAGGCCTGGATGACCTTCGATATGTGGGCTGCAGGTTTACTTGGACTTACTCCTCAGGCGACAATCGTAAGCTCCGAAAGATTGATCGGGTTCTCACAAATAACCTCTGGTTCCATCACTTTTCTTTCTCGGAAGCCTCTTTCCTAGCTCTAGGTATTTCTGACCACTCCCCCATGATGGTCAAAATCCTCTCACCTGTAAGTTCAAACAAACCTTTCAAATTTTTCAACTTCTGGACTTCTCACCCAAACTTTATGGATCTAGTTGCTCAAGCCTGGGAATCTTCGGTTGTGGGCACCCCTATGTTCCAAATTTGTGCTAAACTCAGGCTGCTGAAAGCGAATCTGAAACAGCTAAACAGAACCTCCTTTTCGGCTATATCTACTAGAACGGCTCAAGCTAGAGCTGACCTTTACGCTGTCCAAGAAGCTTTGGAACATCAACCTTCTGATCAAAGGCTACTTGACAATGAAGCGACGCTCCTTAAATCTTTCTCTACGCTGAGACTCCAGGAAGAATCTTTTTACAAACAAAAATCCCGGATTAGATGGCTCAAGGAAGGAGATCAGAATACCAAATTCTTTCATCACTATGTCAACAAACGGCGCTTGTAGAATCGTATCCTCTCTGTATCTACTGAGGAAGGTGTTCTCCTAACTGAATCATCAGCGGTCCACAACCACATTGTCTCCCATTTCCAAACACTTCTTAATGGTAGTTCTAACTTGGATCAACCATCAACTCAGGAGATAGCTACCCTCATTCGCTGCGCTCTAGATGACAACCAAAGACTTTCCTTGGAGCAACCGGTGACAGATGATGAAATCAAGTCTACTCTCTTTTCACTGGCTAGCGGGAAAGCCCCTGGGCCAGATGGCTTTAATGTGAATTTCTTCAAAGCTACTTGGGAAATCATTGGGCCCTCTGTTCTCAACGCTGTAAGGGATTTCTTTGAGACTGGACTTCTGCTTAAACAGCTTAACACTACCATCCTCTCCCTAGTTCCAAAGGTCCCCAATGCTACGGCCATGACAGACTTTCGCCCTATTGCATGTTGCAACAACCTCTATAAGTGCATATCCAAAATTTTGGCCAGACGTATTGCACATGTTCTACCTTCTCTTATTAGTCCCTCCCAAACGGCTTTTGTCCGTGGCCGTAGGATAAGTGACAATATTATGATTGCTCAAGTATTGTTTGTGGACTTCCACCACGAGGCTTATCTCCCTAAATGTGCCATCAAAGTGGATTTCCAGAAAGCTTTTGACACAGTGGACTGGAAGTTCATTGAAATGACACTTACGGCTTTCAATTTTCCTCCCTTCTTCATCAAGTTGATTATGGCTTGTGTTTCTACTAGCAAATTCTCGGTCTCTATTAACGGAGAACTTCATGGGTTCTTTGCTAGTAGTCGCGGGATTAGGCAGGGAGACCCTATATCCCCTTATCTCTTCATTCTAGCTATGGAAGTTCTCTCTGGCATCCTTCAGACTAAAACTCATTCCCCGGACTTTCATTGGTTTTGGCGATGCAAGAAAACTCGTCTTTCTCATCTCTTTTCTGCCGATGACGTGCTGCTCTTCTCTGAAGCCCACTTGGGTCCATTCAAATAATTAAGGATTCCCTCAAGCTTTTTTCTAGCTGGTCTAGCCTCCGTCCTAACAGCAGGAAAAGCAATATATTCCTCTCGGGAGGGACGCCAGCTCTTCATAGCTAGCTACTTCAATGTCTTGACTTCCAACTTGGCACTCTTCCCTTCCGCTATCTTGGTGTGCCTGTTATCGCGACCAGAATGCGTAAGGAGGATTGCAAGATATTAGTTGATGCTATTACGGCACGGGCTCGCTCTTGGTCCCAAAGATTCCTCTCATTCACTGAGAGATTGCAACTAATCAATTCTATCCTCCACTCTATACAAGTGTATTGGGCCACCATCTTCTCCTTGCCGAAGTCAGTCCTGAACAAAATTGAGTCCATCTTGCGACAATTCTTATGGAAAGGACCTGACCTAGGCACAGGCGGTGCTAAAGTTGATTGGAATTCGATCTGTCTTCCCAAAAAAGAAGGTGGCCTTGGGATTAGGCGAATTGATGATTATAATAGAGCCTTGACTCTCAAGCACATATGGATTCTCTTTACAGATAAGGAGTCCATGTGGCGTAAATGGATTCATTCAACCTTCTTAAAAATAAACTTTTGGGTTGCTCCTAAACCAACCTCCTATTCCTGGACTTGGAAGAAGATTCTTGATTTGCATGTACAAGCGCGCTCACTCTTCCGATGGAAAATAGGCAACGGACATTTGGTTTCTTTCTGGTTTGACTAGTGGCACAACCAAGGTCCTCTTTACCTTATCTTTTAGTAATGCTGATATATACCAGTCACGGATCCCTAGAGATACGACGGCACGGAAGTTCTATGATAGTAGATGGCAACCCTCCAATACACTTGACACTATTCTCAGTTGGACGGATCCTCCACCAAACTTTGAGGATAACACCTCTGATGAGCTTAGCTGGATGCCTCATCCTTCCAACACCTTCTCGGTGGCGATAGCATGGGATCACATTAGAAGGAAAGGGCGTGATGCCCCTTGGCACACGTTTATATGGGACCGCCACATCGCTCTCCGACATGCCTTTCTTTTGTGGTTAGTTTCTCTAAATCGTCCGCCTTCTCAGACCCTTCTCCTCCAAAACCACAGGATCGACACTGCACTTTGTGCCTACTGCAGCTCCAGACTTGATTCAGCTAACCATCTCTTTTTTGAGTGCCCTTCTACTAGCAGGCTGGCCTCCTTCTGGGCTACAAAGTGTAGCCTTCCATGGCGGAACCGGCCCTGGCAAGATCACATTTGATGGGCTATGAAAGTATGCAATGGTCCCTCCTTTGCACACTGCCTTTCGCGGTTTTCCTTCAGTGCTCTAATCCATATCATCTGGACCGAGAGGAACAATGCTATCTTTAGGAACAAGTGCATCTACATTCCTGGCATGAAGAAGCATCTTATCAAAGTGGTCAAAGATAAAGCTATCTCAATGGGGGTACAAGATACTCCTAGGAATCGCTCTTTTCAAATGAAATGGGGTCTCCCCTCATCCATCTTTGATGTAAACCGGCTTTCTTCTTAACCCGGGTTTTTCTTCTCTTCTCTTTGTTGGCATTTTGGCTCTTGTATAGTTCCTGCCTCCCCCTTCTTGACCATGTTTGGACATCTTTATGTCCTTATGTGGTCAGGTTCTGGTTCAGGCTTAGATTGTATATGGTGTTATGGAAAAGTAATACATTTTTTACCTTACCAAAAAAAAAAAGACATACATAGCTTTATCCACGATGGAGGCAGAATTTATTACATGTTCTGCCGTAGTGCAAGAAGCAGTATGACTAAAACATTTCTTGGAAAATTTAGCCATTGTCACTGATGTCCCAAGACCAGTGACAGTATATTGCGATAGTCAAGCAGCCATTGCCTATGTGAAAGATCTCAAGTACCATGGTAGGACGAAACATATTGGCATAAAGAATAACTTCATCAGAGATATAATAGCGTGGAAAGAAGTAGTCCTGCAATATATTTCAACCAATAGGATGGTTGCTGATCCATTTACGAGGGCTATTCCAAGAGACGTGTTCTTGACCCACAGGATGTCTCTAGAACTACGTAGAATGTGATTATGATATGTAATATTGTTAAGGATTATTGGATTATGTGTGTATATGTATTGTACTTGTTTGTTAATGAATTGATGTTTTATCAATTCGTACAATGTTATGAAAGTAGCACAAACACATATATATTATCGAAAGGTATGTCACCAGGCAATGATTGACTCACTCACACGAGCAATTACCTCAAACGCTATAGTGAGCGAGTTGAGATGAGACGATATGTACTATAAATGCTGGAAGAGCAATTTAATATGTAGCATAATTTAATGTCGCCTTGATCGGAATCAAGATGAGGTCTGTTATTCATATGTGATAAGATCGAACATGATAGTCCCATAATCATGTATGCCTGAAGGTAGCCGAATGCGAGTACTAAATTAGGCACTGTGGATAGCGAGCTGATATAGCACTCGAACTAAACATGAGTACGTGAGAAGCATGCGACTATGTTTAGGCTAAGATTCGTATAGTGGATATGACTAATAAATGACATATGCTCTTATAGAAAGAGAAATCCACTATAGCATGTAATTCATACTACATGTGCTTTATTTGACCAATAAGGGAAATGAGTACAATTATCCATATTTATTCATCGTGTGAGTCCTTAAGATAATTTATAATTTACCTTATTTTGTGCCATATGTTACTTCTGACTATGTTCTCGAAGTAGAAGATCAATGTTGTTATTTTAGCATGGTACCGGCAGTCATGAATAGATATGGCTTTATGGGACGTGTCTAGGAAAGCAGTTGCTCCGAAATGAAGAGAGACATGAGTGCGAAGGAAGACTATTGTTGTTTTACATCTATCACATGTGTTCACTGGTTGACCAATTATTTCGCCTTCAATGGCTTTCGGAAATAATTGTAAATACATGGTGTTTTTTTTAGAAAAGTCAAGTATAGCCTTTAAGGGATAGGTATACTTGGACTGATGTAACAAAATATGTCTAGGGCACTGTGAGACATCAATTGTTTATTTATTTTTGGGGTTGTAGCCATTATGTTATCCCTAATAAGTGCATAATTAGAGCTCCCAAGTGCAGATGTACTCACTGATCACATGGCTTTCTTGCCAATATGAATTGTTTTTGAGGTAGATGAATGTTGAATGCCTTATGTTCTTAATAGAGCATCATCAAGCCTATCATGTGCGAGTGGGAGATGTTATATTTCGTCGGTCCGCCCATGATGTGTGTGTCCAAGGGACACCGTTTGCTCTAATAAGAAGTGTATCTGAGAGACACCTTTTTCAGAGGTGCGAGAAGAGTTTCTTAAGGGCAGTTGAGATAACTTCTTAAAAGAGAACCGACAACAAGAAATTTAGAGCTCTCTCTCTCAATGCAATAAGGATTTCGTATCACTTTGAGAAGACAATCGGCATTAACTCTGCGGAATAAGAATACTTTCCCTGTGATTGTATTCGGACTAACGTGAAGTAGATTCGTTCATCGTTTGCTGGTGACTCAGCATACGATCCTAGAAAATTAATTCGGAGTGCATTGAACAAATTAGTCGATTCTCCTATTACACGCTTCCTAACAGTAGGCTTAAAAGTTATTTGGAAACCAGAAAATTTAGGTTGGAGGAATCCCGTCCTTTCTTATTGCAACTTATCTGAGAATAATATGCGAAGTGATGCTGTTGAAGTCACTTTCTATGGTTTACCTGAATTGGAAAAGGTACGTACATGAAAGAAATTTGATCATGTTTCATAAATTCGCGATTCCATTGGATTCCACTACGGTGTCTACAGTGCACGACAATTTCGTCATAGAAAAAGATGGCGCGACAATCACTCCTTTGTCATTTTATTAAACTTTCCTTTGTGGGAAAGAGTATTATCGAACTCCACTGCCTCTTCTTTTCATGAGAACAGTTATTTAAGCGACCGATGCTTTTCCTACGCGGGTAACTCTTTTTTCTGGGCTCAGCTGTAGCTTCCTCTCTTTACATATACAGTGCCTTTAGTTTGTTCTACCGTATATCTTTGAAGTAGTGCTCGCGTGCTTTTAACCCCGTTGGGGAGAGGGTATCCTTTCGTCCCCGCATTTTCCTTCTACCTGCGCAAAATAAAATAGTAAATGAGAGGAGAGCCGTTATTTGGCACTTGTGTGTGTGAGAGAGAGATGCTTACAGAGGATTTGGCCCATTCTGGTAGATCATTGATCCGATCTTTTGCGTGCATTGTGGATTCATCTGAGAGATGTTTCGAAACTCTTTCTTCACAGTGGTTGGGATGGCATGAAATGCATGATGATTCTCGGCTCCATTTTCATCGCTGGGTCTCACATCCGAGAAAAAGACACATAGAAAGGTCAAGGGCAACAATTTACTCACGTGAGGGAGGAGATCAGTGTGGCCACGAGGAGAGAGTAGAATTTGACCTAGTTTACGGTGTGAAGCACCAAAAGTTTAGGTGTATAAATAGGCAAAATACTGGGCATCCTCATTATTGCTGTGGATACACTTGCACATTTTGTCTCTATGGTAGGTTTTGTTGGGATGGTTTCCTCCACAAACTTGACCGTGTACACCCTTGATTTAGTACTTGCTTATTCAAGAAAATTGAAAATCTAGACCGTTGGATTATTTTACCATTTTGATAAATGAGATCTCAAACGGCAAGTTCGCAATAATGAGCATGGTTGTTAGATGCATCCGATTAGTACTTAAAGCGCATAAACCTAACGGTTTACTATACACGGATAAAAGTTATAGACCAGCTTACAGTAGGTTACATCTCTTGCTTTTTGTTGTATTTTAATGAATTTTACTCAATTTTCTGGGAAAAAAGTTTTAGATTAAGAATTGTTATATCGGACTTATTGTGTAGGTTACATCACTTTGTTTTTTTTTTTTTTTATCATAGTAGAATTATTGTGTCTTATTGCACCTAAATAAATCAAAATAAATGAGTATGACCATGGTGTTGTACATGCTAAACCAAATTAAAAACTTGCATTCTCATAATTGTTGAGGATAAACTTTCATATCTTGCTTTTAATCTGTTCTCGTACCTGGGGATAGTATTAATGGAACGTTATGTTGGGGATTAATTTACTCCACAAACTTGACCATGTACGCCCTTGGTTTAGTACTTACCTATCCAGCAAATCTATATCCAGGCTGTTAGAATTTTTTATAATTTTTTTTGTAAGAAAAGGGGACAAAGCACGAGTGTTACCACATTTCTCTCCTAATAGAACTTAATCCAGTCTGACCTCTTATCAACAACGGAAGTAAACCTCTTGATGGCCTATCTAATGCTAGAGTGTCATATACATCACAAGATTGAAGAACCCGATTTGTTAACAATTTGCACATAAGTTTCCTTCCCTAAAAATATGTACGATAAATGAGATCGCAGACAATTATTTCAAAATGTTGAACACGGTTATTAAATGTGTTCCATAAGTACTTAAAGAACGTAAACCTAACCGTTAACTATATACTACCAAAAGTTATAGACCAACTTACCGTAGGATTACATTTCTCGCTTTTTTGTGTTTTATTGAACTTTATTCACTTTTCTAGAGAAAAAAAGTTATAGATTTAGAATTGTTGTATAGGACTTTTCTTCCCTTTTTTCTTTATCATAATAGAATTATCATATCTTATTGCGCCTGAATCAATAAAAATAAATGAGTTTGACCTTGCTGTTATTCATGAAAACCAAATTAACATAACATATGTCGTCAAAATTGAAGGAGCGGATTATGGAATAATATGAGCTTCTCATAAAAAAGTAATTTTATATTCTCTCTATTCATATGATAAAATTGCTTCCATTGATAAAATCGAAATATGAGTCTCTCCTGGTTTGCATACGTATTCTTTTAGGCCGCGATTGATCATATGGATTTCTAGCCATAATAAGATTGAATAGGATGAGATATGAAATCTAAGAGATTTGTTATATCTTATCTACTGTTTGGTGAATCGCAATAATAAAGTTAGATATTTTTACATATTATCATGTCTTTTATTTGCTATAAATATCATATTAGTGTAAATAAACCTGAAAATTACATAAACGGAGATGATAAAAATTTCTCGCAACACGCTTACCTACTTCATTTTTATTTGATTATTTTTTTCTCTTTTTTAATTATTTTATTTTTTATTTCTTTTTTTCCCCTCCATCATTCTCTAATAAAATTTATTAAATAGTAAACTATACAAATATACCTAAAATATGTAATAAATATAATTATTAAATGTGCATATATATATGAAATTTATATCATAAGATAGAAAGAAATTTGAATATATAAAAATAAAAATAAGAATATAAAAATTCAAATATTATTTTATTTTTATTAATTTAACAAGTTCGTTATTTGAGAAAAATAACTTTTATATTATGGATATTGTAAATCCTATCACCTTTATCCCACCTCCTCCATGGGATAATTTTATCCGGGCTATATTCCTCCTATATCTGACTTTATCCTGTCTTAGGTAGGCACCAAACACAAGATAGGATAATATATATCATATCCCGAATTTTATCCTGAATACCAAACGTAGCCTTAGCCTTTTCAAAAATGCCTCACTATTTGACCAAAAAAGAAAAAAGGGATGCCTCACTGACATATGTCCATCGAGCTTTTGAGATTACAATAGGAAAAGTTGTATATGTCATCCCCACAATTTCATGTTTTGTCTAATCAAATCTTTATATTTTTTAATTTGTCTAATCAAGTCCTTCTTCACAAATCTTATTATCAAGTCCCTCTAACGCCAAATCCGACTAACATGGCCATCGGATGATGTCATACTATGTTGCCAATGAAGTATTCCCAATGTCGATATTCACAAGGAAGTCCACATTGGCTATATTTATTCATTTATTCCGACGTCACTTACCTTGGCTCAATTTTTCCAAACTCGTCCACATGGACATTGGCTTAGTTTATCTGCATCATACTTCTGTCGGCATCCATGTCAACAATTTCTAGCCTAAATTGGCCAGATGGACTCAATTGGTACAAATGTGAAAAGGTTTAGGACTAAATTGATCCAATTGAAAGGTTTAAAATTGAATTGGTACCAATGCAATAGGTTTATGACTTTTTTTGTCCTTTTCCTAGAAAACTACACCTAAATAGCATATGAATTATGAGGTTCTATCTTCATACATAACATATTTAAAAGTTGATATTTAAGCAATTGAATTGAAGTATCTTTTGCGAACCTTCAGGACTACATTACACTGTTGCACAATTTCGATTGATTATTGAATTGTTGACAATATACAGTCTTATTCAAATTTGAGTCTGCGTGGTTGATAGTTTACGCAAAAGTTATTGAGAAATCACTTTGTGGATCACCTCGTTTTGTTAATTAAATTCGGTGACTGAATCAATTACTACTAATCATAACCATTGAAATTGTACAATTATAGATTAGTATTGTACAATTCGTTAGTTTTGATTTGAGGCCTTAGTGATACGTAACTATTAGATGAATCGCTAATCTTTTTAATCCCAAGTGAATTTATTAATTCACTAATGAATCTACAACTCGATAAGTATATTGATTTGGCGATTCAATTATTTATACATTCATCTATCGAACAAGATATTTTTACTATGTATACAATAGTTCAACAGTTAACGATCAATTAAAAGTGTACTTGAGATGACATACAAAGAATTGTATATTGATATTTGTATATAATCCTACTTTGAGTAAAACAACGGCAAATTATATTGTCTTATGCATAAGATCATCAAATGTACTTAAAATTAAGATTTTGTTTTCCTAGATCATAAATTCTTAATCAATTTTCTGTATCTTATATAATTATTGATGAAATTTATAACTGTCTTCAATGTAAAATACCAGTTTTAGGCGTTCAAATCTTAGGATTCGATTTGATTTTCGGTTGACGATGCGATTCATAAATTTAATATTTCAATTCAAGATATGTTTTTCGATTTAATAATTATGCTATTAACCGAAGACTAAATGGACTTTTGTGACGGCACATGGACACGATGCGAGGCCTCCTCCGCTTGTGAGTGAGAGCGTATCTAAGTTTAAATGCAGCGCACTTCAAGATTTGTGATAAGGTGGGAGATGCGTACATTTCATGTAAGTACAGTATAAATTCTTGGAGATTAAAATCAAGGAAAGCTCATCACAACATACAGAAAAGATCCATTTCTATCCCATCTTTACATTACATACATGGAAAGTGGAATCTATAGACCATTAACTTGTGCCCATGTTCTCTCCCTCCATTATTCTCCTTTCTTTTTTGTAGGACCAGAAAAACCTCGTATGTTCATTGTAGCCCTCTTTTAACTACTAGCAGATCTATCTGAGTATTTATAAAAATGCGAGCCGGATGGAGTTCTGTGTCGCCACTTTCAGGTTGATGCTTTAGGCCGCATCATGACATTGTCTTTTTATCTATAAAGTTGATCATTGGCTTCATAGGTAATGGATGCTTTCTCAGCCGGTTTTGAGCAACTGGACAGTGTTTACACCAACAGGAAGGGGCAATGGTGGTGAGCGGTTTTTTTCGCATGACGCACCCCGGGACCCTATCTTGTCGATTTTTTAAGAAAACCAGACTGTGCTGCCTGCCTCTTCTCTTCATGAGAACAGGGATTCAGGCAATCCATGTTTTTCCTGCGCCGTAACTTGTTGACACCTGGGTTTTTGCTAGTCTGGTAAATTGGTACCTTGAAACACATATGGGCCAATATAGCGTAAAAAGGGGATAACAAGGTGAAATAGTCAAGTTATTGAAAAAAAAGAGGACGGGCCGGTTCTACCCGGCCCGACAGCCCCTCCTCTTTCTTTCCCAATTAGGCCCAAGCTTTCCTCTTCCTTTTCCTATGTTTTCTGGGCCCAGCACCTATTCTTGGCCCAACTTCCTTCTTCTGTTTTTTGGCCTTTTTCTCAGCCCAGCCCCCTTCTTGCTCTTTCTCTCCCTTACGCTCACTCATGGGGCAAGCAGAGACGACAAAGCACAGAAGCGACATGCACAGAGAAGGCAAAAGAAAAAAAAAAGGCAAAACGGCCGGAAAACGTCGAGCAGATTTTGATCAGGAGGGTAACAGTCCTTGAGAAGGAGTGGTCCCCCTCTCGCGAGTGGTCGCTACTCAGCCTCTGTGGCCATGGGCCTGCGGGAGACGATTCGACGATCTTAGCCGCTGCCCGACGGTCGCCGCTCACTTCTACTCCCGTGAATCCAAGACGGCGGAGCTCCTGGCTACGCACCGAGAGAAAGTGCTGCACCGTGAAGCCGCCGCCCCACTGTTTCGGCTACGAGCGAGCTGTGACCGACTCCGCTGCTGCCCGCTACCCTCACGCGTCCGAGCCGCGTGACCCGACGACCTTTCTGCCATGCCTCCCAGCTCCGACGCGGGTCCCCCTGTTGCTCGGCCATCCGTGGCCGCTTGTTCTTGCTAGCTGCGTTGCGGGTTCACCGTATGTTGGTTCTTCCATCGCCATGCTCAGCTCACTCAACGAGTTCAGCTTGTTTCCTGAAATTGGTGTCTAGTACCCTCACTGACGTCACCACATATCACGCGACCGTTTGCCTAAAGAGAGGAAGGGGCAGATTTCTGGTCAAAGGCAAAAGTCCAAGCGGTGGGCGGAGATCAGGGCAGAGTCATCCAGGAGTCGCTGCTGCACTTTCCGGCCGAGAACCACTCCATCGACGAACCACTCCGAGGTGAGGTCCTCCGTGCAGCTCTACCGATAGCCCGGCGTTGCTTCCTTTGGAGAGGAAGAAGGCGACACAAGTTCACGACAAAAGAATAGAGAGAGAGAGAGAGAGAGAGAGAGAGAGAGAGAGAGAGAGAGAGAGAGAGAGGGAGAGTTGGCCGGAGGAGAGAGCTCACTGGGGTTCCCTCTGGTTTCTTCCCCGAATCATCTCCACACTGGCCATGGAGTATCGTGGACTCATGATCAGTACTGAGCGTATGCGTTGAAAAGAAAGGAAGAGAGCCGGGAGAGAGTTTTGGTGAGGGGAGTTCGTCAGAAGGAAGGTTGAACCGGGAAAGAAAAAATTCTCGTTCACCGGTGGTCCGCCCTAATCGCCGTCGTTCTTGTCGGAGGCTCGCCTACCGGTCGCCGTTCGTCGTCACGAAGACTACCCGAACCAGGTAAGCCCCGAAAATGGCCTGTTCTAGCTTGTCGAAGTTTTTTTTTTTGAGAAGAACCGACGAGTTTTTGAGCGAATCACACGAGACCCACACCGATTCATGATGAACAATGTCGATTTGGAGCTTAACATGCTAGGTTCAGGTCATGACTGGTAGTAAATCCGAACCTGGGAGTGGCATCTTAAAGTCGTACATTACCTGTTTGGCAAAATGCCCAAATGAAGGCCGAGACTATTGCCACCAAAATATGTTCTTGTTATCATCGTCTTATGCTTCGTTTGTGCTTGAATCGATGTTTCATGACTGACTCGATGTTTTTCTTTTGCTTTTATGCCATGGTTCGCACACTGTCCGAGTCGGCCGCGTGTACGTATTCCCTCGCCGGAGATCCATTCCCCTCACTGGAGATGCGCTCGCGGTTAGCCCTCTATCTCTATTTTATGTGCGTTCATGCCTGTCTGTCCAGACCTAGCGTCTGTTGTTGCGGTCGAAAGTTTGATGGTCGGGAAACGTAAGTGTGTCGCCGATGTTAGCGATTTAGTGGCCTGTGGTGCTGGTTTAGGGACTTTGGTTCAGTGATGGTGGAGTTGCGATTTCGGTCCGAGCAGATTCGTTGTCGACGCCACTCGAAGAAGCCGATTTTGGTTCGGAGATTGGGTCGCCGGCGATTCACCACGAAGAAGACGTTCCCAGTGAGCTTTCGGTGAGCCCATGAAGAAGAAGGCGTCCGGTCTGGCCAGAAGAAAACAAAAAGGGTAATAAAAAATTAAAGAGAAAAAGAAATAGGGGAAAAAGAAAATTAGAAAAAAGCCAAAGAAAAAAAATAGAAAAAAATCAAAATTTGAAAATTCGGATGAGTCAGAGATCCGGGTCGGGTCGGGTCAGGGGACCCGGTCCGGAATACTTATTTTATTAATATAAAATTTAAAAAATTCCGAAAAATTCAGAAAAATTCAGAAAAATTGGGAAATGTTTAGAAATTTGTTTTTAGGTTAATTTCATTAGATCTTAGTGTTTAATTTCATTCTAGATTTAGTCTAAAACTTGTAAAAAATGTGAAATTACTTTAGAGCTTTTGATTGCTTTTTCTTTTTTAGAGACATGTTAAGTCACTGGTTGTTTATATTCTCTATGATTATCTAGTTGCGCACCTTTAATACATTAGTTGTTATTTTCCATTTTTAGAACGGTTAAGTGGAATCTTAAACTTTTCCGATAAGTTGTCCGTTACGTTAGTTTGCGAACGTATCAATTTTTGATCCCTGATCAGACGGGTAGGTCACGACATAACTCCTTTTCTGAACCTTAGTTGTAGCTTCCTTCTGTTGAATAACTCCTTTTCATAGCCGCATTTGATATCAGAGAGAGAGAGAGAGTTACCAGGGATGAGAGCCCATTCTGTTGAATCACTGATCCGACTTTTTGCAGGCATTATGAGTACATGTGAGGGATGTGTCGAAACTCGTTCTCCAATATGGTTGGGACGACGTGAAATGCATGATTCTTGGCTTCATTGTCATCACCTGGGCTTACATTGGACAAAAAAACAGGACATAAAAAGGTCAAAGGAAAAAAATTTGTTCATAAGGGGAGGGAGGAGAGTTAATTAGTATGACTGCGAGGAGAAAGTAGAATTTGACTTAGGCTAAGGTGTGAAGCACCAAATGTTGAAGGGCGTATAAATATGCAAAATACCGGCCATTCTCATATTGCTATGGATACACTTGCATATTTTGCCTTTAATCAGTGCTCATACTTGGAGGTTTTGTTGGGATTGATTTACTCTACGCACTTGACCATGTATATCCTTGGTTTAGTGCTTACCTATTCAAGAAAGCTAAAATCTAGGCCATTAGATTTTTTAATCATTTTGATAAATGAGATCACATATGATAATTTTAGAAATCTGGGCCATTACATTTTTTAATCATTTTGATAAATGAGATCACATATGATAATTGTAGAATTTATCTAATAAGTACTTAAAGCACTTAAACCTAATGGTTTAATATATGCTAATGAAAGTAACGGACTGGCTTACGGTAGGGTTACATCCCTTTCTGTCTGTTGTGTTGTAATGAACTGTACTCACTTCTTTAGGAAGAAAAAAGTTACAGATCGCGAATTGTTATATCAAGCATACATCCCTTATTGTCCGTTATGTTATAATGAACTTTAGTCACCTATCTAAAGTAAAAAAAAAAGTTATTGAGCCAGAATTGCTAAATCAAATTTACATCTCTTTCCTTTTATCATAGTAAAATTATCATATCTATTGCACCTGAATAGATCAAAATAAATGAGTTTGACCATTTTGTTATTCCTGCCAAACCAAACGTAACTTATTTAGTCAAAGTTCAAGGAGCTAATTGTGGGATAAGAAGAGCTTCTTATTCGTACAATAAATGCATATTATATATTTGCTGTTACAAATTGATAAGCTTTCATGGTGATCATAACTTCTATCAAAACCGTTACTTTCAAATATTTATTGAAATATGCAACAACGTTGTTGCTTCAAGTTTAAAGGCTTAAAGCTAACTCGTTCTCAATTGATGGGTTACAAAGGGGAAAGAGGGGGGGAGCCAAAACAAAAAAAAGTTCAGATGGCTGAATTCCTTTTAGCGAAATACATAAAGGGATAGCCGTTTTGGGACATGCATGGCTGAATTTCCAACACTGTGGGAGCTCGAAACTAGCTCGATTGGTAAACCGTTATAGACAAATGAAAGAGATAGAAACCGTTATAAATCAATTGGTAATTATTAAGTCAACAATTAGAAAGCCGTTCAAATAAGGAAGGGTTTAGGAAAAAAATAAATCAAACGTTGCAAAGCCGTTACAAATCATTATACTGCTGTTACAAAACTGTTACAAATCATTATACTG
Organism: Syzygium aqueum; assembly: GCA_031216185.1. Classification (NCBI taxonomy): domain Eukaryota; kingdom Viridiplantae; phylum Streptophyta; class Magnoliopsida; order Myrtales; family Myrtaceae; genus Syzygium; species Syzygium aqueum. The sequence continues at coordinate 13,669,712 of CM062235.1, read as the reverse complement.
CTATTACAAAACCGTTACAAATTGATAGCTTTCATGGCAATTATAATTTCTATCAAAACTGTTACTTTCAAATATTTGTTGAAATATACAACAACGTTGTTGCTTCAAGTTTAAAGGCTTAAAGCTCACTTGTTCTCAATTGATGGCTGACAAAGGGGAAAGAGAGTGTGGAGCCAAAAAAAAAAAAAAAGAGTTCAGATGGTTAAATTCCTTTCAGTAAAATACATAAAGTATTCGCCATCTTGGGACGTGCATGGCTGAATTTCCAACATTATGGCAGCTTGAAACTAGCTCGATCAGCTCGGGCAGCATGTCTTACATGGAATGTCATGCTCCCGAACAGTAACTCAAGCGATAATTCCAAGATTGTGAGAATCGGACATGATTTTGACAGAACAGATAAGGTGGTACGACACATATCTTTTTCATTTTTTACGCCCGAAGTCTTTTCCCTCTTCCAGGTTGATTGAACTCCACTGCCTCTTCTTTCCCTGAGAAGAGCTATTCAGGCAATCGATGCAGTTCCTTCACTAGTAACTCTTTTTTCTTGGCTCAGTTGTAGCTTCCTCTTCTTGCATATGCAGTGGCTTTTGTTTGGTTCACTGCCAGCAGCAACGATAGGACTAGTTTAACGGCCTCTATTGTTTTTTTTTCTTTTGTGGTTGCTCATTGGGGTTTCACTCCATTGCAAATATATTATTTCCATTTGTCTACCTGATACTTTTCCATGCTTAGCTAGGTAGAAATACCCGAAAGCACATCCCCTATATTTTTTGATAAGCTAAGTTGAATTAAAAGCAATTGAAATTTGGGCAGCAGTCTCCTTTTCCAGGGACAATGCATCAATCCCCTCGTACACTGGAAATATGGAATTAAGATTAAAAAAATGAAATAATTCTGGAAACTTTTGTTGGAAAAATTTAGAGAATATGAAAATAAGAATAATTGGCACTCTGTTGGAAAAGATGAAAAAAAAATCAATTTTCTGAAATGTGCAAGCACTACATACCCTTAAGGATAATTCCGTCTTTTGGAGTACGAAATCCGGTGCGATAGACTTTAGTGGCTATCTTCCCAATATACAACAGACCTTCTTCTTTACTCTACATAGAATGAAAAAAGGAACATGGACAACTAAATTGTATGGATAACCAAGCAAGTAAAAGATTGTGGTTTGAGATTAATAAATCAAACACTGTTGTTGACACCTAAATTTTGACACGTCATTTAGTGTAATTTGCATAAAAAATTAGGGATTAAATTTTTAACCCCTAAACAAAAATATTTAAATTGCATAACATATAATTTAGGTTCACTTAGTTTAATTGTATATTTTTACATCAAATTGGCGTTGGCGAATGAGCTTAAATTTCATCGAACGAGACTCGGCTCGCTCGGAATGCAAGGGCCGGGAATTTCAAGACGAACAGGCTCGGTTGTTTTAATTTGAGCTTAATTCAGCCCATCATGCTTAATTAATTAAAAGCCCAAGTTAATTTAGCCCATTTAAATGTTAATTAAAGTTCAAGCCCAAGCCTAAGCCCATTAGGACTAGAGAACCCATCTAATTGACCTAGATTAATGTTATATATATGTTATTAGGTCAGAAATTTTGGGGGGACAACACAATCAGAGGACACATAATTCAGATCTAAATTTTGAGAGAGTAAGAGTGAGGGTGAGAGAAAGAAAGAGGCGACCGGTGTGCCATCATCGCCCGCGCCACCGCCCGCCGGTGAAGCCGTCACTCGCGCCACGGCACGCCAGAGCCGCTCTGCCGACGTCAACCTCCCTCGCAGCCAAGCTCCTCTGTTGCTGCTCCTTTGTGGATCGCTGCACCTAGACGACCAATGAAGTTGCCGTGCTATCGCTGATTGAGAAGCCCCCGACGACATGCTCTAATCTGGGTGTTCAGCAAGGCCAGAATCTCTCTACCAACGGGTGAATATCACGTCAGATTTTTGCGGCTACCGCTTGCGAGCCTAAAGTCCAAGTCGCATCTTTCATTGCGCCGAAGTCCCCAATAAAAAGAAAAGTGATCAGGATTTTGGCAAAATAAGTCTTTAGTGGTGTATATGTCTTCTTTTGGGTGTTGTCCAGAAGTGATGTTAACGGGTGGCGCCCTTGTGTGAGTTTATTTCATGTAGGCAAAGGAATATTTTCTGGCAAGGAGAATGGGTTTGTAGCGACGTGCATATTTCAAAAAATAAAAATAGCCAACGCTTCCTTGCCGAGAAGCCGTCACCACCGAGAGCTTCACCGTCGAGGACCTGTTGTTCCTAGTCCGCACTTCGCGATGATCTGCTATTATTGTTGCTGATCTTTCACCGAGTTGTGGAGTTTTTCCTCTGTTTTCCAGATTATCAATCATTAACAAACCACTCCGAGACCACCTTGAACTGAGCCGAGCTTCACTGTTCTACCACTCGTCGTCCATGATCTTGAGTTGATTCTGATGGTCACCGCAGCTCGTGACCCGTGACCCACCGTCGCCGAGCACGCCATCCCCGACGTCGCCGTGACTCGTCACGTAATCCGCAAACTCAATCCTTAGTCAATTCGAATTCGGAAATTATCCGCAAATTAGGTAAGACGACATTATCCGGTATATTTTCAGAATATTTAATTTCCTAATTTGCATGTTCGGAATATTTCGTGAACATCACGTGGATAATTAGATATCTTAGGATAATATTCGATATATCCGCGGTATTTTCAAATATTCAAATTAGGAAAATTTCCTAATTTAGCAACATATTTGAACGTTTATCCGACCTTAACCCTAAGGTTCGATACGCGGCGATACGGGAAATTATCATCCTATGTATAATCACTTAGATACGATGATAAATTTCATTAGCTTTCCAAATTTGAATAATCGGCTATCCGTTAATATCTATAACCCTATAGATATGACCGATAGTTCGAATTTTGTCCCTAACCCAAGTTTGAAACAAATTTGGCGGATCGCGTGGTTGATTTGAATCGGTTGCTATCTTTACTTGTTTGATTGTTTTCCTTTTCAAATAAAATAGAAAATTCAAAAAAATATTAGTTAGAGTTTGAATTAGAATTTTTGCATGTCTAGGAATTTTGAATATATCTAGAGGATAGAGTAATTATTTAATTTAAATTAGGACGTGAGACGATCTAGTTCCTAGTTTAAATTAAGTAATATTATAATCTTAATAGATTATTTCAGCAATTTTATTATTCCGAATTTTACTCAAAAATCCCAAAAATAAATCATTATAGAGTAGATTAAGTCATCATAGATTGCATGTTAACTTAGGTATTTTTGAATTTCGAATTTTAAACAGAAAATACCAAAAAAAGAAGTCATTAGATTGCATGTCAATTTAGGCATATTTTTAATTCCGAATTTTGTCAGAAAATACCAAAAATATATCATTGCATCTCTCATTAGAATTAAGTCACGTCGTCGCATGACATATAATTTGCATGTTAGGTTGCATTAATTCACGTGTCATTTTTGCACGTCATTGCATATAGGTTAGATTTCATTTAAATAAAGTGAAAATCCAAAAAAAAGAGGAAATTGAGTGAATGCTTGTTAATTAGAATTCATATTAGGATTGATTGATGTGATTTTCTAGCTAACAACGCAGATGCTTGCTGGATTCGAGGTAAGTTGTTCTTCTAAACTTGCAATTTATTTAATGCTTTATGGGTGTTAAATTGGTGGTTTGCGCACCCGCATAAACACCTCACATGTTAGTGGCTAAGTTAAAATGGATCCAAACTGCCTGCCAAAACATTTTTGAAAAGAAAAGGTACCGAAAAGGCGTTAGACTAGATCTAGCATAATCAAGTCCCCGAGCTTAGAATATCTGATTCATAGGAATAAAACATAGTGTTTTATTTAGGTTTCTAATCAGCCTACCGTAAAATGATTAGTGGCGACTCCAAGCATGAAAACATTTGCATGTTAAGAACTTAAACCCTAAGTTGCGAATTGGTAAGGCTTGGGAGGGCCCGAGTTAAGTTCAATCTTAATAATCTATTAGCCCGAAAAAAATGACAAAATTTTTTTAGGGTCGCGACAGCTGCAAAGCTATTGCAAACCATTACACTGCTGTTACAAAACAGTTACAAATTGATAAATTTCATGGCGGTCATAACTTCTATCAAAACTGTTACTTTAAGATATTTGTTGAAATATCCATCAACGTTATTGCTTCAAGTTTAAAGGCTTAAAGCTCACTTGTTCTCAATTGATCGCTTACAAAGGGGAAAGAGAAAGTGGCGCTAAAACAAAAAAAAGTTCAGATGGCTGAAAGAAATTCAGCCAAATAAATAAAGGTTCGCCGTCTTGGGACATGCGTGGCTCAATTTCCAACATTATGGGAGCTTGAAACTGGCTCCATTGGTAAACCGTTATAGACAAACGAAAGAAAGAGAAACCATTATAAATTAATTGGTAATTATTAAGTCGATGACAGTTAAAAAGACGGTCAAATAAGGAAGGGTTTATGAAAAAATAAAACAAACATTGCAAAGCCGTTACAAACCGTTACACTACTATTCAAAACCATTACAAATTTGATAGCTTTCATGGTGGTCATAACTTTTATCAAAACGGTTACTTTCAAATATTTGTTGAAATGTCCAACAACATTGTTTGCTTCAAGTTTAAAAGCTCAAAGCTCACTTGTTCTCAATTGATGGGTTACAAAGGGGAAAGAGAGGGTGAAGCCAAAACAAAAAAGAAAGTTCAGATGGCTGAGTTCCTTTCAGCAAAATACATAAAGGGATCGCCATCTCGGAACGTGATTGGCTGAATTTCCAACATTATGGGAGCTTGAAACTAGCTAGATTGGTAAACCGTTATAGAAAACGAAAGAGAGAAAAGCCATTATAAATCAATTAATAATTATTAAGTCGATGATAATTAGAAAGCCATTCAAATAAGGAAGGGTTTAAGAAAAAATAAATCAAACATTGCAAAACCGTTACAAATTATTGCACTACTATTACAAAACTATTGCAAATTTTATAGCTTTCATGGTGGTCATAACTTCTATCAAAAGTGATACTTTCAAATATTTGTTGCAATATCCAACATATTGTTGCTTCAATTTTAATAACTTCTATCAAAGCAGTTACTTTCAAATATTTGTTGAAATATTCAATAACTTGTTGCTTCAAGTTTAAAGGCTTAAAGCTCACTCGTTCTCAGTTGATGGGCTACAAAGGGGAAAGAGAGGGTGGAGCCAAAACAAAAAAAAAGTTCAGATGGCTGAATTCCTTTCGGCGAAATACATAAAGGGATTGCTGTCTTGGGACACGTGTGGCTGAATATCCAACGTTATGGGAGCTCGAAACCCTCGATTCGTAAACCGTTATAGACAAACGAAAGAGAGAGAAACCATTATAAATCAATTAGTAATTATTAAGTCGATGACAATTAGAAAGACGTTCAAATAAGAAGGGGTTTATGAAAAAATAATCAAACATTACAAAGCCGTTACAAACTGTTACACTGCTGTTACAAAACCGTTACAAATTGATAATTCTAATGGCAGTTATAACTATCGTTACTTTGAAATATTTGTTGAAATAGGCGACAACTTGTTGCTTCAAGTTTAAAGGCTTAAAGCTCACTTGTTCTCAATTGATGGGTTACAAAGGGGAAAGAGAGGGTGCTTCGAGTTTGAAGGCTTAAAGCTCACATATTCTCAATTGATGGGTTACAGAGGGGAAAGAGAGGGTGGAGCCCAAACGAAAAAAAAAAAGTTCAGATGGCTGAATTCCTTTCAGCGAAATACATAAAGGGATCGCCTTCTTGGAACGTGCGTGGCTGAATTTCCAACATTATGGCAGCTCAAAATTAGCTTGATTGATAAACTTTTATAGACAAACGAAAGAGAGAAAAATCACTATAAATCAATTGGTAATTATCAAGTCGATGACAATTAGAAAGCCCTTCAAATAAGGAAGGGTTTACGAAAAAATTAATCAAACATTGCAAAGCCCTTACAAGCCGTTACACTACCATTATAAAACCATTACAAATTGATAGATTTCTTGGCTATCATAACTTCTATCAAAACCTTACTTTCAAATATTTGTTGAAATATCCAACCACGTTGTTGCATCTAGTTTAAAGACTTAAAGCTCACTTGTTCTCAATTGATGGGTTACAAAGGGGAAAGAGCCCGTGGAGCCAAAACTTAAAAAAGTTCAGATGGTTGAATTCTCTCGGCGAAATACATAAAGGGATCTCCATCTTGGGACGTACATGGCTGAATTTCCAACATTATGGGAGCTCGAAAATAGCTCGATCAGCTCGGGCAGCATGTCTTCCAAGGAATCTCATGCTCCCGAACGGGTAACTCAAGCGACAATTTCGAGAATGTGAGAATCAGACAGGATTTGGATGTAACAGACAAGGTGGTACGACTTTTAGCAAAAAAAAAAAAAAGGTGGTACGACACCACATGGCACATTTCAAGACGTCCAATTGACACCCATTCACGGCCACACTAGCCCCTCTTTCACGCCTCGCATGCCTGAGGAATCGGATCCATGAATCTATATGGATTAAAACTGACAAAGATTGCATGCAAAAAAAAAATCGAAATAGAGAGAAATGATATCAAAAGGGTGTTAGTTTGTTCAATCCATAAATCTTTGATTCGTAAAAATAAAATGTACTCCCAGATTTTACTTTGAGTGTATAATCGACTCATTAAATGATTAGTGGTGGCTTCAAATGGTAAAATAAATTTTATGTTTAAATTGAATATCAAATTGCAGTTGGTAGGGTTTGGAAAAGTCCGCGATGAGCATCATGCTTAGTAATCCATTAGCCTTTCCTTGGTGGTTCAGATCGAGAAAGATCGCGACAGTTAGCTAGGTAGAACTACCAAAAAGAACATCTCTTATTATGATTGGATGAGCTAAGTTGATTTAAAAGCAATTGAGTTTTGGGCAGCCCGTCACCTTTCCTGGGACTTTATGGGCTAATGGTAAATGTATCAATCCCCTTGTAGACAAGAAGTATCGAATTAAGATAGAAAAAATTGAAAGAATCCCGGAAAAGTTGTTGCTTCAAGTTCAAAGGCTTAAAGCTGATTTTTCTCAATTGATGTGTTACAAATGGGAAAGAGAGCGTGGAATTGAAACAACAAAAGTTCAGAAAAGTAAAGGTTCAACTCCCTCTGCACGATGGCTGAATTCTCTCAAATTTGATCAAATAACGTATTATTACCCCTTGCTTTAAGGATGCTTTATTTTACCTTCAGACCTTCTGCGAACTTTCCCATAACGATGGCCGTAAATCGGCAATTGAAGCAATTCTGACTTATGCTGATTTTCTGGATGGAGGTTATTGTTCAGTGGTTGCTTTCAGGATAATTAAGTACACTGCTTGCTTAATAGGCCCCTGTCTCATCTCTCCTATTCTTGATGACTGTTGGTCAAAGTGCCTAAACGCCGCATAATACATTACTCGAGTCTTCTGCTTGTAAACACAGGTTGACTTTGTCACGGAGATACACTCCATACTAATTAGCAAGCAGGGTTCATGAAAAAAGTGTCGTGGTCAGAATGAAGTCCATGCTTGCTTTCAACCTGTTTTGAGAAACTTCAAAATTTTCCTTTCATCACCGCATTTTCCTTGAGGCAAAAAAGAGAAAAAAATTAAATCAGTCATTCTATAGTCTCTGTGCGTGTTGTGTGTGTGAGAGAGAGAGATGCTTACTGGGGATGATGTATATTCTGGTAGATCACTGATTCGATTTTGTGCATGTGAGAGATGTGTCGAACTCATTCTCCAAATTGGTTTCACGAAATGCACAATCCTTGGCTTCATTGTCATTACCTGGTCTTACATTGAGGAAAAAAGACAAACATTAAAAGGTCAAGAGAAAACAATTTGTTCACATAAGGAGGGAGGAGAGCTAATTAGTGTGACTTAGAGGAGAGAAGAATATGATTTACACTAAGGTGTGTAGGTCGTATAAATACGCAAATTACTGGTCATACTCATTATTGTTGTGGATACGCTTGCATATTTTGCCTCTAATCAGTTGCCATACTTAGAGATAGTATTATTGGTAGGTTTTGTTGGGATAGAAGCTTGACCTTGGTTTAGTACTTACCTATTCAAGAAAACTAAAATCTAGACTGTCATATTTTTTTTATCCTTCTGTTAAAAGGAAAATTCCAAATAAGGATTAAAAGGGGGATTATTTTCTCAAAAAATAGTTTAGAATAAACTTTGTTTCAAATAAGGTCCTAAGTCGATCTCAAATGAGCACCTACCTCTCCAACTAGTTAGAATGGCATGGGCATTTTCGTCAAGGGTGTTTTTTCCTTTTTGTTCTTTTTTTTTTCCTTATATTCTCTATTTTTTTCTCTTCCTCTTGCACATTGGCTGTCGACAGCCTAGTCCCTGGCTGACTTCCTTTAGAATGTAGATGATGCACTATTTTTTCTTTAGAATGATTTAAAGTTAATGCTTTTACGATTTCTGGCTGACTTCCTTTAAAATGATTTAAAGTTAAGGCTTCTTCAGCCCCACCACCACCAGTGGCAGCGGCGCCATGAAGTTGTTGTACATGGCGAAAATGACGAACTCGGTCATCACCCTCAGGACTGTTGAAAAAATATGTTAGATAATATTGTAAAATAAAAATCGTTGGAAATCTATTGGAAAAGATAATAAATTAAGAACAAATGACAGAAGTATGCAAGCACTATCCGTAAGGATAATTTTGCTCCTCGGAGTACAAAACTCGATGCGTAAAGCTTTAGTAGCTATCCTCCCAAGATACAAGAGACTTTCTTTTATACTCCGCACCGAAAGAACAGGAACAACGGTAGGTGTATAACCTAGTAAAAAAAGAAACTAAGAAGAAAAGGAAAATCTCTTTTTGAATTGCTCCCTTCAAAGATTGTGGTTTGAAATTTTTACATTCAAATGGAAAAGGAGCCGTTAAAAAGACCGTTATAAATTTATTGATAATTAATAGATGACCGTTACATGACCGTTATAAAAAAATAAAGATTTTATATAGAAAAAAATCAATGTTATAAAGCCGTTACAAAGCTATTATAAAACATTACAAAACAGTTTTATATTAATAACGGACATAAACAATTGCAAATTAATGATGGTAAAAAACCGTTACAAATTTAATAACTCTTAATATTTCAAAACTATTGAAATATCCAACAATCCCTACGCGACCGACCTCCCCTCTCTTTTTGGATACATACAAAAAGGAAGGGTTTCGCCTGGTACGCGCTAAGTTTAGGTTCAGAACTTAACTCGGGCTCTCCCAAGCCCATATCATATTGCGACTTTAGGGTTTAAGTTTTTTAATATGCAAGTGGTTTACATCAAGGAGTCGCCACTAATCGATTTAGGATAGGTCGATTAGAAACCCAAATAGGGTGATGGGAAAACCACCCTATTCCTACGAACCAGAGATTAATTGCGCTTGATGACTTGATTACATTAGTTGAATAACTAATGCCCTTTCAGTACCTTTTTACCCTGTTCATTTTTTGAAAATATTTGTCAGGCAGTTTGGATTGATTTTACGACATTTCTCCTAACATGTGAGGTAATCAAACGAGTGCATAATCAGAAATGATTAGCAATCAAAGCAGGCATGCAGCCTAAGGTTCTAACTAAGTCAGATGATATTCAAAACATAACAGCTCATGCGATTGTACTTTAATTAGAAAACACGCACGATGACAACAATAGTAGGTTTATTTAACTAAACATGCGATTTATGTGATAAAGAAAAAACATGCATGATAAATTAAAAACACTCAAATATACCACATAATTTAAAATTGATTTTCTCTCTCTTTTTTAATTTTTTTTATAAAAATAATAAAAATAAAAATAAAAAAGAACGGGATAAAAAAATTAAATTTTTTTTAAAATATATATAATAAAATAAAATAAAATATTATTAAAAATCGGGTCGAGCGGATTCGACCTGGGCGTTGACCTAGGTCAAGTCGGCTGACGCGGGTCATTCTGACCCGAGTTCACAAACCCGCGGGGGGGGGGGGAAGGGGGAGAAAAGGCGCCGGCAGAGTCAAAATTGGCCGTTCGCCGGCGGGCCCAGGTCGGCGCCGCCCCCAAATCGCCCTCCAGGACCACCACCAGGTTAATGCCACTCACCTGAACTCGCCGTCCAGCCATCTCCTCCCCGGCCGACGACCAAAACAAACTGGGCCTCACTAAGACAAATCGTCAAATAGGTGGTGGGCATGACAAAAATGAACGGTTTTCGACCTACCTCAAGGATCCGGCGCACTCCGGTGACCTACATTACTTTCGACGGCAGCACATAGACCCTAGGGGACAACCGTATGGGCCGGGATTTGTGCGAAATGGCCGGCACGAATCCCGGCCAAATCGAGCATGAAAACAGGGGCAAACAGGAGACCCGAGGGGCTCACTGGTTGACGGCGATTCTGGTGAGTCTCCGGCTGATCTACGGGCAGCAGTTCGACTGTTGGGACCTGCAAACGCTCAAATCTCCTCTAATTCTCTCTCTTTTCTCTCTAATTCTCTCTCTTTTCTCTCTCTATTTTCTGTTCTTCTATGACCGACCCCTCTCTCTCTTTCTCTCTCGATTATATAGACGACGGGCCCCCCCTGCTCCGTTGCATCCGCGTGACGACGGCCTGCACCGGCCTACGCCCCACGAATTCTGCGGTCATAGGCCGGTGCAAAGGGGGGGCCAGTTTTGTGAGGCAAAGGAGAAAATAGGGGCCTGAGAGGGAGGAGGAGATAAGGAAGCCGGGAAATGGGGAAGACAGGACTAGCCATTAATGCCAGTCCCATTAGTGTGCTCACCTGACCCTGCTTTGGCTGGATAGTGACGGTGAGGAGCGACGCCGCCGTGCGTCATGCTGCCATTGCAAACAAAGGCAAACAAGGGAGGGGAAAGTAATGGGCGGAGGAGGAGGAAGGAGCAGGGGAGCTGGGCTGGGCTGGGCCTAACCACATGGAGAGGAAAAGAAAAAGAAAAGCGGGCTAGGCCGCGCGGGGAAAAGAAAAAGAAAAGAGAAAGGGCCAAGGGCCTGCCGGGGGGGGGGGGAGAGGAAGAAAAAGAGGAAAAAGAACAGGCCGAGTCGGCCCAGCTTCGATCCGGCCCATCGCGATTTTTTTTTACACTTCAATAAACTTTATTAATACAAATATAACTAATTTCTATATAAAATGCATTTAAAATAAAAACATATTTTTCTTAGGAATTAAAGAAAATTAATTCCTAAATTTTATACAAATGATTTTGGGCAAATTAAAATAGGTATCAATAACTACCCCTCTTTGAAGGTGAGCTCACAAAGATTGAGCTCGCAGAGGTTACGTTCAAAGACAAAATGACACCTAAATTTGGCCTATATATGCTTAATGAATACTATTTTTGGCAAGACTGTGAGTCCTATTTTCATGATGCGATAAGATGATGCATGCTAAAGCAAATAAAAACATACCTGAGGTTACTTGCCTTGCCGAATGGTAGAGTAATTCCAGATAGTTGATATCGTGCGTCGAGACCCCGAGCCTATCTTCGGTCACCTCGATTGAATTTCCTTCATCTAGGACTCGAACCTGTCTTCGATTGCCTTGACGAGGGAAATTATTTGTCCAGGACTCGAACCTTTCTTTGGTCGCCTTGACTGGGGAAATCGCTTGCCTAGAATTTGAACCTATTTTCGGTCACCTCGACTGGATTTCATTTGTCTCGGATCCGAACCTACCTTCGGTTGCCTCGACTGGGGAAATCACTTACGCAGGACTCAAACTTATTTTCGGCCGCCAGCTAGATTTCGTTTGTCTTGGGACTAAACCTTTTTTCGATCATCTTGACTGGGGAAATCACTTGCACAAGACTCGAACTTATCTTCGATCACCAATTGGATTTCATTTGTCTTAAGTACCTGCATCTTATAAGAGGTACCCAAGCACATTTCTGCCTCTTAAGGGCATGTCTCTTGTTAGATAAATTTTCTTGTATAAAGACATATGAATTCATTGGAGAAATAGATAACTAAGGCTATTCTAGAATATCGTATGAAATCTCTTAATTGCAAGTCAAAGTGCATTTTTTTTTCAAAGGAACACTTAGTTTACCTCCTGGGTAGTTTGAAAAGAAATCTGATGACACACCTGGGATTTTTTACCCAGAGGCTTAATGCATCATTTGTTGAATAACTGACCTTTCTCTAGGCATCTCACTTGGGGTGATAAGGAGGACTCCTATAGTGCCTGAATTTTTTGTATCTTATCACTAGGGATTAAAAATCTGAGTTGTCAAAGACGATTAGTACAAAACATGCACGTCTTCATCAGGGATAGACAAGCTAGGCTATTCCAGAATGTGTATTTATGCAAGGTGATTTTGCCATGTTTGTGTCACCCAACATCCACCGAGGCTAATTATCAATTGAGACAATTTTCGCTCGCAAGATGGACTTCTCGAGATGCTAAACGAGGGACTTTCAGTCGGAAAAGACTTTCCACTCACTCTTATTGAAAATGGCTATTTGTCCCGTCCATTAATGCGAGAACATCGAAAACACTGAATCTGGCAGCTATCACATCCGCAAGGGTTTGAGTTTTCTCGCAAGCGGTACGACACTGCCAATCCGAGAGGTCTTCTTCAAGGTTGTAATGCTGGCTTGGTCAATGGCTTAACAAAGGTGATTGTCCAAGTCAAGGCCATGAAGGAAAATATTTTGCAATTATTTTCAGGTTTATAAGCTAAGAACCATGCAAAACGAGATAAAAATAATCTTGCTCGCACTTTCTCGAGCGTTGTTTATAAACATTTGAAATTTCACGTCAATTCAGGTGCCCTAGTCAGAAGAGACTTCATAAGGAATGTAACGTGGGCTTGGTTTACAGGTTGAGGGACGAAATGATCGTTAGGCTCAAAAATGTGTATAAGGGTAAGAATTGGTAATCATTTAGCATTATCACCAGTCTTCTTCTCTGCCGTCGGGATCCTTTTGGCAAACTCCTTGGGTAATCCCGTGTTTAGCTTCTTTGACAACTTTTTCTTGAGGAGCTTCGGCATTAAGCATTTTCTTGGATACCATTCTATCTCTGTTCCAATTGCTTTCTCAAGAATAGGTTCGTCTGTGTCTGTCATGTGACAGATCTTTGTCAAGACAATGTCCTTAAAGTGAGAATTTGTATCGAAGAAGAACTCAAGTTTAAACCCTTTTGGGGTTGTCTATCCTACACTTGCTCAATAACTTTGAGGTGTTTAAGAGCACTTTCATCATGCTCAAAGATCTCCTTAGCTAAAATTTCATCGTTTTTCTTCTTTTTCTTTTTCTTCTCTTTGTTTTTTTGTTTTCACGGGCATTGGCCTTGCTTTTACCAAGCACACTGCTTTTTCATGCCCCTAGTTTTCAGCATTATTTTAATGTTCTTTTAATGTTGTCAGGACTAGCCCAAATAAAGTTGAACAGCACAATGTTATTAGGCTCTTGGAGTCTTCATCTTGATTCGGTATTCTGGACCTTGACGATCAAATTGTGGTGACTTTGTCTTGCCCTCGGTGTGGGGGATGATCATTAGCTGGGTTCATATGAAATGAAGTCGCCGGTTCAATTGGGCTAGCAAGGGATATAAATGTGTGGGATAGAAAAAGAACTACTCTTCGTCATCCTAGGGCATTTAAATTATCGCGAGAATTCATCTACCATAAAAATACTCAAAGATTAATGCGAGTGAGAGCAAGAAAATAATTTATTCATCTTTTCCACCTTGAGCGAGCTGTTGCAGCTGATGATCATAGAAAATTTTAGATATTACAAACTCCTCATTCTAGGTGAAAACATCATTGTTATCAATAATATATTGACATTGTGAGCAGATTTTAGCTTGCTGCTCATCTCTTGATAAAGCCCTTTTAGCCTTGACTGTCCTGTCATCAATGGTGTGCTTGTCTTGGAGGACTCTGTCAGGGACCGTCAGGCCCATGAAGATGATGAGGCCGAAGCCATGGGGCCGGTGATCGAAGGGAAGGGATGTTTTTCTTGTTTTCTCTGAGTCTGAATTCTTCCTGTGATGCTAATTCATCTCAAGCTGTCTTAATGTGGGGTGATTTTTTACAGGGGTAAATTAGAAGGAACCTCTAAGTGCATGGGCTCAAAAATGATCAAGCAAAGGATTAATGGTAGTGTATAGGGGAGAGAAACGAACTGCCTCTTATCATTTTAGCTACGGTACCTTATGCGAAAAATCCCTTTACCTTGTAAAAATGGAACCTTATTGCTCATTTTGTAAGAGTTTGGTATGTGAGAATGTGTATAGACTAATGATTGCCTCTCATCATCCTGACACACCTTGTTCAACACCTCAGAGTAATTCGACATCTTTTGTCGGATTGTTAAAATTTTCACGAGAGATTGGTGAACTAAACAGGTAAAATTACCATGCAAAATTTCTATGGCGGATGATGTTGCAACTATAGCAGACAATAATTCGGATAGTGCTGATTTTGTCTTGTCTATCACGATGATTCGTCATTTGACGGATTGATTATGGATTATGGTTGTTCTTTTCACGCTGCACCAAACAGGAACTGGTTTATTACTTATCAGTGCATGGATAGTAGTAAAGTGCAGTTAGGGAACAACACGAAATGTGATGTTATTGATGTTGGTGATGCTAGAATCAGAATGCATGATGGTATTGTGTGGACATTGATTGGAATGAGGCATGTTCTAGAGTTGAAGAAAAATCTTATTTCCTTGAGTGTCCTATATTCAGTTGGATGTCGGTATACTTTAGAATGTGGAATTTTGAAAATTGTTCGAGGTGCCTTGGTGATAATGAAAGGAATCAAGCACAGTGGCCTTATGAACTTCAAGGTGAGACAGTGACGGAATTCGCTGCGAAGACGTCAAATGCATCAATTCGAGAGTTTGAATTGTGGCGTATGTGTTTTGGGCACATTAGTGAGAAAAGCCTGAAGCTTATAAGTGAAAGGAATTTGCTATGTGGTTATGTTGCTGACGAATTGAATGTATGCAGGTGTTGTGATTTAAATCAACGGTGGAAAGTATAGTTCAATGCAATTTTTAAAGAAACATGAATATTGCAGAATTGATTCACTTAAACGTTCTAAAGTTGTCGGGATTTCCTTCAAGGAAGAGTGCCAGATTTATGCTAATAGATGTTGATAACTACTTGAGGAAGATGTGGGTATTTGTGCTTAGACATAAGTTTGATATTATTGTGAGAATCAGGCAATTGATAGCTTTGATCGAAAAAGAGATTGATAAAACAATCAAGTATGTGTGGACTGGCAATAGTATAGAGTTTTGCTCTAAACTGTTAAACGAATTCTGCATGAAGGAAGGCATAGTGAAACACCGTACTAGTGCCAATGAACCACAACGGGTTGCAAAGTTGATGAGCAAAACATTGTTAGAGACGGTTCAAAAAATGGCCTCTAGTGCTAGTATGCCTAGGAAATTCCTACTGGATGCTCTTAGTACGGTGAGCTACTTAAAGAATAAATCCCCCTTGACTGCGATTCAATGTCAGGCTCCCAAAGAAGTGTGATCAGGTAACGTTGTTGATTATTCTGTTCTTAGAATATTTGGTTGCCCATTTATGTTCAAGTGAGTGATGGTAGGCTTGATGGAAGGGAAAGAAAGTACATATTCCTAGATTATGCACAAGGTGAGCGGGACTATAAGTTGTGGTGCTCAGAATTAAATTCACCTATTATCAGCAAAGAAGTTATATTTGATGAGTCTCTAGTGCTTCTGAATAGGAGTGTTGTTGGCAGTGTTCATACGGATTTGAACGGTGTTCAGCTTGAGGTAGAGTTGCAACCAGAAACTCCTAAGATAGCAAGTACTAATGAAATAATCGACACGAATCGTGCTTGTAGCGAGGTAGAACCTATAGAGCCAACAGATACTGTAATTGCAAATATAGACAAGGTGCGTATTCGATCTCCTAACAGATATGAAAACAATGATGGTTTTGCTTTATTTGCGATTGAGGAGGTTGTATGGGAAAATGTTTATGAAGTAGTTAAAGGTGCATGTTGAGTTGGTATTCAAATGAGGTTCACGGTTATGACAAAGTTCAAGCAAGGCTTGAATTTAAAAGACGTCTATGGCGGTTGAGCCTATTAAGGTTGTTGGAGAGTAGTAGCAAAATTCCGGCGAAGCGATTGTGACTTGGCTCAAATAACTAGTCAAGGTGGAGATTGTTAAAATTATGTTTTGAGTTTGAGTCCGAAGCGAAAATCTAAATTTAAACAAAAAAAAAAATCCAAGGCCAAGTTTTTTGAATTTAGCTTTCTAAATGAAGTTGGAGTCTATGGCTTGAAATAGGAAAGTCCTTCAGAAAGGCCAACGTGGACTTTGAGATAGACATCGACCCAGTCAACAATGGATCAAAGAAGGAAGAAAATAATAAATAGAAAATAAAAGGAAAGTCACACGATTCTGAACTTTCGTTTCCTCGTCTGACTCATTGTGGGATCTCTCTTGCGATGGCAACATATATTATTCTTGGCTTAATATCATGAAAAATCCGAAACTAGTACATCTGTGGTAATTTTACCCCGAACTATTTTTTTAACCACAAAAAACTCCAAACTGGTACACATGTGATAAATTTACCCCGAACTATTTTTTTAACCACAAAAAACCCCAAATTGGTACACACGTGACAAATTTACCCCGAACTATTTTGTTGATCACAAAAAACTCCAAACTGGTACACTTGTGACAATTTTACCCTAAACTATTTTTTTGACCATAAAAAACCCTAAACCGGTACACCTATAATATTTTTACCTCCGAACTAATTTTTTGAGCACTAAAAACTCCAAACTGGTACATTTGTGACAAATTTACCCTATATTAGTGTTTGTTAAATTATATTAATATAAAAAAATCACAAATTCGTAAACTTGTGACAAACAGAGGAGTAAAACCCAAAATCAGTACACATGTCAATTATCATGTGTCATTAAACTTAGTAATTTGATAGTAAAATTTAACAAAAACTAACGGAGGGTAAATTTATCATAGGTGTATCGGTTTGGAGTTTTTGGTGGCCAAAAAATTAGTTTGGGGATAAAATTATCACAGGTATACCAGTGTGGGGTTTTAAATGGTCAAAAAAATAGTTCAGGATAAAATTATCACATGTGTACCAGTTTAGAGTTTTTTATGGTCAAAAAATAGTTTGAGGTAAAATTATCATAGGTGTACCAGTTTGGGATTTTTCGTTGTATTAACCCATTATTCTTTATCGGTTAGATTGTTGGGCGTGGTTGCAAAGAGAAGACAAGAAGCGTTGTTCCAATCGAACGCTTGTAGTGGGTTTTTCTTAGCAAGTTATATCCATGAAGTCTTGAAGCACCGTTTCCTCACTGAGTGCCGTGGGTCATACATAGGTGCTGAGTGCTTGACATTGAGTTTACTGTTTTGTTCGTGAAATTACACCGAGAATTTAAGTGTTAGTAGCGATTAAATCTTGTGGTAAGATTTGTGTATAATTCCTTCGTGAGATTGAGAAATTATTTTGTGAGGAATTGTAAGGCTAAATACTGCGTGAGTTATTAGGTGTAATTGGAGTTTGAAAAACATTTCAAGTGTTTGAGTGACTCGAGTGTGGTTGTAATCTCCATTGTATCGCTTGATCTGTAGTGAAATTTCGTCCTGCTCTCTCCGTGGCCATAGGTCACTACGACCGAACCACGTAAATCTGATGTCCAATTTATTTTTTTATTCTGTTTATTTTATTGTTTGATCGCTTGGCTACCTCAACAAAATATGTATGAGCCACGATTAAATTTCTTAACAGCCTATTGCATTTTTGCTATCTTTAATCTATATTCTAGTCGGCTTAACTTTTCTAAAAAAAGGTTTGGCTTAGTTTTATTTTATGTTGCCTTAGTTTTATCTTTATTCATCTTTTCATTTTGCATCTCTATCTTTCTATTTAATTCAAATTTATAAAAGGAATTTAACTTTGTTCTTACTCTTTTTACGATACTTGTGAGTGATAAAAGAAAATGGCTTAACACTTCATTATTCTCAACGGATAAGAGTTAATTTTTTCTTGTAAGTCCTCTCTTTAAGAAGACATTAATGAGATTATACAACTTTGTAGTTGAAAATACCGAAATCAACAACAACAAAAAATAATTAAAAGCACGCGTACTGTTACTTGCTCAAAATCTGTGTGGAGCCAAGTCCCACAGTACTTTACATGTTGTAATCACTTTATAGGAATTTGAAATAACGAGGAAACGATAAAGGGAATAAAAAGATTGATAGAGTTAGAGGGCGTCTCTTTTGTGAAAAATGAATAGTTTGAAAAATATTTTCTTAAATATAATCACTTATATCACTTAAAAAATAAATAAATAAAAAATATTTTCATCGGTCACGAAAGTGTTTATATATAAATTGTTGTTAGTAATGAAAACGTTTTTCATTGACTAATTATTTCAGGCGAAATAAGCAATTATTTTTAGGAAAATATTTTCCAAATCATTCCTTTTCCGTCAGATAAATGGAGCCTTAATTATAGTTAAATTCTACTACTGCTAACTAAAGAATTACATGAATCAATACAAAAGAAAGGACGAACAGAAGGCTTAGAATAACGGAAGATATATAAAGGCCTACCAGAGAATGAAGCAAGAGCAATATGTTGAAAGAAAAAATGGGCAGGTAGAGTGGAAATTGGAGCTCAAAGTCTCCCGCCGGGCTTGACCATAAAATTCCGATCATACTATATTCTTTTCACATCTTCGCACAGAAGAAAGAAGATCAAACTTGAGAGAGGGAAAAAAAAGTCAATAGACTGATCACTAACAGCACTAACTAGTAGTGCACATCAAGATTTGACTTTAGTGTTCATATCTTTTGACTTTGATAATGGACAAGATTATCAGAATTGAGGACTCTGTCATTAAAGTCAGCATTTTTCTAGATGATATGCAAGTAATGGGACAAGGGCCAGTAATATTCATACAATTTAACTTTTTCCTCAATTTATCTCAAGGCCCAAGATTCGGACCATGTGTTGAATTTATCAAGCGATGGAGGACAACATGCAAGCCGAATTAAGACTTGTTATTAGGTAATGCGGGACAATATTTCAACACCCCTTTCACGCAAGTCGGATTAAGATCGGCACATGAAATTTGCCTAATGGAGGTGGACACATATAGGGATAGCACTGGCACTGATACTATATTAAAAAAAAGTCTAATCCAAAAGCTTAAACTAATAAGTGGAAAGAGACCATATGTATATAAAGAGCATAAAAAATCCATTGTCAAGCGATGTAGGAAACATTTCAACACCATGGATCATCCAGAGGAAATCAGTATTTAGATGATATATGTTGTTGTTAGATTTCATGTTTACATTTATACTCATTAAACTAAATAACTCATCAATTTATATGTTCTTTATGCTAACAATTTTACATTTAACTTAAGATAGTCTCTATGAAAATAACTTAAGGCACTTTCTACTTATGAACCATGAAGATTTTCAAACCAATCTCCTTGGTTTCCATGGACAACAAAACTTTCTGCATCGTCCTCGACCATTTATAATAATTGGCTTCTCACTAGTGTCCACTTATCACATTTACGTCTCTAAATCGTAGTATCTACGGGCTTTAAAAAAAATGGATAGATAAACCAGGCCCCAGGTTAGATTCTCTACATTCGTGAGAGTCATTTGGCTAGCAATATTACAACAAAATATTAGGACATTGCTGATGTATATATGTACAGAGATGTTCTCTAAGAACCTAAAGAACCAAATTTCATGAACAAGAAAACAACATCTCCATAATAGGATACTGAAACATGCAAACAAACATAGATTAGAATCTTCAAACATGCATGTATAACTGTATACAAAGCACCAAGTATCTAGCTACATATTTTCTTGTCTACCAGAGCTTTCCTCTCCTTTTACATACTTTTGCCATTCTTTTGGAGTAGTGCAAGAACCACCTACTCTTCTCGTCTATAATCAAGTTCCCTAGCGCAACACCAACCAAAAACCCAACTCCAGCACCAGCCAACACGATTTTCCAATCCAAGTTGAATAGAGACTCTTCTTCACTATCTATTGTGAAAGATGAAGGTGGTGGTGTAGTGTTATCAACATTTGTGCATTTATTTGGCAGAGGACTTCCACACAAACCCTCATTCATCGCAAATGAATTGCTCCCAAATGTGTCGAATTGAGTTCCATGTGGTATTGGTCCTGATAGTCGATTGTAAGAGACATCGAAAACCGCAAGAAATGTGAGGCTGGCTAGTTGTTGAGGAATCTCTCCCACGAGATTGTTCAGGGAAAGATCCAGTGATTCAAGCACTGTTAGGTTTGCCAAGGAAGGAGGGATGCTACCGGTGAGGAAGTTGTTTGAAAGGTTGAGCATACGAAGAGACTTCAGATCTCCAATGAGTTCAGGAATGAAACCTTCGAACTTGTTACTAGAGAGGTCAATTGCCACAAGGATTTCTGGAATCTTTGCATATTCCCTTTCCGTGCCCTTGTTCACCAATATCATTGAATAAGTTATACTTCCGCCAACTGAGCGAAAAGACAGATCAAGCACTTGAAAAATATTCATATATGCCAACTTATCTTGACCAACCACAGCCTTCATGGTGTGGCAACCCTGTAACAACTTCGAAGGAAGTTCACCAGTGAAGCTGTTGTTGGAAAGGTCCAAGATGTGTAAACTGGTGAAGTTGAGCTGGCTTAGATGAGCTTCTATGGGACCATGGAACTTATTGGATCGTAAGCCAATCACTTTTAGGTAGGCCAATTCTGATAGCCAAAATGGGAATGTATCGTTAATTTGGTTGTCACCAAGATTCAAATACTCCAACATTCCGCAATTTCCTAAAGATCTTGGAACAATCCCTCTTAGTCGATTTTCTCTGAGGTCAATCAACCTCAATGCACAACTATTTGGGTAAATGTGAGGAATCATGCCATCGAATTTATTTCTCGCAAGGTTCAATAAAATCAAAGGACCAATACTTGCCAAACAAGGAGGAAGTGTGCCATTCAGAGCATTGTTGGACAAATCAAGCACCACAAGAGAGCTCAGTTCACAAATGGATGTTGGAACTTCCCCATAGAGGAAATTGTTGGAGATGTTGTATAGCATGATCGAGGGAGTTGGGACAAGGAGGGTTGTTTCTAGCAAGTTGAAACTAACATCAAGATACTTCAAGTTCGGCAAAGGAAGATCAGTTTGGTTGCTATCAAAGCCGGTTAAAAAGTTGTGAGAAAGATCTATATACTTGAAAGATTCTTTGCTATTGTTCCACATCCATCTAGGAATGGTCCCTCGGATTCTATTGTGTTGTATGTCTAACAGCACCAATTCACTTAAGTAGCCTATAAACTGTGGGAACTCGGTCAAGTTGCATGAATTCAAGTATAAGTAGGCAAGCTTCGATGTAGTGACCTTGATGAATGACTTGGTGAACGTTATATTGTTGAAGGACAAATCTAAGCTTCTCAAGTTCTTGAGTTTGAATAGATCATTTCCATCGAGAACGCCATTGAGATTAAGTGATTCCAGGATAAGTCGTTCAAGATTCTTTAGATTCCACAATGTGCCTGGAATATCACCGCGCAAGTTGTTGCGAGAAAGGTCAAGCCAAGTCAACTGTTTCAGGTTCTCAAATGAAGATGGAAATCTGCCACTTAACTGATTACCTACCAAACAAAAAGAAAAAAAAACACATAAGACAAAGGAGTGCTAGTTACACCGTTAAATTCGATTTCATTTTTCTTTTTGATTGAATAATCTTGTCGTCTGAACTATTACCTGCAAAATGGCCAAAAAGAAGCTATTACCTGAAATGTCCAAGTCAATAAGTTTTGTCAAGTTGACCACCCACTCCAAAGTATCACCACTCAAGTTGTTGTAATCGAGATATAGAGTCGAGAGCTGGGTAAGGTTAGCAAAGGAAAAAGGGATTTGACCTTGAATGTTACTTTGTGAAAGGACCAGCAAAGTGAGATGAGAAAGATTACCCAACGAAGAGGGAAGCGATCCTGAGAGATAGCAAGCCCCAGCACTTAACTCATTCAAGAGACTAAGATTTCCAATCGAAGCCGGTATTTTTCCAGAGAAGTTGGTCCCGTAAAGGTAAAACGATTTCAATGGGTTACCCCAATGCAGTTCAGGGAAAAAGCCAGAAAGGTTGGAATTGCCAGCAATGTTAAGGAATTCCAAGTTTGGCAGTTGAAAAATGCTGACCGGAAAGTCTCCATTCAATCCACAAAATGTAAGCCTAAGCGATGTCAAGGAAGAGAAATTTGCTAGCACAGGAGGGATACGTGATGCCAAGCTTACTAAAGAAAGATCAAGTTCTTTTAGCCTGGTCAAATTATGAACAAGGTTGCCCATGTTGGGCACATGAAGTGTCTCAGGCAGAGAAGTGGACAAATCAAGAGAAACTAACTCAGAGAGTTGCGAGATATCGTGAGGGATTTCGCCAGAAAAGTCGGAGTGGGAGAGATTAAGGTATTTTAACCTCAAAAGATTGTTGAAGCCATACGGGATTGAGGAGAAGTGGAAGCGGTTGAAAGCAAGATTGAGTGACTCCACGTGAAAGAGTCGAAAAAGAGAGGTGTTAGGACTCATGATGCCCGAGATGCAACTGCTACTGAGGTCGAGGGCGATCACTCGGCCAGTGACCTCATCACATTCAATGCCTTCCCACGAACAACAGTCTCTACTTCCATCCAGTGACCAGGAATGGACCTTTGGATAAACGCATCGCCAATCTGTTGTGTTGGTTCTGAAATTTCTCTTGAATTCCAATAAAGCAGAGTTCTCATCCGCATGACATAATTCCTCAGCAAATGGGGTATGAAAGAGAGAGAGTAGAAATATCCAAGCAAGCAGCAGATATAATGATAAGGTTGCCATAATTTTTTTGCTTTTGTTTTAGTTCTTTTGGTTACTGAAGTGAGTTTTCGGGGAGTGCAACAAAGAAGCTTTTTATAGGCAACAACAATTGGTTTTGATTATGGAATTATCTAAGAAAAATTAACAAAAAAGTCATAAACCTATAATAATTGTGTCAATTCGGTCATACACAACCTTTTACATTTGTGCCAATTCGTCATTCATTGCTAGTATTGTTGGCATGGTCCCACTGACCAGTGAAATGATACCTCCCATCTTTTTCACATAGAGAGGAAAAAAAGGACCAACTAACAAATTTGCACATGGAAAGTGTAAATTTTCTTGTGCCGTGCTTCGCCGTTCATTGCCAGTATCATAGGCATGGTTCACTTCCCAGTGAGATGACATCTCCCATCTTTTTCACAAAGAAAAGAAGAAAAAGATACCAAACTTGACAAACCTATAAAGAATTTTCTTCCTTATGACAAGTCAGTTGTACCAACCGAAGTACTGGGATTGGGATAATTTTACACATTTTCCACTATTTTATGGCAATTAGAAGATGGGTTTAAGTGTTCTGATGATATTTCAGCTTAATGTACATTGTAAATCCTAAATTTAGCAGGATAAGTTAAAAGGTATCTCATGTTTTGATTGAATCAATTTGCATAAACATCAAAATCAAGTAAGATAGATCGGTATATTTTATGGCAAAAGGAAGGTCTAATTCAATGTTTAACATATATTTTGAGATACTAGCAAAATTTACCCTGCGTTACACATGTTAAAAACACATATTTTTTAATACTACTTAAACATCAAATTTTCTTTCGACCAAAAAAAACATATCAAATTTCTTGAGCATATGGAAGATTCTTTACATGACTTTCAGTGTTAATAAATTAACAATATTTATGTTATTTAGAAGAAGAACTATTTGAAAAAGAAGAAAATTAATGTTTTTCTCAAGATAATAAAATATAATCCAAGAATTAATTATCTTCCAAAATTTTAGGACTTAATTGATTTTTTTCCCTTGTGAAATGAGAAACACTCGTTTTAAAATAAACAAATCAGAAAAAAATATCAACACAATTGAAACAAAAATGATGAAAGATAATATGATACTATTGAAATAGATTGACGTGCACACAGAATCATCAAATAATTGTTCCTGAAACAGAAAAGTAGATTTTTTTTACTTCTTGTTTCTATTTCAAATCTATTCCTTGGCCACTTTTTTATTATGGAAAATAAAAAAAATTAACTAACGCATACAAATGGATTTTTGTTCTTTTTCTATTTTAAAAAATAAAAAAATAAAAAAATAAAGAAATAGAAATGTTATTAAACGCGCCCTAAAGTCGTAGGTTTTTTGAATCTTCAGTCAATGAAATCAATTTCAATTTGTCATAGCTAGACACGTCATGTCGTTTAGTGATCAAAAAGTCAAAAAGTCTTAAAGGATGATTCTAGCTTTTTGGCATTTACCCAAGTCAAGAAGAATTTTTTAACATTACTCGATGGACCTAAAGGCAAAATTTTCCACAAAAGACGGTTTAGGTCTCCATTGTCTAAGATAATTGATGTTTAGGATTATTAAGATGCACGTATGAATTGTATTAGAGATATCTTACATCAAAAAATTGATGTGATAAGGAGCAGTTAATATATTTTAGTTGATCCATAATTCATTGATTTAATCTTTTTAGTGAAGATAGATCTAACTGATTAAGTTGACAGGCTCGGACTTAGGCTCTCCGTTAGCGATCTCCTCTAGCCATAGTAGATTGGTGGGGTCCCTAATCTATTTCGGTGTTTGATGAATATTTCAAGGAATGAATCTAGTTACCAACGCATGCCTAGTGGACATTGATAGAAATAGGATACACTTGTAAGTTGTGCTAGAGAAGCCTCACACCGAAAAATTGGAGGAGCATTTTTAAGCTTTTTAGTGAAAGTAGGTCTAACTGGATATGTTGATAGGCTCGGACTTAAGCTCTCCCTTGGCGATCTACTCTGGCAAAAGGTATCGAACTTCTATTGTGTACCCACAACAAAGGATTGACACGTCCTCGTTTTAGTCAAGTACTTGTGACGTGTGATTTGGTTCATTTTGCATTTTGACTTTCATTTTCAAATAAAAATAACAGCCCACTAGAAGTCCAGCTTAAAGAAAAGGAATGGACCGCAAAACTTTGTGGGGGCAACATGACAAAATTCAAGAAATACACGTAAACTGTGATCTTTTATCGCAATTTTTGGAGATTAATGCTCCTGTTAGTGATTGACTAGATCAAACATAGTGTTAATATAATGCAAGAACCACCTGCTCTTCTTGTCATCAATGAAATTGCCAAGCACAACACCGATAGAGAGTCCAACTCCAACGCCAACCAGCATAGTTCTCCGGTCCAAGTTGAACGGACACTCCTGTCATTATCTTCTCCGAGAGATGGTGATGGTGATAGTAAGTTATCACCATTTGTGCATTTATTTGGCAGAGGAGTTCCACACAATCCCCATTCATGGCAAACGAACTGCTCTCGTGGCATCGGTCTCGAGAGTTGATTGTGAGAGACACTAAAAGACGAAGGAAATGCAAATACGAGGAGGATGGAATCTTGCTTAATGGCTCTGGTGATGGTGTCCTTCATCCCGTAGTTATGTGAAATTGCATTGTCCATGGAATATGTTTTTTTATAATATTCATTTTCAGAAAAAAAAAATAAAAGGAATCATTTTCAAGCGTTTTTTGTGTTGAAAATAAGTTCAAAGAATTGGTTGTGGTATTTTTTTTTTATAATAAGTGGATCCACTAAAGGTACCTTGCATCCTTAAAGATGACATATAATGAATAATAACGTGGAATCATTTTGTAATCCATCCAAATAACAAGAATTATCAAGAAATTAGGAAAATGATTATGAAATCTCATTTGTAAAATATTACATATGATTGTGTTTTTTGGGAATGTGTGAAGACGGGAGCATTAATAGAGTATAATAAGGAGATGGGAAACACTATGAAAAAAAATGATTTCGTATTCTTTTCACTTAGACGCATAGCAAGAAATGAGGGAAAGTGATTTCTTTCTTACTATAAGGAGAAATTATCTTATTAAATATAAACTCGTTGCTTTCAATCAATGGAAAACGTTTTTACTGAATGAATAATTATTTGTCATTCAAACACCGTAAAAGTTTGAAAACAATTTCCTAAAAAAAATTTTCATCAGCAAATTAACCCTAAGGGTCCTCGAGTTCCTTGGCATAGGTTGATTTGGTTTCATCCAAATATTTTATTGTTTTCGAATAGACTTTACACGTTTGACCGGATGAAAAAATGCTCTCACGGGGATGATAAATGTGTTATTGTGGCTTGAAACTTAAATCAAGACACCATTTATTCTTTGCTTGTCAAGTTTCCAAGGAGGTTTGAGGATGCTCTTTTGAAGCTATGTGGTATTTCTCGTGCCATTGACTCTTGTAACTTTGCATTTGACTGGGTTATGAATGAATTGCGAGGGAGATATATAAGCAAGATTGTAATCAATGAGACTGGCATGGAATTCTTCTTTGTACTATATATAGCAAGTTAGGAATGATGTAATGGGAGTTCTCCGAATGCGGGAAGGGTAATTGCCTTGGTGATTCGCTTTCAAAACCAGAATCTTGGATGCATATGGAGCAGGGAAAAAGTTGCAGGCTGATAGGATCGTGGGATCGGACCGGTGAGAATTTCTGTTTGAAAGGTTAAGCATGTGTATGAAGTGGCTTCAAATCCCAAATTAGTGCGGGCGTACATTTCTCGAACTTCTTGTTGGAGAGATCAATTTCCGTAAGGGCACATTGAATTTTCGAGTAGTATCTTTCCGTGCCTTTATTCATCCCACGGGTATGCATTTCTCGAACTTCTTGCTGGAGAGATCAATTTCCGTAAGGGCACATTGAATTTTCAAGTATTCCCTTTCTGTGCCTTTATTCATCCCACACGTCACACTCTCCCAACCCACGGAAGAAAGTTCTTGCAGAATATCCATGTACTCGAACTCATATTGACCAACAATAAATTCATCTGTAACAACTTGGATGGTAGCTCGCCATTGAAACTCTTGTTGGGAAAGGTCCATGATTTGCAAATTGGTGAAGTTGAATTAGCCCTGATAATTAGTTTCTATTAGACCATGGAACTTACTGGAATGCAAGCCAGTAAATTCTATCTCAGTCAAATCTGATAGCCAAAAGGAGAAGCGATCACCATTTTGATTGTTGCCGAGATGCAGTACCCTAGCATTCTACAGTTGACTAAAAATCTAGGAACAGACCTTTGCAATCGATTCTTCCTACGGTCTACCATTCTCAATGCAGTATTTTTCCCAGGATTCAAATCTGGCAAAGACTCGGTATTTGCCAAACATGAAGAAGCGTGCCGTTTACACTATTGTTGAACAAATCAAGCATGGTGACAAATAGATGGAATTTGGACATATGTTGAAAAAACTTTTTAACGTCATATATAGGTAACGATGATAAGAGATTTGGGCATATATTGAAAGAAAAATTGGGCAGATAGAGTGGAAATCGGAGCTCGAATTATCCCGCTGGGCTAGAGCATTAAACTCCCATCATGTTATATTTGTTTCACATCTTTGCACAGAACAAAGAAGATCATGTTTGAGAGGGACCTGCCTTCAATAATCCTAGAAACAATAATAAAGAAAGTCAATAGATTGATCACTAACAGCATTTACTAATAGGGCACATCAAGATTTGACTTTAGAGTTCACATCCTTTGACTTTGATAATGGACGAGTTTGTTAGGATTGAGGGCTGTTGTTTTTCTCCTCTGTTGTTAGTCAATAATCAACATTTTTCTAGATGATCCGTGTTTTTCAAAAGAAGTAGTAGGACAAGCGCCAGCGATATTCACACAAGTTACATTTTCCTCACTTTATTAGTAGGCTCAAGATTCAAACCGTCTACTGAGTTGTCAAGTAACGTAGGACAATATTTCAACACCCCTCCATGTGCAAGCCGAATTAAAACTTTTTGTGAAGCGATGTGGACACTCCTTTTACACAAGTTGACTTATGAGGTTCACGCCCCTTTCACGCAAGCCCGATTATATTTCAACACCGCTTTCATGCATTTGACTAATGCGGCTGCACACCCCTTTCACGTATTTGACCGATGAAGATGGAGGAAAATGCACATATGTGGAAAAGATAGCACTAATTTTGATACCACATTATTAGGTCCAACCTAAAATCTTAAAGTGATAGTTGAATGGAGATTACATGTATACAAAAAATACATATATAACCCTATTGTCAAGCGACATGTAACAATATTTCAACACCGTGGATCTCTTATAGAGGAAAGTAGTATTTGATTATATTTGTTGTTGATAGATGAAACCCAACAAAGAGTAAAGTCGAAGCTTTATATTTAGTGGCGCTTATGTTTTAAGTGTCTCTAGTTGAGTTGGTGAGAGACTATGTTCTGAATGTAAACTTCGTAAAAGCTAAACATTCTTAGGAACTGTCACGCCCTGAACCCCAATGGGCTCGCGACAACCCTTCGATCCTTTGACTTTGATAATGGACGAGTTTGTCAGGATTGAGGCCTGTTGTTTTTCTCCTCTGTTATTAGTCAATAATCAACATTTTTCTAGATGATCCGTGTTTTTCAAAAGAAGTAATAGGACAAGGGCCAGCTATAATCACACAAGTTACATTTTCCTCACTTTATTAGTAGGCTCAAGATTCAAACCGTCTACTAAGTTGTCAAGTAACGTAGGACAATATTTCAACACCCCTCCATGTGCAAGCCGAATTAAAACTTTTTGTGAAGCGATGTGAAATAAAATTTCAACACTCCTTTTACACAAGTTGACTTATGAGCTTCACGCCCCTTTCACGCAAGCCCGATTATATTTCAACACCCCTTTCATGCATTTGACTAATGCGGCTGCACACTCCTTTCACGTATTTGACTGATAGGGATGGAGGAAAATGCACATATATAGAAAAGATAGCACTAACTTTGATACCACATTGTTAGGTCCAACCTAAAAGCTTAAACTGATAGTTAAATGGAGATTACATGTATATAAAAAATACATATATAACCCTGTTGTCAAGCGACATGTAACAATATTTCAACACCGTGGATCTCTTATAGAGGAAAGTAGTATTTGATAATATTTGTTTTTGATAGATGAAACCCAACAAAGAGTAAAGTCGAAGCTTTATATTTAGTAGCGCTTATGTTTTAAGTGTCTCTAGTTGAGTTGGTGAGAGACTGTGTTCTGAATGTAAACTTCGTAAAAGCTAAACATTCTTAGAAATTGTCACGCCCCGAACCCCAACGAGCTCGCGATACCCCCTCGATCGGTTGTATTGAACGTGACATTCCAGGACGCGTCGTCGACCCAAAGAAACACCCACATGTGTACGTAAGCGGAAGCGAAATAAAAATAACCTAGACAATAAACAATAACAAAGGGGTAATAATAGCACAAATCATTAATTGCATAACATTAGAAAACCGTCACTTACAACATTCGGTTATGCAATCAGGCGTTAAGCTCCTAGGGTTAAAATCCACCATCATCATCAAAAAGGGACAGGTGATAAGGTGGACTAACAAAATACACAAAATGGGCTCTACCAAAAACTCCTACACCCACCACCCAAACACCCTACAATGCCCAATCCGAATCAGACCCTGAAGACTCGGACTCTGTGTCAGAATCAATCTTGATCGTCTTTTCCTCAATGCCCGGCTCCTCCTCGGGCTCGGACTCCATGGGCTCCCCCTCGAGCTCGAGCTCCATGGGCTCCTCCTCGGCATTAGACACAGGCTCGGGTTCATCTTCAGACTCGGACTCCTCAAATTCTTCTTCGAGCTCGGGATCCGCGAGCACTACAGGTTCGGGTATAGGCTCGGGCTCGAGACTAGGGTTGGAATCTTCGATATCCAGGTTCGTGACCTCACCATCGGGAGCGAGGGTGGCTAAAGGGTCCTACTCACCCATCCCATTGAACGGAACATGGCAATGCCGAAGCGGTCCATAGATGCTGTACAAATCCCGATAACAGTACGGTCGCTACGTATTGGGCTATAACTCCGGTCTACCCACATCTACCCATACCACCGTGGTGTGCTTAACATAGGCCTTCCCGTCTCCTACGAGGTACTTTACCACCAAGTGCTCAGTATGCCTAGGGATCCCAAACAATCAAGCAAATTGCTCATGGTCAGGGTCGGGGGTCTGAAATGGTTTGCATTACAGCAATGAGAATACATCTCAATAAGCAGACAATCTAAACCCCACCTAGGCCAATACGTACCCAAACAAGTCCCAACATGCAATCTAACAGTCGATATAATCGAATTCGTATAACGCACTTACCTCGCCTCACATCACACGTCACATCTACACGATAGTGCAATCATAGCTCAAGGACATAACATAAACACTCGAGCACCATATACACGTACATTCACCCAATTCAATCAAACACATTTCGCACACGTGTCCAATCAACTATCCACGACCCGCGTCAACACGCCTCAGGTCCAGCCCTCCGATCAATCCGGGCTCAATCCCGCGTAATCATGCCTTGGGACATTTCACTCGACCCGCGTAACCACGTCTAGCCACATCCGCATAACCACGCCTCAAGTTGCTAGCCCTTCGATCAATCAGGGCTTAGTCCTGCGTAACCATGCCTCAAGACATTTCTCTCGACCCACGTAACCACGCCTCAGGTCATGTCTTACTTTCCTCGCCACACCCACGTAACCACGCCTCGGGTTGGCAGCCCTCCAATCAATCCGAGCTTAGTCCCGCGTAACCACACCTCAGGACATTTCTCTCAAGCACATGCACCACAACACAATTTGTCATTCTAACACGTCATAACATCCCAATTCAAACCACAAGCTCACCACATTAGCCCACTGACCCGACATTTAAGTCGACCACATTCAAACATCAATTCCACCCACAAACGCCACGACAATTCGGTCATTTAACCCACCATAATTTAGCCACACAATCACCACAATTTAATTTACAACCTACCACATAATCCATAAACCAATCACATTCCAAGCAACTAATCCACTCCCTAACTTAATCACTAAACCAATTCTAATTAACATCTAACAAGTTTAAAAATACCCAATGTACTAAGTAGGGATTAGGAAGTCACTTACCTAGGTCCAAAGCCAAGAGGGACAAGCAAAAGTCCACAAGGGCCGATCGAGGTAGCGTCGGACTCGGCGCAGCACGAGTATAATGGCCAGCAAGGCGCTCGGCCATGGCCGGAGAGCTCGGCATAATGCTCGGCCACAGCAGGGCACTTGGCCAGGCGACGGGAGAGCGGCCGGGCGAGCAGGCAGGCGAGTGAGCAAGCAGTTGGGACCGCTCGGGCACGGCGAGGCAGGCGACTAGGCAAGCTCGGCCACGGCTTGGGCAGCAGCTATGTAACATCCTGAAATTTCGATCCTTTTCCAAGGATTTATGAAATGAATATTTGACCAATGCACTATAGTGAGATCTGTTGCGACCTAAAAATTTTTTACTTTTTTCAGACTAATGGATTATTAAGACTAATCTTAACTCGGGCCCTCCCAAGTCCTACCAATTCGCAACTTAGGGTTTAAGTTCTTAACATGCAAATGTTTTCATGCTTGGAGTCGCCACTAATCATTTTGTGGTAGGTCGATTAGAAACCTAAATAAAACATAGGGAGATATGTTTTATTCCTACAAACCAGAGATTCTAAGCCCGGGGACTTGATTACGCTAGATCTAGTCTAATGCCCTTTCGGTACTTTTTCTTTTCAAAAATATTTTGGCAGGCAGTTTGAATCCATTTCAACTTAATTACTAACATGTGAGGTGTTCATGCGGGTGCGCAAACCACCAATTTAACACCCAAGAAAGCATTAAATAAATTGCAAGTTTGGAAGAATTACTTATCTTAAACCAGCGCAAGCATCTGCATTGTTAGCTAGAAAATCATATCAACAACCCTAATATGATTTCTAATTAATAAACAATTCACTCAATTTCTCTTTTTTTTTTGGGTTTTCACTTGTTTAAATGCAAGCTAATTTATATGCAATGACGTGCAAAAATGACATGCGAATTAATGTAACCTAACATGCAAACTATATGTCATGCAACGACGTGACCTAATTCTAATGACGAGCAAATGATTATTTTTGGTATTTTCTGATGAAATTCGGAATAAAAATATGCCTAAATTAACATGCAACCTATGATGATTCAACATATCCTAACATGACTTATTTTTGGGATTTTTCATCAAAATTCGAAATTATTAAATTGCTGAAATTAAGAATACAATCTATCCTAATCTACCTTAAAGCAATTCATTCTTTTTTTGGGGTTTTCTTGAAAATTTGGAATTAAAAAAAATAACGTGAATAATCTGTTCGGATTAAAACAATCCTTAATTTAAACTAGGAAAAATGCCACCTTAAGTCCCAATTTAAATTAAATACTTATCTCATCCTTTGGGATATATTCAAAATTCCTAGATATGCAAAAATTATAATTTAAATAACAAAATAGGTTTTTTTGAATTTTCTTTTTTTTTGAAAAGGAAAGCAATCAAATAAATAAGGATAGCAACCACATTCAAATCAACCACGTGATCCGTCAAATTTATTTCAAACTCGGATTAGGCACAAGAATCGAACTATCGGTCATATCTATAAGGTTATAGATATTGACGGATAATCGATCGTTCAAATTTGGAAAGCTAATGAAATTCATTATCGTATCCAAGTGATTATCGATAGGATGATAATTTTCCATATTGCCGCGTATCGGACCTTAGGGTTAAAGTCGGATAGTCGTCCAGATACGTTGCTAAATTAGGAAACTTTCCTAATTTGAATATTTTCAAATATCGCGGATATATCAAACATTATCCTAAGATATCTAAATATCCACGTGATATTCATGAAATATTCAAAACGTGCAAATCAGGAAATTGAATATTCTGAAAATTTAGGATAATGTCAAATTACCTAATTTAAAGATAATTTCCGAATTCAAATCGGCTCGGGATCGGGATGACCGTCAACGAGACGGCGAGGCACGACACCGGCAGAACTCACGGCAGCACCGGCGAGGCTGCTGGGCACTGTTCCGGCGTGGCAGTACAAGGTCTTCGAGGCAACTGTGGACGTCCGGCAAGGGAGGCGGCGACGAGGCTGCCTGGATGGGCGGCTGCTTGGCGATCGGCGGCGCTGTGGAGGGCGCTGGAAGAAGGGCTGAGGCGCGGTGATCAGCGACTGTGGCTTCTCCAGGACGACGGCTCAGCGGCGGCGTCGGCGAGGCTGTGAACGCCGGCGTGAAGCAGCAGTGAACAGCGGCTCCAGGCGGCGGTTAGCGAGCGGCAACAGCAGTGCCAGTATGCTGTGATCTCCGGGCAGCTCGCAGCCGTGGGGAGGACAGAGGCAGCGACGGCGTCTCTTAGCAGGAACGGCGACATGGCTGGTGGCTGTGAACGGTGAGCAGGCACGGCGAGGCAGCGGCTTCGTTGGGCTCCGGCGTGGGCGTGGCTATTCCGTAGAGGCAGCAGCGATGGAATGGCTTCGGTGAGGGGTAGCAAGCGGCGGCGCACGGCGTGGAGATGGCAGACGCAGCACGGCGGGCGACGGTGGGTGGCGCGCGGCGGACGGCGCGCGGTGGGGGGTCTCGCCGGCTGGCCTCTCTTCCCTTCACTCTCTCACGTGTTTCACTCTTGTCTGATTTTTCTGATCTGAATATTGTGACCTCTCCCTATAATTTCTAACCTAAAACACATACTTATAATACTAATCCTAGGTCAATTAGATGGCTTGCTAGTCCTAATGGGCTTAGGTTTGGGCTTAGGCTCTAATTAACATTTAAATGGGTTGAATTAACTTGGGTTGAATTAAGCTCAAAACATAATGGGCTGAATTAAACTCAAATTAAAACGACCGAGCCCGTTCGACTTGTAACTCCCAGCCCTTGCATTCCGAGCGAGTCGAGTCTTGTTCGATGAAATTTAAGCTCATTTGCCAACGCCAATTTGATGTAATTAAACTAAATGAACCTAAATTACATGTTATGTGATTTAAATATTTTTGTTTAGGGATTAAAATTTAATCCCTAATTTTATACAAATTACAACTAAATGGTCGGTAAAATTTAGGTGTCAACAAGATCTCACCCGGAACAGCGCATTCTCGGGATGCTAACCTTAAGGATAAGGTCATTACGGGATTGAGTTCGCACGACCAAAGGACTCAACCTTGGTTCGACCTTCGACCATAAAGATTGACGAGGGAATGTTTTGGACCAACAGAGACCGATCTATTTGATTGATCGTGTCCGAAGGGAACTAACAACAGACTCTCATAATTATATGACAACCGAGGTTGTCCTAGGTAGAGTAAGCTTAAACGTGATTTGACTTAGTGTCGATCATGAGTCGAGAGCACGTGATCTCAATGAGCCACCCATTAACCTGAGATAAGCTAAAGTCGCAATTGCTCGATTTTAGTCATTTCTTGGAATTCGGGCCCGGGAATCGAGAATTTTGAAAGTGACAATTTTGGACAGCCGATGACGTTTTTGGCGTGGCCAACCTTGGGGCCATCCTTTTCTGCAAAAAAATAAATTTTGGTTCGGGAATGGAAAATGACCATTTTGCCCCTAGGCTATTTTGGGGTATTCCGAATTTTTGGCAATTTTGGGGATTAAATTATGGATTAAATTAATTATTGTTTCAGCCCAATAATGCCAATTTAGTTTGGACCAAATTACCCCTAGTTAAGTTGATGTGAATTAATGTGAGCCAAGTATTAAGGGGCAAAGTTGGAATTTTGGAAATTGGGTCAAACTTCCTTGGACCAAATTTATTAACTTTATTTCTTGCTCATCACTTCGCTGGCCACTTCTCCTTCTCCCTCTCTCTCCCGAAATTCTCTCTCTCTCGTTTTCTCGTCGTGATCGTCGCCGCCGGAGGAGCATCACCGGCCGCCGTTCGCCGCCGCTACTACTGCTGGTCCGGTTATTCCAGTTTTTGTCCAACCCGTTTGTTCCGTCTTTCTAAGGTAAGTGACTTCCCCAAACTCTCCCTAGGACCTCGAGTATTGTAGGACATGTTTAGGGCTCGGTCTAGGTGATTTGTGTGGTTGTTTTGGAACTTGGAGTGAGGCTAGATGTTCGGTAGTTGTGGATTGAATTGAGGGGTGGAAATATGAGATTTGGGAGGTTCGGATAGGGCCGTGATGATATGGAACGATTACGGTTTGAATTCGTGAGATTTGGTGTGATTTTCGGATTCGTAACTTCTGTACCCGTCCGGCTTGCTATTTTTGTGGAGAATTTTGCGGACAGAATTTGAGGAAGTTTCCTACCATGAAAGTTGCTCCCAACATCTTAAAGTATAACATATTTTAAATTTGAAATTTTTGGAGACCATTTGGGTCACACAAAGGCCTATTCTCAGACCGTATCAAAATTTTTCGGAATACTGTTCATCCCGACCTTCTTGTCTTGCCGAATTTTTATAAAATTTTCCAGATCTACTTTCAATAAACCTCCATCACAAAAGTTGTTGCAGCTTTCTTTTCTATAACATACAAAAATTTTAAAACTTTCCAAGATGATTTGGGTGTTGAAAGAAATGTATTTTGAGAACAAAACAGTCTGATAGAGCGAACTGATTTTGGTCTGATTTCGAGGGACAAAAAGGCATGGTTGCAGATTGAACCCTATTTCGTGTTCTTTATAAGAAATGTTTATCACGATATTTTTTATGATATATCCAAAATTTAGAATTTTTGGAGTTCGTTTATTATTTATTTTAATGGGATTTTGGTCACTGTATAAACTGCCCAGATTTACCCTGATTGATTTTATGGATGTTCATTTTAAGAGCGAGAGATTATGTGTGACCGTGTGTTTATGTGGCGGTGTGGTACGCGTGGAATGAGTTAAAGAAAGGTACTGGAATGTAGGATTGGTTGGGAAAAGATCCATCCTGAGGCATGTACATTTACGTGAGATGATGCCGTCCCTGACGAGGTGACGATGCCCGGCCCGACGGGGTGACAATGCTTGACGAGGTCAGAAAACAGTTGGCCTGGTATGTTTTACGCAGGCACGATAGTGCTGGAAAGGTTGGGAATGAGCTAGACTGGTCTTGATGTGCGAGATTTGTGAGTTGACGCATGGCGTGAATTCGTGTGCGAGTGTGGTTTGTATCGCGTATTATAGCATTCAATTATGGGGTAAAAACTGCTAGGCATAGTATGAGACATGCCCAAGTAGGTTTTGCCCTATAATCAAGACACGCGCGTGGCTATGATGCATTACTTTGGAATGTGGGTTGTGTTATTATCTAACGTGTAGAGACGTGCATGATGGGTCCGAGGTAGGATCGTGTGTATTTGTTAGTTTGGCTGATCGTTGTGTGTTATGTGTGTTTCGTCTAGCGGTACGTGAGAGCCTCTGTGGGATTTAGGGTTGTACACTTATTGAGATTCGTCTCATATTTGTATAATCTACAATTTCAGACCCCCAGCCTTAAATCCAGAGGGCCCGCCTCCTTTTTTTGAAGTTGAGGAACTGTCATGGTGCCTTGGTGGAGCCGTAGGTCGTGCAGCTATCTCAAGTGATCTTCCGGAGGATCGAGTCAGCAGGATCAAGAACAGAGTGGAGTAAGGCGATCAGTGGTTTTTTAGAGCCATGGCTGATGAAAAAAAAAGGTGAGGAGAGTTTTTGAACAGACAAGAAAACCTTTAGTCCTTACACACTAAATTTGAATGACCACCCGCGTAACCTAATTACCCAAGTTCAGTCGAAGGGCGAGAATTATGAAGAACGGGAGCGAGCTATGCGAACTGCATTATGAGCCAAGAAGAAATATGGTTTTATTGATGGATCTGTCAAGCAACTAGCAGATGATTCACTGGAACTTGAAGATTGGTGGACGGTTAATTCCATGTTGGTTTCTTGGGTGTTTAATACCACTAAATTGACACTTCACTCGAGTATCTCTCACATGGAGAATGTGAAAGTTCTATGGGAGGATATCAAGCAGAGATTTTCGATTGGGAATGGTCCACAGATGTACAAACTGAGATCGGATTTGGCCAATTGTAGGCAGTATGTTCAACCTATTGTGTCCTATTTCGGTAAACTCAAAACCTTGTGGGATGAAATAAATAACTATGATCAGATACCAGTATGTGTTTGTACAGGTTGCAGATGCAATCTTACCATTGAATTGGAAAGAAAGCGTGAAGAAGAGAGAGTTCATCAGTTTTTGATGGGCTTAGATGAAGAAGGATATGGAACAGTGCGCGCTAATATTTTGAGCATTGAACCTTTGCCTAATCTGAATTGTGTCTATGCTATGGTTGCTTAGCAAGAGCAAGTGCGAACTATGACACGAACCAAGGATGAAAGAGGCAATCCCATGAGTTTTGCAATCCGGGCAGGTAGTCAAAATTCAAGGGAGGATAAAGATAAAATCCCATTTTGTTCTAATTGCAACCGAGAGGGACATGATGCTGAAAGTTGTTTCCAGCTGATAAGATATCTAGAATGGTGGGGTAATAGACCATGTGGAACCTCTGCTAGACAAGGTAGTGGTCAAAAGCATGGTAATAGAGGTGGACGTAACAAGGGAGGAGGTGCTCGTGCCAACATCTTACAGACAACTGTAGTTGATGGTCGGCGAAGAGTTGTGACGGATTCAGATCGAAAGGGTCTTAGTGGATTGAATGATGAGCAGTGGGCGACTTTGATGGGAATGTTAAGTTCTCATCAGAATGGTGCCCATGAGAGGTTGACAGGTAAGTAGAGTATTTTTCCTTAGATTATTGACATAGGAGCTTCCCACCATATGATAGGAACGTTGGCATTTTCGAGAGAATTGCATGACATTGTGCCATGCTCAGTCGAGTTACCTGGTGGAGAAAAAACCATGGTAGTGAAAGAAGGAACTATGTTGCTTGGAGGAGACTTGAAATTGTGATGAGTTCTTTTTGTGCCCAATTTGAAAGGCAATCTGATTTATGTATCACAACTTCTTAATGATTCAAATTTGATTATCCAACTCACTAACAAAATATGTGCTATACAGGACCTAAGTTCGAGGAACCTAATTGGAGCGGGTGAGCAACGCGAAGGGCTTTACTTTCTCAAGGGAGTGACTTCGGTACATGCTTGCACGGTGGATGATATGGAATCCTTTGAGCTTTGGCATAAAAGAATGGGTTATCCTTCTTCTAAAGAGGTGGAGTTAATTCCAGAAGCTAGCAAAATGGTTAGGGAAACCAATAAAACTTGTGAGGTTTGTTTTAGAGCAAAACAAACAAGAGAGATCTTCTTTTCTAGTGACAATAAAGCTAAAGATTGTTTTGAATTGATGCATTGTGATTTGTGGGGACCTTATAGAGCCCAGCTTCATGTGGAGCAATTTATTTCTTGACAATTGTTGATGATTACTCTCGTGCTATGTGGATATATTTGCTGAATGGAAAAAATGAAGTGGCTTGTTTTCTTAGGAAATTTATTGCGATGGTTAAATGCCAATTTGAGAAAAATGTGAAAATCGTTGGAAGTGATAACGGAAGTGAATTTTTGTGTTTGAAAGAATATTTTGATGAACA
The DNA here is from genome assembly GCA_031216185.1 of Syzygium aqueum. Lineage (NCBI taxonomy): Eukaryota > Viridiplantae > Streptophyta > Magnoliopsida > Myrtales > Myrtaceae > Syzygium > Syzygium aqueum. Next base: position 13,631,046 of record CM062235.1, on the reverse strand, counting down.
TGGGATATTGCATCAGACTTATTGTGTTGGAACACCTCAACAAAATGGCCGAGTGGAAAGAAAGCATCGCTGTATCCTTAATGTTGCAAGAGCTTTGTGTTTCCAAGCAAATTTACCCATAGAATTTTGAGGAGAATGTGTAATCGCAGCTGGGTATTCGATTAACAGGATTCCATCTATATTATTGAATGGTAAAACCCCATATGAGATTATCTTTGGCCAACTTCCTTCTTACAAACATATTCGGATTTTTGGTTGTTTGTGCTATGCGCATAATCAGAATCGGGATAAAGATAAATTTGCTAGTATAAGTTGTTGGTGTGTTTTCGTTGGTTATCCGTTGGGAAAGAAAGGGTGGAGATTGTATGATTTAGAAGCTGATGAATACTTTGTATCAAGAGATGTAGTGTTTGCTGAAACAAAATTTCCATATGCTGAAGAGGAAATAGTAAGTGATGAACTCATAAAAAATAGAGTTATGGAGTTGGGTGATGAAGTTGATGATTTAAAAAGTGACTTGAGAGAGGAGCACGCCGAAAGTGTAGAAAGAGAAAATGAAGTGAATCATGAAATGGAGGAATTGATCCACACAAACAATGAGGACGTAGAAAGAAGTGAAGTCATTGAAGAGCAGCTAGGCAGGGGACAAAGGGTAAAGTAACCTTCTGTTCATTTGAAAGATTATGTGACAAACGCCATCAGAATAAGCCCCTTGACATGCTCATCTGTCCGATCTGATTCCTCAGGTACACCTTATTCTATAGCACGTTATGTGAGTTATGAAAAATTTTCTCCTCAACACTGGTGTTTCTTGGCAGCAATTACTGCAGGACATGAACCAAACTCTTATGCGGAAGCGATTAAAGATGAACGGTGGAGAGAGGCCATGAGTAAAGAAATACAGGCTTTAGAAGATAATGGCACATGGACAGTTGAAAAGTTGCCACCTGGGAAGAAAGCAATTGGGAGAAAGTGGGTCTATAAAATTAAGTACAATTTTGATGGAAGTGTTGAACGATACAAGGCGCGGTTGGTGATACTGGGAAATAATCAAGTTGAAGGCATGGATTATCAGGAGACTTTTGCTCCTACAGCAAAAATGTGCACGGTACGCACCTTTCTTGCCATTGCGGCTACAAAGAATTGGGAACTTCATCAGATGGACGTTCAAAATGCTTTCTTACATGGCGATTTAGAGGAAGAGGTTTACATGAAGATGCCGCCTGGATTTGCCTCTTGATCATCAGGGAAGGTATGTAAACTCTGGAAATCTCTATACGGTTTGCGACAAGCACCTAGATGTTCGTTTGCGAAATTGGTTGCATCTTTGAAAGCTTATGGATTTCGGCAATCATAGTCAGATTACTCCTTGTTCACTTTTCGAGTTGGGACTGCTCAATTGAATGTGCTTATTTATGTTGATGACTCATTATCTCTAGTAATGATATTTCTTTTTTTGGTAAGGTAAAATTTTATAACTTTCATAAAACCAATTACAAACTGAGGCAAAAGGCACCCAACGACCCAACTAGGACAGCTGTTCAAATGGGGTCAAAGGCCTTAGCAGGAACTTTACAAAAGCCAAGAAAAAGAATATACAAGGATGAACGAAAACAGCCTAGGTAGTAGCTGGACTAGTAGCAAAGATAATGGCGGAGAGGCCCTAATTCCTTTGCATTCTCCGATTTGCAGGTGTGTCCGGAATTGTCCCAATGGCTAGCGCTTTGTCTTTGACAACCTTGAGGAGGTGCTTCCGCATTCCTGAGATAAAGGGAGTCTTGTTCCTGAAAATGGAATTGTTCCTTTCTGTCCATATAATGTGGCATAAAGTGCCAAATGCGAATCTAGAAAGGCTATGAGCAAAAGATGAAGTATTGCAGACTTGCATAGCCCATGTAATGAGATCAAGCCAGGCCTTGTTACGCCATGGAAGGTTGCATTTGGTCGCCCAGAAAAAAGCTAGTCTTCTTGTAGCCAAGCAAGCAAAGTATAAGTGGTTGATAAAAGGTTGCATCTAGTAATGATATTTCCGTTGGGCAAAAGTTCAAGAACTATCTCAGTCGTTCTTTTCATATGAAAGACTTGAGGAAGCTGAAATTTTTCTTGGGGATTGAAGTGACGAGAAACTTGGATGGTATTTTCTTGTGTCAACGTAAGTATGCATTGGATGTGATTTCTGAGGTCGGATTACTAGGTTCCAAGCCGGCTAAAACTCCTCTTGAACAAAATCACAAGCTGGCCCTTATTGAGAGCGATGATGTAGACAACCTTGCTCAGTATAGGCGCCTAGTGGGTCGGCTTATTTATCTAACAATAACTCGACCTGAATTGTCTTATTGTGTGCATATTCTTGCACAATTCATGCAGCGGCCAAAGAAAGCTCATTGGGAGGCAGCTGTGAGAGTTCTGTGTAATTTGAAAGGAAATCCGGGTCAGGGTATTATGTTGCGTGCCAATTGTGACCTCAAATTATCTGCTCACTGCGATTCTGATTGAGCTAGTTGTCCTTTGACGAGACGATCTTTGACTAGTTACTTTGTTCTTTTGGGAGAATCGCCCATCTCGTGGAAGACTAAGAAGCAATAGATAGTGTCTCGCTCATCCGCTAAAGTTGAATACAGGTCTATGACTACTATAGTTTGTGAACTTAATGTTGCGACCCTAAAAAAAATTTTCATTTTCTCGGGCTAATGGATTATTAAGACTAATCTTAACTCGAGCCCTCCCAAGCCCTATCAATTCACAACTTAGGGTTTAAGTTCTTAACATGCAAAACGTTTTCATGCTTGGAGTCGCCACTAATCAATTTACGGTAGGTCGATTAGAAACCTAAATAAAACATAGGGAGATATGTTTTATTCCTACGAACCAAAGATTCTAAGCCCGGGGACTTGATTACACTAGATCTAGTCTAACGCCCTTTCGGTACCTTTTCTTTTCAAGAATATTTTGGCAGGCAGTTTGGATCCATTTTAACTTATTTACTAACATATGAGGTGTTCATGCATGTGCGCAAACTACCAATTTAACACCCAGAAAAGTATTAAATAAATTGCAAGCTTAGGAGAACAACTTACTTCGAACCAACACAAGCATCTACATTGTTAGCTAGAAAATCACATCAAACACCATAATATGATTTCTAGTTAACAAACAATCACTCAATTTCTTTTTTTGATTTTTTCACTTATTTAGATGAAATCTAGTCTACATGCAATGACGTGCAAAAATATGACATGCGAATTAATGCAACCTAATATGCAGACTATATGACATGCGATAACGTGACCTAATTCTAATGACGGGCAAATGATTTATTTTTGGTATTTTCTGACGAAATTCGGAATTAAAAATATGCCTAAATTAACATGTAACTTATGATGATTTAACATATCCTAACATGATTTCTTTTTGGGATTTTTGTTAAAATTCGAAATAATAAATTGCTGAAATTAAGAATGCAATCTATCCTAATTTACCCTAAAGCAATTCACTCTCTTTTTGGGGTTTTCTTGAAAATTCGGAATTAAAAAATAACGTGAATAATCCATTAGGATTAAAATAATACCTAATTTAAACTAGGAAACATGCCACCTTAAGTCCTAATTTAAATTAAATACTTATCTCATCCTTCGGGATATATTCAAAAATCCTAGACATGCAAAAATTATGATTTAAATAACAAAACAGATTTTTTTTTAATTTTCTTTTTGTTTGAAAAAGGAAAGACAATCAAACAAATAAGGATAACAACCACATTCAAATCAACCACGCAATCCGCCAAATTTGTTTCAAACTCGAATTAGGCACAAAAATCGAATCATCGGTCATATCTATAGGGTTATAGACATCGACAGAAAGTCGATCATTCAAATTTAGAAAGCTAATGAAATTCATTATCGTATCCAAATAGTTATGGATAGGATAATAATTTCCCGTATCGCCACATATCAAACCTTAGGGTTAAGGTCAGATAGTCGTCCAGATACGTTGCTAAATTAGGAGATTTTCTAATTTGAATATTCAGAAATATAGCGGATATCACAAACATTATCCTAAGATATTTAGCAATCTACGTGATATTCACGAAATATTCACGAAATATTCAAACATCCACGAATCAGGAAATTAAATATTTGAAAAGAAAATTCATAATATATCCACTTACCTAATTTGAAAATATTTCCAAATTTCGAATTGGATCGGGATTGGCTTGCGGATCGGGAACGGAACAACCGGCGATGGAACGGCAACACCGGCAACGTCGGGACGGCACTCACGCGCGATATCAACGCGGCGTCTCCGGGAACGGCGGCGTCGGTGACAACAGTGGTGTGGGCGTCGAAGACAGCGAGGGTTATGACCGACTGACTTGGCGGGGATGTCTCGGCTTCAAACAGCCTGCAAGAAAGAGAAATTTGACTCGGCACAGCTTGTCCCGGGTTTGATGCGATTTAGACGTTCGTCGGGGCTGTTGACTGTCTTTGGACTTCAAAGCAGCAGCAGCATCGTTGTGGGAGGCGTTGTGTAGGGGAAAACGTGGCTACATCATTTTTTTTTCAGGACCGTGGACGTCGGTCTGTGCAGGAGGGGACTTGGACGAGTCTTCAGTGGACTTCGCTTCATGGGGAGATCTACTGGGCTTCAACGTGAAAGACTTTCAACTGGGCAGGGGGGCCGAGTCATCAAGCCTTGACGTCAGGGAGTGCTGCGTGGATTGCTTGGGATTGGCTAGAAGTGGCGTTGATTGGTCAACTGAAGAAATCTTCATGCACGCTGGGGAGACTTTCACGGCTGTAGCTGCTGAAGACGTGGACTGGACAGCTTCCCTTCAAGGCTTCATGGGCAAGATCAACGAAAGCAGTCGTTCGGTGTCTTCGTCCACGCAGGCAAGAAGCAACAGCAGCAAACCGTGAAGAAGATGGAGGCCAGGGAAAAAGACGAGCACAGCACAGTGAGGAGGTACAAAAGGCCACGGTGAACACGAAGTACGAGCGATGCAAGAAAGGCGGCGAAGCGACGCGGCCGAGTCCTTTTCTCTCCCCCCCCCCTCACGTGCGTCTCTCTCTAATTTTCTGATCTGAAAATTGTGACGTCCCCCCCTAATTTCTGACCTAATGTTATGTTTATATAGCACTAATCTAGGTCAATTTAGATGGGTTTTATATCCTAATGGGCTTAGACTTGGGCTTAGGTTTAATGGGCTAAATTAACTTGGGCTTTTGATTAATTAAACTCAACATATCAAATTAAACCCAAATTAAAACGACCGAGCCCGTTTGACTTGAAATTCCCGGCCCTTGCATTCCAAGCGAGCCGAGTCTCGTTCAATGAAATTTAAGCTCATTCGCTACCGCCAATCCGACGCAAAATGCAATTAAATTAAAATGAACCTAAACTATATGCTATGCAATTTAAATATTTTTGTTTAGGGGTTAAAATTTAATCCCTAATTTTCTATGCAATTAAAACTAAATGATACGCCGAAATTTAGGTGTCAACACTTAAGTGGTTGAAAGGATTATTGGATTCTCTTGGTGTGGCACATTCTCAACCTATGCAGTTGTATTGCGACAGTCAGGCAGCTTTACATATAGCTGCCAATCCTGTCTATCATGAGCGTACCAAGCATATTGAAGTGGACTATCATTTTATTCGTAATGAGATACTTAATGGTAACATTCAAACAGATTATGTGCGTAGTTCATATCTTCACGAAGGTGTTGGGAAAAGATCAATTTAACTTTCTTCTTCGCAAGTTGGGCATTCGAGATCCCCATGCTGCAACTTGAGGGGGTATTGGAAAGGTAGCTGTGATCTACATTTATTTAGGCCGTTTACTTAGGAAGTTTTGTGTGCATATCTTTTATTACTTTTTATTGGGTGGTCCTTGTGTTTTTAGTAGTTTAGCCTAATTAGGAGTTTGTCTTATAGCTATATCTTCTTGAATATATGTTACATTTCTGTGGCAATAAAGATCAGAATTCTCATTCCAAAATTCATCAGTTCTTTTACAGCACAACAAGAAATAAGGGAAAATGATTTCTTTATTGCTAGAAGGGAAAGTCGTCTTCCCTAATCTAAGTTTGTTGCTTCAAGTCCATAGAAAATGTTTTTATTGATCAAATAATTTTTCGTCATCCAAATGCTAGAAAGTTTGAAAACGATTTCCCATCATGTTTTTTTCACTAGCCAATCGACCCTAAGGGTCCTCAAGTTCCTTGGCATAGATTGATTTGGTTTCGTCCAAATATTCCAAGGTTTATTTTATTACCTAGCTCATTGTTTTCGAATGGACCACACATTTGAATGGACCACGCGTTTGACCACGCGTTTTTCCGAAGAGCATGTTTAAAGAAAGGTCCAGAGATTCCAGCATAATCAGCTCTACTAAGGAAGGTGGGATCGGACCGGTGAGATTTTTGTTTGAAAGGTTAAGCATGTGAATGAAGTGGCTTCAAATTTCTAATCGATGTGGGCGTGGGTTTCTCGAACTTCTTGTTGGAGAGATTAATTGCCATAAGGGCATATTGAACCTTTAAGTATTCCCTTTCCGTGCCTTTGTTCATCAGTTTCATCCCACAAGTCACACTCTCCCAACCCTAGGAAGAAAGTTCTTGCGGAATATCCACATACTCGAACTCATATTGACCAACAATAAATTCACCTGGAACCCCTTGGATGGTAGCACGCCATGGAAATTCTTGTTGGAAAGGTCCATGATTTGCAAACTGGTGAAGTTAAATTGGCCCTGATAATTAGTTTCCTACCATGTTCAACATTGTGAAATTGCCGTCAACCATCTCATTGAACAAAATGATTAAATAAATCTAACGCCTTGATTTTAGGTTTCTAGAATAGGTAAGTGCCTAAACCTACCATCATAGTGCTCTTTCAACCTCCCATCATCCCGATGCCTCGTGCAAGCTTGAAGCATTTCGCTGTTAAATCACTGACCCGGCGTCCGTCTGCAAGTTTGGATCGTTCAGGACATGATCGTTGGATGCAACTCAAAAATGGTTTGCGTGGAAGTGAAACATGATCCACGATTCTTCCTCTCAATTGGCATCATCAGATTCTGCATTGAAGGAGCAACTTCTCCACACAGACACAGACTATCAAGCGGTTACGGCATGGAACACCAATCCATGAAAGGCTGCATATATACGTAAATATTTGGTCATGTTCATTATTGCCGTGGATAGACTTGCACAACCTACTGTAAATAGTACGTACATTCCCATGCTCAGAGGTATTATCAATGGCAAGTTTTGTTTCTAGGATTCCTTTCCTCTGTATGCGAGACCATATGCATCCCCTAGGTTGTTACTTAACTATATGAGAAACTTGAAACATGGACGCTTAGATTTTTAATGATTTTGATCGATGGTATAGTGGATGGGAATTTCAAGATATCGAACATGGCTCTAGATGTATCCAATAAAAGCTCAAAGTACGATATACAACCGAAAATATTAGATCGTTGAATATCAAACTTATGACTTCTTCCTTTTTGGGATGTTATGAATGTAATCGACTGTTTTTGGTCAAGAAATAAAACCTGTCGCTATTAGGGATCTCGAATTTCGAATTTTTCTAAATTTGCCTTGTTGGGAATATGCATATGTCAACACACAAAATGCACGATTCTTGGCTTTATTGTCATCACCCGAGCGTACATAGCACAAAAAGATGGACATGAAAGGCCAAAGGAAATTGTTCATCTAAGTAGGAAGGATAGTTAATTAGTGAGGAGAGACTAAAATTTGACTTAGGCTAAGGTATGAAGCACCAAATATTGAAGGGCACAAATATGTAAAATACTGGCCATTCTTGTTATTGCTATTGATACACTTGCATATTTTGTCTTTAATCTCATACTTAGAGATGGAATTAATGGTTGGTTTTTTTGGGATCTGATTTACTCTGCGAACATGACCATGTACATCGAGTACTTACCTACTCAAGAAAATTAAAATCTAGGCAGTTAGATTTTTTAATAATTTTGATAAATAAGATCGAATGTCGTAATTTCACAATGTTAAACATGGTTACTAGGCGAACTAATAGCTACGTAGATCGCATAAATCTGACGGTTTACCAGCTTACGGTAGGGTTTCAGCTTTTGCTTTTCGTTATGTTTTAATGAATTTTACTCACTTTTCTAGGAAAAATAAGTTATAGATCAATGGTTGTTCTATCGGAGATACTTCTCTTTCCTCTTACTTTATCGTAGTAGACATATCGCATCTTATTGCACTTGAACAAATCAAAATAAATGAGTTTGACTGTGTTCTTATTCATGTCAAACCAAATTATATACGGGCCATTCCCATTATTGTTGTGGATACACTTCCATATTTAGCCAAATCCAGCTGGTGTGGCCATCGGAGGACATTGTACTGTGCCATTGACAAAATGCAAATGTCAACATCCACATTGTTGTCAACATTGGCTAGATTTTATCCATATCATACTCTAACATCGTTTGCATTGCCTAAATATTTCCACACACATCCATGTGGCATTGGCATAGTTTATCCACATCATACTCTGACGTCGTCCAATAGTCATGGGAGTTGAATTTGGTTAAATTCCATGTCAGAGGGACTTGATTAAAAATTTGTGAAAATAGAATAATTTAATTAGATAAATTAAAAAGTGCATTGACTAGAAAAAGGCTTGAGCATGAAAGCTAGAACGTTTCCAATATAACATACATGAACAATCTGTATACTATACTTAAAGGTCTCTTCCTTTAACGTAGTCGAAATATGAAATTGAAATTGAAAACTACACATGAATAGCATCTTATGTTCATACAATTTTCTATCTTAATATATAATGTATTTAGAATTCAGCATTTAAGCAATTAAATGGCGAACCTTCATGACTATATTTCATTGTTGCACAATTTCGATAAATTGTCAAATTATCGAGAATATTCACTGTAATTCCAATTTGAGTATGCTTGGTTGATAGTTCAAGTAAAAGTTACTAGGAAAAATGTCAAATAAAGACCTAAAATGGGCATCTTTTCTCAAATAAGAACCCCAAGTAGACAATACTTCAAGTAAGGACCCAAAGTACCTAAGTTAGTCTCAAATAAGGACCCAGCTTGCTGGTCGGCCAAATATTCACCAGCCAACGACCGTGAGACATTTTCAGGTACCGGAATAGGGGCAATTTTGTCTTTTTCTTTTTTTTCTTTTTCCTTTTTTCTTTTCTCTCTTCATCGCCGGCAACAACAGTGTCAGGCGACGATGGCCCTCACCTGGGCAGTCGAGACCCGCCCTTGCCCTCACCAGATCCAGCGATGGCCGCCCTTGCCCTCGCCGGATCTGGCAAGAGCAAGGGCGAAGGAGAGTCTCGCCCGCTAGGCGAGGGCCGCCCTCGCTCACCCAGGCAAGACCCGCCTAAGCGAGGGCGGCCATCGCTTGACACTGACAAAGGCTACCCTCTCCTGAGGCCGGTGGACGTTGTCAATGATGAAGAGAGAAAAGAAAAAAGGAAAAAGAAAAAAAAAAGACAAAATTACCCCTATTCCGGTGCCGAAAAACGTCTCACAATTACCAGCCGGCGAGCTGGGTTCTTATTTGAGACTAATTTAGGCACTTTGGGTCCTTAATTGAAACATTATCCACTTGGAGTCCTTATTTGAGAAATGAGACTCACTTTGAGTCCTTATTTGACATTTTCCCAAGTTATTATGGAATCACTTTGTGGATCACCTCATATGGTACTTAATCTTAAGGACCTTGGTCAATAACTATTAACCATAGTTAACATAATTGTACGATTATAATTTGTTTCGTACAATTTGATTAGATTCGACTCGAGGCCATAGTGATTTGTAACAGTTAGATGAATTGCTAATCATCTTAATCACTACCGAGTTTATCAATTCACTAATGAATCTACAACTCAACATGTTTCTATGGATTCAACGGTTCAATTTTTTATAATTTACCTATTGAACGATGTAATTTTACTATGTATATTGTATTTTGATAGCTACAGATTGATTAGAAATAAATTTCATACTTTATAGTGTTACAGTAAATGAAATGACATATAAAACATTGTCATATATATTTGAACGTAATCTTTATTTTAAAGAAACAACGGGAAATTGCATCATCTTGCGCATAACGATCACCACATGTACTTGAAATTACGATTAGTTTACTACGACATAATTCTTACACCAAATATAAAATTTATAACTGTTGTTGACACAAAATACTAGCTTTAGATATTTTGCCAACTCCTACGACTCGACTAGATTTTCTGCTCCCTATTGTAAAATTTAATATTTTGATTCACGATCTTTTTCTCGATTTAACAATTATGTTATTAACCAAAGTCCAAATGGACCTTCCCAATAAGGCAAACTCTTAGCGTGTCCTACCATCTTGTCAACTCGGGCAACCATGCACGAGACTCATTGCACGATATGCTTTGGCTGCGCATGGCAACCATTCTGTGCCCGAGAATAGATTCTGATTAGAAATGATTCTTTTTTATTCTATATCCGGGAACTGATACTAAGCATTTGAAGACATTTGGTAACGGCCCAAAATTTCTATTCCTGAAATAGTAAAAGAACATAAATGCATTTGATAACAGCATAAAATTTCTTTTTATTAATAATATTTTAAATATTTTAATATTTCTTTCTTTTCTTTTTTTCTTCTCCTCCTTTTTGGCCATGGCTGGCAAAATATTTTTTAATTAATAATATTTTTATTAAAAATAATTTCTTAATTTTTTTGGCCATGGCCTGTAAAAAATTTCTTTATTAATAATACTTTTATTAAAAATTAATTTTTTTATTATTTTTTGCCATTGCCGGTAAAATTTTTTTATTAATAATATTTCTTTTCCTTTCTTTTAGCCATGGCCGGTAAAATTTTTTTTATAAATATTTTTTTATTAATAATATTTTTTATTAAATATTTTAGTTAAAAAAATTTTATTAAAAATTTTGTTTTTATTTTTTTTCCATGGCCCGGTCGCCGACCATGGTCGGTAAAATATTTTTTATTAATAATAGTTTTTTATTAAATATTTTAATAAAAAAAATTATTGAAAAAAAAATTTTATTTTTTTCCCATAGCTTGGTCGCCGACCATGGCCGGTAAAATATTTTTTTATTAAAATTTTTTCTTTTTCTTCCATGGCCTGGTCGTTGGCCATGGCAGGTAAAATATTTTTTTATTAAAATTTTTTTATAAATAATATTCTTTATTAAAATATTTTTTTCCTTTTTTTTAAATGGCATGGTCGCAGGCCATGGCCTGTAAAATATTTTTTTATTAATAATATTTTTTATTAAAATATTTTTTTCCTTTTTTTGGCCATGGCCCGGTCGCCGGCCATGGCCGGTAAAATATTTTTATTAGCATTTTTTATTAAAATATTTTGTTCCTTTTTTTCCATATCGCCCGCCATGGCCGATCAAATATTTTTTTATTAATAATATCTATTTTTTCATGGCCTAGTCGCTGGCCACGGCTGGTAAAATATTTTATTATTAATAATAGTTTTTATTAATAATATTTTTATCTCACCAGATACGCCGAGGGTGGCCCTCGCACCAAACATTAAAAGTTACATTAAAAATCAAGAAAAAGAAAAAGAAAAAAATGATTCTCATTTTTGTTCCCAGAATCAAAAGGCTACTTTTTTTTATTCTTCATTCTACTCCAAAACTGATTTTGGGCACAAATTTACAAGAAATTGTGGCTAGAATCAAAAAATTTAATAAACGGATTTCTGTTCTAAAACTGTTTCCGGGAACAAAAGAACATAAATTTTCACTATTTGGCCAGTTGCCAAACAGACCCTTTGTGAGCGAGAGCATATATAAATTGAAATGAAAAGCAATATGTGATACCAAAGATGTATACAATTCATGTAATTACGAAAAGCTCATAGGTCCTTATACAATCTTTACATTAGATACATGAAATAGTCGAATCTATCGACCATCAACTTGTTCCCATGTTCTCTTCCTCCATGATTGTCCCTTTTATTTTGGGATAACCTTGAGAGAAACCTGTTCCCCGTGCGTCTGCCTATCGTGGCGTGTAAACCGCCTCACGGAATGACTGGGGAACCCTAAAGTTGCCACAGGGTAAGTCCACACAGGTTCGCCTAAGTCCAAAACACGCACACCGATTTCCCCTGGACAAGCAACTTCCCGTGGAGCAAACCCCGGCCGCTTCAATTGCCGTTGCCAGTGTAGAATGGTGGACGTCTTGGTCCCCAGAACTTCATCCCACTGTAAGAGTTCCTTACTGCAACAAAAGTGCGAGAAAACATAGATTAGCAGTTTTCCATGTGAGTAAGAATTATACACAGCTAGCTAGTTGGACCGACAGACAAATAGTCAAGCTTGATTCGTTTAGTGGATCAATTGATTACCATGTGAGGATGAACTATTGCGGCCAATCCAGATCTGGACATAACGCTATTTCACCCTCCCACCAATCACATGCTCCACGCAGGGTTGAAGCCCTTCTCTGGTAAATCGCTGATCCGATCATGTGCTTGCAAGTTAGGACCGCAGAGGACATGATCGTTGGATGCAAGTCCAAAATTGCTTGTGTGGAAGCGAAACATGATCCGTGATTCTTCCTTTCATCTGGCATCACAAGGTTTTGCATCGAAGGAGCAACTTTTCCACATAGACAGAGACTATCGAGTGGCTAGGGCATGGAACACCAGTTGATGAAAGGCCTGCATAAATACGCAATTATTTGGTCATGTTCATTACTGCCGTGGATAGACTTGCACAACCTACCTTATATTGTTCAAACATTCCCATGCTTAGAGGTGTTATTAATGGCAGGTTTTTTTGGGATTCCTTTCCTCTATAAGCAAAACCATATGCATCCCCTCGTTTGTTACTTAACCATATGAGAGAATTGACACATGGACATTTAGATTGTAAATATTTTTTATCGATGGAATGGTCGACGGCTATTTCAAGGTATCGAACATGGCTACTAGATGAATCCGATAAAAGCTCAAAGTACGATATAGAACCGAAAATGTTAGATCGGTGTATGTTAGACTCATGACTCCTTCCTTTTGCGCAGTAAAAGTAATTGGACTTATAATTGATCGGAAAGATTTCCAAAACCGACCACACTCATGCGTCATATCCAGTTTTAAATGATTTTGTAAGAGGATAGATACAAATATATTATACGAGCAAGCAAAGGAAATGATCCCGAGAAATAAATGTGTCATTGTAGGAAATATGCCAACTAGTGAAATTATCGGGAAAATTGTCCAAAATGTTATAAACCTATTATATGGACCTTTCAATTGTGCTAATTTAGTCCTAAACCTTTTGAAAAATTACTAATCCAATCCTAAACCTTTTAATTATAACAATGTAGTCCTAAACATTTTGAAGTTTTGTCGATGTAATCCTAAACCTTTTAACGAATTATCAATGTAGTCCTTCCGGCTAATTTTAATTGAAAATCATTAACATGGCAGTCCAGTCAGTATGGGTTGTTCTACATGACACCACCAGTGCTGATAATGAAAAGTTTTTAAATTTTCTGAATTTTTTATTTCTTTTATTTCTTTTTTCTTTCTTTTCTTTTCTTTCTTTTTTTCTTTCCTCTTTTTGCATAGAGCTAGTGGGGTTGTCAGGCACTTGCTGAGGGCAAGTGACCCCCGCCGACCCATGGGCAAGGGCCGCAAAGCTGTCACCAACTGCAAGGGAGGGTGAGGGCCACGATGCCCACACCCACATTGAAGAAAAAAGAATAAATAGGAGAAAAGAAAAAATATAAGTCAACAAAGTAATTAATAAAAAAAATCCATGAAATTTTAAAAAAAATTTATGTTAGTGCAAGTGGCATCACGTAGGATGCTAGCGCTAACTAAACTGTCACGTCAGTGATCTCCAATCAAAATTTACCGAAATGACTACATTAATAATTCATTAAAAGATTTAGGAATAAATTGGATAAACCTTAAAAGATTTAGGATTAAATTTTAACAATTGAAATATTTAGCACTGAATTGGCAAATTTTCAAAAAATTTAAGACTAAATTGACAAAATTGATAAGTTTAAGACAAAATTGGCTATCGTATAATAGGTTTTAGACTTTTTGGATAATTTTTCCAAAAATTCTCGAGCTACATTGGGGTCACATCTTTCTGTAAAAGTATTTACCACTGATGCGCAAAATGACTTGGTATGTACTATCATTGATACTACCAATATGAAAAGAAAAGATAATGGCTTTATTTGCAAAGGAGAATCAAGTACAACAATGGTTGTATTTTTACAAGGCATAATACCATAATTATTTTTTTCGTTTTCTATTTTGTATGTGAAAACTTCTTTACCCAAATTACCCTTTGTTTAGGATATGCTGCATTTGAACCGGAACTACTTCAACAAAATCCTCTTGTGAACCGCATCAGTAACCTCTTGCCCAAATTCACATTTAAATAAATTAGTAAAACCATGTTCTGAATCATATGTCAAACAAAATAACGTAACTTACTTGTCTTCACATAGCGTGTTAGGCTAAGAGGGGAAAATTGTCCAAAAAAGTGTTAAACCTGTTTGGAGTTCAGCCAATTCTCTCCTAAACCTTTCAAATTTACCAATTGAGTATTAAACATTTTCACGTTTTCTCAATTAATTTCATCTAATCCAACAAAGCCGAAAATCGCTAATGTGGATGCCAATAGTGCCACATAAGACGGCCAGCACTGACATAGACAAAAACGAAAAATTAAAAAAAGATTCAATTCTTTTACAAATATTTTGGAAAATTGTCCCTTGGGATTAAAATCGTTCCTACTGGCATCCACGTCAGTGATTTCTGACTAAAATTGACCAGAAGGACTCAATTGATAAAATTGAAAGGTTTATGACTGAATTGGTAAAAGTGCAATAGGTTTATGACTTTTTTAATAATATTCCGGTCTAAGAGAGACCTCTGGGATTGAGCTGGATATTTTTAGGTACTCTTGAATTAAATTTTTATTGCATATTTTTGGGTAAAGAAAGGATTATATTAAGAGAAAATGTCTTAAAAATTTACATCCCAAGCAGTTGGAGGCATGCCTCCAGTACAAATTTTGAGCAAACTATTACACTCTTCCATTGGACAAGCTTCAAAGAAACACAATCTTGATCTTGCTTCAATCCGATAACACCGAGTGCATCAGCATCCTTCAGCCTCCCCAACACAGGTCTTCCATGTTCACTTCTTGGAACTCCTTCATCCACCACCTGCAATCTTCAAGCATAGTGATACGTAACTGTAAGATGAATCGCTAATCTTTTTAATCTCAAGCGAATTAATCGCTTCACTAACGAATCTCCAACTCAACACTTATCAATGGATTAAACGATTCAATTTTTTATATATTTGCCTATCGAACGATGTATTTTACTATGTGTATGGTATTTCAAGTTACAGATTAAGTAGAAGTAAATTTTAGACTTTATAACGTAATGATAAATGAAATCACATAGAAAACGTTGTAATTTATATTTGAACGTAATCTTTATTTTTAAGAAAACAATGGGAAATTATATCGTCTTGCACATAGGTAGTTCCACATGTACTTGAAATTAAGATTAGTTTACTAGATCATGATTCGTACTCAAATAGCAAATATCATATAATATTATTTATAACTTTATAATTGTCGTCAACACAAGTTACATGATAGTTATACTATTCTCAAAGGTCTCTTCCGTTAACGTAGTCGAAATATCAAATTGAAATTGAAAACTACACATGAATAGCATCTTATGTTCATACAATTTTCTATCTTAATACATAATGTCTTTAGAATTCGGTATTTAAGAAATTAAATGGCGAACCTTCATGACTATATTACATTGTTGCACAATTTCGATTAATTGTCGAATTATTGAGAATATTCACTATAATTCCAATTTGACTATGCTTGGTTGATAGTTTAAGTAAAAGTTATTATGGGATCACTTTGTGGATCACCTCATATGGTAATTAAGCTTAAGGACCTCGGTCAATAACTATTAACCATAGTTATCATAATTGTACGATTATAATTTGTTTTGTACGATTTGATTAGATTCGACTCGAGGCCATAGTGATTTGTAACCATTAGATGAATTTCTAATCATCTTTATCACTACCAAGTTTATTGATTCACTAACGAATCTACAACTCAACATGTATCTATGGATTCAATGATTCAATTTTTTATAATTTACCTATTGAACGATGTACTTTTACTGTGTATATTGTATTTTGTTAGCTACTGGTTGATTAGAAGCAAATTTTATACTTTATAGTGTAACGGTGAAAGAAATGACATATAAAACATTGTCAATTTATTTGAACGTAATCAACGGGAAATTGCATCATCTTGTGCGTAGGGATCACCACATGTACTTGAAATTCAGATTAGTTTATTACAACATTATTCTTGCTCCAAATATAAAATTTATAATTGTCGTCGACACAAATATTAGCTTTAAATATTTTGCCAACTCCTACGATTCGATTAGATTTGCCGCTCCCTATTGTAAAATTTAAGATTTCGATTCACAATTGTTTTCTCGATTTAACAATTATGCTACGAACCAAAGTCCAAATGGACTTTCCCGATACAGCATGGGCATGTTCGTATTTAAGGCCTCTGCTTGTTAAGGCAAATTCTTGGTGTGTCCTGCCATCTTGGCAACTCGAGCAGCCATGCACGAGACTCATCGCACTATGTGCTTTGTGAGCGCAAACATACATATAAGTTTGAAATGAAAAGCGATATATATGTGATAAGGAAGATGTATACGATTCATGTAATTACGAAAAGCTCATCACACCATACAAAAAAGATCGGTCCTTGTACAATCTTTACATTAGATACATTGAAAAGTCGTATCTATCGACCATTAACTTGTTCCCATATTCTCTTCCTCGACAATTGTCCCTTTTATTTTGGGATAACCTTGAGAGAAACCTGTTCCCCGTGTGTCTGCCGGTTAAGTCCATACAGGTTCGGCTAAGTCCAAACTACGCTTTGCGATTTCCCATGGACAAGCAACTTCCCGTGGAGCAAACCCCAACCGCTTCAATTGCCTTTGCCAGCGTAGAATGGTGGATGTCTTAGTCCCCAGAACTTCATCCCATTGTAAGAGTTCCTTACTGCAATAAAAGTGCGAGAAAACATATAGATTAGCAGTTCACCTAGTGAGTAAGAGTTATACAGACCAACTAAGAAATAGTTCAGTTTAAATAGTTTAGTGGATCAACTGATTACCAGGTGAGGATGAACTACTGCACCCAATCCAGATCTCAACATAACGCCGTTTCGCCCACTTACCATCCACATGCTCCGCGCAAGATTGAAGCACTTCTCTGGTAAATCACTGATTCGACCATGTGCCTGCAAATTAGGACGGTGCAAGACACGATCGTTGGACGCAAGTCGAAAGTGGCTTCCGTGGGAGCGAAACGTGATCCGTGATTCTTCCTTTCATTAGGCATTGCAATGTTTTGCATCGAAGGAGCAACTTCTCCACGTAGACAAGAGACTATAAAGTGGCTAGGGCATGGAACACCAGTTGACGAAAGGCTGCATAAATACGCAGATATTTGGTCATGTTCATTATTGCCGTGGATAGACTAGCACAACCTGCCGTATATAGTTCATTCATTCCCATGTTTAGAGGTATTATCAATGGCAGGTTTTTTACTAGGATTACTTTCCTCTAGAAGCGAGACCATCTGCATCCCCCTAGGTTGTCACTTAACTATACGAGAATATTGACTCATGGTCGTTTAGATTGTAAATATTTTTTATCAATGGAATGGTCGACGGCAATTTCAAGATATCGAACGTGGTTACTACATGAATCCGATAAAAGGTCAAAGTACAATATACAACCGAAAATGTTAGATCGTTGTATGTCAGACTTATGACTCCTTCAGTTTGTGCAATAAAAGTAATTGGACTTATAATTGATCAAAAAGAATTCCAAAACCGACCACACTCATATGTCATAACCAGTTTTATATGATTTCGTAAGAGGATAGATACATATATAATATATGAGCAAGCAAAGGAAATGATGTAGAGAAATAAATGTGTCATTGCAGGAAATTTGCCCACCGGTGAAATTGTCAGGATTTTTGTCTAAAAAGTCGTAAACCTATTATACAGACCTTTCAATTGTGCCAATTTAGTCCTAAACCTTTTGACAATTTATCAATTCAGTTCTAAACATTTTAATTATATAAATGTATTTCCAAACCTTTTAAAGTTTTGTCAATTTAGTCCTAAACTTTTTAACAAATTACTAATGTAGTCCTTCTAGCTAATTTTGATCAAAAATTGCTGACTTGAAAGTCCAGTCGACGCTAGTTGTCCTACATAGCACTGTTGATGCTGACGTTGACAATTTTTTAAACTTTCTGATTTTAAAATAATTTTTGTATTGTTCTTTCATTTTCTTTTCTTTTCTTTTCTCTTCTCCTCTTTTCACACAAGGCCGACGAGGCTGCCGGGCACTGGCTAAGGGCTGGCAACCCATGCCGGCCCATGGGTGTGGGCCGCAAAGCCCTCACCAACCGTAAGGGAGGGTGAGGCCCACGACACCCTAACTGTGGCTCGCGAGGCTTCGTAACTCCCTCGCCCACATTGAAGAAAAAAAGAAAACAAAGGAGACAAGAAACATATAAATCATTATAAAATTAATAAAAATCCAAAAAAACTTAAAAATTTATTCATGGCAGGGCCAGCATCAGCGATTTTCAATCAAATTTTTCCAAAATGGCTACATTGGCAATTCGTTAAAAGGTTTAGGACTAACTTAACAAAACCTTAAAAGGTTTAGAATTAAATTGGCACAATTGAAAAGTTTATGACTGAATTGGTAAATTTTCAAAAATTTTAGGGTTAATACCATGAAAAATCCCAAGCTGGTATACATGTGACAATTTTACCCCAACCTAATTTTTTGACCATCAAAAACCCCAAATTAATACACTTGTGATAAATTTACCCTTAGTTTTTTTTTTTATAACCGAGGTGTCCACGCAGCCGACGAGCTAGGGCTCAAACCAGCGGTGATGCCCGACTAGTCCTCGAGGGGGGCTAGCACAGCATCCCACCGCCACGACCCCCCACTTAAATCACCGATGGGCGAGTTTGAACCCAGGACCTCTCGTGAAAGGAACTGAGCGCAAACCAACGCGGCCACCGATGAGTTGGTAATTTACCCTTAGTTTGTTTCTGTTAAATTTTAGTATCAAAGTACTTTGTTAAATGACACGCGATAGTTAATTGATGTACCATTTTTATGTTTTACCCTCCATTTATCAAAGGTGTACCAGTTTGTGATTTTTTGTGGTATTAATTCAATTTAACGGAAACTAACGGAGGGTAAATTTGTCACAAATATACCAGTTTGAGGTTTTTAGTTGTCAAAATATTAGTTTAGGGTAAATTTATAATAGGTGTACCAGTTTGGGATTTTTTGTGGTCAAAAAAATAGTTTTGAGTAAAATTGTCACAGGTATACCAGTTTGGAGTTTTTCGTGGTATTAACCCAAAATTTTAAAAGTAAATTGGCACATTTGAAAAGTTTTAGGACAAAATTGGCCAACATATAATAAGTTTAGGACTTTTTGGATAATCTTT
Source organism: Syzygium aqueum (assembly GCA_031216185.1). Taxonomy (NCBI): domain Eukaryota; kingdom Viridiplantae; phylum Streptophyta; class Magnoliopsida; order Myrtales; family Myrtaceae; genus Syzygium; species Syzygium aqueum. The sequence continues at coordinate 13,611,362 of CM062235.1, read as the reverse complement.
CCGAAAATTCTCAGGCTACATTGGGTTCACATCTTTCTGTAAAAGTATTTAGCAGTGATTTGCAAATGACTTGGTATGTAATATGTATCATTGATAATACCAATATGAAAAGAAAGTTAATAGCTTTATTTGCAAAGGAGAATCAAGTACAGCAATGGCTGTATTTTTACAAGGCATAATACCATAATTATTTCTTTTTTCGTTTTCTATTTTGTATTTGAAAACTTCTTTACCCAAATTACCCTTTGTTTAGGATATGATGCATTTGAACTGGCGCTACTTGAACAAAACCCTCTTGTGAACTGCATCAGTAACCTCTTGCCCAAAAACACATTTAAATAAATTTGTGAAACCATGTTATGAATGATATGTCAAACAAAATAAACGTAACTTACTTGTCTCCACATAGCCTATCAGTCTAAGAGGGGAAAATTGTTAAAAAAAGTCCCAAACTTATTGCACTTTAGCCAATTCAATCATAAATCTTTCAAATTTGCCAATTGAGTCATAAACCCTTTCACATTTTGCCAATTAAGTTCATTTGGCTAAATTTAGCCACAAATCACCAAAACATAGGATGGCCGGCGCTGGCATGGACAATTATTTATAGAAAATTATTTTTTATAATTTTTTTATTAAAAAAGGAAAAAAATTATTAAAAAAATTCAATTATTATTACAAATATTATAAAAAATCGTCCCTTGGGATTAAAAATGACCATACCGTAATCCACGTCGGCGATTTCTGATTAAAATTGGCCGGAATGACTCAATTGGCAAAACATTAAAAGGTTTATGACTCAATTGACAAAATTGATAGGTTTAAACCTGAATTGATCAAAGTGTAACAGGTTTGGGACTTTTTGGATAATTTTCCTGTCTAAGAGAAACCTCTGGGATTGAGCTGGATTTTTTATGTATTCCTGATTTAAATTTTTATTGCACTTTTTTGGGTTAAGAAAGGATTATATTAAGGGAAAACGTCTTAAAAATTTACATCCCCATCAGTTGGAGGCATACCTCCAATACAATCTCTGAGCGAACTATTACACGCTTCCATTGGACAAGCTTCAAAGCAACATAATCTTGATCTTGTCTCCATCCAATAGCACCGAGTGCATCAACGCATTCTTCAGCCTTCCCAACACAGGTTTTCCATCTTCACTTCTTGGAACTCCTTCATCCACCTCCTGCAATCTTCAAGATTAGGATTCAATAAGTGACAACAGCAGACGACATCATCTGTCGGTTCTCCCCATCTTCTTGCACACACACGACACTCCAATGTGGATGCAATTCAACAGTTGAACTTCGTCATACGATCACTTAAGCAAAGCGACCACGAGTTCCGACGGCTCTACCTTGAGACGCCAGTTTCCATGCATTGTTTGTTGGAGCAAGATGCTGGAATTATAAGAGTACGAGTACGACCACGACTTGTGTTGCAAGCATAACCGTTACAAGGGATGCAAGCAGGGTCTGACCATGTTATGTCATGTGCGAGCGGCTATTCTTTATCGCCAGCAACGAAACATACTATGTTTTTGAAGGATAAGTTTGAAAATGAGATTTCCCTTTAGAGAGAGATTTTTACTGTGGTAGGGTCACAGAAATTCTTGAGCTTTCGAGGTCCATCTAATTACCCTCTGAATGTCGAATTCTACTAACTTCATGATGCCGAACAGGTGTTTATAGCATAATTTTAACCATATGATTATCCATGGTCCTCAATGCAGAAGAGGCTTTTGATCTGTAGACGAGGAGATGTTGAAACTTACCAGTCTTTCTTCCAATTGCTGAATTACTGCCATCAGTGTTAGAATCATATCGTGCTGAATAGGAGGGACTAGTCCCCTTTCCTACCTCACATGCAATTATAAGTTCTATCAATCAGAAAGTTGCCTCAGTATCTACGTAGATGATCAATATCATTTCCAAATTCTTAGGGTACCCAATGTACAAAAGTGATATTTGAGATTCTACTCGACATCAGCTGTTAAGTTTCTATTACACAGTTACACTAACCATCGAGTCGAACAGAGGAAACGGGCTGCCCATGCCATACAAAGTGAGGAAGGCACATACGCCACATCTCTCAGAACCCATCATTCTCGCAACAATCTGCTGATTCTGTCCAACTCTTAAATATCAAATGGTGAATATAGTTTGGGGATTTAATTTTAATATCGATAAGAGAAACTAAATAGTTAGGGGAGAAAAGGATAGATAAATGGATGTAGTAAAGTGACCCAAAATTTAAAAAAAAAAAAAACAAATCATTACCAAAATTACCATCTAGGTAAGTAGGCAGAGAATGATTTTCTATCAATTCAGGATACATGGTTTTTTCGCCTTCTCTTTTGCTTCTTCTATTCATCATATAAACTGAGTGCTCTTGTCGTACGATCTAACTTGCTCCTCAATCTCTCATTCTCTTTAATGTCGTGCAGGAGCATATAATGCTCTGATAGCTTCTTTTTCACCTCATCTTCATCGAGTGAACCTGCTTCCTCCAGAACTCGGTCCGCACTGGATGCCACCACTCCTTCACTAGCACGTTTCCTCTTGTTGCTCGACTTCACAGCATTGCTCTTCACGCTGAAGGATTCCCGTTCAAGTGATAAGTTTAGAAAAGCTTGTTGTGGGGAGAGCGTGGAGAGATGAGCTTGGGTAGGAGCAACACTCAAGTTAGAGATGCCAGAAGCCAAAGTTGAAATTGTTGGATGATAATGTTTTGTTAGAAGGCTGAGTTCCCAAAGCACGGAAGCTAGTGCACCACTTTGATTAGGGTCCGAGGCATACGGTTGATATTTCTGCACAACAGTAGTTGCTATTAGAGAGACCGTTCGTAATTTACTCAGCATCCCAAAGATTAAAAATGAAACTAAGTGATCTGATATGACAGAATCATGCAAGAAATTGGTCCTGCATTGAGCAGAGCGTAAACAGAGGGTAAAGCATGTAAGAGTGCACTCTAGTCATGTAAGATAAGTTTGCCCAGTGCTCATCAGAAAGACAACCACCATAGCTTCTCAATAGACATTTGCAATGACAACTAAAAACATGGAACTACAAAGCAACAACAAATTTAATTGAGCAGCCATCATGTTCAAGAAAACTTAGTAAAGTTCCAGATTTCTTTCATTTTATGCGGACTGTGGTCAGTAGGCAAAGCAAAAATCACAAAAATTTAAACCAAGAAATGGTGGTAAAGGCTCCATAAACAGCTACATTTGTAGTAAGGCTGGAAGCTACAACATTCTCCAGGGGCCCTGCTTGGAGCTAAATGGTGAAAGTAAATCTCACTCTGCTACAAGACATGAGGTTAAAAACTCAAGTCATACATGAGGAGATGTTTCCTGATTTCCGGACTACACATACATGCTTATGTCCATCCCCATTTTAAATCCAATGTCATTCATCGATTAAGGTTTTGCATGGAAGTAGTAAATTACTTACCGCAACAGAACCTGATACTGAGCCACCTCCAGGATCATTTTCCAACAAAACCCGACATTTTATATTCTTTTGGAGAAGATGCTTTAAAGTGACCAAGGCTGCACGTAAGGGCAAACAAGTAACCAATTAGAATGATAATCATAGTATCAACAGAAAAAAAATAACTGGCATTGCATAAACCAAGAGGGTACCAGCCATGGACTCTGCAGACTCAAAGCATAAAGAGAATGTGGCCAAACGCTTTATAAATGCTGCAGCCTTCTGCATGTCGTGTTGCCTATCGTTGCACAACATCATCTTTAGAGCTTCAGCTAGCACCTCACCCTGATCTCTGCTTTAGACATCAGATATCAATGAGTAACGATACAAAGGGAGAAAGATGCTTTCGCCATTCTGGTGGTCATGATAAAAAAGTCACTATTGGTTTCACGCATTTCTCTGTCATTGCCAAACATCTAGGACTATGGTTATAAAGAAAGTCATGTGAACAAAAGTGTATCAGCAGATGAGTCCGGAAAACGAACTTGATAGCAAGTATATGATCTCTGCTTCAGACATCAGATATTAATCACAGTAAAAAGTGTGTTGGTCATGATAAAAAGAATGCTATTTTTTCTCCAAACAAAGTCATTGGCATCAAGAACTGTGGTTTTTATAATAAAATCAGGTAACTGAAAGCGCATGAGTTCAGAAAACAAACTTGAGAGCAAGGTCCTGAGCACCCAACATAGAAGTGCTAACCTTCCAGGCCTGTATTCAAGTATGAGGTTGTATAGCTGAACAAAAAAATCTTGCAAATCAACATTCAAAGCATCGAGATTGTTTTTCATCACTTTGAAAGCAATGATGCAACAGCGAAGTCTTTCCGACACAGTCAGGCATTTTCCAGAACTGTCTGTTTTTCCACCAGAACATGCAAGCTTTTTAAGGTAGTCCATGAGATCTCCAATATAATCCAAGTCAATCAGGTGAGAAAATTTTGCTAGACCATCCAAACATGGTCCAAGGAGTGGGTGAGCCTCAGTCACATGAGTTGTACCGGTATCTCCATTAGGTCTGAAAAACAAACAAAAAGAATGAAGTAATCACAGTATTCCGTTAGACATCATCCACAAAGATAATTTCGAATTCAACTTTAAGCACATGTATTAGGTTTATTATAGAGAAAGAGTAAACAGATACAGCAAATGGACAGCATCACTCATAATTGAGAACCACAGCTTAAAATTGTCCTACGAATTGTCTCATGTCAATCTGAAGACCTCACCTATATTTAAACCCAAGTTTCAGTGTCTGATAAAACATTTGCATTGACACAGTACTGTGCACCAAGACCAATATTTCTCTATAGTATCATAAGCATAAACAATTTATTTGACACATGAAATCACCTGGGCACAATTGACTGCATAGTGTGCTTCAGAACACGAAAATATATCTCAAATACAGCAGATAGTGTCTCTGACTGCATCCTTCGACGCTCCATAATATCTGGAGCGAAACTAGCTGCTTTATAATCAGCAGCAACCTGTTTACAGCATCAAGCACCTCAATTGTACAATACTGTAAGCAGAAAATCAGAGAAAGTAGTCAATTGTCGTCGCATTAAAATGCCTACCTCTTCCCTCATTTTCGACATCATTTCTTGCCTAGATTTCTTTCTATCAGTCGGTTGTTTATGGCTTGATTCCTCCGATCGGTTTCCTTTCTTATATTTCTTATTTCTGACATTTTTATCCTTATCTGGTGCTGCAGATCTACCAAGATCCTCATCAAATGACAGAGACATAAGTACCTGAAAAGCATCTCAATAGTTATAACAGAGAGAGGGGTAACAAAGTAATTTATAAGTGAAAGTTAAATATAGTGACCTATTAAACATACTTGAATAGAGTCAGGATGCATCTGACAATTATGAGCTTTCACATAATGTGCAATCAATCGAACAGCCGCTCCAGTCACTTCACCTCCGTGTTTACCCTCATTTGTAAAAAGTGACTTAATAGTGTCACAACAAAGTTTCCTGATGATATCCATTCACATCTATTATTCAAGAGAAGAGTAGAGTGGAAAAGTGGAAAAACAAATACAAGCCAAGGGATGCTCAAGGAAAATGACCAAAAACTAAAAGTAAAATTGTCTATCATGTGTCATTGTAGCACTTGACTCTTTAAGGAGTAGCTCCTTTTCTTGTAGTCCTAAGTCCGTACCAAAAAGAAAAAAGGATCGATAAATAGAATGTTATCTAGTATTTTTCAGACCTTAACATAAAAAAGATCACGCTTACAATGCATGCATGACTTCATACAAGAGCACATGTGCACATGCTCACAGATTTACATAACAACAAGCAGAAGCATTGCATCTCTAAATGATTGCTAAGTAACGCTTCATTTCTTGCCCTTCTTTTTGTGGGCAGGAAACTTAAACAAAAAGCAAGCAACAACTTAAATTCATAGATAAAAACAACATTTGGTGATCTTATGAGTTCATCGGTCACAGAAGCACACAAGCCATACACTAAATGAGAATAGAAGTCTGCAACCAAATGACCACATTAACATAAGACTACTCTTTGAACTGCTCAATTAATCAACCATTGGCCCCATCTAGTCCACCAAAAGGTATTTCCATTGCAAATTGGATAACTGAATAGGTTCTTAACATAAGAAGAATAACGAAAAGTGAAAAAGATATGGCTAAACCTTATGATTTCATCCGAGGAACTTATGTTTCTGACAACAACTTCAACCAAGCTCTCTCGATAATTGAAATGAGGAACAGCATCTAGCAAAGTACAGATGCAGCGAACCACCGCATGTTGATACAAGGAGACCTTTTCTAAAACCATCAACTTCTGCAGGTAGGCCTGTTAAATAAAATTTGAAATAGTTCAGAGCAAATAAAATTGGATCGAACCAAATTCAAAATCAACCTAGTGTCAATGCTACCCAAAAAGCACGCATGTACAAAAGAAATAAGGTAAAAATAGCTTATACTATGGAATTGTCCATAAGCTCAACAATGATCAACAATACACTAACTTAAACCGGAATGTAATTAACCAAGATTTGTAGTGTTTTTTTGTCCTATTTCTGGTGATAGCACTTCATTCAACAATCACAAGAAGATCAAGTAAAACCTTGTATGCCGACAGAAGTGCCGATTCATAATACCGCATCTTCTTGACATCCTTTGAAACTTTCATCTCGAGCTCCTTCTCAGTAGGAAGTCTAATGCGGTAACTATCATATCAAAACAAAGGAAAACATCAACACAGTGCGGAGGGAACATATGGAGAGTAGATGTAACTGTGAAGATCACATCTAAATAAATTCAGCCACATACCCAGGAATGATGTCTTTGAACACAGCCAACAAAGATAGAAGCCCAAGCTTAATGATCGCATGATTGTCATCATTGCACATCTGCAGCATCTCTTTTAGAAGTTTAATATTAGAATCCGGATCAGCAAGCAGAGCAATTCCCAGTTCCGCAAGTTTACACTTCTTAGTTTCAAATGACTCTTCTGCAGTGATGTCCTCCTTCAACTCAGCCTAAAGAAAACATGATATTGCGTAAAGATGAGAAGAAATGTATTGATGTTAAAGTACTGTACATAGGTTACGAGAACAGTACTCTGATATTAGCAAACTTGCAATAAACATCCAGGCATGATATCAAGTCGAAATATTCATTGCATCTAAACCAACGACTCAGCAAAAGCAAGCTAAAGTGATCCCACAAGATATATGCACAAGTTTTACCCAACAGGAAGCAAAACACTAAGAAGAGAGGTATAGGCACTTCTAAAGAGATGCTACACAACTAAAAAGTACAATGAGATCTCCAGGGCATGCTGCATCTCACCAACAACCAAAGCATAAATAGAAAAAAAAAACGGGGGGCAAAAGAGTACAGTTTTATCCTTCCATCAATTTTAGCAAGTGTTCAATTTCCAGCCCCATAAGAAGTATAGGCACTCAATTAGACAATAGGATAGTTCAAAAAGACAAGAAGAAAAGACCAAAAGATGGACAGGGGTAGATGAAGTGATGGGATACCAAAACAGCTCTTTGGGGGTTGTCTTTCACTTCATCTGGAGGCAGCTCTTTCGCCTGGTTCTTAGCTTCTTTCCTGCTTTTTTTTAGCTTTGCACGCTTTTCAGCTTTAGTGAGCTTCACCAGAGCCTTATCTGTCTCTTGGGTGTCTCCTTCCCCTTTACCCGCACCTTCAGATTGTTTGGATGCATTTAACACTGCATTTTCCAAAAGACAAAAGGGCATAAAAGTTAGCACAGGGCCATATCGAGCTGAAAGTGTAATTATGTTTCTAAATAAGCAAGAGGGTGCAAATACAAGTGCGATAGTAGAGTTGGCCGTCCAAGGTCTTGACAGGCAGAGCATCCACATGACCCACTTGAATACCGGGTTGCTCCTCCTCCTCCTCCTCCTCCTCTTTCTGCAAGGCCTTCTTCTTCTTCAACCTCTTCTCATAGAGGGCTTCCAGAGCATCTTCTTTGAGGTCAGCCACTCGCGTCACATGCCTTGTGTAGCCCACACATACAAAGAGAGTATCAGGGTCACCGAAATACGCACCCACCTACTGTTTCCACGAACCTTTACAGGGAATTCCAAATGGGCTCATCGGGTACTGTCTTCTACTTTTAAATTGGATCAAGATCAACAAAAAAACAAAAGGAGGGAGGTGATTACTGACTTGGTGATGGAATGGGTGTCTAGACGGGACACGAAGCCGGCGTAGTCGAGGTTGTCGTTGACGAACTGCAAGTCCTCATCCGAAACTTGGATTTCCTCCTCCGCTACCTCCGGCGGAAGGTCCGGCGGCAGTATTATCCTCTGCTTCCCCATGTCCAACCGAAACCAACCAAGAACCCGACAGCGAATCCCGGCGTAGGGTTTAAGGATGGTTCGACCCAGGAAGCCAGGAAGCCTTAAACCCTCTGTCCTTCGGGGATTCGACCTTCTTGCAAATGGAAGAAGATCAAGAACACCCAGTCAAATTGCGATGTCCAAACATCTGGGCCTTGAATCCAGCCACTGTCGATCGCTAGCAGTGACAAATTGGAGTACTGAGCATGGGCTTTTTGGCCCAAACATATTTTGTATAATTTTGCAAAGTTAAAAATTATAACAACAAGGGTGATCTGTTTCAGGTACCCCCAAGATCAGGTATGATCGGTTATCACCAATGAAACCGATAACAACCGGCCCACCTAATATCTAGAACAGGACCAGACGGTCCCAGGACCGGTGATCATCGTACCATATCGCTACACTTTCGAGGCAAAGCGGCGCAAAAAGGACGCAGAAAAGCTCCCCACCCGGCTACCAAAACGAAACCAAAAGGATCCAGACAAACACAACAACGGCAATCGATAGAGAATCACGGACCCCCATGATGCAGCAAAAATTTGCACAGACAAGAACGAACAGCCTGGTACCCGAGACCTAAGAAGGAGGACAGGAGCGGCACGGCGACATCAAAGGAGGCAAACCCATCGAGGCGAAACGGGGAGCGGTACCTCGGGCGCCAAGTTGGGGGCGGTTGGACGTCGACCAGACGACGGCGAGACGCGAACACCACCGTCGTGGCGGTGGTTGCGCGAGCGAGACGCGAGGGGCAAATGCGAGCCGGCGACCCGAACGAAGAGCAATAGAGACGGAGCTCGAGCGGCGCACCTCGGGCGGTGGACGGCAGCCAGCAAGCCGGCGAGGCCGCGGCGGCGGGCCGGTGGCGGGCGGGCGGGCTACGCAAGAGGAGGTAGGGCGGCGTGAAACGACCAAGGAAGAGGAAGAGAAGCGGAGGGAGGGGGCGGCGCCTTCTCCAACCAGCAGCACACCCTGCCCCTAACCAAGTGGCGCCACGTCAGCATCCCCTAGTGCAAAATCGAAATTGTAAGACACGCCACGTGGGATTCCGGAATGGCCACGTCAGCATCACCCGTGCAAAATGAGACTGAAAAATACGCCATACTGGATTCAAGTACATTTATCATATTAAGGCTGTTGGAATCAAGTAAAGCGCAATAACTTCACATTACATGCCATGAAAATGCACCAAATTTACCGATTGACATATCTCGAATCACATTCATATACGTCAGTTAGTGTCTAAATTGTACTTTTTAACCCAACCGAACTCATAGCATTCTCAAATCTTTGTTCTTACCCTAAATCTTTCATGCAAGTATTGGCAAATTTAGGGTATGACAAGCTCCACTTTAGAGAGAGATAACGATGGATTTTGGGGTTCTTTTGAACCTTCCCTTTTCTATACAGCGTAGATGACTAGTGACTGTTTGTGTCTACTGATTTTGGCCACATAATTTTATGTGTTGCCCACCGTATTTACCAAACTTCTTCAAAATCACTTGGATTGATTATATTTATTAATGCGCAAGAGCAGTTATCTTCTCTCTTGCACATGTACGCTCGCCCATATACTTAATTAAGTAAATGTTTGAAACAGCCGGCGCATCTGTAATGACTTCTAATGTGCATGTGAAGTTCCATATTCCATAACGTACAATGTGTATCTACAATATAATTCCAACATATAACCTAACTTTTAGCTTACTAAACTTCAGTCCGAGTCGAATAATATCTTCGCAACATTTTCCTAGCTGCGCATACAAACTCCATAATTAAAGAACATTACATTATTAAAATATATTATTTCTTAGCTAATGTCACTAATATAATTGATGAATGAGTCTATAATTTATTTGGCCATTGGATGTATTCCCTTGAACAACCGCCGCCGTTGTTGCAAGCGACCACCATCTCCGTTGCTTTTCTTAAGGCTCTATGCCCTCCTTTCGCTGATTGCCAAGTATCTCCTTAGTGCCATTAATCCCAACACAACTAGTACGTGTATCTTATGCCGAAACACGATAGAAAAATTGATTGAACAAGAAAATTCGACAGAAGAACAATTCGTCCTCCAAGTATGATTATCAAATCAAAATATCCAAGTTTGATCAGACGAAACCCTAAAACAAGCCTATATATCCCCAAACCTAATACTATTAGGATTAGTAAACATTAAAACGTAAAAATATGAAACTACCCTTTACTAAATTAACCCATAAAAAATATTAAAAAAATAGAAAAACCCATCTAAACAACTCCGAATCACGAAAATCCATCGTTAGTCATGGCCAACAGAAGTGAGTATTGATTAGCACACCATTTCGCTTCAGCCGATCAAATTTGAGCTCAATCTAAGATCGTTGACGTCGAGCCCGTCGGTTCGTCTAGTCACATAACGGGTCCACCAGTCCCCTAAGTGCATCAGCATCGATCATCATCACTCGTTTGGTCCATCCGCTCTAATTATTTTCATCCAAATTTAGATGTTAAGACGGGCAGAGCAATACGATGGCATCTTTCGCAAAAGGAGGGCAAAAAAAAATGTAACATAAAAGTAACTAAAATCTTTTGTCACTTCTAGCCACGAATCCTTAAATTTTTCGCACCCTCCATACTGAAATTTAAAGTTTTCTTATCTTTGATACGCTAAATCTTTCTAACTATTTCACAAAAAATTATATTCATCGTCCAAATTAAACAAAATCTCTTTAGAAACTTGTTTTCCCACGCAATTCACGAGACCAAACAATGTAACGGGTATTCCTTATACCAAACATCGTAATCGCTATTATTATAGCATCGCGGGTCATCCTCCGCCGCCGCCATCTCCTAAATATATACATGAGCTACCGAATGCAAATTCCTCGTCCTTCAACCTAGTTTCATATGCTGTCTCGTCTATTAATGGACAAGATTCCTATATGATAACACTAGCAACGAAAGCACAGGAACACCTAAGGAAGCGGCTCATCTGATGCCGAACGCGAAGCTGCTCTTCCAGCCAAGCTCGTAGGTTCTGTTGGCCCTGGAAGTTCAATGTTGTTCCCACCCAGCATGACGACGACCGACGACATGGACGGTCGGTTCTCCGGGTCTTGCTGCACACACAGCAGCCCGATGTGGATGCACTTCAGCACCTGATCTGCATCGTACGACTGCTTCAGCGAAGCGTCCATCAATTCCAGCGCTCGGCCCTGAGACCATAGTTTCCATGCCTGTCGTATTGAAGCAGCTCGTAGATGTTAGAGGAAGAGTACAGCTATTATTTGCTTGACAAGAAGGGGACCGAGAGCATGTTCGGTATAAGGGACGCACCAACGCAAGTAGGGTCTGACTAGGTTCTATCGCGTGCAAACGGCCATTCCTTCTCCCGCTAATTATTTCTAGCACAAGAACCCCAAAGCTATAAACGTCCGACTTCATTGAAAAAATCCCTTCCATCGCATACTCAGGAGCCATGTATCCACTGTTTTACACAAGGAAAGGAATGACATGATAGAAATTGCCTGACTAGTTTTTTTTTTTTTTGGTAAGGTTGCCTGACTAGTTTAAATGTCGTAGTGTAATAGAAAATCATGAGCTTTCGAAATCCTTGTGATTACCCTTGGAAAGTCAAAATTCTACTCACTTCAAAATGCTTAACGGGTGATTAGTGCAAAATTGATTAAGAGTTCATCAAGCAAATAGAAAAGAGGTAGTAGCAACATACTATGTTCCTGCAACTCTGTTGGTGTTTGCATCGATTTGGTTATCCCCGAAAATCCTCGCCATCCCAAAGTCCGATATCTTTGGGTTCATGTCATCATCCAGCAAAATGTTGCTAGCCTTGAGGTCCCTGTGGATGATTTTGAGACGAGAGTCCTCGTGCAGATACATAAGTCCTCGAGCTACTCCATGAACGATCTTCAGGCGTGACTCACAATCAAGTTGCAAACTCTTGCTCGAATCTATCAAAACATGAAATTAAACGCCAAACCGAATGTCTCATTCTTTCCAAAATGAAAATGAGCAGCTAATGGTTTACGGGCAAACCAAAGAGAATCGTGTCTAAGCTCTTGTTGGGCATGTAATCGTATACTAGAAGCTTCTCATTTCGCTCTAAGCAGCATCCCATGAGTGTCACAATATTCCTGTGTTGTAGTTTAGCAATCAAGGCAGTTTCATTTGCCAGTTCGGCCATGCCTTGACCTGAAGTTTCCGAGAGCCTCTTGACCGCTATTTCCTTTCCCTCAGCCAATGTGCCCTGCAGTGTTGGTACCAATCGACAATTTAATAGCAGGAATGTACTTGAACTGGACAAAAAAAAAAACCATTTCCTGTACCAATTACATCACAATTCAAGAACACCAGTGACCCCATGAGCTCAACCCATGCATGGAGGATTATTCTATCTTTGCTTTCCATGGCTTTGACCTCGTGGTCGGACTGACCACCTTTTTTCAAGGTTCTTTACATTACCAGGTCTAAATGGTAGCTCGAGGATATATACTTTCAACACTTACCTTGTACACCGGACCAAATCCGCCTTCTCCAATTTTATTCTGGTCTGAAAAGTCATCTGTAGCCGCCTGTATGGCATCTAATCCCAGTAGCGGAATCTCCTGCAAAATCAATACCTGAGGAACTACCTTCTCGTTGTGCCCACCCCCGATTTCTCCCAAGTTTAGTGACTGAATCACTGGATGACTTTCCTCCTCGGCTGTTAGGACTGGAATTAGAAGGATGAGAACATGTGAAGTTTGTCTAAAGAATCACAGTGTAGAGGTCGCATACCTCTATTCAACTTCTTCCTCCTCCGGATTACAACGTAGATGCAGTAGCCGAGCAATCCTATGCAGAATACTGATGACGCAGCGCTTGCAATCCATATCACTTTGTTCCCTTTAGCTGTCGAATATAATAAACATCGTGATGATTTGAGATCACCATTAAGATCAGGATATAATAGCGGGAGTCAAGGATGAACTGCTACTCTTAACTCGTTTTGTTTTTCCCTGAGAAAAGATGAGAGTAACGGTATTTACCCCTGGTAATACGAGGAAGTTTGGTTAGGCGCAGAGATTCTCGAAACGCAAACCCTGAGTAGCTGCATGCAGAAGAATTTTAGCCATAGATGATTGCGCAGGAAAACAGGAAGAGAAATGCAATTGGTTTCCTAAGCTCTCCATGGGGAAAATGCATCAGAACAATCGAAATAAGTGGCTGGAACATGATCTGGGGCTTTAAACGTTTCCTTTGTCATTTCTTGTGATAAATTTTGATTATCATGTAAATTTTATTTCTATCTTATGGGACAAGTCTTGCGCACCAATTTTGTAACACATTCCTAATAATTGAACATGATTCAATCATACGCTGTGAAGCAAAAGAAAAGAGAAAAAAAAAGAAGAAGATAGATCTTAAAAAGGGCTAATACCACGGAAAATCCTAAACTTGTATACATGTGATAAATTTACATCAAACTAATTTTTTGACCATCAAAAATCCCAAATTCGTACACCTATAATAAATTTACCCTCTATTAGTTCCGTTAAATTTAAACGTCAAATTACTAAGTTAGATGACACATGACAGTTGACAGGTGTACAAGTTTTGGATTTTACCTCTACGTTTGTCACAGATTTATCAATTTGTGATTTTTTCAAGGTATTAATCCAATTTAACGGAACGTAGATTTGTCACAAGTATACTAGTTTGGAGTTTTTTGTGGTCAAAAAATTAGTTTGAGGTAAATTTCTCATAGATATATCAGTTTGGGGTTTTTAGTAGTAAAAAATTTAGTTTGAGCAATTTTTTCACAAATGTATCAATTTGGAATTTTTCATAGTATTAACCCGTCTTAAAATTATGGTCAACTTTTCTTGTCATATCTAAGTTCACATAGAAGTGTAAAAGTACCTTAATTCGGCAAATAAGACTAGGGAAGTACACTGAAAGTCCAAAAATTTATCACGAAAGTACAATTGAGTACTAAAACCTTCAAAAGGTGCAATGGAGTCTTAAATATTGCAATAAAAGTGGAATCGAATCCTAAAACTTTTAAAAAGTTCAATTAAGTCCTAAAACTTATAACGAAAGTACAATTGAATCCTAAAAACGTTTAAAAAGTGCAATCAATGAAAGACAGAAGGTTGGCAAATGCGTAAGTATACATAGATATGAAATTGAAAATATGTGCCAGGGGTTTTGACCTCCTTACGTAGGTATCACCATCCCCTTTGTGTTTTTTGGTCGAAATGGATCACCGTACCTGAGCGTATTATTTCCAATCTCGTCAGGTGCTCTTGATTTGGAGTTGCTTCCTTTTCTCCACTCTTGAAATCTTCTTCTTCTTCCTATACTTGGCATCATCGAAGACTCTGCAAGTCTGGCCTCTTCGATCACCGAATCTACAACGAAAGTTTTTTTATCGAAATAAAGATCGGGATTCTTATTTTCTTTTGTCATAAGTAATATCGGGTTTGTAATAAATATTACATGTATGTAGTTTCTTTCTACCTATTACCAAAACTTTTGATCAGACATTTGGATCTAGGTCTAATCGAAGATAGTATGAGCTCTAATTCACTACAGATAAACTGCTTTAAGCCAAATTCCCTCAAAAAAACACAATTTTAGGTTCAATCGTAAGTCTGGCCCCAATTTTTTTTTGTCTAAATAAAAACCATCAACTCTTACTTTAATCACAAATCTGTACCGGTTAACCCTCCGTCCAAAATCGCCAATAGTCAGTCTGACGTGGCATTTTCACGTTAGTAATAAATTCACTTCCAAAATAATTTTTTAGTTTCTTAACGTACAAAAATATGTTTAGTCAGTCTGCCTTTCTCGCTTTTCCTTTGGTGCTCTAATCCATATTATCTGGACCGAAAGGAACAACGCTATCTTCAGGAACAAGTGCATCTACATCCCTAGAATGCGAAAGCATTTTATCAAAATTGTGAAGGATAAAGCCATCTCTATGGGGGAGTACAAGATACACTCAGGAACCGCTTATTCCAAATGAAGTGGGGTCTTCCTCTTTCCATCTTCGATGTAACCGGTTGTCTTCTTAATCCGGTCTTTTTGTTCTCTGTCTTTAGTTCCCTTCTTAGGCTTGTTGCATAGTTCCTGCCTTTCCTTTCTTGACCATGTTTGGACATTCATATGTCCTTATGGGGTCAGGTTTTGGTTCAGGCTTAGATTGTAAATGGTGTTTTAGAAAAGTAATATAAATACTTACCTTACCAAAAATATATATATATATATATATATATATATATGTTTAGGCCACAATTGAGTCTTAACCTGAAGTTGAAGATTTTTTAGAGAATTGGGCCTATTACCTTACATTCAGCGTTGCCTAAAACGTAAATTAACCATGTTTAACAATGTTTCCGTATATTGTTTTTCTTTTTGCCTATACCATTCATGACGTTACTCAATTACAACTACTCTCAAAATTTAAACTATCAGACGAACGAGCGATTTACTATTTATTTTTTTCTAACACACCCCTCACACATAGGCTGAACTTTAGCCTAAGTCTAAAGTATGGAAAATATATAATTGGGGAGTCAATTGTTAGATGAAGGCACGGTTAAACTTTTAAATATTCTAACACTCCCACACATGCGTAAGCTGTTTGAACTATACCTAAAGCATGGAAATATATAATAGGAGAGACAAAAAATGGCTTGGAAGATCTGAACTCGGGACACGATGCTTTTGCGAGATTTTATGGACCACTGTCAACTGTTCTAAAAGATAAATTAATACGTAGAGGTGTCGTTTACTATTTAACTATTCAAACAAACACGTGAAAGAGAGAAACCTATATATACTCACTCCGATGATAAAATCGACTACGGAAACTGGCTTCTGTAAATATGCTTCGATTGGCTGGGTCTACTGACGGTGGACGTGCTCGAGCAAAGAATCCATCAGACGAATGCGGTCTTTCTTCTGCGCTTGAGAATTTTGATTCAAACTCATCAAGGCTTGTGACTGAAATCCTTTGCGGAATCTCTCCCTGATCGTCCCTAATCTCCTCCCCGACAGAGGATGATGTTGGCGGCGATGGTGGTGGTGATGAGGCGTTGGATCGAAAAGAGATGCACACCTCATCGTCCTCGTTTTCAGCTGTCATGACCTTCCCGCAACGGTAGTCCCCCAATGAGGACATCAAACCGTTCCGAAGTCCGGTAAAATAGTAGCTGAGATGCTGCTTGAACTTGAAGATCTTCCCAGAACTAGCAGCAGGACTCGGAAATCTATCAATGGCAAGCTCCTTCGACGCACATGAGGTCGTCGCGAGCAGATACAGCATGGACACGAGCTGGACATCAACATGTGCTCCCGAATTCATCTCTTCCTAGGGAATTGCGAGGGCTTTCCTTACTGATTTCTCTCCTATGCATTTATAAGATTGTCTGGGAATTATGTGGTGTTGGGGCCTGCTCTGCATCCTTATTCTTCGCTACATCTGTGCTTTAACGAGGAACAGCCGACGTTGACTCCGTCCTCCTGGTAATGTCACTGGTAGTTTCAGAGGAAAGTAGTTGGCCGGTGTTGTCACTGGTAAGTTCTGACCGTTGAAAATGGATTAGCATCTTGGAAATCTTTCTCTTAATCAAAACTGGTTGTCACTGGCAATTTCCGTGTGACATTCGGAGTTCGAACTTATACACGAGACTTTCTTGAGCGACCAACGCAAGATTCATCTTCACAAGTTCACCAATTTGTGATATTTCGTGGTATCAATCTAATTGAACGGAAGGTAAATTTGTCATAAGTGTACCAGTTTAGGGTTTTTTGTTGTCAAAAAATTAGTTTGGGGTAAATTTATCATAGGTCTATCAGTTTGGAGTTTTTTATGATCAAAAAATTAGTTTGGGAGAAATTTGTCATAAGTATACAAGTTTAGAGTTTTTTATAGTAAAAAAAATAGTTCGGAGCAAATTTATCACAGGTATATCAGTTTGGAGTTTTTAATGATCAAATAATTAGTTCGGAATAAAATTGTTATAGATGTATTAGTTCGAGGTATTTCGAGGTGTTAACCCTAACAATTTTAAATGGAAAATGCTTAGATGACCGTCTCTCTAGAGTGACGGTCTCACGGTCAAAGGTCAGCCGCGAGAATTTTATGAGGAAACCAGTACACTTCCTAAACAGGTTCCAAATGTTGACTTTACGTTTCCTTTTTTTTTAACTTTTTTGTTTCTTTCTTATAAGCTCAAATTGAGAGACAAATTAATCTCAAACAAAAATTAATCGGTTGATATATGAAGAAACAAATCAAAGTAATAGTCAAACAATAAGAAACAAATCAAAGTGATAATATTCAAACAATATTATCCATATGAAATGATATTATTTTGTTTAAAAAATAGAAAATACCTTGCAATAAATTGATTTTTAATCCGTATGAAATGATATAGAGTTAAGTATCTCGTGGCCATGTGAATATTCTCAATGAACCAAACGTTGAAGCTATATTAGGTAAGATTTGTATAAAAATCTATCAAAAATCTTTTTTTTTTAACTTTAGCTTTGACTCATGCGATCCTAAGATTGATTTTTAAATGTTTTAGGTCCCAACACATCTGTCTTCTATGAGATTTGGATCAATGGGGTAAAAAAAAATTTCTCTATGAATTCATTATTCTTATTTTGATCTTTTCTTTACTTCATTTATTTTATGCACAATCGATATCACCGGTCTTAATTTTAAATTACCAAAGAGTCCTTTTAAAGCAATTTGATTTGAGCTAAAGGAATAAGAAGTCATTTCATTGCACAATGATTTTGGTATTAGTTGCATAGCCAACGTTTCAAGTGTTTTTTCATCTTTTAAATTTAATAGATCTATGTAATGACATTAACGATTTCTCTTTTAAGTAAGTGATAATATTTTTTTACTTGTAATTATTTATATTTCGGTATCTACTTTATTTTTCCCATCTTCATTTCAAGAAAATTGATTATGCGGGCCCTCTTCTGATTTTATCTCTCAATTTGAATTTGGAAACATATAAATAAATAAATAAAAATAGAAACATAGAATCAAAAATGAAACCGGTCGAGGAAGTGTGTGGTTTCCTAAAAAAAAGTTCTGTGGATGACCTTTGACCGTCACTCCGTCGTTCTACGGAGGACCCGCCACGTCCATTTTGAATCTTCTTTTGTATTGACCAAACTTCTTTTTCAAAATCACTTGAATCAATACTTGAATAACTTTTAATTTATTTAGGTTTCACGTTCCAAAATTTTGAAAATTTATGAGTTAAAAAAAAAACCTACGAGGCCAAATTCGAAAATTTACAAACAGCAAATTGAAAGTCACCCTGGAGAATCGAATTCATACTCAAATTAACTATTTATGTATTTCTTAACGTACAAAATTTGATCCTCTTTTAAGTTTTCCATATGGTACACATCTGTTGGCATCTACTTGTAGCACCTTCTACCACAAATAAGAGGACCATAACATTGTCATTTTGTTCACCAAGATATAGAAAAGGACATTGACTTTCTGCGAAACAAACAGAGTTTTACTCTAATTTTTTTGTTTTTATTGTCAATGAAAATCGAAGGCTGGCAGCTGTGCGGGGTCCCTTTGATTATCAAAAAAAAAAAATCGAAGGCTGGCTTTAATGGCACCTCATGACCCACACGCATTAGGGATAGCGTCTTGGGCATTGCTTGCCACATAACTCAATGACACGTCACGGAAAAAGAATGGGCTTCTGAGACACGGCCTAAGCAAAAATCTCTTTTATTTTATACGCAATCTTGAACTCCAAATCCTCTACCGTATTAGCTCATCTGCATATTGAAATTCATATATTATTTTCTTATCATAAAAAACGGAGGGATTATTGAAAACATTCGTTATATTATTTTGAAGATGACAAAATAATCGAAGGCTAGATGCGTGCATTGGCTGTGTAAACAACAGCTTGTAGATGCATAGGCCCGTTTGCAAACCGAGTCTCAATGGGAATGTCTAAAGGCTGGTAGTTCTTTGCCTTTACGAAGAATGAACAAGGTATTGGACGTAGAGACTGTTTAAAGATGGATGGACCTGCATAGAAGGTGAACAAGCCGTAGAATGAGGAGTTCGTTAAGGCTTGGATGGACTGTAGAAGGTAAACAATTGTGTAAACCAGAAGACGTCCATACACTTGACCAGAGTGTAAAAGGTGAACAATTAGTTTTCAGGGCGATATGTAAAAGGACCGGAAGGCCTGTAGATCGATTATTTTTCTGTTATCCAAATATCGGAAAGTCGGAAAACAAACGGACTCTTTAATTGACGTTTTGAAACAGCAAGTGCATCTACGGTGACTTGCAACATCGTGCCGTCATGTTGTAGGTTGCCATAAAATTAGTTTGTTTCATTGCAAAAAATTGTTTTTTGGTAAAAGTTTTCTACCATCCTGACTTTCTACATTTATCTAGGATGAAACTGAAATGCTCACGAGGAAATTGAGCGTAAATAATGTTAATCTTTAAGCTTATGAGATTCGGAAATGAAGTATCATAAAATCGAGCTAATTTACATATATCAGCTCCATGAGGGTACATGTCCTTGTTCGCCGAGGCATCACCCAAATTAAAAATGACCTAACCACATGCCTGTGTTAGAGTGTGCAACCAGGCTGGCTCACTCCGGGAACCAAACCGAATCATATTGAACCAAACCGGCCTAACCCAACCGGCTCACATGGGGATAGGTCTTGATTGGTTCGGTTCCTGGTTCCCCGCATTGAACCCGTATTAAACTGGTCAATAAAAGTGCACTGTAAAATCGTGGGTTTATTCTAGTGATGATGTTTGTAAGCTCAGAATTATTTGGCTTCAAATTTTCGGTAACAGTCAATTATTTCGCCTTGCAAGTGTAAAAGCTTGTGGAACATTCGCTTCCAGAGTATAGAGAACAAAATCTGTCTAGGGTTTAGGGCTCGTTTAGTTCAACTTTAGAAGAATGCAAATACCTTTGAACTAAAGAGGTTTTCCGAAATGTAAGTAGTGTTTGGTAAGTATTTTTTAAAATCAACTTGGGCTAAAGGATTTTTGCTAATATTTTTTTATAAAAAAAAAGGCTCCGATGGAGCTTAACCACCGACCACCGCCGTCGGCCAGATCTGGTCGTTGGCCACCGCCGCCTAGGTCGTCGTGGTCGCCAGGGTCGAGCTAGCCCTCAGGTGGCAGTCGCCGGCCGCCAGACCTTCCTCTGGAGAAGATAAATAGTCGTGATGAACAGTGCAAGTTGCACTCCGAAAATGCAACTTCTCAAGGCACCTCCATCCTTGCATTGGCCAAAAGTCCCTTAGAGAGCATTTCAAATGCAATTGCATTTCTCCAAAGTGAGTAAAAAAGGTTGTCAAACACCATTTGCATTTAGCCAAGGAACTTTAGAGCCCAAATGAGCCTTCCAAATGCTGAACCAAACGGGGCCTTACTCTATAGTCATTTGTGTTAGGAATTTACAATATGTCTGAAGAGATTCAATCTTCAACGAAATTTAAATCCAATTTTGAAGCAGCTCAGTTTTGGATTGTACTATGCACAGCAAAAGAAAACCGAAACAGAAAAGGAACAAAAGAACATATAGCATTATCAAACAGATGCTACAGAAAACATTTAAACAATATTCAAAGATTGACCGGTTGAGTGTTCAGTGGGCCCAAAGAAGCAATGAGGGCCCAAAGGATAAGAAAGAAGTGAACCCCAGATCCCAAAAGAGAAAGGCCAGCATGGGACTGAAGCTGGTTGCAGTGTATTGGCAAGCAGAAAGCAAGAGACTAAGGATGAAGAAGGATGAAACGAGGAAGGAAGCCTAGCTTTAAGTAGACGAAACTGCGTCATTTTTTTTTATCTATTGTTGAGTTAAATAATCTCACACTCAAAAGCCATAGGCAATGTGAAATCCAAAGACTGAGACAATCATCTAAAACCTTTCCGTTATAAGCAAAAGGAAAAATGACACAAATAGTCCCTGACTTTGGCCCAATGTGCAATGTGATCCCCAAACTTTTAATTTGTTCAATGCGGTCTTTGAACTTTAAACCAATATGCAATGCGGTCCTTGAACTTTTAATTTATTTAATATATTCTTTGAATTTTTTGTACATGTTCAATTTAGTCCCTAAACTATATGAAAATGTTCAATGCAGTCCTTCCATTAATTTAAGCTCAGAGACTACATTGAACATTTTCATATAATTCAAGGCTTATATTGAACATGTACCAAAAGTCCAGGAACCACATTGAACATTAGACTAAAGTTCAGATACTACATTGAACAAATTAAAAGTTCAGATACCACATTACACATTAGGTCAAAGTTCATGGACTATTTATATCATTATCCCTAAGCAAAAAGTTGGTTCTGACTGAGCCTGCGTAGCTCTCTCTACGTAGATCCTCCATCATAATCATGCCAATGGTAATATTTACCATGTGGTAATTTACATTTAGTAGTAATAAGAAAACACTGCTCTTTTCCCTCTCCCTCCATTCACCAAAAAATTATGGCATGGTTAATAGACTATGTCAAGCCCTCACCTCGAATCGACCTCGATCCGAAGTCAATGACCTTGAACTGCCTCGATTTGAGGTCGCAACGGCGCAGGCTTTGAAGCTTGAGGCGGCAAGGAGAAACGGCCACGGGCGAAGAGGGGGGCCAGGCGTGAGACAAGGGAGGGAGATCGAGATGAGAGGGTGACAAAGTGAGCGGGAGAGAGAGATTGAGGTGATGACCCAAACTTAATCTAAGTGAGGGACAATAGAGAGACGACGACCGCAATGGATGGCGGAGGCCACGCGATGGACGAGTGCGACAATCGCAGCATGCGAAGATCCGAGGTTGATAGCAACTGGGGACGGTGTTGGGCTCGATCATGGGGGTTAGGGGTGGGGTGGTTCGTGCCATTTCATCATGTGGAGTTTACTAATGAGGAAGGGAGGGAGTGTTTTCTTAGGTGGAAACGTAAAATGCATTTGCCATGTGTGAAATTTTGAACGGAGGATGTATAGATTGTATGCAAAGTTGGGTATGCCCAAGCCGACCCAATTTTTTTTCCTTTCGTTGAGTAGGAGAATTCTTGGTAGTTTTCATTTATTATTCACGAAATTTCATAATATTAATTAGGGTATGCAGGAGATCGACTCATAAGCCTGCGAACCCTGCTCTCCCAACTTGGTTGGGTACGTTCCGTAATGGTTATTAGAGCCAATCGATCAGTTTACAAGTTGCATAATTTCAAAACAGGTGAATTCATAATAGGTTCTAGAGTTTTTAGGATTATACCTCCCTATACTCATCTTTTACCTTTGCACCTTGCACTAGGTGCAGGGTACATTCTACAGGAATTGTATACTGCATGTTGTTTCTTAAATTAAATATGCGTGTACTTAATTATTCATGACTTTCTCTTTCTTTCTTTATAAAATTTCAGGTTTCTATATGTGAGAAAAAAAAAAATAATCTCCAACCCATCTCTCTCTCTCTCTCTCACGAGCTTGGCTATGTCTATGACCCCGATACATTTCATTTGGGCTCTCGGTTGAGTGAGATAAATTTTCATGTATACTCAGGGTACAAGCTGATCTATATTGTTTTTTTTTTCTTTTCATTCACTCAATATTGGGACAATTATTGAAATTTGACATCAACGAAAGTGAAGCGAACACAAATGAGTCCGAATTCGAACTCCTCGGTGCTTTTGCTTATTGTTGTGTATGCTCCTTTGTGTGCACGTGAAGTTTTGACATTTCGTGACTTACAATGTGCACCCACAATACGATTCCGACACATAACGTACTCTCTAGCGACTAAACTTTCGTCTTGAGTCGAATGATATCTTCGTGAGATCTTGCATGCAAACTCCACAATTAAAATGGATTACATGATTAAAATAGAGAAAATTATCCAAAAAGTCCTAAACATATTTCACTTTGACCAATTCAATTTTAAACCTTTCAATTTTGCTAATTAAGTCATAAATATTTTCACGTTTTGTAAGAAGAGTCAATTCGGCCAATTTTAACCGGTAATAATGCTTACGTGGTCGCCGGCCAATTTTTTAATAATTCTTTTCTTCTTTTTCTTCCAAGACCGGCGAGGGTCGGCTGCAAAGCCCTCGCCGGCTTTGTGCGAGGGTCGCAAAGCATGAATGTACACACACATCCCTATATTTTCTAACAAGAAGGAAGCGAACACAAATGGGTCCGAATTCGAACTCCTCGATGCTCTTGCTTACAATTTCTCGTGCTCCTTTTTGCGCATGTGAAGTTTGACATTTCATGACTCACAATGTGCACCGACGGTGTGATTCCAACATATAACCTAACTTTCTAGCTTACTAAACTTTAGTCTTGAGTCGAATAATATCTTCGCAAGATCTTGCATGCCCCCAAGATTCTCCTAACCTCGCATGCAAACTCCATAATTAAAATGGATTGCATTATAAAAATAATATCCTTGGCTAGCTAACATCTCTAATATAATCGACGAATAATTTGATGATTCATTTGGCCGTTGCGTATATTCCCTTGAACAACCGCCACCGTCCACCGCCGCGAGTGACCACCAACTCCGTCGCATTCTTTAAGGTTTCTGTCTACGTTTTTTTGCTCACTGCCGTATGTCTCTTAGGTGCCCTTAACCGCAAAGCAACTAACATGCGTTTCAATCATTGGCATTCATTTGTCCATTTTCTTTGATTATTCAAATTTAGAATTTAGATGTTAAGACATGCGGACCAATACCATGTTAATGTTCACAGGAAGAATGTATACCAATGGGCAGCATTTTAGACAATTTTTCCATGTTGTTTTATCAGTTTTCATTAGCGAATTATTACATTGTTACTCCAATCACATAAGCACGTAAATATATATTGACCTTGCTCGAGATTTAGGATGTAGATTTATCACCTCGAAATGATGGACACATCGGCAATCAGCTCATAAATGTTAAGATTCGGACGCCACATCAACAATTTATCATCTGACCGAGATATATCTCACATTTAGGAAAAATAACATCTACTAAACACTGAGTAATTACCAAAAAAAAGTCCAAAGCCAATTGACTAGATGCAAATTCAGTCCTAAACATTTTAATTTAGCCAATTTAATTATAAACCTTTTAACGATTTACCAATATAGTCCTTCTAGTCAATTTTGGCCGAAAATCATTGACATAAATGTCGCTCGTCTTATGTAATACCATCGGCACTAATGTGGATAATTTTTTATAATTGTTTCAGAATATTTTATAACCTTTTGAATTTCTTCTTCTTTTTTTCTTTTTCTATTATTTTTTTCCTAGTTTCTTGGCGATCACCAAGCCTTGGCAATGGCCAGCCACAGGCGAGGTCGAGCCTTGCCTAGCCACTAGTGAGGCTGGCAAGGTCTACTCTAGCCGGTGGTTGGGCAAGGTCGACTCTCACTGGCCATCGTCGAGGCCTAGGGATTGGCAAAAGAAGAAGGACAAAGAAAAAAGAAAAGAAAAATTAAAAGGAAAATTTCAGAAAAATTTATAAAAAATTCGAAAAAAAATGCAAAAAAAAAAATTGTCCATATCAGCACGGATCATTCCACGTAGGTTGGCCAATGTTTACGTTAGCGATTTTCGATTAAAATTGGCCAGAAGGACTACATTAGCAAATCGCCAAAAAATTTAGGACTAAATTGATCAAATTAAAAGGTTTTAGACTGAATCAGAAATCCCGTACAATAGATTTATGAATTTTTTGGTAAAATTCCCTCCAAAACCTAATCATCAGTCTCTCTTTCTCTTGTCTCTTTATCATTGCTTCTACCGCACAGTGCCTTGCGACGTTTCGGTCGCTCACCACCGCTACCACCTCTAGTGATGCCATCCCCCCCCCCCCCCGCGTCGATACAAATTAATATCGCAGCCATGTTTCGGTCATTCGGACTCTCCGTCTTCCTAGCAACCCTCACACATTGCAGGAAACGTCAATACCATCATCATTGCAGAACAAATCTTTCAGCCATCTCTTTACATTTTGGAAGCAGTTCACTAACTCAAGTTCAGTATCTGAAGGACCTACCACATGCATAGTCTTAGCAACGACAGGAACAATCCCCCAAAGAACAAGAATAAGTGCTCCACACCACTAGCTGATCAGCCAAATGTACGTTGAATGTCGATCCACTAGGATGGGGAGCAGCAACGTAAGCGTCATCTGTTCTCCCATGTAAACTCAACGTGGTCAAAATTCCCCGTCGATATCGCTCTGATCGCTTGTGATTTAAGCGGTGGCCCGTTGCATGTTCTGCACCGGATGCGGCTGTTTGGCAGCGGCGACTTCCGCGGGGATTTTCTTTGGTTATGAAGCAGGCACGCCTGCCTCTCTGAATCAAGTCAACAGTGGGATTATTGTTCAGAAGCTCTGCCTCAAGTGCTGACCACTTACTTTGCCAACACATGGGCCTTGAACATGGAGGGGGGAAATTAAAATATGTACGTAAAACTCCGTGAAAGACAGAGATTTTTAGGAGAAAATTATTCGATCGGTGCCAAATTTATTGTACGTATATCAATTCAGTTCTCAATTTTTATTTCATTCCGCCAATTTAGTCCTAAACATTTACGCGAAATTTACCAACTCTTGTATGAAACTATTAATAATTTATAGGATTCATCAACTTTTCCCTGTTATGATACTAACTAGCTCTAGAATATCAACTTTCATTTGAATTATAGTAAATTTTCTATTGAGTTGCTAAATTTGAAAAAGGAAAAGTTGACGAATCATTCGAAGGTTGGTAATATGGTTGGTGAAGTTAAGAAATGATGGTTCTTCTCCTAAGTAATTAATCACATACAGATTTGTCAATCGTGGGTAAGTAAGATTCTTCTTTGTTGGACAATTCTAGCTTGGGAGTTCGAAAATCTTGTGTTTGATCAACAAAACTCTTCCATATCTCCGCACTTGGCTCGTCTTCTGATGTCATTCAACAAAAATCAATTGACTTGTCACATGAACAATGACTTTTGGACGTAAAGAACTGTAGTGCGGTCCAAAGCCGTATAAAGTGTCAAATGATGTCAGTCCAAAAGTGAGATTACTTTGCAAAGGCAAAACATCACATGGTCCGGTTTTACCCGCGGGGCACACCCATAATTGCTTTATCGATACTCAATTTTGTTGACTCTAATCTTTCTCTTTTGAGCTACAATTGATTCTCTCTCAAGGCCATTCGTCAAAGCAGTGAGGTGGGATTAGCAATTGATTAAGTTAATTCGTGGGGACTCGTGTTACTGATGTAGGATTCCCAATTTGATCATGATCTTGCTGGTCAAGGTTATAAAGTAGGGGAAAGCTTTACTTCCCATGTAACAACCGACCCCAGTCCATAGGGACCGGTACTCGAAAAGAGGCTTTCTGACGTCCGGTGAAGACTCGAAGCATCCATAAAAGTTCACATGATACAAAATCGACGCCGTCATCAAGGCCAATGTATATAGCTCAAAACCACAACACGCAAGATAGAAGTAGGGGTGGCCATGTGGGCTTGGAAGGCGGCTCCTACCGTGGAGCATTTTTATCCCAAACCAGATTCAAAACGGGCTTGATCATATCTTGTTTACTGCACCCATATCCCTAGCAGCGATATGATACGATTCACATTGAGCAAGCCCTCAAAATAAACGATATAATTTCACGTGAGCAAAGGGACGAGTGCCGATGATTGAGATGAAATTCTGCAGTTCTATATCACTAATTGACATTCTATTTCCTACTCAATGTGAGTGGGTGCCACAACTTGCGCTTCAGGTATGGTGAAATCAGTGATTTGTTCCCAAGCGATCGAAAGTTAAATGAAGCCTTTCCACTTTGCGTGCATGATTGACGCATGCCATGCTTTCTCTCCTTTCCTTCTCAACCACCTCTCCTTTATGATTCGTCCTACTTTGTTCACTCTCTTTTAATGATGAGAGGACAATAGCAATGCTAATCCAAGCAAAGATCCGGTGCATTTAGCATTTCTCTAATTGAAATACTGAACTCCATCATCCGAACGCTGTTCCTCATAAGAATCGTTTTTGCGGTAACGGTTTCGGCGCATATAATAGTGACAAATTTCTTATAATAGTCCAAGTCCTTTGAGTATGGCAATGTATAGGCATGAAAAAGACAAATCAAATTCAAGAATCCCCATTGGATTTTGAGGAGGAGGAGGAACCAGAAGATTGAACACGAGATGTGGGGACAAGAAACATATTATAAAGCAGCAACCATGGAAAGTCGGAATTATATAAATATTGCAAAGAGAAGAATCTTACCTTCCCATTACTGAAGAAGAAGCTAGCTACCCCACGTCTTCTCTTTATAATCACATGCGCTCTCTCTGGTCATCACCACCCACGAGACAACTTCATCAGTAAACAGAAAAACAAGCAAAAATGCAGCACCGGTGGATCGAGCTTCTCTTGTTCTGCATCTGTCTCTCGAGGTTTTCTTCCACGGTGTCGTCACCGGACCGGAGCAGAGAGTTCGGCGAGGCCAAGAACTACGAGGGCTCGTCGGATCTTGTGGACCTTCAGTACCACATGGGTCCTGTCCTTGCATCTCCCATCAACGTTTACATCATATGGTATGGCCACTGGTACCAAAACCAGCAGGCCACCATAAGAGATTTCATCTATTCTCTCTCTGCTCCGCCGTCCTCCGCCTCATATCCATCAGTCGCCGACTGGTGGCGCACTGTCCGGCTCTACACCGACCAAACCGGGTCCAACATCACTGGAGACATTGCCCTTTCCGGGGAGTTCTACGACTTCAAGTACTCCCACGGAGGTTACCTCAGCCGCTTGGACATCCAGTCCGTCATAAAAAACGCTGTCGCCGCTTCAGATCCACACGCTCTGCCACTCAATCCTCACAATGGCCTCTACTTAGTGCTCACCTCCGCTGACGTCCAAGTCCAGGATTTCTGCCGCGCTGTGTGCGGGTTCCACTATTTCACATTCCCCACGATCGTTGGCGTTACCGTTCCTTATGCGTGGGTCGGCTACAGTGGGATGCAGTGCCCTGGGATCTGCGCCTACCCATTTGCCTGGCCAAAGTACTCGGGAAGGCCGCCGCCGAGCACGAACGGGGGCAACGACATAATGAAGCCGCCGAACGGGGACGTGGGGGCGGACGGGATGATCAGCGTGATTGCCCACGAGCTGGCCGAGGTCTCGAGCAACCCGCTCGTGAATGCGTGGTATGCAGGGGACGACCCCACAGCGCCGACTGAGATTGCTGACCTATGCCTGGGGGTGTATGGGAGTGGTGGGGGCGGAGGGTATGTGGGGGCGGTGAACAAGGACTCATGGGGAAGTGGGTACAACTTCAATGGAGCGAAGGGGAGGAAGTACCTGGTGCAGTGGGTGTGGAACCCCGTGAGCAGGAGATGCTATGGACCCAATGCTCTGGACTGAGGAGGTTGACTTGTGGAGATGGGTACATGATGACTTCATGAATGAGTTCCCACTCCCACTGTCGATGTCCGGAGACCGGCATGGCTTGTGGAGACCGCGACGCCAGAACAGAACCAGGCTGCATTGGCATGCCTTGTGACTGCAGCAGCTCAATGAAATTCGCCATCTTTGCTTCTTTCGACGGTGAGAATCCGGAGAAACAGTGCTTTTACAGCATCATCCTCCAACAATAAATGAACTCACTAGTGCAGTTCCCCATCTATTGCTTCTACTGTAATAGTACAGTTGCTATCGCTTGTTGTAACTCCATTAGTTTCTTGTTTTTGAAGTAAATATTAATGTTGACCGAGCTTCACTACTCCAGTGACGAGGTTTCCAGCATGGCCCTAACTACTACAAGGCAGTCCAGGAGAGTACCCACCTAGTAGCTAATGTTCCTAGTTACTGTCATATGCAGACCGCCTCTCATACTTCCCCTTGTAAAATCACCTGAGAAACGAACCTGTGCACAAGAATGCATACTCTACAGATGCCTAATCCTCATTTGGTCGTTGAACCAAATGAGAACAATTATGCAGCATAATACGTTAGAGAATGAAATTGGACATGAGTTCCAATGAAACTAAATGACGACAATTATGCAGCTTACTCCATTAGAAAATGAAATTTGGACTTAAGTTTCCAACGAGAACGAGCACTAAGTCCAAAGTGCCTGCTGAAGATGTAGGTCTCCTTGTGCTTCTGATATATTTTGTGTACCAAGCAACAGAAACAAAGATGTCCCGCTGAACATGTGAAACGTCGCAGGAGGGGACAAGCACATACACTTGCTGTAAACAAAAGCATAGTCACACATGCTTGCTCGGTGTCCATTTCTTGAAAATACAGGATAATTGCAGATGCCTCAATGAAATGATCACTGATATAGCAACGAAGATAGCATACACAATCCTACATGATCACTGTACATAGCAACAGTGAACATCAATTCAAGGGAAGAACATTTTTTCCATTATAAATAGGGGTGAACCACAGTTTCCATTTTCCTACTAATTCATTTGTACAAGCACTGATAAGGAAAAGAAATGGAAAAATTCTAACACGGATAATAACTATACAACAACATATATGCCCCCCTAACATAATTCCGAATATGGTCGACTACCTTCTGAAGCCGGTCCCATAGGTGGTAACCCCTGTTCTTCATGGAATTTTCGTCTTCATTAAGACAAGAAATACATAACCCCTACTCATAACCAAAAACTGGGCCACATATCAGAGCAAAAAACCCGAATCTTGTCAGCATTTGACCAGTGAATGCTTCTAGCCAATTCGGATGCAAGTTGAAGTCTTCAATTAGCTTGAGGAAAAATTGGGTCTATTTCACAATACATCAAAGCAATGGATACATCTGTGGTCAATTAGCCTGGTTACAAGACTTCCTGGCTCAGGAACTAGAGTTGAAGTAACACTGTTCCAAAAATGAAATGTTGAGGATTCATCCAGAATTTTTCTGAAAAGAGAATCTTGTTGTCCACGTTCAATTTCCGTTGAAGGAGCAACGAAGTATCTGTTTGCAGCTCACAAAGGTCAATTTAAGGGCAGAAAACATCAAGCTCTATATGGTCTAAATGAAAAAAAAAAAAAAAGATCTTAGGAAACAACTCAAATGGCATCAGCAGTCAAGTGAAGAGTTGTTTATACCAGATCTAATGTGTGCATTTGAACAAGACTGGCACAGAAATGACATGTATGCGCAACTATGTGCCTGTGTTCTTGTCATAACTAATTAATAGATGTGAAGATATGTAGCATATTTACCGAGAGGGTGCAATCAACATTATTTTTTTGCTGGTTCAAGTTTGAAAGATCGCACGCCTCTATCATACAATCAGTACGACAGAGGCATACTCAGGGTGCTATCACAATTTTCGACCGAAAAAAAAAAGGTGCTATCACAATCAGTATTCCTGGTTCAAGTTGCTGGAAATTGACATCTCCAATTGCCAGGATTAACAATTTAATAATCTCTTGCTACAAATTTTCATGAAAATGCATGTATTTCCCCATGAAACAAAGGCTAAAAGAAGTCCATTTGAAGCAAGCATCCTGAAAGCCATCTACTTAGATTCGACAGCTGTCATCGTACTCCATCAAGCCCAATCTATTATTAAGCCCAGAAAAATCCAACTTCATCATGCATACAGGGTAGACATTATTTTTGCACCTTCTCTCAATCATGTCAATACAACTGAAACCTATCTAGACATCCCATCACTTCAGATTGCCTATAAATGCCTAATGCTTCCTTTAGCCACACCAATCAAATTGTGATGGTGTTCAATTTTTTTAATTTAAGTTTTGAGAAGATTTTTTATGCACAGACAAGGGGTTTCTCTGAACAAACCCCCAAATTATTAGCTAACTGTTGTAATTTTAAAAAAATGAACTCCTCATCTCCTGACATGAGCAATATCTAGTTGTCACTTCCTCTACTGTGTTGTCTGGAATGTTTCTAGTTTGGGATCCATAATCTAATGACAGATCAAGCATTTTGCTTCTATTGGGCTGATCTATTTCAATTTGCAGCTGATGCTGGAAACCAATCACATACTCATTACTGTCGAGGAGGAAATGATGAACTTCACATCCATAACGATTATAATCCTCGTCACGGGCAAAAAAGTACTGCTTTTACTGTCTCTTACAAGTGGTGCAGATAGCAGAAGATAAGAGAGCAGGTTGTTTATCAGAAGTAATAGTTATATCAGCATCCTTCCAAACAGCGACATAATAACCAGACCATCTGTGTTGACACTTTCAGTCATTCAAAGTTCTTAGATTTCTTATTTTTCCAATTATCAATCAACTAGCCCTAAAATATTCAGCGGTACAGAACTCCTTCAACAACAACGCCTCCGCATGGCAAGACAAAACTAATGTACTTTAGCAGATAACAAAGCTTGAGTAGAAGGAGATGAAGGTCAGGCTTTCAGCAATAACCATACCCCATGTCCTATCACTTAACTGAAGCTGGTAATGTAACTTATCCGTAATGCATTCTGCTTCATTTTATGGCAATCAGCTTGGGATATTTTCTCATGGTCTCACATAGTTTGTATATTACAATGTTCACAACTTTGAATCATACATCCAAGTGACCTTATGCATTAAGACGTGGTCTGACATGGTCTGACATGAGGCCACGACTTTCTTGCACTCAAAATTATGTGGACGACAAAATCATTATGCAATTGGGTCAAGTAAGGCCCACAAGGCTCCTGGTGCTACATGCTTCGGCATAAATATAGATCCTTCCAACAAAAAAAATCATACACCAAAGAAAAGAGATACCTCATAATATCTTGGCTACTAATAGGAAAGAAGACGAAGAACGGTTGCACTTTCAGCTCCAGCGGCTCAACTTCTCTTCTCCCAATTCTTGAAAAGTTTTCTGCCACTCTTGTCAAAAGATCAGCCCCATTCCATCTGAACTGGGTATCATCATACACCGAGTAGAACTCCCTCAAGCACTCCATTATGAAGGGGCTGCAAGGGTAGATTAGCAATTGATGACTCGGCATAAAGTAACGCAAAAAATAAATAACGAATTAATGCACGCCATCAGCAATATATACTAATACAAAATAAGCAGATACACACTGCAGCTCTCTTTTCATTTTATTTAAGGACATCCTTTTCAATTTACAAGCAACATGAGAAAGCCAATCCTGTACACTTTTAACACAAATATTCTTTTGTGGAGGTGGGGATGCGGTGTCAAATTCATGTGAGAAAGAACTTACAATTGTTGTAAACAGTAATGGTATTGCCCAAGGAAGTAGAATATTCTAACAATATAAAATACATTATGAAAGAAGAGTAAAAATTAGCCCTCAATTTGCATAGATATATTAAAACAGTGTCATATTTTTATACCTCAGTTATAAAAGTCATTTGGTGAAAGCATCTATCAGTGGTGAGCAAAAGAAACACATGCAGAATCTACAAAATGACAAGTTATAATCACAGTTGACAGCACATGCATAATGCTTCCATGGCTAGAAACAAGAAGTACCTATGCCTTCTGAATGCCGTTACAGCACCATTGAGAGACTGTCGATCAAGCTGACTCTCCAAACCAACAGTGTTGTTGAGAGAAGAGAGTGATTTCAACACAATGACGTCAAAATCAATATATATTCCACCATATCTGCAGAGAAAAGAACAAAAGATACATAAGTGTGTACGTCGAAATTAATTATTAATGGCAATTTACAAATATGACAGAACATTAACGATCCCATATCTGAGTAAAATAAAAAAAATTGAGCATTGGAAAATCAACCAAGAGATATTAAAGACATAGCACATCTTATACATTAACTTTATAAACACAAAAAAAGAGATGGATTATATGGATAAACTGAATTAAATTTCATTAACAACTACAAGATGGCATAATCCCTCCTCTGTTTTTTAGGCTGGTAAGATGGTACAATTTCAGAGAGAAACATTCATGAGGAAAGAATGCTAAAAATTTAATGCCAATCCAGCATCTTCACTAAACTACCAATACAATCAGCATGGCAAAGTGCTAAGCACCCATGGGAAACTCTGCATATACTGCTTTCTTTCCCTTAATGGGCCACTCAGTCTTCCATTCCTCTCCACCACCATCCAAAAAGGTATTACTCACAACAGCCTTTTCTTCTTCTAAGTAATATGCGAAAGTCCACCAAGGATATGACTAACCCCTTGCATCAGTCAAAATAGTATAAAACATTCACAAAGGAGGACAGCTGTTCTTGCTAGGGCCAATACAACAAGGGAAAGAATGGTACCAAATTAAGACCTTAGAATTCTATCGCCATGGTCATTAAGCAAGTAAACCAGAAACAAACAAGTTCCTTAAGCTGATTGCTAAGATAACTAGAACGCCTTCTATTGTTGCCAAGCCAACAAGGACAAACATGGCACTCATGGAAAAGCTAATCTGAAAACTCCCACCTTAGAGGTAAGTCCTTGAATATAGAGACTTATACCTAGGCTAATAATTTAAAGCAATTCTAAGACAAGAAATACTTGATAACTATGAGAAGCTTCACTCCTGCAAAGGAAGTTGATCTTCTTCATGTGTGACACATAAGAACTTGACTATCTAAAAAGGAACTACTTATCCATGAATGCAGCCTTGAATACATTCTTCACTACTCTATGGTTGTCAGCCTATTTACAAACATGAAGGAGTAAGTAAAAAATCAGCAAATAAGAACAGTAATCAATGCCTAGCTGATATGCATGCCCATACAGATGCCAATTTTGCTAATGCAGATGTCTCACCACAGTAATAGAGTACCCTAGACCCAACTATTACAGTGATTTTAAAGGGCACACTTCCCAATATCACAGTTGAATTCAATTTCTTGAGGATAAGAATTGCACCATAGAGGAACCACCCTTACTCATCACCGATAGAATTATTTCTTTTGAGTTAACAATCTCATATCTCATCAACTGCTTTTGAACTTCCAATACCAAAAGCAGAAAATATTGAAAAGCTAACGCTAGAAATAGAACCGGATACTGATATACCATTCAGAAAAATTTTAGCCTAGTGTTATTTAGGAAGAAAAATTTGTGGTATAACTAGCTAAACTTATGATTTGGAAAGATGTAATCACCAGGAAGGAATATACTGTTTAACCAGATCAGTTGAATTTGTTGCCTGTACTAAAAAAGAACTAAAGAGAACACATAGGGAAACAAAATGGTAAACTGAAGTTGAAAGCACAAGTCTAGCCAGATAATGTCAAGCTAAGTAAATTATTTACTCCAAGTTCTCAGGGAACTCTTCTGTAGATTATCAATCCACCTTAGAGATCAGTTCAAAATAAGACCACTATGCAAACGATGGCAATATTAATAACCTTCTGAAGCTAGCTATTCATGCAGCAGATCTCTCCCCCCCAAACCAACACAAAGCGGACACGCACACGCGCACGTGCACATGGAGAGAGAGAGAGAGAGAGAGAGAGAGAGAGGAGGGGTATCTCTCAGTCCAAAATAGTCCCCTCGAAATTCCAAACTACCAGATTCCTACCTTCATATAACAACATCAACTAACCAAGCTTTATTCCACTAAGCAATGTCAAGTGTATGAATCCTATTCTATCGTGCTCTTTAAATATATCTTTCCTTATTGTCTCCTTCAACATCTTTCTACGTCTTCCCCAGCCCTTCTAACCCGTAACTCCATCCCTTTTTCACACCTTCCCACTGGGACATCCGAAGGTCTTAATTCATTATGGCAGACCATCTTAATAAGTTCAACAATTATTTTGAAGACTGATTCTTTACCAAATTTTTATCAATCTTTGGGAAAGATTTCAGAAAGCTAGTTCTACTTTCAGATAATCAAAAGGGACTTCAATAGAGCACATCCCAAGAATTTCAAAACATAAGCAAAGAAAAACAAAAAAAGCCTAGAGTTGACTGCTTACGGGTGTTTTTACAGATTCTTTCTGAGTTCTAATTTGAATATTTCTCATATTTCAATAATATTTTGATACGATTGTCTTTAGTAATTTGCACTTTTAGAGAAACCAAGTTAATCCTAGAATCATCTGTAGAGCTTTCACTTACACATGCAGCATTGCTGGACATAATCTATATCACTCCTATGACACATTCTAATCACCAGAGCACATTGAAATCTCACTTGTCAAGTACGCACTGTGATATAGCAACAGCGCATTCTGCAAACAAAACTATAGCATCAAAAGGACTCGCATGAACTACTGAATGCATTGGGAGTCCTTAATTATTATCTAATTCAAATGAGGCAACTTAAGAAAATTTCTATGAGGAATAGAAATATTTAAGTTGATGATAACCTACTTGTAAAGAGCAGCAAGCCGGATGAGCTCACTGAAATGAGTAGGATAAAACTTCGTCTTTCTCCACTCATACCAGACAGAAGCAAATATGAATGCGGGCGTATCTTTCAGCAATTCTTCAAGATTTGGCATGGCAACAGCAACTTTGTATCTACCAAATTGAAAGCAAGCAGTCAACTGGAAACCATCAGGCACTTCAAATTAGTTGTGTGAGGCTGTGAGCTCACTTATGTCCCAATCCAAGAACCGCAATGATAAAGTCAAAAAAGAGCCACCATAGAGGAACAACTATACTTAAGAAATTCCCTATGCTCGGTTAACCAAAACAATATCTAAGCCAAAACAGAAGTCAACTAATTGTAGAAAATAAGAGGTGTGTCTGGATAAACTGCACAAACCCAGAGGTCATTCCAAAAAAGAAACTTCAAATCAAGAAAAAAAGACTTAACACAAATCTGCTCTCACAGGATCTAAACAGATTACTCAGATGAGCCAACAGATGCCTGGTGAACTCGGGTTTATTTGGCCCATATTATCACCAGTAGGATAAGACAACCAATGCAATGCAAACTCCCAAAAGAGTAACAATAACTTGTTGAACCAAGTAAGAAGCAACTTCATGCTTATTGTTTAAAAATGATCAGATACCTATGTTTATCTATCCAGCAAAAGTTCATCTAGAAAAAGAAAAGTAATGTGAACTTGAGCAATTACCCATCCTTCAGAAAGCTATCTCTGAAGAAATCGAGCTCGATAGTCTCTGAGAACACAACAACACAAGCATCTGGATGCTGTGAGAGCAGACTCTCCAGTGCCCTTTGATGTCGAACACTAAACATCCATGGTGGCGAGTTCCACACCATGAAAACTCTTAAGTGACATCTACCCATTCTAAAAAATGCATTCATAAATTCTGTGAATGATAGCCCTGGATGCAAGCCAGGGTAGTAACCCCATCTCCTTCCATCTGCATATACATGACCTTCAAACTCAGAACTCCTCCTATTCTCTTGAATTGCTGCACTCTGACTATTTTTGCCAGACAAATTGCTGTCCCCACGTCCATTAGCCTCAATTACATCAGTTTTCACAACACTATTGGACGCATTCCTCACATTGTCATCTAATGTCCGTCGCTCCGCCCTCCTAATCTCAACTCTCCCTTCAAATTCACTATCTTGACTCATTGCACTACCAGTCTTCCTACTACTAGCCACATCATTGTTTTCTCCCAATCGTGCATCTCGAGCATCCTCTGAGATCCCCGATGGCTTCTTGACAGAAAACGGCACTTTCCTGAATTCGTTCAACCACCATTTCTGTACCAACCTATCCCCTCTGGTATACCCGGTTACGCCGACCCCATCCGGATCTTGCAACATCGGGTTGTTCAACGGATTCAAAATATCCAGACTGGACCTGAACATTCTATCCTTCCTCAAGAACTCGCTTTTCTTATCGAACCAATCGCCCCACCCTTCCCTCAGCGGCGAAACCCTCTTATTCACCTTCAACAGGAGAGCATCTTCCACGCTCGTCACTTCAGTCACCTTCCTCCTCAAACCCTCGTCCACCGGCATGTCATCGGATCCAAACGCCGTCTTACTGCGATCATCAGGAATCGATCCCACACCTAAAACCGAGCCATCGTAGTCCCACTCGTCGATCGAGCGCTTGCTAAACGCTCGACGTATGGACCCCGTCACGTGATCGTAGAAGTAATTCTTATCGGCGGCCGTCGATCGATCGGCCTCCGCCTCGTCGTCGTCCTCGTCCTCGCCCTGGTCCTCGCTGTCCCACCGCGAATTCGCCGCGCCGGCATCCTCCTCCTCGACGATGTCGAGCTCGTCGATCTTGTCGTCCCCTCCGAGCTGCTGCTCGGCGAGCCGATCGACGGACTCCGCGGCGGGATCGGAGAGGACGCGGCCGGAGACGGCGTCCGCGGCGGCGGCGGCGGAGGTGGCGGAGGAGAGCCGGGAGTAGAGGAGGGATACGGAGAGGAGGAGGAGGACGGCGGAGATCAGGGCGCAGGCGTGGGCGCCGCAGCGGGGCCGCCGCCGGGATCGGAGGGATCGGAGCATTTGTGTTTTCGGCCGCGACGCTCGAGAGGTTTGTCAGCGGCGGTCGTCAGCTTCAAGCTTCTAGTGCGACGCAGTCGGGCCACGTCGAAGTGGTGACGTCAGCAAGCGAAGGAGGTCACTTTGGTTTTTATTTTCTTTAATCTTAAAAAAAAATTGACGCAAATAATCTACGAACTTTTAATTTATTTAATGTGATCCCTAAATTTTAATCCGACGTGCAATGTGATCCTTAAATTTTTAATTTGTTCAGTGTCATCTCTGAAATTTTGATACATGTTTAATTTAGTCTGTGAACTATATGAAAAATGTTCAATAGTGTAGTCTTTCAATTAATTTAGGAGCAGAGACTTAAACAAATTAAAAATTCATAAACTTCATTAAATATTAGGCTAAAGTTCAGGGATCATATTGTATATTAGGCCCAAGTTCATGGACAATTCGTGTCATTATCCCAAAAAAATCGATATTATTTTCGAGTATCCTAAAAGAAATAATTAAAATCACTAGAGATAGAAATAGAGCGTGTTAATACACTTCGAGAATTGATCACATACTTCTTCAATTAGAAATATGTACATTTCCAAGGCGAAATTAATGAGGTTACCGAATATCTTATGCGCAATTTTTCACATTCTCCTTAAAGAATCTCTAGATAGAAGAATAAACTAGGAAAATTGGCCAGATAGGTAAAAAAAAATTATGTAGTTATGGTCCCAAAATAAAATGGTCTCACTTTTCAAATGACTAGAAAATCACATCGGGTCCTCTTGCTCTTGATTAAAAAAACATGGCTATCGTTTTTTTTTTGGTAAATTAAAAAAAAAACATGGCTATCGTTATCTTTTCCATCAAGGTAATTCAATGTGATAGCTAAATCGGTTAAATGTAATAACACGAAATAAAACACTTTATTATTGAAAAAAATTAAAAATGAGACCTCTTTTGCCCTATTACATCTCTCTCTCGTCACGCATGTTCTTCCGTGCGATAACAGACCCCTCTTTCTTTACCTTCGTCTCATCAGCGTTTGCGAAACGAGCAATTAACCGCCATAATTAAAAAAAAAAGGACAATTTAAGTCACTTAAATCAACGTTTTCTAGGGAAAAAAAGAAAAAAAATATCGACACTAAAATGATCATTCTTAAACTTTTGACACGATACATATTAAAAATGGCATAGTGCACAACTATTATATCATCATTAAACTTTCAAAACGATCACTTTTGGCACTAATGCGAGTGATTTTTTTTTAACATTGATTGTTTCGGCTTATTTTGTAGGTGACCAATTATTATTTTAATGGCATATGTGATATTTGAGGCTCTTTTCCTGATGTGGTCTTCGTTTAAGACGAATGAAGCTCAAACATATTTTTATGTAATGTGCACTTCAATGCCATCGTTCGCTTACTCGTCGATTATTGTCCAATTTTTCATACACCCATTTGATAAATATCAAATATGTAATATTGTTCATTTTTATAATTCTAATTATCGGATTTTTGAACGTATTGGCGAAAATTTTTACATGAGGCGGAATATGGATTTGTTAGCAGAAAGCAATACTTCTAACGTTGGATGGATCGATCGTGATTAGGCTCGATATTTTCCTTCATCTAATACTTGTTTATTTCAAATTAAGTTCATTGAACCAATACCTGAAGGGCAATTGTTAATATGATTCACTTATAAATCATTAACAAAATAGTTAATACCATGAAAAATTCCAAACCGATACATTCGGAATAAATCTACCTCAAATTAATTTTTTGATCATAAAAAATCCTAAATTGGTACACATGTGACAAATTTATCCTCCGTTAGTTTTCGTTAAATTGGATTAGCACCACATAAAGCCACAAACCGGTTACACCTATGACAAACGGAGGGTAAAATCCCAAACTAGTACGCCTGTCAACTGTCAC
This sequence comes from Syzygium aqueum, assembly GCA_031216185.1. Classification (NCBI taxonomy): domain Eukaryota; kingdom Viridiplantae; phylum Streptophyta; class Magnoliopsida; order Myrtales; family Myrtaceae; genus Syzygium; species Syzygium aqueum. Next base: position 13,571,648 of record CM062235.1, on the reverse strand, counting down.
GTGTCATCCAACTCAACAATTTGAAAAAAGGGCAAATTTGTCACATGCGTATCGATTTCAGCTTCAGTTTATAACGGGTGTATTAATTTGAAATTTTTCGCGATATTAACCCTTAACAAAAAAAATAATTCTTTATATATTTTCAGCTAGAAAATTAAAATCGAAGTATTTGCCTTTTCTTCTTTTTTTCTTTTCTCTGTTTTCGCATTTTCTCTCTTTTTTTGGAGGCCCCGCCGTGTCTCGTCAGTTTGGCATCGTTATCAACATGTCGGAGTCGGCGGTCGCGGAGTGTGTGAGCGCGCAGGGTGCCAAGTGTTTCCCCCAGAAGCCTTCCATGGCCACGCTTGGCTCGCTCCTCCTCCTCCTTTCCGTTCTCTCTCCCAAAAACTGTGCGCGCATATATGCGTCCATGAAGGCAGCGCGTATATCTCCATGACCCAGATGAGCGAAGCTCCCAGCCCTTGTGCCGCGCTCGCGAAGCTCCCAAATTGACCTCTCCAAGCTCCCTCCCGCTCGCAGCTCCTTCTTCTTCTTCTTCTTCTTCTTCGTCTTCTGGGTCGCTCGGCGGAGCAGCCGTCGAGTCGCGGCCCCCCGCCGCCGCCGCCGCCGCGACCCGGTTGCTGTTTGCGGGTTTCTGATCCCGGGTCGCCGTGTTTCTCGCTCTCCGTGGATTTTGGAGGGCGGGTTTGTCGGTTCTTGCTCGCCTTGGTGGGTTGTGTGAACGCACGCTTGGCGGGTCGGTCAGGGTTAAAGCTGGAGAAGGCGGAGGAGTTCTTGGGTCTCGCGACGGCGCATTGCTCGGTACTCGGCTGGTTCGGTTGGGATGTTTAGGAGAAGCAACGTAGCTGCGAGGATTTTCGAGCGGCAGATTCGGACTCCTGCTCCCGGCACTAGTGTACTCCTCTGTACTTTTTCATAGCAATTTGATCTTCGTTGTTGCTTGTGCTTGTTCGTCTGTGTTGGGGACCTTCCGGTTCTGGCAGTTCTTTTTTGTGCTCTGAATCGAATTTTATACGAATTTGCCAAGCTCTTGCTGAACTGACTTTTGGGGGCTCCTTCTTGGAATAATGTGCCATCAGGAATGTGCGCAAACTTCTATCTTACTTAAAGGAAGAAATGATGGAGGAATTGCTTCATGTAGATCTCCGGAAGCTGGAAACATTTTATCACTGTTAGTTCAATGGAAGTGAGCTGGATACATGCTGAACTATCGTGCTAGACCATGTCCCGACAGGGTTTTGCATTAACTTTTGAATAGTCAGTATTATATTGACTTCCGGCTCTAATCAGCCATGCGGTCGGTTGGCACGATTGATGCTTGTAGAGCAGAAAATATCCTCTTGTGTACTTTATGCGATGTTATATCGACATGGTGCATGCATATTTGGTTCTTCTGCAAATTAATTGTGTGTGCCTTGATTTAGTAGAGTAATGCTTCGATTAGTCGAGTAACAAACTTTTTAGAGTTCCATGTTGTGGTAATGGAAGTTCATGTATATGCATTGTGTGCACAAGAAAATCGAAAGTCGACCAACTTTTGAGGAGTGGATGCGAGTGATTCTGCATGACAGAGGGAGAACAGGGAGACAAGTGGGATGATAAAAATCTACATCAGTGACTGTTATTCGAGTTTCATTGGCACGTTTGTGCTATTTTGGATATACAAATTGTAATAGCAAGTGAAAGCATTAACAGAATAGAAATAACTGAACTTCCTCAAATTTGAAGCCTTCCTTCCATTGTGAAGTAGGATATAATAAATGATGATCAGGGTGCTAGTAGCATGTCGCTCTTTTGGTTGTCCATGTAGCATGCCGTTTGGTGTAATTCTAGCCTGTGGAAAGTAGGATACACAATTTATGTCGGATATATTGTTATGATATGCTGAATATGTTCCATAGTTACAGCAAAAATCACATCTGGACATGGCGAATTTTATGGCTTGTACCAGTATTTGTCCTTTCTGGGAGCCATGATTGGGCCATTGACATAAAATGCATGTGGCTGCGTCACGATGAAACTGATCAAATCTGCACCTTGCAGGTTCACTGTGCTAGACTATTTTATGAGAATTTGGTCCCAAGCCACACTATATATGACATTGAATGTCCAGATCATTCATTTCGGAAATTCACTGAAGATGGTCATTATCTCATAAGTTTCAGCCGGAATAATCAAGATTTGATAGTATATAGACCAAGATGGCCATCATTCTGTTGCAAAGAAGAGAACTGCATGCATGATCTCCCCCAGAAAGCAAAAAGATTCGACAGTTTTTTCACTGAACTGTACTCTGTCTCACTTGCTTCTAACAATGAACTCATATGCAAGGACTTCTTTCTTTACTTGGAGAGCAATCACTTCGGGGTCTTTGTTACTTCTACTGCTCCACTTCATGATGCACCTTCATCCGGGGAAGCTGTCCCTGGGATCCCTTCAATAGACAATATAACTTTTCACCTCTTAAGGTGGGTTCTTTAAGATATGAAGTCTCTGGTGTCAAACCTTGCAGAGCTTTTCTGAATGAAGTTTTTTAATTTCTTTCTTTGGTGGCTTTTTCTGGTCCGTATAGACTTGAAGATGGAGATGTACTGGATAAGAAGGTTTTCCACAATGATTTTATTAACTTGAGCCATAACATGGGAGTCTTTTTGTATGATGATCTACTGGCTATTGTTTCTCTTCGCTTTCAAACAATCCACATACTACAAATTCGAGACTCTGGGAACCTAGTTGATGTACGAGCTATTGGAAAATTCTGTCGTGAAGATGATGAACTTTTCCTCAATTCCAATGCCCAGGCAAGTGGACTTCTCCATTCTGTTGTTTATGGTGTGCATGGGCTACATTTTTATTAAACCTTAAGTTTGTCCGGTTCAAGGAGAGAAAATGAGCTGCAGCATCCACCCTTTATAGCTTGTAGATGCAGTACTTCACATGACACATGACAAGATTGCATGAGTAATATCTGGTTACCAATGCAGTAGAACAATTACTTTTTGACATAAGAAATTTGACTGTCACTCGCAAGCTTGGACCTTAATACATTTAGTAGGATAAATTACATTTTAAAACTATATTCATTTGGTAGCAAACATCCTTTGTTGGAATATTGTGAGTATATATCACTTTACGATATCAAATTTGTACAAGATTACCAATGTGGTTATGCGCTCGTTGAATAGTGATCCTTTTGCTAAGCTAGCTCGTTTGCTTTTGTGGGCCTAGAAGATTTTTCTAATGTTCTATGTTGTTCTAAAGGATGCGATATAGTCCTGTCAATTGTGTCAAGCCACCGTGGCGAGGAAGTGGGGAAGTCTACAGAATAGGCAGTACATTTTAATTTTATTAGCAATTCTACTCTTTAATGTTCTTTCTGATGGATGAAACTTTATTGAATGAACTGAAATGTAAGAGAGAACTGCTTGTAAATTGTACAAAAAATGTCCTGCGTTTCTAATGGAGTTCTCTGTTTTCGCACTATGGGTCATTGGCCAAAGAAATGTGATCCATATGGATGTATGGTCTCTTTAGTTATCTCTTTATGCTTGTCTTTATGCTAGCTAGTCCACTGGACATGGTCTCTTTGATCTTTGGTCGCTTTGGAGACTACCAATAAAACTTGTCGGTAGATAACTTTATCCTGAAGAGGTCCTATTACAATTGCGTAAAAGATGATATGGTTTGCTATTTTGAAATTATGAGCATCTAAGTTCTGAACTTACTAAATCTTGGTCGCTTTTCAATTCCAAGGCTGTTCCCTATTTGGTTGGTTTTGTTCCATTTTTTTGGTCTTGTTTGTCATCTAAGGTCGTAGTCTCAACTAACATTATTACTGTTGATGGCAGTATATGCCAGTTTCTGACCAAAGTCAACTGCATCACTCAGAGAATCATGTGGAGACTCATGCGCATCAAAACCAGCTATATCATAACAGTTCTTTTTTAAGTGGCATCAAGCAACGCTTGCTGTCATTTATTTTCCGAGCAATATGGAATCAAGAATCTGATGATATCCTGGCAAGTTCCTGGATTTGTTTTCTGATCATTAGCTTGCTTATTATACTGCTTTTGGGATATGGGAGTGGTCCATAAATTTGGTAGGTGGCATATCCGTGGCAATTTCATTAAATAGCTTTGTAGATCTTCTCTATGCTGATCACTTGCCATTGAGGCCCTAGCCCACTAATCCATTGTGGTATTGCCCAGTTACAGTCAGCAGCTGTGAGAGATGCACTCTATATACCTGCGGCAGCCCCGTCATACTTGTCAAAGTGGTCCAGAAACCATTTAGATTGCTAGCACATGGAGCTAGACCCATCAAATGGGTGGCTCGGTTCAAAAATGGTCCGACCTGCATTGGCCCATTTAACTTGTTTTGATCCATTTCCACGTAATGGAAATCTAGTGGCCCATACCTGACCTGGTCATTCTCAACCCATATCCGATCTGACCCATATTGCTAAAACTCTTTCATATTTAACCACATCTAGAAAATTCATACCCAAACTAAGTGAGAGCACGGAGTGAGCGAGCAAGTGTTAGATCGAGTAAGGGCGAGAGAGAGTGAAGAGAGAGTCATAGAGGTGGGTTTGGTCTAAGTAAGTCGTGAACCCATCTAACACCTATATTAGTTTGGGTTTTACCATTCTAAACCCATTTATGATCATGTACTAAATATAACTATCCATATAACAACTTAGCCTATCAAATATGGGTTAAGAAATGGTTCAATAACCCATTTTGACTGGTCTGCATGGGGCACAAGGCAATACAAATCAAACTTTCTTATAATTACGTGTGTCGAGGTGTTTACTAGGTGGGGGTATCTATCCAAGACAATCAATTCAATGCAATTTGTGGGGAGTTGAAGTTCTAAAATGGCTTTATTTGGAGTATTTTGACACTGGCTGGCGGTAATATTCTTGTATCTATTGTAGCTTGTGTCTCTTGCAATTCAAGGACATTTAATTGCCACAATGGAGAGCGGTTCTTTCTTCGGGTTGTATGTATAGGAGACAAAGCTTGCTCCTTTGCCATATACAAAGATAAAAATTAGAAAATGAAGGCAAGGGCTCTGATTGGTTTCTTACCTCCAATCCTATATGAAAGCCCAAAATATCCATCCATGTCATATATCTTAGTGTAGCCCCACTCTCTGTCACAAGCTATAGTCACATGCCACATTCCTCCTAATCACTTACTGACTCTGCATATAGCGAGAGATGCAAGAATCTGTCATTCATTTTGCATCTATAGTGCAAAATGCAGCAAATTCTCTTACGAGACTCTATAAAACCAAGAATCAAAGATATCCATATGGAATAGTATTATCGAGCTACCTTGGGCTTAGATGAAAAAAATGCTGAATTAAAAAGATGTTGGAAGTTTTGTATAGGAAACACACTGTATCCAGTCCATCCAGCTAATAGATTCTGTATATTTCTGATTCAAGAGCTTGAAGGAAGCTCTTCTTGTATATCAATAGCATCTTGAGTGAGTCGTAGGCTAATCCAAAATTTATTAGCTGAAGCTTTAGTATCAAAACTTAATGTTTGGATATGTATGCCAAGCATATGTTATCAGTAGTGAACTCAGTTTGCTATCTTTCTCAATTTCCTTCCCTCTTTCTAATAGAAGTACTTGCTTAAATGCTACTAGAAGGGGCTCATCATAGTTCTTTGATATCAACATACTATGATGGTTCCTTGTTCTAATGAACTTTTTTTCTTGGATCAGAGAGTTCAATCCCTGAAGAAGAAATTTTATTTCCATTTCCAAGATTATGTTGACTTGATAATCTTGAAGGTACGATCTGAAGTTTTGACAGGATGATTTTACTACATCCCTTTGCCCTTGATCCACATGGACATTGCTTTTGTGTCTGTCTTAATTCTTGCTCTTAAATATTTTTTGGACAGGTACAGTTTTTGGACAGGCACCATTTGCTAATAAAGTTTGGGAGCGTGGATGGAGGGGTAGGTCTCACTTTTTTCTAAAACTACTTTAGCAACTTGTTATAGCTAAAAAATATTGCACAATAAATCCAAGACTACAATCATGGTAGAGATTAATCACAGTGCCTGGTCCCTAATGACCTTCAAGCTGGAATTAAGGTAAAGATAAGGATGCATCTCAAGCTGGAAATAAGGGAAAAAAATTTACATGGATACCACCTTGCGATGCATCTGAACCCATGTGGAGCCCAAAAACTATTCTTGCTTAAGGTTCCTTTCCGCTAGTTCAGAATCAAATAAGATGAGACACCGATTATGCTCAATGAGTGCAGCTCCTATTAATCCATGTCAGATGGTGTAATTGACTTCACTGATTTTGGCTTACTGTATTGTAGACTTTTGAGTTTCTTCATTTTAAGATTCTAATCTTTCCTTCTCTTAATTGGAGAAAGTATTTTGTGATACAGAAGATATAGGACTAGATCTCCTGACTTTTTTTCTATTCAAGCCTTTGGTGTCAAGGAACGCTGATCAGCACCCCGCTTTCTTTGCTGTTTATAACATGGAGACAACTGAAATTGTTGCCTTTTATCTGGTACTATTTGTCTCAAAATTTTCAACACTTTCCATTGTACTATTGGTCCTTATTTGCTGATGGATTCAATTTTCCATTTGCAGAATTCAGCTGAGGAGCTTTATCTCTTCTTTGAGATGTTTTGTGATCATTTTCACCCTCAGTCAAGAAATTCACTTCACATGAATTTCATTTCTTCTCATTCGAACAACATCTACGCTTTTGAGCAATTAAGAGGCATAAAAAAGAAAGCAACCTTTACACAGGTTAGTTGTCCAAGCTGGGGCACAGTTAATTATAATATTTTATGTCTCCTGTGGGTCATCTTAAATTTGTTTTCTTGTAAAGCGTCAAATAGAAATGATTCTAGATTGGATACATTTACAATATGATCACCCTCATAGTGCTTCTCTTGACCTATAAACTAAGGACAATTAGTAAACCTGGAACCCTCATCAGTGCTTCAGTTAGGAACTAATTTGTTGGAATTTCTCATGTTTTTACGAGTAACCTTGATAAATTTGAAACCCGTTTTCACAAGAAAGAATTTATTAGTATCGACTTTCATCAACAAAAAATGCAATGAAACCTAATAAAAGTGTAACACTGTCGTCTTGCAGTTTGTGAAGAAGATGCTGGGTTCTCTACCCTTCACCTGTCAGTCACAAAGTCCTTCTCCCTATTTTGACCAATCACTCTTCCGGTATGACGAAAAGGTTTGTCTTGGAAGCTTCTCTAGTTTTTAGCCCTACTACATGCATGTCTTGTTCCATGTGTGCAAAGCAACTTCAATCTTGCACTTTGAGGCTGGTTTTGTGACAAATTTGCAAACCATCAAAATTTTGAGGTCTAGCTTCACCAGTCGTCAAGGAAGCTCTAGATGTTCGAATTTGCATTTCTAAGTTGCGCAAGATTGACCCACTTTCAATGCTGAGAATTCATATTGGGTGAGTTTAGGTGGAGGATCTTGTGGACTGTAGAGTTGCTTGTTTAATTTTGGCCTGTGGAGTTGCTTGATTACAAGGTTTCCTCTTTGTTCTTTTTTGGGTTCTGAGGGACCAATTGTTGTCTTGTGCTTGATGCTGAAGTCTGTGAGTCTTCAAGTTCAAGTTTTCTTGCCAACACACACACCCTAAAATAAGAAGAACAAGTATGCTGCATCCCTAGCGTATGAAGCTAAGAATATTCATATATTTTATCCGACAGATATGACAGTCAACTTAAACATGGCAATATATGGCTTCTCTCCTTCAATACTGTTTCTATATTGTATAGCTTTTCAGAGATGGTAATCAGCTTAGGTATTCTCTATCCAATTTCTTTACTGCGGCATGTCTTTCACCAGTAGAGGTCCACCATTTTAGCAGTCCTGTGGAGTTACATATATGGGTCACAGCACCTTGTAATTGAAGATTCCTGGCATGTCCATCCTCGGTTTTACACGTGCAGAAGCAAATCATCGATGATGGAACCTTTTAACATTGAGTAATTGCTAGGAGTTTTCCCTTAGGTAGCTTTCAGGGAACATAGAGAAAAGCTGCACCTGTGATTTGCTAAGCATGTGTCCGAGGAAGTCGGCGATGGCAAATTGTTGCAAGATCTGCCTACAATAGTTAGTTACACAGAAAATTCTATGCAGCTTTGATATTGTTTTTCCATTTATCCGTACCCTAGTCTTGGATGCTTGAACTCTGTCCACCTCTAGCTTTGATCATTACCAAGAAATTTTAAGCCATAGAACATCAAAGGAAATCTGAGAACCAATGATGGGAAGACTATGAACTGTTGAAAGGTGATAAGTATTATAAGACTTTTAAGCACTGACCATTCAATGCTTACGTTCAACTTTTGACGGATTTGAGTAGTTCTTCATTTTGGAGTATGCTTTATAGCATATATAGAGACTTTCGCATGCTCTCAGTCCACTACTAACTTGGTTGAGCTTTCTTGAGTTTCAAATAGCAAGTTCTTACGCTTATAAGTTCAGTTTGGCATGATTGCATCCAAGTGATGAGAAACGATGAATAAAAGTATTTCGGCACAAAAGTGAAAGGACTTGAATCAGATAAGTTTCACAATTCATCCTCCACAGTTGGTTTCAATATTGAGGGTTCCACATGGATATATCCTTTAGCAATTATGCTTCCTAATTTTATTGTTCTGTTATTGAATTAACTGGTGGCATCAGTTCAACATATTCAACTTAATTCATCCTGTTTACTATACATACTGAAAGCTGTGGCAGGATCTTAATCTTAAGTCATCTATATGCTAAGTTTTTTTTCGCTCTTTTCTTTCTGGTGAAGAGTTGATGCATTCGCTTATATTATTTATTTATCTATGCAAGAGTGGTTTTACTCTTCACGGGCAATCCACTCTCTGTGGTTGGTTTGCCTACAATTGACATCATATGTTATAACATTAGACTGGAAGGTTGTCTACTGGTCTGATTCTCCTTTTCTTTCAGTTGATCTCTGCAATTGATCGGCACAGGCAGTCAACTGACCATCCTATCAAGTTCATTACAAGAAGGCAACCATGCACACTCAAGTTCAAGATTAAAACAGGTGAACCATTTTGACTACATTGGACAACATTGGACATTTAAGTTGGTAATAATCAAATTCAAGGCAGCAAGGGAGGTGTCTTAATTTCGTCATCTGCATGTTTCGTCATTTGGCAAGGCTTAATTATGGCTGTAGTTCCATTCCAGTTCTCAATTGTGATATTTCATTTTCTTACTATTAAGATTAGAGAAATGAATGATTGAAATTGACATGGCTTTCGACTAGGTCCGGAGGCTGGGAGCGCGGATGGTCGGACAAAAAAGATATCCTCTTTTCTCTTCCATCCATTTTTGCCCCTCGCTCTATCCATACAACAGACGTTGTTCTCACAGCCATCCATTAACATTCACTTCCGTAAATGAGGTTTCGCGTTATCACTTGCGGCATTTTCCGCCACTGATAGTCTTGTAAATGTATTTCAAAAATATTCAAGTTTTACATGGGGTTCTTGTACATTTTGGTGCAATTGGCCCCTGGTAAAATCATAATTTGCGTCGATCTTTTGTAGTCATATGTCTCCAATAAATTGCAGTTATATTTCCAAAAGAACGATGCTAGGTATACTAAGACTTGTCTCGTATGAATCCACATAAGGTAGACATCAATGAGTGATTAGTCTATGTGCCTATGACTCTTAGATTTGTGTTGAGTTCTGGATGGATTCAAGTGACCCGATTGGAAATAATCGACAAGATACAAATGCTTTAACACCATGAAAATGATCAAGGCTACATTTAAGGTTGAGAATTGCATCACATAGGTGTGAAATTGGGGAAATTGTCCAATTTGGTCTTAAACCTATTGTAGGTATGTCAATTCAGTTCTAAATTTTTTAATTCTGCCAATTTAGTCCTAAAATATTGTGCAAAATTTCATTGTAGTAATTTCGGTCAATTTTCGCCACATGGGATGATCGAATATCTATAATGTTTTTTTTTTTTATAACTTAGGGAACCCCCGCACGGCCGATAGCCGGGGAGTAAACCCTGAGAGCGACACGTGCTAGTCACCACACACGTGCCACCGGTTAAGTCACCCTGCGGTGCCCGAGATTGGAACACTCAACCTTTTGCTAGAGGAAGAGTGCGTGTTCCAGCAGCGCCACCCAGGCGGATGGTACCGAATATCTATAATGTTCGTTAGCTATTTTTCGCGAAAATTGGTTGGAATGATTGTATTGGAATTTCGCTTAAAGGTTTAGGATTAAATTGACAAAATTAAAAAAGTTTAATGACTAAATTGGCGTACGCTCAGTAGATTTGGGACTAATTGGGTAATTTTTCTACTGAAATTGAGTTTACTGAGCATATATGTAAAGAGTAAGGTAACATGATGGAGGGTGAATTACATAAACCTAAAAATAATCTAATTGAGTATATTGACTCTTAATCTTAAGCGTAGGCAGAATTATAAATCAATGAACGAAAAGGAATTCATGCGATGATGGATGATGAGACAAAACATCGAATTCAACCGCAATAAAGAGGTTGCACGCAGCACTCGGAAGAACATAGATCGACTGAGTGTCAATGATCGCAAATCACACAAGAAAACAACCTCTGAAAAAAACTCCTAGGTGCCGTCCGAGCCGATTCATCGGCTTGATTGACACCGTCGGCATCGTTCAGGCCATTTTCGGGGGCTCCCTCGCGCTCGCTGCAGAATACTTTGAACGCGACCTCAACATACTTCACGGCCTCGAGCACTGTCATGTTCTCCACCAGCTTGTGTGGATAGATGTCCTTCTTATGGTCCCCATTCATGGTCGCTGCCAATTGAACCAGCTGTTCTTGGAAGTCATTGAGCTGTGCTGCCTCCTTTGTCCCTGATTCCCTCAGCTTCACCGGATCAGCTAAAGTCACTGCAGTTTTCACCAAAGACGGTATAAGTCTAGTCGGAGTTCTATGATGTCAGCCATCGCCTTTCGCTCAAATGAATGAAACAAATTACCATCTAAAAAAGAGTAACAACGAGAATGAACGTAAGGAACCGATGTTAACCATGTTGATTCTAGTTAACTGGAGAGTCGTCGCTCGAAACACATTAGAGATCACAAAGAGCCTTCGACGTGCTTTTTTGAGTTAAGATTGATGTTATTCCTCATGTTACGCAAGAAATTAGTATAGCTGACAGCTTTGCTAGTGATTATAAACTTGATGTTTGAGCAGTGCATGTTCACCTGGGCAATCTGTTCTCGGACCGCTTCTGTTCAGGTTCAGGACAGCATCAAAGGTGCCCGCCCACTTGTCGCGCTTCGTTAGGAAATTAGGTAGATTGAAAATCCTTTTAACTGTTGCTGGGATTGAGGAATGCTCGAACTGGGATGTGGGATACGGCCCTGAAGGCTCATGCAACACTGCAAGAGAGAATGCAACATTGTCAAGGAAGGTAACCAAGTAAATGACTAAGCCCTAGCGTTTCAAGCCTTAGCATATGAAGTTTATGTACAAACCTGTTCCAGGCTCAATCCAAGGAGAAACCAATATCGCCGGCACTCGGACACCGAGACGATTGAAATTGAAGTTGTAAGGTGCCGGCCCGACGATGCCATCTGGGCTCGGGACGCCCTCCACCGGTGTCGGGACATGATCATAGAAGCCGCCGTGCTCATCATAAACAATCACGAACAGGATTTCGTCCCACTGAGGGCTCGATCTCAGCGCTTCGTACACTTTCTTCACGAACTTCTGCCCCTCAGCGATGTCGTGGGACGGGTGGTCGTCATTGCCGGGCAGATGTGACAGCTCGAAGTACCTTTGCTCGATCACCGTGTAGTTCGGCAACTTCCCCTCCTTCGCGTGTCTCTTGAAATGCATGTCGAACTGATGGAAATGTTTCAAGTACTTAGGTTTTCTGAGGTTCCTGGAGAAGGAGAAGAACAGTTTGAATTAGCCTTAGAGAGCTCCAAATATAAGTTACTAGTCATTCTAATCAAAGAGAAAATTAGCAATGTGGGTCGGATCAGGTTGGGTCAAGTTGAAAATGACCCGACCCATGAGTTAAAATATGGGCTTGTGACCCATTTTGACGACTCTATCTCCACACAACTTTTAAAAGTAATATATATCATTACATATTTTTTTGCAACTTAGGGACATAGTATTAAGTACTCTAGTATAAATATTTATATGGGAAATATAATTTATGCATGAATGCATAGTGGGTCCACTATAATGACAGTTTAGAATAAGTTGATCTTATGAATTTCAATTAAGATAATCAAACTCCACTAATTCTTATGTTTTATCAAGGACAAAACCTTTTTTTTAATCATTCCCTGTTCATTTATATACTTGAATGTCTAGATAGATTCGACTCTATCGGCTTGCATATAAAATGACTCGAAATGTGTCATTAAGCCAAGGTTTGAACCTTAATTAATCGGTAATTAATGTCAAAGGGGCTCTATTATATGTCAAGGGAAAAGGAGAGACTTGAGGACAACCAAACCAAATCCACTCAAATTAAAGACATAAAAACAATGATGAAGAGGGAAAACGCCAAAGGACGGTGGGTACGATTTAGTGGCTAACATTTGCCATGTCAAAGCATGATTAGATCTGCACCTAATCCTCGTTTACTAAATTGAAAAAAATGCACGTCACGATCTACTTTTGTCAGAAGGAACATGGCCCTTGAATTGGGTCTAAGCTATGAAGGTTATGTCTGGGTATGGCCAAGGAAAAAAGGTGATATCTAATGGCGACAAAACGAGATATCTAATTAAAGAAATGAGGAAGTCGAGATGAACTTAATTGATTAATCACAAGATAATGAAAATAGCTGTAAATACCATTTTCAACATCGCGGCTCGAATTGAATACCTTCTTTGCATTTCAAATCCCAAGTTTTGCATCTCGCCCTACCTAAAAAGACTTTATTTGATCTCGGGTAGATCTAATTCAAACCCCCCCCTCTCTCTCTCTTATCGCACGTGTTGACTGAACCACATCCACCCGATAACTCGCAGTTGTCGCCCAGCAGCGACCATGCGGCCCGAACTCTCTTGCTGCTTGCCGCCCACCCACCGGCCTTCTCCCCGCACCTCCATCTCCGTCTATGGCAAGCGAGCTTGCCCCTCATGAACGTCCGAGCTTGATCAGGCCCGCGACCACGGGAGCGCCTCTACAACATAGCATGGCTGCGCGTTCCGGGGCTCGGCTAGGCCACCACAACCACAACATATTGTGGTAACGCCATGAGAGATCTTATCCTCCCCGAGCCCCCACGCAGCATGGCGATCACCCCCGATCTCAGCCCCCATCGCCCCGCCAGGCGAGGTGGCGGTAGGGCCACCCCGACCGAGACGGGTTCGAGCGGGCCCTATAGGGGTAATGCCTCGCTCTTTCGGTCATCCCTATACACGGGGCAATCAACTATGCACTTCCATTTTTGCCCCTTTGATGGACCCTCCAATTAATACAAAAAAGAACTTTGGATCCGACATTAACAGTACTCCAAAGCAACAACGTAGCAAAATCTAAATTGTCATGCTCAATCCCGCCAAATGCGTTATTTATATTATACCTACAATGTGACAACACGTTCTAGAAGTTACAAACACAAACGATAGGTCAAAACAAGGAAAGTCGGTCAACGAAATCGCGTCCTCTTGAATGGAGTTTGATCGAGATATTAGGTGCAAATCTAAGCAAACAACAACCCCAACGAGTCATTATAGTGTATAATGACATTTGTTGGCGAAACATCTGGTGTAGGGCACTTAAAATTAGGTCAAGATCCGATTCTATAATTTTTAAACCAAGCCCAGATGAAAGCACGTTCTTCTTGGTCCGGAGATTGCGCTCATGAACACGAATCGAATACTTAGTAAAGTTTCCAAACCAAAACCAACAAAAGCAACAGTGCAATTTGTCTACTTTTTAGAGGGATTCAAGGGAAATGCACTTTGATTTACGTAGGACCGACACGCTTTGAAAAATGCCAAACTTTGTAACTTTTTTTTTTTAATTTCATTGCACCTTATTTGTATCGAAATGCTTTTGCGTTCTCTTATTTTTGGTTACCTGTAGAAGAGGGTTGATGGAGGGTAAGCGTAGTAGATCCCGAAGCTGTGGCCCGCCTCGTGCATGGACTCGAAGATGGTCCTCTGCGGGTACCCTTCGACCAGCTTCTGCGTGTCGTTCCCGATCGCGCCGCACGACGTCGCCGAGTGCACGTACAGCCGGTTCGGCTGCGTCGACGTCGGGATCGACGCGAACCACCGGTCGCACACCGCGAACTCCGAGACCAGCTCCTTGTAGACCGGCACGGCCTCGGGCTTGAACCCGTTCATGACGAACTCGGACAGTCCCTCCTGCTTCCGCTCCGCGTTCTGCACGAAGCCCTCCATGGTCGGGAGCAGGTTCTTGGACGGCGAGGCGTCGTCGTCCCACGGCTCGCCGAAGACCTGCTCGTAGATGGCCTGGAAGGAGTGGTCCGGGTCGGGGTCGACGTAGACGGCCGAGTCGCCGTAGCCGACGCGGAGCGAGTTGGAGGCGGCGACGGACAAAGGGTTGGACTGCGTGCCGTCGACGCCATCGATGTCGGGGTTGAGGGACTTCATCCAACCGAGCATGTGGTCGAAGGAGCGGTTCTCCTGGACCAGAACGACCACCGTCTTGATGGGGCATGCCTGAGCGGCGGCGGAGGCGGCGGCGGTGCTGCTCTCGGAGACCATGTTTCGGTCTGTGTTTGATCGGCGAGGACGGTGAGATGGAGAAGAAAGAAGAGGGAGAAGGTGAGGGGGCTTTACGCCAGATGGTTTGGGCTGTCCTTCTTGGGGTTGAGGAAGGATCTACGAAAGTTAGGTCCATATGGAAATAAATTACACGTTAAATAATTGTAAAATGCTAGATTGACCTTATGGATAGATGGGACCCCAAATTCAAAATTCAAATAATAGAGTAAAATTTATATTATCGAGATGAATTGTAGATTGCATGATCTGATTAAAAGAAATACGACGCCGACCTGTTGATTTTCCACGCTGAAATGGGGAGTTCTTCCCACTCATGAAAGTACACATTGAAAGCTACTTGGCCTATTTGGAGGTGAAGATTGGTAAATCTACCGGCTCGTGTTTCGACGTAAACTATCATCATCAATTATTAAGGAGAGAATACCATTTGGCTCCTATAGGTATATTTCATTCTTCGCACCAAATGCACTTATGTAATATCGACATGTGAAGAAGCAAGTCAACTATAGATAAGATGATATTTCACAAGAGATATGATTTCTCCAAATCGCGATTTTAATTGAAAATTTCTTTGAAAATAATTCAAGATGTGATTCTCACGAACATCCAACACCTGAATAAAAATCTCTCTCTCTCTCTCTCTCTCTACTCTCTCTCATTTGTCTATGTTGTTGACCATTAACTTTCATTGTTTCATGCCGTTGAACACTCATTTCTCAGCCTGCGCGATTAAGTAGTTACATATTCAAAAATCAATCTCACATATACACTTTATAAGTATACTTACTTTGGGATTTAATTCAATTCTCAAAACACTGATTGTGATGACAATTAATAATCGAGAAACTGCTAAGTTCCTTAATTGACTACTTAACAAGTGTTCACAGGGTGCTCGTTGACAAAATCCGCGCAACAAAACTCATTCCAAAGAAGATAAGTAGCTTTTCCTTGTTGGAAAACTCTTGTGGCTCTTTAACCCTTTACCAATTAAGTGAGTCAAAAGCAAGAACTAAAGAGTAAAGCATTGTCTCAATTGGCCCTACAATTATTTCTCTAGTTGTTAAGTAATTATCTTCATTGACCAAGTACCAAAGACAAATGAGACAACCACTTTCCATCGCAGGCCTAGACAATTACCAAAAACCAGCCCCTAACCCAAGAGCCAACAGGCCTCAATTCAATTTCCACAAAGCCCAAGACCCAGGCAGGCCCTTAAACCCATACCGAAACACCCGTAAAACCAGGTGACAAACATCCAAAAGCAATATTTATTTTTAAATATGCGACCCGGTTCAAGAACCGATAGGCCCGGGCGGTTCACCGGCCTGCCAATTCAACCGGTTCAACAGCAGTCGAACAATTTTTCTTTGGTCTTAAATTACATATTCTGCCAGCTTAAATTACCACAAAAACAGTCATTCACCGCGTAGCTCTGTTGGTTGAGGCGCTTCTTGCTCATTTTGGGGTTGCGGACCTTGCAGTCGCGCAAGTTATAAGGCCAAAGAATGGTCAAAATCATTGTCGGGTTCACGGTCGGGTTGATCGGCTCTCAGACAACTCTGGTTCTTTCGCAAAAAACCGGAGCGGGCCCTGCTCCATTTCCCGGTCGAACCTGCTGATCCGACCTGGGTTCCAATACTCCATCCCCAAAATCTCTTTAAAAAACCAAAAACATATCGGATTACATTGAGGACTCACCCTCGCCTGGACAAACATGGCTGCACTTGCAAGTGAAAAATGTATCAGACCCTGCAATTGACCCCTTCCCAAAGTCAGCATTCCAATGCTTCCAAACATCTGACCTTTCCATCTTCTGCATGACCCTCTCCTCGAACATCACGCCTTTTCAATGGTAAATATGAAGTTTTGGACCGGAATTATTGTCCGGTGCACCGAAGACCAAGCCAATCTCGACAAAAGAAAAACAACAAAAAGACAAAAAAAAAAAGGTCAGAGCAACTACATCTCCCGTCGGACCTTGAAGTGAATAAACCGCTTCCGACAATGTTATAACCTCAAACGACGATAAATTTCCAAAAGAAAAAGAGGAGGGACTCGTCTCGAATCAGATCGATCTCTCTTTCGTCTTTTCACAGCACTATCTTTCTTCTCTTGTGAAATCTCCGAGTTCAGACCTACTGGCCCCTCGACCTATCCTATCAAGGGGCCAGCAGCAGTTACGTCGCTTCGGTTGTTAGCTCCCCACACATCAAAAGGAGTGAAAAACATGGGGCGGCTCAAACAAAGCTCGACTTCCCTTGTTTTTCCCGCACCGATCGCTTTCTTCGCCGCAAAGGGCTCGATCTACAAGAACCCTAAAGCCTATTGCACCTGTGCGTACGTCCTTTTGCATACCGATAATATATAGAAGACCCCACACCGTCTTAGTTTTCCGCAAAAAACTATGTAAGAAAAATTGGTGGACGATGGAACGTTGTTTTCTAGTCGTCGTTATCCCATCCCAAATAATACGTACGCGTCGCCCAAACGAAAAAACATAAATAAATATTACATGTGATCCTCGGCCTTTTCGAAGAAGATAAATATCAAAACTCAGTTTTCATTTCCAATGAACGAAAATTCACGTAACCAGAGGAGATAGAGAGAGAGAGAGAGGGAGGGAGGGAAAGAGAGATGGGGGTGGTGATCATCGACGGCACGACGGTGCGGGCCTTCGTCGCGGACGAGGAGCAGTTCAGGAAGAGCGTGGACGAGCGGTTTGCCGCCCTGGACGTGAACGGCGACGGCGTCCTCTCACGGTCGGAGCTCCGGCGTGCCTTCGAGTCGATGCGCCTCATCGAGTCCCACTTCGGGGTGGACGTGGCCACCCCGCCGCAGGAGCTCACCGCCCTCTACGACTCCATCTTCGAGCGCTTCGACGGCGACGGCAGCGGCGCCGTCGACCCGGAGGAGTTCCGGTCGGAGATGCGGAAGATCATGCTCGCCATCGCCGACGGGCTCGGGTCGTGCCCCATCCAGATGGCGCTCGAGGAGGACGACCCCAGCTTCCTGAAGCGCGCCGCGGACCTCGAGGCCTCCAAGCTCGGCGGCGCCAAGTCGTGAGGGCTCCGGTCGGTGATCGGTCAGTACTCGAATAAATCGGTGACCCGTTTCTTACGGTTCGATTCGGGTCGGGTCGGGTCTTGTGTTCGGTCGTGTCAGTGCCAATAATCGTGAAGCATAAATCTTTAGAACATCGATTATGTATGAGACGGGAGAAATTAAAGCTTTCCAATAGAAATTGCTAAGCTTGGAATATGGAGGCATTGGTGGCTATGTTTCGTCGGTTCGATTAACTAAATTATCTGATTTTTTGAGGAACAAGTTACCCATTAATTTTATTTATCGTTGCATTAAGTTGTGATAGATCGAGTTGCGTAGAGTTGAATCATAGTGCCCTTCTTGTTTAACTAGCTAACAAGCGGGGAAGGTCACCCCACATCATAAGGTAGATGAGTCTTCGAAACACCACACAGTGTTTAACATGCGGACGATAAGTGCTTTGGAAACTGCAAATTTCTTTGATTGATTACTTAACAATTACTCTTTGGAATACCCGTTACCAAATTCCACGTTATATAAAGTTTTTTCGAACATAAATTTGGCAGAGATGAGAAGCTTTTCCCATTACTATTTAAGTGAGTCAAAAGTAAGCACCAAAGAGTAAGAAATGTTTCAAGTGGACCCCTAACCCAAGAAGCCAACAGGTCCCAATCCAATTTCTACAAAGCCCAAGACCCAGCAGGCCCTGAAACTCATGCGCAAATAACAAGAAAAGTACCAAAAAAGTCATAAACCTGATAACAAACATCCAAAAGCAATTTTTCCAAACTCGACCCGATTCAAGAACCGATAGGATTGGGGCCTGGCGATTCTCGTGACCTGCTAGTTCCACCGGTTCCACAGACGGTCGAACCGTTTGGATCATCTTTGTCTCGAACTACACATTTTATTAATCTAAGTTCCCATTAGAACAGTTATCCACCATGTCAAATCCGGTGCTTCTGCAAAATTAGAAAATTGTTTTTTATAAGGCCAAAATATCCTTTAGACTGTTTGCTAGTTCTTGATCGCTCTGATTATTTCACCAAAACCAGATCGGATCATGCTTCAATTCTCGGTTCAATTGGTTGAACCGGCCAACCCGTCCGAGTTTTATTCCAAGCCTTGTCGGCATGAGCTGTGCTACATAGGACAGCCACACTGGCGATTGCTGTCAAAATTGACAAATCGTCAAATATTTAAAATTTAAAGGATTAATACCACCAAAAATTTCAAACCGGTACATTTGTGATAAATTTACTCTAAATTAAAATTTTGACCACCAAAAATCCTAAACCAGTATACCTATGATAAATTCATCCCAAACTAATTTTTTGACAGTAAAAAACCTCAAATCGGTATATGTTTGTGACAAACTTACCCTCTATTACATTAGATTGATACAACGAAAAATCACAAACCAATAAACCTATGACGAACAGAAGATACAGCTTCAAACTGGTGCACCCATCGACTGTCACGTGTCATCTAATTCAACAATTTAACGGTAAAATTTAACAAGAATTAATGAAGGGTAAATTTATCATATGTGTATATATATTTTTTTATATAGTCACAAAATTAATTTATAATAAATTTATTATAGATATATCGGTTTGTATTTTTTGTGATATTAACTCATCCTTAAATTATACTGTGAACAAAGGTATATATAAAGTTGTGGACCGAAATCATTGTCCCCGAATGTCGACCACTAAGCGCTGCTTTTTCCCCCAAAAATAATTATTTTATAAAAAAAATCAGTTGGTGGACAATATAAAAAAATTAGCCCACGTGTCCCCCGTGGAATAATTATAAAAGAAATAAAAAATTAACACTTTGTGTTATTCTCATCCTTTTCCAAACAAGATAATATCTCTCTCACTTTATTCCCCTTCATAAAACACACAGAAAAATATCAAATTCAATTCTTTTTTTATTAATATCACAAAAAAAACCCCAAATTAGTATATCTATAATAAATTTAACCAAAACTAATTTTTTGTGACAAATTTACCTTCTATTAGTTTCTGTTAATTTGAATCAAAACCTCAAAAAATCACAAACCGATAACGAAGGGTAAAACTCCAAACTGATATACCCGTCAACTGTCACGTGTCATCCAACTTAATAATTTGACAGTAAAATTTAACGGAAACTAATGGAGGGTAAATGTAACGCCCCGAATTTCCATAAAATTTGAACCTCGAATTTGTATATAAATTAACTTCACTTTCGATAAATAACTAACTTATCATCAATTGTACAAATAATTTAACTGTAGCTAATAAACATCAAAACCTCATGTACAGTATAGAAACCTATCTTCACTTTCGCTGCGCACTTTGATTCGATCCTTACAAGTGATCTTTGGAAGCATTAATCTAATGCCCCTGAACTCCTAACCTGACAAATCTGTAAAATATATTAGGGTGAGCCTAACCTCGGTAAATGAACTCTCTAGGTCTAAGGTAGAAGATCATCCTACCACTCGACTTGGGAGCACCACAACATTAAAACAACCAATATTTCATCACGAAACACTTAAAGGAATTACTACAATTAGAAAAAGGCCTTTCACCGTCTATATAAACATAACCGATTCCTAATTAATTATGTATTCATAACAAAATAACACTCGAGAAGGATTATACACATCATGTATGATTCAAGCACTCATCATCCAACTCAAGTACAACATGTCAAACATTTCATCTTCTACGAGCATGCATCATAATATACATCAAAGTCTACCTCTTCAACCATATATTCAAATTGCTCATCACTTTTCCACTTTAGTAGCAAGGATATCAACAAAATAATGTGAAATCAAGATAAAAACATGATTATTACGTTTTACAAATGAGGAAGTAAATGCACCTGCCTTTTCTATCATGATATGACGATGGAAATCATTAATAACATTGCATAAGATTATTCATTATATACAAGCAGATGACATATCATTTCATGATGCACAAGTATCATCTTAGTAGCTCACCGATATACACAAGTGAGTTCATATTCGTCACTGGCTATGACCATCTCGATTAACAAGACATCGTCTCCACCAACTCATAAGGGACGAAATCATTCATACCATTTGCCACGCCTCAGCCCATTCATCACAAATATCCTCTACATTAGCAAAAATAAATACATCACTGTACATCTGCAAGATGACAGTCATTTCTTAACATCATACCATGGCTACACAAAGCCATGTCATACCATGACTACACAAGTTATGTCAACATAGGATTTCATATCATCTCAACCTTATAGAGAATCATCTCATGTGGTAGAACATTTGGCTAGCTCCAAAGTCTCATCCACATACTCATGCAAGGAAATTCGCTCTATGGCAAATGGGCCGTGGTAAAAGTCTTAATTACGCAGCATCATTCGCATACATTTCATAACAACATAACAATTGTCAGTTCTCACACAATTAATGATAGATAATTAATTACGTGCACTTCAACAAATTTATCGTCATTCTTTTCATGCTAAGCCATCATTATTTAATTGGAAGCCATAGATAGGTAATCGATGACTTAGGAACCGATGCTCAAAAATTGACCATGTGAACATTGACAGCTCAAGTTATCGACAACGTGAACATCAACGACGCAAATGATCGACCATGTGAACATCAGTAACTCAAAGAATCAACAGTATGAACATCGACAACTCAAAGAATCGGCCACACGATTAATTGACAGCACTTAATTGAATTACAAAAATATTATTATCAAATCTAGTTTTGCTATTTTCACACATTTACTTAATCAAGCCATATTAATTAAATTAAACACCAAAAGCCATTTATTTCTCATCTAAAACGTACGAGTATTTTATTTACACTATGGGCATGACACATATTTTATAAAATTGCCAAAACAGCCCACTTCTAGATTAATTATGCTATTAGGTCTAATTTTGCATAGTTAGATACTTTGTCTAAATTAAGCAATTATCTCTAAAAATAACTTAACCACCTACCATAATAAGGTTCCTCCACTTTGAACAATCCCCAGAACTTTCAGTATTTACAGATTCGCCCCTCAACTTGGTGAAATTACAAATTTGGCCTTAAAGCTTATAAACTCGTTTTTTAACCGGTTTGATTTTATTTAATTAATATTACTTAAAAACCCACTAAATGACACTAAAAATAATTTTAAAAAACACTGTTCACGGCCCCTCTTCATTTCTGTAAATTCGAAATTGCCCCATACCTTGACAAGAAAATTACCAAAATACCCTTTTTTATGCCTAGTTTTACCATTTTCTCATTCTTTTCCATCTAAGGTACAACAAAACCGTTTGGGTATCGTTTCAAACACCTTTTAGGTTTCAATATAGACAAGAAATCACTATAACTCTACTTGTAAATCTTGGCACCTATTTGCACTTAAGATCAAATTTAAACTAAACTAACAAACATAACCAACCAAGTCAAGAGTACTAAGAAAATCAATCTAACTTAGCCTCTAGAGTTTTCACTTACTATGAATGGGATCTTGAACAACCAGAGCCTTTAATTACTTTGTAAGACTCTTGAAATTTGAGACTAAAATCACAACTTAATAAGATAGTTGGAGCTCAATCGAAACTTTGAATTGGAAAAAGTTGTTTCGCTTATGGAAGATGGGAAGATGAAGCAATTCTTGAAGTGGAAATTGAAGGGGGTGATGTCTCCGCCAAGAGAGGGGAGAGAGGGTGTTCTTTTATTTCATTTGTCTTAACTTCACTAATAATGATTACTACAGACCTTGGTTAAGTTAAAATGTCATGAATGATGTCATTTTGATGACTAAGTTCAATGGCACAAATAGAATTATGGAGTTAAATACTAGGTCTAGAATCAAAAGAAGTGATCAAGTGAAAAGGGTGACAAGTGGCTTACTTTTGTTGATTAAAAAAAAAGAAGATATTTGATGCTTCGTCAAGATAATTTACAATTCAATAAAGACAAAAAAAAAATCAGTACCCATTCTAAACATCGATAAGTTAGAAAAATATTTTAAACTCAATGAAATTATCTGCAAAAGTTATCGAACGTTAGGAAAATCTCAACTTAGTGAATTTTTAACTTTGAAAATTATTCGATAAATATTTCAGAGTATATTTATCCCTGCCAACAATTATTATTGCGATGCGTGGTTCACCTCACTCTATAAAATCAACCTATGTACAAATGCCCAGTAATTACATCCTAATGGAAAAACATTCCGAAAGTCACAAATATATAAATACATTTTGCTTTCGCGCTCGATAAATTCGATAATCCAACTATAACTTCTACTTGTGATAATTATCGTTTTCATTTCCTACATATTAATAATGTAGGAATTTTCAGATGTCACTGTAAAACTGTTACGGATATATACCAGTTCAAGGTTTTTTTGTGATAAAAAAATTAGTCTCGGGTGAATTTATTATATATATATACAATTTTTCGTAGTATTAATCTTTTTTTTCTTTATATAAAGTTATTTTTTTTGTATTTATTGCTTTCCATTTCCACTTTTCAATATATCCTCAGTTTCAGACAGCCACCAGCCTCGAGATTCGACAGAACTCACCTAACCAGAAGAGAGAGAGAGAGAGAGAGAGAGAGAGAGAGATGGGGGTGGTGATCATCGACGGCACGACGGTGCGCTCCTTCGTCGCCGACGAGCAGCAGTTCAAGAAGAGCGTTGACGAGAAGTTCGCCGCCCTGGACGTCAACGGCGACGGCGTACTCTCCCGATCGGAGCTCCGCCGTGCCTTCGAGTCGATGCGCCTCATCGAGTCCGACTTCGGCGTGGACGTGGCCACCCCGCCGCAGGAGCTCACCGCCCTCTACGACTCCATCTTCGAGCGCTTCGACGGCGACGGCAGCGGCGCCGTCGACCTGGAGGAGTTCCGGTCGGAGATGCGGGCGATCATGCTCGCCATCGCCGACGGACTCGGGTCGTCCCCCATCCAGATGGCGCTCGAGGACGACGACCCCAGCTTCCTCAAGCGCGCCGCGGACCTCGAGGCCTCGAAGCTCGCCGGCGGCGGCGCCAAGTCGTGAGGGCTCCGGTCTGCGCCGGACGATCGCGGTGAGTGATGAATAAAGCTTCGGTATTTGTAATAGTTGAACCCGACAATCTGTTTTCTCTGCAGTTTGAACGGACCCGTAACCGTACAGTTCGGTTCGGGTCGGGTCTATGTTCGGTCATGTGCGTGCCAATTTTCATGAAGCATTAGTGTTTAGAATATCGATTTCATATGATACGAGAAAAATTAAAAATTGGGTAAGCTCGGATTATGGAGGCATTGGTGGCTATGCTTCATGTGGGTTCGATTCGCTAAAATGTCCAATCAAATCGAGGAGCAAGCGACCCATTGATTCGCGTTGTTGTGTTGATTTGCGATGTTCGAGGTTCATAGATCGAATCGTGATTCTTCTTTGTTTAACCAGCAACCTGGGAAAGGTCACCAAATATCATGATGCAGACGAACGCCGTTGTGAAAGCAGAATCGATACAATTACAAGAAGCAAAATCCGATGCAGACGGAACCGAAAGGATCGATAGAGAGAAGAATCCCAATCAGCTTGATCTCGTGCGAGAACTATGATCCGAATTCGATCAAAATAAGGGTTACATAAATATACGAACTTTTTTTTGTCGACCAAACTTATTACATTTTAGATTCAATTATGTACCTAAGTTCTTTGAAATAGGGCTCAATTCGGTATTTCCGAAAAGAATGTCGAACGGCTAAGATGCCTCCGAATAACTCTCTATACAACACCACCTAACCCCAAATGTTGCTTTTACTTGTTGGTTTCTCCGCGTTTTTCTCTACAACAACCAACCTCCACCCACCACCATTGACAGCGCCACGAACCACAGCCGTGGCCTGAGCAACGCCTCCGCCAGACCTCGCACCACAGCAGTCGGCTCACCACCGCCATCATTGAAAGTCGCCGCCCCAACTCGTACCGGCACCCCGCTCGCGTCTTTATGTATGACTTGATTGATTGGACGGATGAATGACGCGATTTCAATAGCAACGCCGTCTCTTTCATATATCGTCTTCGATGTGGTCCCTTTTCCCACTCTAGTGGCTGTATAAGGTAATCGACCACCGGCGCCATGTGCACCCTCGCCGTTGTGGCGCCAGTAGACGGGGTAGACGGCTCTCTTTCCCAATCTTGACGGAATCGAGCTTTCCAAGAGCAAGCGATCAAGAGAGAAAGAGTGTCCGTCCAAGCGGTCCCTCGACCGTGACCGGCAATGGGGCCAGTGGTTGCCACTAGAGCCACTGATAGGGACATCATCAATGGTGTTTGGTGGATCATCAGTGGTGTTTGGTGGTTCACATGTTTGTTGAGGATACAATATAGATCTGTCCTTTTTTTCTCTTTTTTATTTTGGTTTTTTCATCTTAGTTCAGATTTACCTTGTTCGATTACTTTTTGCCATCATTTTTTTAAAGTTGTTAATTTTCTTGTTCCGGAGAAGAACACTAGGAGTGTTAAAAATTATGTACGGCACTCGCTTAAGTGCCAAAAGTTTTTTTTTATCACTCAAGTGTCAAATCGGAAAAAAAACGATCACTTAAGTGCTAATTTCGGACAGATTGATTACATGACATTTAAAATTAAAATTATTAATATGAATTGGCATAATTTTTTAAAAATCTAATCCATATGGACATAAAAAACGATGTCGCACAATCCAACTAGTACTGAAATGATCGTTTTTTAACAACGATTGGCACTGAAGTAATAACTTTAAACAAAATTTGGCATTCAAACAATCACTGTTTATAACTTTTGGACGACGTTGTTTAGGGGTTATTTATTGAATGGGCACGTCAGAGAGCCACGCAGGACTAAGAAATTAATAAAATATGATCGGGTCGGATTTCTTGCGACCTAGATAGGAGTTGGCACTTAAGTGATTCAAAAAAAAATTTTGACACTAAAATGAGCGTCGTAGATAACTTTTGACATTTTTAATATCTTTATTCCTTCTTCTTCATTTTAGTGATGATCTAAGTCGTGTTCAAAATATGAGTTATCTTGGTGGGTTTGGATTAGGTCCAGATTGAGTTAGGTATGGGTTGCATGAATTACATTATATGAAAATGGGCTATATGGGTCAATATAGCTCACGCTCATATGTGATTCACTCAAACTTGACCTGATCCACCCGTTTGCCGTATCTACTCTCAACTGTAACGTCGACCACACTCATGCTAGACGCAAAAGGCCAAAACTAAATAAGAGGGGCATGTGTGTGCCCGATCTATTGGAAAACCACTCTCGAATAAAGAATTGAAGACCAAGTGAAAATTTATAGCGAGTTAGATTTTAGTTTTCGTGAACTTCGTTTCGTTTAAAATTTGAGATGCAACTTTGAGTTCTAATCTTTATTTGGTGCAATTTAGTGTTTAACATTTTGATGAGCTCAAGTTTGTGTAGACTCATTTATTTAATGGGGAGAGAGTCCACAAAAATGAGGAGGTCAAGCATACATTGCATATAAGGATTATTAGATAGATAGTAACCAACTCAATGCATGCAAATTGGCACAAGAAAAGTATCGAAAAAGTCCAAAACTTATTATTTTATGTCAATTCAGTCATTAACTTTTCAATTATACCAATTGAGTATTAAACCCACCCATCCGACCAATTTTGGCCAAAAATCGGTAACGTGAATGCCAAATGGACTACATTTGTAAAATGTCAAAAGTCTATAACTCAATTGATACAATTGAAAGATTTAGGATTGAATCGACACAAGTACAATAAAATTAGAGTTGTTTTGGTACTTTTCCCAAATTGCCGCTCCATTTTCTCATTTCTATTTCTCTACTATAGTTCGGGGTGAGTGGTTCCCAATCCGGTCCGGTCCGGTTCCAAGGTGGAACCGGGAACCGGACCGAGAGAATCGATTCCCAATTTTGGGAATCGCGGATCGGACTGGTTGGTTCTAGGACCGGGAACCAGACCAGACCGTTGGTCGGGTCCAGTTCCGGTCCTGTCCAATGGAACTGGTTACTTAGAGTTTAGGGTTTTTTTTTGTCAAACACTTAAAGTTTGGTTCACATTTTATTAATTTTTATCAATAAATTTATGCCAATAAAGTTCACTTAGAGTTTAATTCACATTTTACTATTTTTTATCAATGAATTTATGATAATGAAGTTTACTTAGAGTTTAGTTCACATTTTATTAATTTTTTTAAATAAAAAAATAACAAAAATATATATTAAATAGTCGGTCCGGTTCTCCCTTGGAATCGGGTATCAGACCGCCCGAAAACCGATTCCGCTTTTAGGAACCGAGAACCGGATCAATAGTCCCGAGAACCAGACCAAACTCGCCGGTCCGGTCCGGTCCAGTCCCGGTTTGGGCGATTCAAGTTGCTCACCCTTAACTATAGTGATTGAATTCCTTTCTCTATTTTTTTTTAATCCTCCCATCTAACTATTGTGTGCTCATCCGTATTCATTGATGTTTGCTCACTCCAGCGGCTACAATTTTGCTGAACTCTTTATTAGATTACATGCCGAAGGCACTTGTTTGTTAATTTTGGGAAAAAAAAATAATGACGTGATGGTCCACCTCGCAATTCTCGTCCTTTCCGTGTTGAATTGGCGAGACAAAGCCAGCAAAGACACGGCACCTATTTTGTCCAAAAAATATTAAATCTATTATACAATGGCCGATTCAGTTGTAAATTTCTTAATGTAGCCAATTTTGTCCAAAATCTATTGACAACTTGCTAATTTAGTTCTAAACCTTATGACGATTTGTCTATGTAGTTCTTATGCTAAATTTTGCTAGAAATCGCTAACGTGATGATTATGTCATGTATGACGGTCAGTGTCAACGTTAGCAAATTTCATATTGAGCCGAGTTTTTTGGCACGAACTGAACCGTACCATTCACATACCCGATTCTTTACTCGTTACTTGAACAAGGAGGAGGCCAAACCTACAAATTTAGGCTCAAGCCGGTTCGGGTTTTTCGACATCCCTTTGTAAGGGCACAATGTTTTCCGAATCGAGGGAAGCAAACAATTCCATCACAAACGGAACCGAAAGGACCGATAGAAAGATAAGACGCATGATCTGGAAATGAACCATAATTGAGACAAGACTCCCAATTAGCTCAGATCTCATGCAAGAACAAAGGATTGTGTAGATGCCAGAACTCAGAAGTGCCTCAACTTTTCCTTAGGTTCAATTGAGTACTTTGAACTCTGAAGTAGGCTACTTCCATTAAAATGGAGGTAGCTGACGTGGCCAACTTTGCCGTCAAGTCACCATTAGTTACATAAGTTAGAAGCCTGCGTGTCGTTTCATGATGATGCCAAGTCGGAAAATAAATCACGAGACGATTAAGATGCATCCACGTCACTCTCAATCTACATATCTCAATTTAAACTTCATTTATTCTACAAAAAATGAATAATTTGAAACATATTTTTTCTAGAACTACCATCACCACCAATACACAACCCTAGCTAGCTGCTATCGCTCGGCCACGCCACCATGGATTGACCCCCATCAATCGCGCACGCCCCCGTGGCCTTGCCTTCATTTTAGGTTGATTGGGCAAGACAAGTCGGCGAAAATTTCACGACATGGCATTCAATCTGACTGAAGTATCAACTCGAGCTGCTTTTCGAAAACCAAGATACTCAATTGAACAAGAAAAATTTGAATACGTGATCGAAAAGCCAGCAAAAAACTTAGTTATTTGCAGATTCATTATCCCTTTCCCGTTGCAAAAACTTTTGGTATGATTTGTGGTAGGTGGGCCGACCATTCTTGTCCCAAACACCACCACCTCCAGCTTACGCATTTTTCACGCCTTACTTGCTCAAAGTATTTGAATTCCTCGATTGATTTCTTCTTTGACCATCCAAACCAGAAAAGAAAAAGAAGAGTCATGGTGATATGTTCTAAGGGTCAATGAGGAATCAAGATCAAGCCTCGTTTGGCCGAAGGTCGTTCTCAGCTCATTTAGTTTGAGGCAACAGTAGGTGCACCGTCTTGTCCTTTTCTTTTCGCTCTTTTACTTTTCTCTCTTTAATTTTCCTTGAGATTAACCCCAAATCGGTACACTTACAATAAATTTATCTCACATTAATTTTTTGATCATAAAAAATCTCAAAGTGATATACATATGACAATTTCATCCTTTTTATGTCAAATTTCTGAGTTTGACGATATATGACAGTTGACATATGTATAAGTTTGGGATTTTGTCTTTTGTTTGTCATAAGTTTACCAGTTTATAATTTTTTACGGTATTAATTCAATTTAACAGAAGGTAAATTTGTCAGAAATATATCAATTTGGATTTTTTTGTGGTCAAGAAATTAATTTTGAGTAAATTTATCACATGTATACCAGTTTGAAATTTTTGGTGATCAAAAAATTTATTTGAAATAAATTTATCACAAATATACTAATTTGAGATTTTTCGTGTTTTTAATCTTTATTTTTTTTACCCTTTTCCTTCTCTCTCTTTAATTTTCCTTTTCCTAACTTTTTAATTTCCCTGGCCGAAAAAAGTTGCTGGCCCAAAGATGCCCCTGCCAGCCTCTAAAAAGTCAACACTGAAAATTGTGAATAATTATTATTTTGGGGAGCAAAGGACGGTGATGAGTCATACATGACTTGACATGATTCTCAAAGCTAGGAACAGGGAATAAAGTCACTTCTATAAACAAATCATAATAAAATTTCTGGTGCTGAAATCAAGTATAATATGCCTATTGGCAACAGAGCAAAAGTAACCCATGTTGGAACTAGGAATCTAGTGGGTTCCTCCACCTTCGATTTTTCTTTCTTTCTTTCTTTTTTCTGCTTTAGGAAATCAATGGAGGTGGGCACACTTGCTGATCCCTCAACTTGCCTGGGATGCATCTAGGGAAGGTGAAAACCTCAACCAGGTGCAAACAAAAAAAAAACAGGAAGATGGGTTTTTTTCTGCAGAGGAACACCCAAGTGCAAATCTCATGTTTTCTATGTCCGGATGAAGAATGTACATCAAGATCTGTCCCTTTCGTTTCGGTATCGTACCGTATGCACAGAGTGATTGTGTTGTGTGTACAGCAAACGTGGGAAAAGAAGAGGGGTAAGAATTCAGCTGGCGGGGTTAGGTGAAGTTCCTCCCTCTCCCGGACCTTCCGCACATGAATCTCCCTGTGGAAATGGATCTCTTCATCTCTGGCGGGCTCGTTTCAGCTTGGTGGGGTGTCACCCTTGTTCTGTGGTTGGAGTTGGAATCTTCTCCACCAAGTGGCTTCGAGGGTCCAATTCCCATTGCGACTTGCACATCCTCCACTCGAATGCAATCGAGATGATGATCACCATCGTCTTGTTCGCAATCCTGCAAGATGTCCGCGACCGAGACCCGTCCTTGCGATAGGCCGGAGTTCAAGGACACGGATCTCCTCATTCTTTGAGTGTCGTCTTGCCCGATTTTGATTTCCCTATCTTCAGTTGTCCTTGGAGCGCGAAATGGAGACTTCGAAGTGGCAAGGCCGTTGCTAGGGGTGACAGTAAGGGCGGCCTCGTCGCGATCCTCGATCCTCAAATCATCGTGGATCTCTAGGACGGTGTCGTCTCTATGCTGGGATCCTAGCGCTTGGACATCATTGCTCGCCCGAGGAGCTTCTTGGGCCGGCACCGTATCTCGGGGAAGAGTCATCGGCGGCGGGTCGTGATTAGCACACACGATGTACGATCGGCAGAGTGGGCAACTCGAGTGCGACTTGAGCCAGGTATCGATACAAGGGAGGTGGAAAGCATGGTTGCATTTGGGCAACAACCTCAGGCTCTCGTCTTCCTGGAACTCACTGAGGCAGACCGAGCAGTCCGTGCCCTCGACGAGGCCGTCCCCTCTCTTGTACTTGCAGACGGCTATCGACTTGATCACGGCCTCCTCCAGCCCTCCTGACGCGGCATTCTGCCACGACCCGCTGTTCGTCTGGCGGTCCCTGGCAGAATCAGCCAGGTCCAGAGTGTAGTTGCCCGCTCTCCTCCTCCTGCAGTACTTGGTGATGATGGTGTAGTAGCTCACCAAGAGGAAGGCGCTCGCCAGGATGCCGATGACCGCGATGACCAGGGGAGAGAAGTAGGTGCCCCCGGAGCCATCCCCGGGGTCATCGGGCGGGGGCGGAGGGAAGATGATGTAGCACCACTGGGGGCAGTAGACTGAACAGATTCGTAGAGAGCAGTCCCTGTAGGTGTCATATGGCGCCCAAGGGTCAGGGCCGCCTGAAGATCCCATTTTTTGTCTGCTGTTAGATTTGGGGGGGCACTAGATGCTGGGACACAGTGCCAGGATGTTTGGTTTCCCACACAAATCTGAGCTCAACTTGCATATCAGGAAGGAAGGCAGGACAGAGAGAGAGAGAGAGAGAGAACATGGGAAGGTGTCAAAGAGGAAAAGGAGAGCAAAAGGGAGGTGGGTCTTGGATGAAAAGGTAAGCAAAGCTGAGTGATAGAGAGAGGTGGAAAGCTGACATGCCACCTTATCATCTTACTTTTTCAATTTTCTTTTTGTTGGGGGCGGTCTTTCATCATGTAGGGTGGAGTTTCTACATTGGAGGTGATGGTTTCTGTTGACTAACCGATGATTGGTTCGGTTGTGTGTTTTCTCCCCCCATCATCAGAGTTTTGATTCGATCAAAGTTGAAATTCTCTCGAGCCAGGCGCCAATAATAAATCAAGTAAGGGAGAAGCGACTATCCAGCCGGGCGGGTAAAGTGTAGGTGAGACGAATCTCGCACGTACCCTTTTCCTTCAGTGTGAAGATGAGAGCGCCACCCACTTCTGACCTTGATCAGCCAATGAAACCGTGGCACGTAAGAGGCCACGATGTCGAAAACACAGGATCTCTCTACCTAGTCTCTGTGCTCACCGCCGGCGTGAGCTTAAAACATTCAAGCATTTGGTAACATAAGCGAGATCCTTACGTTAACGCGCAAGGCGAGCTGTATTGCCTCGTAAAATAGGGTTCTCACGCCCGGTTTTATAATTTTGGTTCATCTTGCGAGTCCTTTCATGGGTCATAAGAGGTTTGTTGGGTGTGATCAAAGAGATGCTAGATCTGAATGGCAGCAGTTGAAGTCAATGGTTCATCATGATCTTTGCTTTTCCTACTGCCAAAATGGTGCATGAAAGCATGATTAGTAAACTTTCAGATCCCGATATTGAACCAAATAAAGGTTGGTAAGCCTCGGTTCGCAAGGTATCCCCCCACGTACATGATTTTGCGAATTTCTTTCTCTAGTCATCAAAGATATTAATACAGCAGAAGTTATCTGCCGTGACATGCTCATTGGAAAAGAGGCCGTGTTCGCAACCATGCTAACATGTGCCATACGACTTAGCCCATAGCTATGTCCAATGCATCAGAGCATTCGAATAAGTTCCATGCAATAAGCAAATCACATCTTCATTTCATGCAATAAGTAAATCACAACTTCATTCCCCAATTGCAGCAGCGATTCGTCTATTCACAGATCACGGCCTTCCAATCGAGTTGCATTTCAACTGTCAAACAAAAACATTTATCGACCTCGAATTTTTTCGAGGCCCTTCTTTTGAAGCTCGGTGATGAAGTGAGCTAGCCAAAGTTCCACTCCACCAAAATTTTTATCCTGCCCAGAAGAAAGTCTTTCCCTAGCCCGAAAAGAAAAATGAAAGGGAGACGGCAAATTTCAATTCGAACATTGAAGAACGGTTACTAGGAATATGGCATATAAAATCAATACATTGGCATTTCAGACAGCCCTGACCATGTAGAGTAGAGCTCATGACAGAAGTTCCAGTCAAGGAGAGATTCACCGATTAATGCAGGCCGTGTAGTAATATGCCTATGGTAAAAAAATTACAGCTCGTAGAAGACGAAAAATTTACAACATAAATTATCAAAATCAAATGACAAGCCTCAACATTAAATCGTTGTTTCTGAATTTCTATAGTGGGGGGAAATTTTACTATCGACACTACCGACCGACTCCCTAAGTCTGTGCTCTTGCTTTTCTCTTGTCATCCAGAGCCTGTACATGGAAGACATTGGAAAATCAGAGTAAATATACCGGAATAAAAAGAAAAAGCAAAAAAAAAAAGAAGAAGAAGACAACATGCACAATTAGCATCTTTTGCCTTTATTGAACAGCTGTGTTTCTAAAAAAACTTAATAAGCTGTCGGGAACGATCACATTCTGTATCAAGCATATGTCTAAGCAGCCTATTTTCGACTCTGATAAATATTTCATAGTTACATGGTACAACAGATCAGAACTCTTCGCTTGGATATCGTCCTTCTAACTTTGGTAGCCAATACTTGGGTAGGATACCTGCTGTTTGTATTCGCATGTACATGCTTTCATTACATGAAGAATGGAATTGGATCTATGCCTCTAATTGACAAGTATCCAATGCAAAGGTTGCTTACTGGACTGACACGGTACACAGAATGAAGAGGAGCCCGGGGCCAATATAAATAAAAAATCCATATACCAATAAGCATAAATCCATATCAAGCTCTATTGTAAAGCAAGTTATCAAAATCCCGAGCAGATCCAGGAAATTAATGCACATTTTACTAGAAAGAGCAGGACGGAAGGGTCCTCCCAACAGCTGTTTGACCAGGAAAAGTACCTTGCTTTGGAACGTTCTCATAGTCACCACAAGAGTGTCTCGTTCTCTACAAAAGTAACACGACAAACATCATTTCAAGAATTGGCGTTTTAATCAAGCTCTATCCAATGCATGAGAGAGAACAGAGAATAAATGTGTAGTAGGAATGCTTCTGTTTAGAACATATAAACAGCTGAGATGACAAAAATCACAGGCCAATGGGTATCAAAACTTTGGAGAGGCTGATTGCCGAACAAAAGATGATGATTCTACGTTCTTATGAGTTCACTTTTATGGGGAGAGGAATAAAACATGATGGAACTTTATCCAGAGAAACTCAATCATCAAGACCTTGTCATGCATTATCCTGTTAGGGAATAATTATCGTTATTTATCCAGGGTGAACACCTGAAAATATCATTATATCGCGTGGTTTGTGGCTCAAGGTCCAAAGCTTATCAATAAGAAAAAGGAAAAAAGAGGCCGCAGTTTAACATAATAGCTCAAGTTGGCATGGGCATTTTACAGGACAGTTGCAGCAGGAAAATTATTTAGTTTCCGCATTTGATGTAGAAGGTTAACCAACGTAGCTATCACCAAGTGATAAATTACGTATAGTGTAGATGCAAGCCATCCTGGGGCTTTTGTTCGTCCAAAAGTTAACATAGTATGTATTAGCAATGCAGTATCCTGACATAGAATCAACAGGCATAAATTACTCATATCCTCTAAAATATTCTCACTTTATACAGGCTAATAAGGCCAAGAGTTCAACTTCTCGTATTTACCTTTGAGACTCTCATTGATAGAAGAAATGAAAATTTAAAATAATAAACTTCAGGGTAAGAAGAAATTTAACTATCAAAATGTGTATAGCAAATAAAGGCAAATGGTGACAATTAATATACATATCAAAATATGTATTACCGGACGCCGTATGTGTTTATAGGAAAGAACGATCCATCTGAACAAGTCAAAACAAACTGCGTTGAGAGCCCAGAAGGAACTTTTATCTGCAAGAATAGTGTCATATAAGTTCCTCTACTTGAAGTATAACCCAAAAATTGTGACTTTCATCGACTTTTATGCTAATGTGAAGTAATACAGTGAAAAAATCTTTTGTGAAAGCAAATCAAAACAACTTGGGCATATCTTCACTGTATTAACAAGCAGCACTTTCAAAAGGCAATATATTTATCTTGGTAAGCAAGACTGCTAAAAACCATTTGCAGTAACCATATATCTACAACATCCATCAATGTTATGGAACTACGAGTTCAATTATTCTAACTTGTGCATGACTGAATGTCCGTCTAATGCATGTGCTATCCAACATACGTTAAATTTACAAGCACTTCACTTACAGACGACTGCTTTGAGAACTTCTCAGCAATTAGTACCGCTCCTGTTCTAATGATTTTGATCTCGTAGCCAGACCGTCCCAAAATTAGGGCAGCTTGTTCCCAATTCTCAGAAGAGTCAACCTGTACATAGTTAAGATCATGGACTGTCACATGCAGAACTTGCCACTGAAAAAACAACAGCCCGAATAAACTAAAGTGGCATCGAGAGTTTAATTTCAAACTGATTTAGTGATTAGGGAAGACAAAAATCATAATTAATGATACTGAACATCGAAAAACATTTGAGTACACTAGTGATTCCCACAAGAAAACCCTGGTCTGAGATCCCAACCATATCGAAGGAAAAAGAAAAGGGCAACCTGATTTTCTCAATAGGAAAGGAGCTAATTACTGATCATTCTAAAGATAATCAAGTCTGTAAGTTAATAGCCAAAAATTATATCACAGTTGAATGACCACAGCCTTGTAAGATCATAGATGTAATTCACTCTGAAGAAATTTAGACCATTATAACATGATTGGGACATTGTATGAGTTGCATGCTTTTAATGAAAAGAAACCAAAAAGCACCAATTTAGAAACTTAGTAATAAAATTTTCTTCATGCGGTCAAGAAAAATTCTAGATGTGTTCATCAGTCAAATCAGATAGTCTTCGCTATCAAAATTCCAAATCTACTCTATATATAAGGTTCATATCCGTTTTTCTTGTATATCAGCACTGTGTTTCCGTCATGCCATAATCCTGATAAGGATGTAGCATCAAGAAAGAAGGAAAGAAAGACAGTAATGTGTCATCCTGCACCCTGTCAACAGTGCGGGCAGATAAGAATTGAGAACTAGCAAATGACTGATCCCTACACCAGAAGTTCTCAATGAGACCATTCCGTAAAGTCCATCAAGGAGAAAATCACAGCCGCTACCTCTAATCTCATCACACCCCATCTTTGCTTGACACTGGTAGCGCAAGAAGCAACAGTAGGCACCAATTATGTCGATTCCATTCCCTGCTGGAATTCTCCCAACCAATCGGCCATTCCCGATCATTTCATGCCGCTGTAGGTATTAAACCTAGAAAGTTCATGCCAATCACACTTCATCCAAATAGGCATGCGACTAACCAGTCCCAGCAACCTGCACTGCCTGCCCTTCACCTTTGGACATATTGGATCCTCATCTTTTATCAAGATTGTGAGCCTCAATGTTGTTGACCATAATTTATGCCAGCAAGAAGGTAATAGTCTAGCTTTACCAATCAACAACCAGGCCAGTAACTCAACTAGACCTGATACTGTATGCAACATCTCTATGCGCACCCAGAATTTTTTAAGTCCATTACTATTTTCATAATCACCTTCACTTTCTTTCCCTTATATAATGATGAAGCCCACAAAATCGAAAAAAAAAAAAGAACATTTAAAGAAGAGGCAGATAGCAATTGAAATTATGACATTGTCACCGAGTTTTGGTTAAGATGGACCTTTGTGTATATCCAGAACGTACATAAGAATCCTAATGTATTTATTAAATAGAGTCAAAAGTTTACCAATTCAGTAAGAATGTTATTTCCATTTGAAGTAGGATCTTTATTGTTTCTATTTGGACTATGAGGAGTTTAATTGTGTTATACAAACAGTTGTAATTCTGCCCTTGTTAGAAGGTTATGAAGGTTGTTGAATTTTATCAGTTGTTTGCTTTTGAACAGTGAGTCATGCAATTCTCAAGTCTGATTATTGAGACAGGCTAGGTGTGTTTTAGGCATAATGCCTAAAAAATTCTGCATAAACATAATTACAAGCATGTCCCTTTCAGAATTCAATCGAAACGAGGCTCGCTATTTTGGGACTCAATCTCCTAAGGGTTTGATATCAAAGCGACTGTACTATTACTATTTAACTTCCAATATGTTGGACACTGATTTGGATACCAAGTTCGAAGTATTGCAAAAAAGTGGATTTTGGGTACACTTAAGAAAAATTTGATGAAAAGTTTGAGCCACTAAAGAAGCTTCACCTTGCCAAGAGTAGCAACCAATTTAGATGCCATCTATATTTATAATTTCCAGCCCAAAAGCTTAATCTATTAGATGGAGGGAGACTACATATATACAAGACTTAATCAACCGTACAGACATGCAATGTGAGATACTTTAACACCACTTATCATGACCAAACCCATTTAAGAATATCATGTGGACAGGAATCACATGCAAAACGACACACAGGAAATGGCACATGAACAACTGAAAGTTAGCTCCAATATCACATTAAAATTTTCAACCCAAACGCTTAAGCTACTATCAAGGTTGTTAGGATTGGAATTCTACTTAGGATCAATGGAGGTGCCTTAAGGTTCAGATCTAGGGTTGTAAGACCATAAAAATTAGAACAACAATAAAACAATCTTGCACAGTTACGTGAGATTTACTCATTATGAACATTGCATGATATTAATACTTAAAAAAGCAGGACGTTAAAGCTTTTGTCATCTTTAAACTACTTTTAGAGAAAATTTGATTTTGCAACCTCAATATCATGATAAACAGCTTGCGAGCTTAAAATATATCAAAATTGGATTGGTGGTATCCGGTTTATCCTACAATTTTCTCTGCCTAAGATCAGGACCATGTTAATACCCTAGCAAATTAATATCCTACTTATGATCTGGACCGTTTCTTAAGTTTTAAATCATGATCCTACGATCCAGATTGGGATCCTATCGACTATGGCTATCAGGTGAATTAAGACTAGTCAAAGGTAGATAAGAAACATGGTATGTTTTAACAATTTCATCAAGCCGCTCTTCAGTAAAAATTAGTTAAAATGCTCCGGATCAAGTATAAGAAGTGATCATCCCTAAGGATGAAGAACTTGGATCATTTGACATTGTTGGTTGCGAGGAAGAGATCATGAGAACTCATGGATTCAGGCACAACTCAAAGCAATAATAATGTTTGCTTGTGGCATGGAGAAAGGTCATATGACACATCGATGTTCCATTAATGTGCATGTCAAAGAGAAAAAGAAAGTGTCACATGAAGTTAATCACATGAAGTTGGTGGTGAACATTTAGTAAAGAAACTTAGTTATATATTGAATGATTCAAATTAACAGTCCTACCATTAGAATTCTTCTATCAATCGCTATTATAGTGTAGGTTAGTTCAGTGTGAAAATTACTTTTAAGTTTTTATGGTTAAATTTAAGTTGTTGACCTTGATATTTTAAATTATTTCTTAGGTGCAAGGTTCTCTTTAGGGGTGAGCATGGTTCCAGGGTAGAACCTGGAACCTAAGAACCTGACTGATGAGAACCTGTAGGTTCCGAGTTCTAAGGTATCTAGAATAGGTTCCGGGTTCCAAAAATTGGGGAACCTGTTTCGAAGGATAGGTTCCAAGTTCTAGGTAGGTGGAACCTGGGACCTGGAACTTGGAACCGGGAACCTGAAACCTAAACAAGTTTTTTGTATTTTTTCTTAGTCTATATCTTAACGTGATCCTGCAATATTTGATGGCATTAGATGATGAGCGTATAATCTGGAATCACTAGTCTAAGCTTACATTTTATGACTTGTTAATGTTTCATATTTTTCATGTGTCTAAATATAAGTTATGGTCAATAAAGGTGATGATTCATTGCAATCATCAATTAATAATACAGGTGGAACCTGAGTAGATCTTGGAACCTGTGATAAGGTAGGTTCCAGGTTCAAAAAATAAGGAACCTATTCTCATGAGTAGGTTCTAGGTTCCAAGTGGATTCTGTACATAGCATGAAACCACTCACTCTAGTATCGATTCATACAATAACTTCTTATTTTAATTGTATTTATTTGAACCGTAATGTCAAGAAAACTAGTCTTTTGAATTATCTTTGGTGAATGACAAGCTTATTCAGTATTGTTGCGCTCATTTTCGTTTTGTTCAACTAAAAATGAAATAAATAAAAAAGAACCTGTTAGACCCTGGAAACTACCCTGGAATTCCAGGTTCCGACGGGCAAGTTCCAGATTCCAAAAAATGACAAACCTGTACCCGACGGTAGGTTCCAGGTTCCAGGTGGAACTTGGAACCGCTTACCCCTAGTTCTCTTTTTTCTATTGGAACCAAGTTGCTTTCGAAGTTCAATCTTAATGGGGCTCACTATATTTGGGACTCATAGTCCTACATGAAACCACCTTTAATTTCTGTTTCTCTAAAATTTCTTTCTTTTCCTGTTCATAAAATTCTCTATATTGCCCCAGTTCAGCATACGCAAGTACACCAATTTCTAAAAAACAAGTTGGAGGCTTAAGTCAACCGATTTTACCCAGTGCTTTACAAGCCCAGACAAGCAAGGGCAATGATTTGCGTCCAGCAGATCTGAGAATTCTATATCTTCGACAAAACTTGCATTTTCACGCAAAATAACATTAACCAGGTAAAGGAAAACCAAGCTAATGGCATCTTGGTTTTCCCCTATTTTTCTGAATAGAGAAGTTTGAAAATATGCATAAGATCAATCTCCCTCCCAAGAAATGATCTTAGCAAAGGAGAGAGTGCATAGTTTAAAATTCCTCCAACAATACTTCAAAAGAGTATTTCAACCACTATTTTTCACTACCGGCTTTAATGTATCCTTCCAATAGCCACTTGGTCTAGGGGCAGGGCTAAGGACGCGAGGTCAGGGGTTCAAAATCCCATGACCTCAACCACATAAGTGAATATCACAGCAGGCAGTAGTAAACATAACATATTAGAGTAAGATACAGATCATAGCAACATTAAAACAAGAGGGGTAACATTTACAGCAAAGCCAACCACAACTTACCAGCATTAGAATATTAAACATGGCCAGACCACTAGAAAGATATTTATTGATGTCCATCTGCATATCTGCGTCTGCAATGAAGCTAATCAATAAGCCATGATAAAGCATTCACTTCAGGGGAAAATTTGTTGAGCAAGCTCGAGAACATGCTAACTACATTAATTATTCTGATATTTTATAGACTCTGCACTACTGATGCATTAGTTAACTAAACCAGTTAAAGATGCAATAATTACAAAAGAAACAATCATGCATACAAGAAAGATTAGAAAACCTTGCAGTCTGAAACGAAGAGACAGACAAGAAAAGCCATAGAACAAGCATTACAAGTCACGCCTACCCAGTCAAAGAAGAATCAGGAAACATGTGCACAGTCGATGATATTAGTTCCAACATACTCCTTTGACGGAGAAATATTTGCATAGCTGGTGAATAAATTTCTTACAAGGCCCACATTGGGACAATCAGTCCATTTTCCTTGAGGCCAAGTTGAACAATGTGCCTAATAAAAGTCATGTCCTATTCTTGAAAAAATTTAGGAAAAGTACATGTTGTCCGATCGTTAGGTGGAAAAAGGAACACTGAGACATACCGAAAAGCATTCCAGAAGAATAAGCACAAAAGGTTCTTCTTTCGATTTAGAGAATTTTACAGCAAAAGGTAACCGTAGAGCTTCTGAAGATTGGAACTTGTCTGACCATTTTGTAAGTGATCTATAGTTTTCGCTTCTTTAATTCTGGATGGTTTTACGGTATTCCTTTTTCATGTCCAAGGGTTGCTGAACACCCAATATACAAGATAATTTTCATGGTCCCACTATTATCAATGAACAGATTGCTCACTTAGTTAAACCTTCAAATCTATCCGCTCGTGGTCCAAGCAAGCAGAAAAGGATGAAAGACTTTTGATGGAGCCACTTTATGGACGTATCAATATAAGGACTGAATCTTTGAGTTTACGGGAGACAGTCCTCAGTTCTAACCTAGAAAGCAATCCAATAGGAACATCTTTGCAAATCCACCCTTTGTTTACGTACTTACCACATTTTATTTTATTCTGGTCATTAGCAAAAAGCCTCACAATGTCCCCCTGCATACAAGTTAAGCACAACAATTAATATTCTATCTAACATACCATAGACTGACTAAGCAACACTTCTAATGAATCGCTCGTCCATATGAAGAAAAAAGCTACTATACAAGGTAAGAAAAGGCTTTCAAACAGAAGCAGTATATGGAGAAAAGGCAATAGGTGCAACCAAGTCATGGTATGCTGCGTGCCATTGTAGCACAAATCCAGATATTTATTAATTTACGGTGGATGCAAACTTAAAGAGAGACACCTAAGGCTGCTTCCCGAATTCTCTGTCTCTTAAACCTCAGAGCTATACTTTTTCTTATTTTGTTGAATCCAAGTTCTTAACGCCATGACGTATAGCAGATCCTTCTATGGCATCTATGTCAGTTCCGTATGCATCCTCTTCTGGCCATGTCCCTGATGCGAGACTAGTGCTATCAGTTCCCTCCTTTCCTTCTCGCTATGCTCATGATTAGTCTTTTTTTTGTAGTTATACCTTCTCTTGAGGAGAGCCTTCTCTTCAGCAAACAATCTAAGGATTTTCCGGAACAAAAGGAACAGTTTTCTCATAACTATGTGCACAGTATGCGGGAATATAAGCTATGTCCACCTCATCCCCCCCCCCCTCTCCTATGTTGTAAAAAGAAGGGAAGTGAATGAAAAAGACCGCCAAAGCCTAAGAAGAGCAATGTATGACAACCGAGAATTTATTATGCGACAACCCAACGAATCTAAGAAGAGCAATGTAAAAACTGCAGATGGACAAGAGTGGAAGGTTGTTCGCAAAACTAACAGCAGACAAAGCAGATGTGACTTTGGCTCTCTCTATTTTACAATGATGCCCACCAAAGGTAGATGAACCCCAAAGACTACGAGAAGTTCTTTTCACTTACTCTAACAATTCTAGCTACCTCAAGGACTATAAGAAGGTCATTGATCCAGGACTTTTTCAAGTTAATTGTGAGCTAGACCCCGAATATCATCTCTCATTGAGGATATTGGTTAAACAATTAGCCATACTTGGTGTGGAATTGGGTCTGAAAGAGATAGAGTCTATCAAATCCACAAGGGTTCAAAATGAAGAAAGGGGGTCTCAAAGGGCGTCTCAAAGAGTGATCTTTCCGGTCTAAAAGATATTTAAGCAGATCTCAAGGAGAGATCTTCAAGTAATCTGATGGCAAATTAAGGTACCATATTAAAAACCACCATTACATAGACCCAGAACTGTCTCTCCAAGTAGAGAAGCAAGATATGACATTGCTCCATTGCAATTATATAGGCAACCACCGCAGTACCCACTTATAATGGTCTCACAGATAAAAATTCTTCTTTATTGGCCATGCTGAGGTTTGGGTTATGCATACAGAGATTCTTACATGATCCTTGAGCTGATAAAGATTGATGCTCAAACTAGCAACCCACATAGTGCTAATCTTTGTCTAGACCTCTATACATACTTAAAAAAATATGAACAGTTCCTTGAAAGTGTGTGAATCAGGAAATGGAAAGTCCCTCAACATGATTAGCAACTTTCTGCTGCTGGCCAAGTAGAAACATGTTAATGCATGAAATCACAAAGAATACTACAAAGAAAAAGTATTTCACTACCAAAACTATCTTCTACAATCTTTGAAGACACTTAAACCTATGGGCTTCATATTGACTCTTGCCGATTTAAATTGTAGTGCATGATAGATCCTGTCAGTGTGAATATACATTCAGAGAAGGATGGAGAATACCTGACGGCCTTGGTCATCCATTGGTATGCATTCAACAGCAATAATCTTGTCAACGTCATCAGCAGTAACAACATATTCTGGATTTGTCGCGCCTGAGTCAGTACGCCCAAAGAAAGTTAACACAAAAGCTCCATAGAGAATTGACACGAATTTTTTGTTCATTGGCCACGAAATTCCCCACAAATTAAGACTTTATTACACCAGTTACCTTCAATGTAGTGCGTAGTACCATCAGGAAGATGACGGACCCACTGATTTTGCCAACATTGACAAGGCAAACTTTAGCTTTCTGAACATGTACAGCAGCCGAAAGAAAGTACATATACTAGAGTATCACCTGAAACATACAAAGAGAAGTTCCACGGACAGGATACCCACACCCAAGAAGTTGATTCCCTGGTGTAGCTTCACCAACAATCTGAAAACCGTCTATACCCGGTCCCCCTGAATTGAACCTAGGCACATGAGAATAAATCAGAACTCCCTTACTAGTTGTACCTATGAGAGTGTACGCACCTTGAGAAGCACTGGAAGCAGTATTGTTGTCATTGTTAGGAGTTCGGGGTACTGCCTCCATCATTGTTTTATCTGAAGACCTACAAGGAATTGGTCCAACACCTTGGATGTTACATTAAAGGATATGTTGGTAACAATAGAAATCTTGCTCAAAGAGAAGTCTTGCTCTAATTAAAGATACATCAGGCCTAAACTTCTTTCTGTAACAGCATATGTTCTACAGAACTGAATTTCAACTCAAGCACCAATGTCAATAATACACGTTACACTAACTCAATACATGTTTAGATAACAGATCACTGTTTTATGGAACTTATATTAGCATCAGGCACCAAGTCTCAAACAATACATGCTGATCTAATTTTACAGCCACAAACTTAAAACGAGTGAAGTTTGGCAGGAGCCGTAGCAGAAAATTCTTGGTGACGTTTAAAAGGATATGTGAGGAATAAAAGTTATAAGGCATAAGAACCAGATATAGGAAATAATTATACACAATGCAATCTGCTACATATACTAACACCCTAGCAAAAATAGTTGAAGGTGCTTTTACAACCATCAGAAGATGAAAGAACAAACTTGAACATCAACGGCCTATACAACAATAATAAAAAGATGAAAAGAATCAACCTATGAAGATTATGAATTGGTTTTCATAGGAAAACTCAATAAATGGTCAAAATGAAACTCTGAGCTCCTCAAAATGTCACAGTTCTCCTATGGTCCATATACCTTGTAGCACAAAACCATTATATTCCCATAATAGGCCGAGCGCAATGTCCAACATCAATATCTCTAATTCCCAATAAAAACTGACACCTCTGCACCGACTTGTTAAAATGCCAACAGGATATAAAATGTGAAAAATGCCAACCTGTGTGTATCAAATGCGAACTCTCCTGCATTATCAGTACCCGGTTGCTGGCTCATTGCATGATCATATGCTAAGTTCTGCATAGAGTTAGGCTGATTGTAATGCGTAAACTTTGACAAACTGTTCGTTAGCTCCGTAGCATCTCCATCTTTATATGTGTCTCGATCGGAAACACCCTGATGATCGTGCACAGAAGAGCAGGAATATAAATAGCAGACGTAAGATTACAGTTTGTACTCGACAAGTAGAACACATGCCGAAGTTACCATCGATCTTTGGGGAACTTGTCTTGTCGGCATGCCAGCCCAATAATTGTCTTTAACATCTGAAGCATTCCCGATATTGATTCCTCCTGCATTTTCTGCTTCTCTAATTTTATCCTGTTTGAGATTTTCAAATCAGTGCAAAGGAAGCTAAGTACATGTCTTCAGAAATTTTCTCAGGTCCAATAGCACATACACAAACTATCAACAAGACAGATTATGAAATCCAATACATTTCTCGAAGCTCTAGCGCAAATCTACTACGATAAGTGCAAATAAAAAGGCAACTCTATATTACTTGTGAGCATAAAACTAAATAGACTGTAATACTGATAACTCATATTTACAGGGAGGAAGTACTCAGAAGAGAAAGAAGTTACCAGATACTTATGCAGTTATAGAACATGTCCATAAGCAATTTTGAAGCATCTGAGGTAGTAAAATGCTCATTTGATGCCAGGAACATAATGTTGCTACAGTTTTGAGGGTAAAAATCATTGTCTACAATGATAGCTAATTCCCCAATTTGAATAAGGAGGCCCTTAGATCCCTCCAATTAGTTTGACTGAATACATAAGTACATTGCCAGCAATGCTGTATTTGCAATGCTAATCCAGAGAAAATTAGTTCAATTTTCAGTTTAAGAGATGGCTCATTCAGTCATATCAATTTCATTCCATGTACTTAG
Source organism: Syzygium aqueum (assembly GCA_031216185.1). Lineage (NCBI taxonomy): Eukaryota > Viridiplantae > Streptophyta > Magnoliopsida > Myrtales > Myrtaceae > Syzygium > Syzygium aqueum. The sequence continues at coordinate 13,526,820 of CM062235.1, read as the reverse complement.
TAATTAGCTTTTATCTAACATGGGAAGGATCTACAATCTAACCAGATCATAAAATATTGAGCTAATGATCACGCACTTATGCTTGCTAAGGCTTCAAGAGAGAACCAATTCAATGTTACGCGATTCTATAGTAATTGTAGAAGAATTAATTTATAAATCACATGAGTCAACAATCATGTACTCATGCTCACTAAGCCCTTCACAAGACAGAACCCCTTTAGAGTATGACACGATTCAAAAACTTCAATGACTCTTTAAATTTAATTTTTCTTTACCATTTGACCACAATACATATTAAGTGTGCTCATCATTGTATGCTTATAATGCTCACAAGCAATTCAAGAAAAAGCCACCATCACACTACTACATTACTAGCAAACTTTAACAATCTTTTAAAAGCTTTAATCTTAATTTGAAGTTTGATTTAAATTTAAATTCTAGCATTTTCTAGAAGTTTTTAAGTTTTAATTGCAACATTTTGCAAGAGGAAGAGGACCCTCCATCTTAGGAAGCAACACATTTCACTTAAAGGGGAGAATGAAACTTCACTAGGATTTTGCAGAGATGGATATCAAAACTCAAGCAAGGTGGAATCACCAAGCAAATTAATCTTCTTTGCATATGAATGAATCCAGGTTAACTAAGCAAACAGTGCTAAACAAGTCCGTATGTGATACACAACCCAAGTGCATCATGGAACACCAAAAAGTTTGATAAACAAGATCAACAGCAATTTACTGTGATATTGTTTACACCATAACTATCACCAGTCCAACCATTTTAAGCACAGTTAACATTAAAAACGGAAGTACATGATCAGAGTTAAGAAGCACACAGATACAACTAGAATGCTATGTTTGAAGAGAGAGGAACAGAAGGATGGTAATGCAACAAAATAATGCAATGTTTACAGGATTACCTTTGAAGTTCTACTCTTCCAATATAATTGATCATGCAAACGCTGCGGACAATTAAAAAAGAAGGAAATGAAGAAATACAGTATCAAGAGATGCAAAAGATAGGTTATATAACTAATAGATGAGAAAATTTCACTCAAATAATCCAATATTGATTCATGCAGATTTAAAAGAAATTATCGCATGGAGCCATGTAAAACTTTACAGTGTCGCAATTCTCTAACCAGATTACAGTCCACGGTGGACACAGCCTTCCATTGCAAAATTAATACCATACGTGCATTAATGCAACATTTGCTGAGTAATTTTAAATTTTGGATTCCAATTGTACTAGATGGCAATTTTAAATGTTCACAAGCATATCAAAGAGAAAAATATTTCTACCTTAATGTATGTGGATATAACAGTGGCATTCAAGACTGGTGGCCATATGTCATATGGAGACAACAAGCCAAGCAAGGAAGACACAAACATGTATCTTTCATCCTCTGTCTCCTGGAGGAAAACCAAACTTGCAACTTATACAGCAAAAGCATTCTATTAAACACATATATCTAAAGAGATTGAACAAAAGAAGGTTAAAAGCAGCACCCCAGCGAAAAATATGACACTTCACCGAAAGCTAATAGCAAAGAGAGCAACACTATGATAACAATCAAGACATGGTAGAAATTGCAAGCAAATCACATATATGATATTCCAGTAAAACGAATGCTGAATAGACTTATCTGGTAGAAGAATAATATATAAATAAAAGGAGAACTGCGAAACCAAGTACACAGGAAGTGTCAAAGTTAAGAAAGAACAAAAATGCGGAACTACAAGATTTAACTGATATCCTTCTCACTCGACCAACATTATAATATTTTTCATCAACCACAACTACCTTTAAAATTGCTCTATTTATTACATCATCACCAAGTTTTTTGTAATGTAGCCGTCCAGTCAGATGGGAAATTCATCAAGTACCAAGCTTAGTACATTTACCCATTCCATACACATCTAAAGACCAGGAAACCACTATCCAACCTCAGGGGCGGCCAACCAGTCAATACCATAGGTCGAGTTTCTGAATTTCAGACTTTCTGCCGCTTAAGCAATCAGATAAATGTCAACTATGCCATTAAGGCTAAAACATACAAGAAAATATAAGATTATAGAATGCAACACCAGCTTGATAAGCAATCCAAAGCAAGAATTCTCTCAATTGTCCCTGTTTGGCTCGTATGAATAAGTTGGCTGTTCTCTGACGGGAACATCAACTAGACCAAAAGTTTCGTTCTATTTTGGTCCTCTCTTCTACTAGAGCCAATCAAATCTTCATCCCCACGAATCACTCCCAACTGTGTAACGGTGGGGCATCCTCGCTCATAGATTCTAGGTTCAGCTGTGTTTGTTAATAGCTATCACATGGATGATGGACTGAATCATTAAGGACAGTTAGTCTGACTTTTAATAAGTAGGCAAGTCTATGATACATACCTCAGAAACAACCTTTTTAGCGGTACCTCATGAAGCTTTCACTAATTGAGCTTGCTGGTTAGACAGCTAGTTTCCAAATGCAGACTGTCCTAAGAATATAAAAAGGCAACACTGCTTCCGGAAGCGCGAAAACAGTTTAAGCTTAGAGGTCCTAAGAAGCTTATGAACGTCCAGAAAGTGATAGGGGCACCTCATTCATTTCGTCCCACCTTAATGAAAGTAATGCAAGGTTGACAAGGTTTTACGCTCATTTTGACAAACTGACAAACAAGATGGTCCTTAGAACATCACAGGCAATGATAGCACTATTCTTCTGTATCAATGCATAACCAAGCTACCAGCCTTGGCTCCACCAAAATTTTCGACCAAAAAAAAAAGAGCTGACTAAACTTTCATCCCAATTTTCCAATTACCCTATTTAGCTAGTAATGTCATAAATTCAATTCAGCTTGTGAGTCAGAATTTTAAAGATATCGATTAAGGACCCAAACCACTGCAAGAACCTTGACAGACTCATATACAAACAAGTTCTGACCACATTTTAGAGGAAAAGGAAAAGCAACAGTAATAACCAGGGCAGTTAGGAGCTTTCTGAGGATAAGGAACAGCAGTTTACCTTCAGATCATGAGTCAATTTTAGATTTTGTTCCAGATCACCTTTTCTACGAGCCAGTTCGTTTGAGGCATAGGCAGTGGCTTCATTTTGCTTTTCATCGATTGCCTATAAAACCAAACAGAATCATGTCAGCAGTCAGAAAGAACCTCATAATATTACTTGCCGAGCTCTATTCTGATGTATATCATGCAAGACGAGAAAGACAGACCAGTCTTAAGTCCGCAAATTTCTTCTCTAATGCATATTTTTCACTCAAGAGCTTCATTTCCTGATACCATAAGGACCACATCGTGGCAAGTTAGAGATACTAGAGAACGCTGCTAGATTAATGATCTAGATAGGCTTCTGACAGAAATATTGAGTATACATTCACGCAAGCTGCAGCCATTTGTTCGCGAAGAGTCTGGATCTCCTTTTCTTGTGCCCTAGCTCGGGCATAAAGTTCCTACTTTGAAAGCAAAGATTAAAAGGGCGAGGTTAACTGAAACTACAATACTTGATGCAAAAGTTCGAGAAAAGAAATGGTCACAAAACAGTGGTACCATAGTCTCTGGGTCGTGTGAATGATCAATCTTGCCATCTCCATTGGGAATCCTTTCGTGGGAATGTCTTTCGAGGCCACCTCTATGGAAAAGTAAAGGAAAACAAAATTGCATAATTCAAATTAGAACATAGTTAATTGTGAATCTCATGGTATTGTTAACTGAAGTTACAACAGAACTGGAAAGAAAGGCTCAATATGATTTTATGCATCTGAAAAGAAAATCATTATGCAATAAGGTCCCAGAAAACACTACTTCTGACTAAGAATAATAACCTGTTTAAGGCACCAGATTGTTGGCTGCCAAGACCGTTGCCACTAAGCCCATTTCTTGAGCTTCTACTGGCAGACATCACACTGCCGATTCTTTATCCTCTTCAACATAAATTATGCCAGCAAGACAGCTAAAGACTTTCATTGTTAACAATCCTAATTTGCATCTTAGTGCATTTCAATCTTCACCCCTTTGTTGCTTCTGAGGATTTGATCAACTTTCTTTTGATAGCTGTGAGCTCCAGAATGCTGTAAGAAGCTATCTACGAGAAAAAAGAAGGCCTACAATTAGCATCAAAGTCAAAACATAAATCTTGCTGTAGAAAATAGAGATGGTAACCAGATATAGTGCGTATCTATTTACAGTTGTTGAACAAATTAACAGATCTTCGTATGCAGTCCATGTTTCACTCAAACCACACAGGCATAATATCAAGAATCGGTCATTTTCATACTCGAGTGGTCACCTTCTACAGTCATGAACCGACCTATAATTGAACCGCAACACCAATAATCATTACTCACGAAACAAAATGCAAGAATAAAAGGAGGCAGCTATAAAAAAGTAAGCACGTGATTAAGCAAGTTTGCAACACCAAACAAAGGCATTTTCCCACTAATTGATGTTGGCTACACGAAGAACAAGTAGGAAAACGAAAAAAGAAATCCAATTTAGAGAAACGAAGGGTATCGAAAACGCAGTCTAATTATCAAAATTCCAGTCATCGCCCGCGAAAGTAACAACACACAAGTTTTCACTGCGAACGACAAGGCCGATCAACATAACTCGGCCTCCATCGAAAATCCAAGACTATGTAGACCAGCAGTCTTAACATCAAACATCTAAACCAACACTCCAGTTCCTCCAAAAAAATAAAAAAACACGGCTGGTCAAGTCACGGATTACATAAGAAAAAAAGAAAAAAAACAGAACTTTCCAGTTCGAGACAAATCGCGCGATAACCGCACGCATCGCCAAAGCCCCGCCGCCCGCGCGAAATTAATCAAGAACCACCCCCTGCAACTCAAGCAGGAAGAGGAAAACGTCCGCCACCGCTCCGAAAGTTCACGCGCAGCACAAAACACGAGAACACATGCGAAGTAATTCAGCAAGGCGACTGAGCTCAACGCGCTCCAGCTCGCGCAATGCTCCGGCGACTAACCGTCCGGCTTACGCCGCCACGAATCAGCAACGCTGGCGCCGGAAAACCTCGCGCCGCTCGCGAAAGAGGAGCGACCGCCCGAGCTCGCTCCACAAGACCAGATCGAGCGGGACGGGCAATAAGTAATTACCGGCGCGCGAACGCAAGCGGGGAGCTAAAGCCGGATCCTCGATCGATTGAAGGATCGATCGATTGATTGATGGATTGATTGATTGATTGATTGATCGAGAGCGAGGGAGAGGGGGCGGCGGCGGAAACGGCGGAGGAGAGAGAACGCGATGGGGACGCGGCCTCCGCGTCGTGGTGGTGTGGACGCGAGACTTTCCGCGGCGGTGGCGTCCTCCTGCTGCTGCTGCTGCGGTCGCTGGAGGTTTCATACGGAGGACGATACGGAGGACGAGGACGACGACGAAGACGAAGACCAAGAAGGAGAGGGCGCGCGCTAGTCAAAGGAGGGGTGTGGTGCGTGGAAAGGGGGGGCGGTTCCGTTAAAAATTTTCAGATTCGACTTGAAAGGCGGAGATTCGAACGAAAACGACGGGAGCTTCGGTTCACTTCGCCACCCCCACCACCCTAGGGGCGGGCATGGTTTCAGGGTTCGAACCGGGGGGACGGGAGGACAGGACCGGGATATTTAGGGTGGGTTTCGGGTTTCAAAAGATTAGAGAATCGGTTCCGACGGTTAGGCTTCGTCTTGTTCTGAGTCTTTAATATTCTGTGGTGTCCAATGGCGAGTGTGTGACATGGAATCACTCGTCTGAGTTTCTATTTCCAGCCATATCCATGATGGAGACTTTTATTTTGTTAATATTTTGTATCATTCGAGTGTCTAAATATGGATTGTGATTAATGAATTATAGAGATAAATTGTGATTTATTAGACGTGATGATTTGCTGCAATCGTTCAATTAAGAATACGTGTGAAATCTAAATAGATTTTAAAACTAACTCCGGAATTTTTGACAGGGCAGGCACTAGGTTCAAAAATTTTGGGAACCAATTCTGATGGTTAGGTCATGAGAACCTAGACCGGCCTTGAAATCGCTCGCCTATGACTAGATTAACACTCTTCCACCGTCTTAATGATCGAAACGGGAGGAATACGGCGAGCAAATGTCGCGGTGCATCGTGATTCGGCATTGACCCATCTGCCACGAGGAAATTTTAGTCCGTCGAGTCAAAAGGGGTAAATCTCTATTTTCAATTTCATGTTATAAAAAATCGATTCCGTGCAATTAATTCCATATTCATTGGGTCCTGCGTTGACCTCACTATTCTTTAAATGTCAATTTGACTTTTTCGTAAGATAAATATGTGAGCTAAAAAGAAGACTTTTGGCTAGTCTCATTGAAGAGATGGTGAGGAAGAAATGTAATTCTTAGTTAATATTGGATCGAGCTTATGATGTTTGGCGTGGAATTTCTTTCTTTTCTTTTGCAGCGCGAGTTTTCGAATCTTCCGTAGTTTCGCGCTTTGAGTCTCTGTGTACGCTAATTATCTCGTACTAAATTATTTTCATTGGCATGCGCCCGAACTTATGGCTAAACCCGACTTTTGACCAAAAAATGACAAAAAAAAATCACGAAAAAAGTAAGTAGAAATATCTACTAGCATGTAAGTTATAGTTATGGGAGCCTAGACTTCGTACTTATAGACTAGGGAAAATGACACAAATAGTCTCTAAATTTCGGCTTAACGTGCAATTTGATCCATGAACAATTTGTTTAATGTGATATCTGAACTTTAACATAATGTTCAATATAATCCCTGAACTTTTAATTTGTTCAATCTAGTCCCTGGACTTTCGGCACGTGTTCAATTTAGTTCTTGAGCTATATGAAAATGTTCAATAAAGTTCTTGTGAACATTTTCATATAGCTCATGAACTAAATTGAATACATGCTGAAAGTCCATGGATAACATTGAATAAATTAAAACTTCAAGGATCACATTGAACATTGAATTAAAGTTCATGGACTATATTGAATAAATTAAAAGTTTATGGGGTCAAAGTACATGGATTATTTGTGTTATTATCCCTATACACTACTAAATTTGGTAAGGAAAGACATGTTTCTCATAAAGTCAACCTATTTCCAAGTCTACTCTCTTTGCCTCCAAGTGAGATAACTTTTCCAAGGCCTTTTCCTCTTTTCACGCAGGATTTGTTGCCATGCTTATGCTTGTCGCTTCTTCTAGAAAGTGCATGTTTCGTTTCCAATTGGAAAGATGAGTTCTTCATGCTAATTTTGTTACTCAGGGATAAACTTTCAAACCTTGAAAATTTCGCGACAGATTAGTTAGTAAGTAGGGGCGACCACACTCCCGACATAACAGGACATTGCCAAAAAAGGATGATCCGCAATTATTTTAAGCCTAACAACGAAAAGGACGGTTGTAATCAATCAACGTGATTTTTCTATGTAAATATGATAGAGGGACAATTATAAAAGACACGTCACGATGATAACAATTTAATTATGGCATGAGATTTGTGAACCTCAATATGCTTTCAAGTTCAATCTCACTTGGGTTAAAAATGACTCGGCTTCGTAGGAGCCTTCACCAAACACTTTGTCACCAAGCAAAGTTGCAAGACGACGTGAAAATCCTTCAAAGAAGCTATAGACCTGGTTGGTTAGGGCTCTTCCGAGCTCAGGACGTGTCAATCTGTGATTGGATATCGACTTCTTCGACATTTATTCTGTAATATATATGTCGTGATGGGGTTATAAAAAGCGATATCAAATCTGGATAGATTAAGCTCCGTCGAGGCCTATTTTGAATGATGATTGGATCCGTCCAATGAAATCATCGATCGCTACTCTTTGAGGTCACCGACAGCAAGTAGTGAGTTGACATGCTGTCACTTGAAAAATGGGATGGCGTTGCCAAACGGCAAACAACGAGCTAACATGAGCGTGCGAGGCGAGCGAATTTTTTTAGAGGAGAGAGAGAGAGAGAGAGAGACGTCTAATCCGTTATGGGCCGTGCTATGGGCCAAATTAAGGTGGACCCCTTGGGCCTGGACTGTCTAATGGGCTGGCCCGAAACTGGATTCGATTATGATGGACTGGGCTGGGGCGAGTTGGGCATGGTTTTAAATTTAATGGGTCACATTGGGTATTTGCAACAATGACCGAATTGGATACTCTACCCCCTTCTTTTTTTTAAAAAAAATTTATTATTATTGTTATTATTTTTTAAATATTTTTTAGCTACAAAAAATGCATATTGCATAGTGAATTTGTCGGCGAAAATTCAGGCGTCAACGGGAGCCACTGAATCGATCGAGAAAAAATGAAGATAGGAGGTATGAATGTGCAATGTGGGTTCCAACTTGGATGATTAGACATCGGGAAGCGTTCTTCGATATCTCTCATCTCGTTTCGACAGGTAGCAATCGGAAAACGACACGTTCGCTTCACGCTAGCCATGCTACATTTTCATTCACGATTCGTCCTTCTGCTTTATTTCTCATTTCTATTCTATTCATCCCATTGGTCATTTTCAATCTCTTTGGAGAAATCCTCGTAGTATTGGGGTACGCACTATATTAAATCGCTTTTTGATGAAAAGATGAAATGTCAAATCTAGCGACCAGCATACTATGACGACATGCTAATGCCAGACATGCTGTGGAACAAAAGTATTCGGGCATGTATTCTTTCTTCTCCTTTGCGTACACCAAGATGTTCTCGATCCTCGAAATGAATAAGTTCTTGAAATCTCATCACGTGTTGTAGGGAGATAGAAGAAGGATGCTTGATAATTGAATATGTTGTGCATACGTCAATTCAGTTCCAAACTTTTTAGTTTTACCAATTTGATCGTAAACCTCTACACGAAATTCTAATATAGTTCTTCTTGTTGATTCGAGCATTTTGATTGTGAAATTGGAAATGAAGTGGTACGAGTGCCTTTGTGTGCTGCTTCTTGAGGATTGGAATGAGGTCCCGAGTGTGACTTGGAGCCATCAACCGAAGGGTCTCACCGACGAGAGGAAGCTCGAAAGAACCGAGATGAAAAATGCCATTGCCTTAGGGTTCTCCCATTCGTAAATTTAGTGGGCGAGCCACGTGACTGTCAAATGATCAATGCCAACACACGCGTTCAAATATTTCACATCGCTCGTTTCTTCGAGAAGACGAGGTGGTAAAAGAGCGAAGAGGGTGACGATCGATACAAGTTATTCTCTCTATAATACAAATCTCTCTTCTTTTGCCTACCTGGATTTGTGATTTGCATGCTTTGCTCAAGTTGTGTGGTTTTTATACGAGAAAATACTACAAAAAATTCCAAATTATGTAACTTGTGATAAATTTATCTTGAACTTTTTTTGTGACACAAAAAATCCCAAACTATGTCAGTTTTGACAAATTTACTCTAAACTTTTTTTGTGACACGAAAAATTTCAAATTATACCACTTGTTACACATTTACCCCATAATACTTTGGTCCATGGGCATTTTTATATTTTTCCTTTTTCTGTTTTTCTTTTCTTTTCTTCTTCGGCAAGGGTAGCCTCGTCCCGACGCCAATGAGGTTGCCCTCGCTAGATCTGGCGTCGGCCAAGAGCTGCCCTCACTCTCCCAAGCGAGGGCGACCCTAGCCGACGTCGGGCGAGGGTCGCCTTCGCCTGGGCGAGCAAGGACAACCTTCACCCAACGTTAGCAAAGGTCGCCCTCGCCAGATTCGGCATCGGTCGAGGGCTACCTTCGCTGGATTTGGGGAGGGCGACCTTCACCTGCGTTGGATGAAGTCGTCGAACGCCGGATTTGGCAAGGGCGACTTCATTTGACTAAGGCGAGGACTGCCCTCGCTAGAGAAGAAAAGAAAAAAAAAACAGAAAAAAAGACGAAAATATCCATAGACCAAAGTATCGTGGGGTAAATATGTCACAAGTGATATATTTTGGGGCTTTTCGTATCACAAAATAAAGTTAAGGGTAAATTTGTCACAAGCAGCACAGTTTAGGATTTTTCGTATCATAAAAAAAGTTCAAGGTAAATTTATCACAAATAATATAATTTGGGGTTGTTTTAGTAGTATTTTCCCTTTATATATTTGTGCGCGGAGCGCAATCATGCCTTATAAAATGTAGATGGTAAGGTCGGTGGCCATGGGTTGACCTCATAAGAATAAGTGCAATAATCTAACGTGTGCTCTTTGGTTCTCTTTTGGTACATACACCAAACCGTTTAACGTTTTATGGTCATGGACGGAACACAACTCGTATAATAAAATGGTTTTTCACGGTACCTGAGGACATGAAAGAACCTTTTTGTTGCTCATAAACGACTACTTGAAGTTCATGAAGGACATTATATTTTTCCATTTAGATTCACAGCAATGTGACCAGCACTACAATCAGATTTGCAGTCGCAATAACATGATCGTAACCATACCGGACGACCAGCATGATCTAATTTGAGGTTGTGTCACGGTGATCGTTGCTACCAGCGGCATCAACGCAACCGACATACCTCCTATCTCACTCTAAGAAATTTACCACGAGTTAAATTTCTGTTAATAAGATGAATTTGGATGGCTCTTTCGTAATCCACCTAGAGCTTACCAAACATAGGTTGAAGGAACTTTCTTTCCTTTCCTTTTTCTTTTTGGGTTGAGAACGTTGAACGGATGTTCCTTCAAATCAAATTTTCACTTTCAAGTCACGTTAGTCCGGACTTTATTTGAATTCGAAATCGAAACCTAAACAAAGACCCAATCCAAACGACCATTTTCAAAATCCGATGCCTTGCTTGATTGATGTCTAATGATTCTTGTTTGAAGCGTGGAAAAATCTTCACGAGATCGTCCGTGCATGGACATGTCTTTGAACCTCGATTTCCTTTTCTTATCCTTGATGCATAATTTCATTTGTACATCCCGATCTCCCTCTGCAACAATCTCCGACTCTCTCTTAACTTGCACGTTACTCTAGGGACTCGGAACCGCTTATGATCCTTTAGCTACAGTCTTTCCCTTGATCGACAGATGGACCTCTCTCAACTTAGACTTTGACTCCCTCTCATAGTTCGAGTCGATTGACAGGCGGACGCATGAATCTCCGTCCAAACCCCTTCTTCCATTGCAAACTCACGATGCATCGAGACATCGATCGATGAGCTTCGCGAGCCGAGTGTATTGTCATGACCTCTATGATCAATGAACTTCTTTGGGCACATGATTAGGAGGGACTCAAGCGTAGGATCAAAATTGATTTTTTAACGACCATAGCCCGAGGTCAATTTGGTAATTTCCTATAAAGTCCTCGGGCCCCCGGCACAAAGATAAAGGGACAGCGACTTGAGGGACCATTTTGGTAATTTCGCAAACAAGAGCTTCTCTAGCTCATAGAGAGAGAGAGAGAGATATATAGAGAGAGAGAGAGAGAGAGAGAGAGAGAGAGAGGCCTTCTCTCCTACTCCCCGGCTCCACCACCGTCGCATCAGTAAAAGGCCATCGCCGCCGCCTCCTCCTCCGCCGCCGCCGCCGCCGCCGCCGCCGACCTCGACGGCCGCGCGGCGCACGCTCCTCCGGCCCCGGCGCTCCTCTCCGGCCGCCGGGCTCCGACGCCGCCAACTTCCGGCAATCGGTTCTCCCTGGATCAATCGGAATCACCGCCGCGGCGACACCGCAAGCCGGATCCTCGGTTCACGCCATGATCGCGGACGGTTCGTGAAAGCTGCCGGTCGCCGATTACGATGTCGCAGCATCAGCATCAGCAGCACGCTCATGGCAACAGCAGCGGCGGCGGCAATGCCATCATACCGGTGAGCGAGGTGTATTGGTCGCTGGTCGATAAAGCCGACAAGAAGTTCTCTAAGATCAGGGACTTGCCCTTCTACGAGCGCCAGAGGTTCCTCTCTCTCTCTCTCTCTCTCTCTCTCTATGAGAATCTGTGTGTGAGCGCGAGGGCGTGTGGCTTAGTGGGTGCGGGGTGATCGTCTGTGTGTGTTCATCTTCCACGTTTGCCGGATGTATTGATTCAGTGGATTAGGAGATGGGTATTAGTAGAGTTCTAGTGATTTATTGTTATCCCTTAGTATTTGTAGCACCGAATTTGTTTGATTCATTGAATTAGGAGATGGTATTGGTCGAACTGTGGTGATCTGTTCTTCTCTCCCAGCAAATTGTAGCATTCAATTCACTTGTTTTAGCTCTGGTATCTCTAAACATTGGCCGGTATGAAGTCTTTTCTCTGTTTATTAACCAAGCCAGATCTTTTCCTGTCATATGTTTGGGATACTTCAGAAAATGGAAGTGGGGTGATATAATCATTTTACGTTCATTTTGGTAACTTTTCCGGACATGGTAAGAATTCGTCACTTCTTGTTCATGTGTTTTTCCTGTTAAGATTGATTACTTATGGTCATGCTCTGTTAATAGGTATGACACCTACTTCTACAAGGTGTTTAAAGTGTACACCGAACTGTGGAAGTATCAGCAAGAGAATAGGCAGAAGTTGGTGGAAGCTGGGCTCAAGAGATGGGAGATTGGCGAGATCGCGTCCCGGATTGCCCAGCTATATTTTGGGCAGTACATGCGCACAAGCGAAGCGAGTTATTTGTCAGAGTCCTACATATTCTATGAGGCCATTTTGAACCGGGAATATTTTAAGGAGGGATTGTTTCAGGATCTCAATTTGGCCAACAAGCAGCTGAGGTTTCTTGCCCGGTTTTTGATGGTCTGTTTAGTCTTTAACAAGAGAGAAATGGTGAATCAGTTGGTTGGTCAACTAAAATTGTTGGTTGATGAATGCAAGAGAACATTTCAGGTTCTTATTCTTCCCTACTGTGAGTTGTCTACGTGACAGTTTTTTTTTAGTTTGTGGCACTTATGTCTATGATTTTTCTTTGGAGTTTTGCTGAAACCTATATCCAGGATGTTGTCATTGACTACGCATCTAGGTTTCTCTTTAATGAGTTCTATGTATGCGTTGGACCTATAGGTTTGTCATCTTGAATAATAGTAGGACATGAAGATGGTCTCACTGAACCAAGCTTACCTATACTTCAACTGGAAAAGGAGCAATTTTCCCTTTCAAAAACAAAAGTTGACTACAATGTACTGTGCTGAACAGCAGCTAGATGCATGTTAGCATTTCAAAGCCTAAAAAATGTGAAGAAGTTGGACAATCTAAAGTTTTTACGGGGCTTTGGCTTGCTTTTGGTTTTTCATATCTAACATTGAATTTTGGGTTTGTGGTATAAACCATGATGTTCTGTAATTGTAGCACTGGGAATCATAGGCGTTTGTCTATTTGACAAAATGATGAATTGTTGCAAAGTGGTTCGTAAAGTTTAAGTCGTCTTTTCGGAATCAAGATGCTTGTATCATTTTACACAGTTATTTTTGACACAGCTAAAAAATACAAAGAAAAAGAAGTGGGGGGAGTGGGAGCAACTTCCTGTTTCTAAGTAGTAGAAGTTGGGTTTCGTGTGGATTATGAATGACCGAACAAGTGGGATCGAATGTCAGAAACCAGAAGTAGAATTGAGGGGAAACTGCGCCAAATAGAATGCTTTAAAAACAGTGGATATCTGATCGATTTAGGAAGAAAGACTATCGATGCTATGATCCTGCACATATATAGGGTATTCTTATCTTCTTGCCACGTGTCTTTAGTTTTAAAACATAGCTATTATTATATTATCGATGGGATGTGCAGTCTATGGTTCTTATGAACCGCAGCTATGTGAGCAGAGGAGGAGCTTTTGACTGAAGGCAAAAAGCCCAAACATTAGAACTTACAGTGTTTTAGTTTAGTAAAGCACCTGAAACTAATTATAGGAAATTTATCTTGTCCCAAATAAGCTTTCTTGACGCTATCACAGACATATTGGTGATTTATTTACACTATGAGGCCGTTTATTTACATTATCTTACGAGAAGTTCAAAAATAAATTCTTGGCAATGCAAAGTTATCGCGATTCTTTATTTTATATAGATTGGGCTTGACATGTGCATGATCTTATTTTCAGGACACTGATTTTAAAGAATGGAAGCTGGTGGTTCAGGAAATTAATAGGTTTTTGAAAGCTGACACAGCTTTTATGAATACCAGGCCTTTGAGATATAGTCTTGCTTTGGATCCCCACACGGATTCTCTGCCACGTGTTGCTGCGTCTATCACAAATAGACATCTGAGATTACGAGACGCAATACTGAGCAGCTATCACCATAATGAGGTAACCCATCAGTTGTTAGACCCCTTTCCTACTTGTTTCTGGGAAGATCTTTGTACCCTTATAATTATCTTTCCTGCTTTTTTTAATCAGGTGAAGTTTTCAGAGCTCACTCTTGACACTTTCAGGATGCTTCAGTGTTTGGAGTGGGAACCAAGTGGCTCATTTTACCAGTCACCTGGAACTAAACTTGGTGCTTCTGGTCATACTTGCACTAACTACTCTCAGGATATTGTTGATCATACTTTGCCTCCAAACCCGCGAAAAGCTGTTTTATATCGACCATCAGTGACCCATTTTGTGGCAGTAAGTATATTACAGAGCATAAATCCCCCCACGCATGCACACAGCCCAAGAGAGAAAAATGAATAAAAAGTATTAATATGCAAGAAATCTTATTGGTATACTATGTATGGAACATGTGAGGTGGCCTCAAAATGTGATGGCAGAACAAAACATCTATGATAGATGCTGGTGTCCCGAGTCAAGCCGGCCTAAAGTCAAAATATTCAATGGTTTGATTAAAATGTTACAGATTATTCATTCTTCATGCCATCATGTTGTGCAAACAACGTAGAGGAGTTTTTCCTTTTACAGAAGTTTTCAGGGATTGTGATTTTAGTTACTCTGCTATTTGAAGGTCGTGGTTTATATTGTCATTATGCTCTTCTTGGACAGGTGCTTGCCACTATTTGTGAGGAGCTTCCACCAGATGGAGTTCTTTTACTATATCTGTCAGCTTCAGGTGAGATACTTTTGGATATTTTTGGGCTCATGCTAATGAATTTTTTGCATGTGAAGTACAATCATCAATTATGAGACAACTGTTGCATTGCCTCAGGAAGAAGAAGATCTTCCATTTCACTGTCAGCCGGGGTTGGAGCTTTTTCTGATGCTACAGAAAACATAGCGAGAAACCTCCAGACTGTTGGCATATCTTCTGATGAAACGTCTAGTATTACATTTGGCTCCTTAAGTGATGATGTATCTCCGTCTGGACAAAGCAAAGTTGACTGCATGCATCACCGAAGTCCTTGTTTGCAGTTTGGTAATCGTAATAGTGGAGGTAATCTCTGGCAATGGTTGTTGAGATATACTATTAATAAATGTAATGTGTTTGTCTGTTTATGCCTGTGAATATTATATTATCTATCAAGACATGCATTCTGATTGCATTTGACTGTATGAGTTCTTTTCTTAATTGTGACTGTACTAATTCACAGGGCCAGATGTAAAGCATACTGTAATTTTCTTTTGATAGAAGCTCTTGTTGCAGCTTCTGACTTCGTTGAAGCATGTCGTGGAAAAAAAAAAGCATCGCCAATCTTTGTATAGATCTTGCAAGCTTTAACTTACTTCTAGTGGACTCTTTTGTCAATGGAAACACTCAGCTTAATTTGAAGGAGATGGACATCTTTGGAGAGCTTTGTTAACTGAATTGCTAGGGGTAAAAAGTCGGCTTTTGGCTTTCTCTTAGAGTAAACTTACTTTTCTGGGAAGTGCAAAATAATTGTTATCTTTTTTTGTAGGAAAGCCTAATTAGATACATGGAAATCTAGTCTACTGGGCTGTGTTTAGATGATTAGTGCTTTTCCTTTACATAGCTTATGGCCTAATTAATCAAGTTCTTTTGTCAATTAATTAATCATGCTGATATTGTCTCATACATTTCTGAATCTTGGTGTCTGTTGCTGATACTTTTGTTGGTTAAGACTGTCATAAGACAATACAGAATTTGTGAACTGGAAAAACTTTGCCTTGTATGCCTTCCTGCACATGAACTGCTGGTGCGACATATGGTTTGCATCAAATTACATGCTCATTTCTCATTTTGAGGGTTGAATTTTGAGAATTTAGGGACGAAAAGAGGATCTAGATGATGGAGAGCCAATGTTAAGTAATGTTGTAAAATGGTGATTGCTCTGCATTATTGGTCTTGGAGCTTGTGATACTTACTTTTCTTAATTATTGATCCATACAAAAATTTGGAAGGACAGTTTTCGGGAGATGTTTCATCTGTTATTTATATTTCCAACTTATTTTATGGTACTCATACTGTTGAACTGCTTTTGTAAGTCTTGCAATAATTTTTTCCTTTCTCGTAAGAAAAGAGTTAAATACTGTAGATGCTATTCTCCATTAAGAAGTTTCTCCTCCTAATGTCGGACAGTAAACTGTCAGGTTCAAATTGCATATATCCCTGTGACTTACTTCCATTCACAAGGAGGCCACTGGTTTTAGTAATTGACAGCGACAGCAGCATGGCCTTTGAGGTAAGTAAGGGACTAACTAGATCTGCTAGCTGCAAGCTTGTATATATCTATTTTTTCTTGAAAGTAGGTGAGTTAGTGAGCAACCTGAGCAATATAACAAGTTAACAACTACATGTTGCCAGACTGATTCCCATGATCCTTCTTCCATTCTTAGTTTCTGGTTCCATCGCCCTGTTCAATCGTTAAAAGCCAGTGATTTTGCTAGACTATGGATGCTGTGTGAGTTATGTTACCAGTGATAAAGAATTTTCTTTCTGCTCAGTCCAAGGTATTTCTCCTGTTGTGCATGTAATTTTTGTATCATGCTTGAAGTGTCTTGGTGGCATTTATGCAATAATCTTGCGAATTAGGCAATGAAGTGCATGACACAGCAACAACAAACTAAACCTTAGCCCACTAAGTGCGGTTGGCTAGTAGTGAAGTGTATGCTAGTTTGAGAAGAGAAGCTTTTTCAAGATATTGTCATTTAATAACTGTGATTCACTAATGGAGGTAGTCTCCTACCTTTGAAATATAGCTCCTAAGTGGTAGCAATCGATGTTAATTATATATTTGAATATAGTTATTTGTTTCTTATTTTATCATGGGGTGATGTCAGCTCATTGAGGTTCATTTGGATGGATTGTGTTAGACTGCGGAAGAGTGAGTAAATTAACTACAAGAATGTTTAGGTGTGAAAGTGCGCTTATAGATCCATTCACACCACTCTGAAGTAAGGAGCATTTTCAATTAGAAGCATGCCCAAAATATCTTCCTCATACGTGGAAGTATAGGCGACAGTCCGACCTCCATGATGGCCTAGATTGAGGTCTCGACGCTGCGACCCTGGCAAGCTCCAACAAAGCTCGCCATGGCTGCCTCGACGAGCTCCATGATTGCCATGTCCGAGCTCTGAATAGAGCTTGACATGGTGGATTTAGTTTGTTTGTGCAAATTGTTTTTTTGAAAAGTGAGGATGTAAATTGATATGGCTTAGAAAACTTAAGTTGGTTTTTGAAAAATATAGATCCATTCACACCAGTCTAAAGTAAGAGACATTTTCCATTAGAAGCATGCCAAAAGTATCTTCTCGTACATGAATATTTTTTTTTTTACCCATCACTACATCTTAGCATCTATTTTCACCCTGTTCTACCATTTCGTTGGTGATCAGGGAGCATGTAAAACATAATTTTTTTTAACATGGGCATACTGTGACAATGCTATTACATTCCTGCCCCTCTTCTAGTGAGAAAACTGGAGTTTGGCATGACGACAGAATAATGTTGACTGCAAGATTGATAGGCCAAAAATCTTTTCGTATCGTGTACCTTTTGGACTAACCTCACAAAAATTAGAGTCCACGTGTTGTCTAAATTATGTGTCCTCCTTGTTCTTCTAACTTTCAAAGGTTTTCTATTTGACTTACTTCTTGTAGAAGTCTGGACTCTGTCTGGTGTTATTTAGCATTACATGGCAAAGTTAGGAATTTCTGTTGATTGCTGTCATCGCAGGCTATACATGGAGCAGAAAAAGGAGAACCTGCTGCACTTCTTTTATCTCCAAGAAGTTTAGCTCCAACTGTCGCACACGACTTCTCTTGTTGCCCTGGTGGAAGCTTATTTACAATCTTCCTCACGGCTCCGTTGCAGGCATTCTGTATATTGCTAGGTGTTTCAAGCTCAGAAATTCATATGGTATGTAAGAATGAGCCCTTCTCATTCCTCATGCTTTAGTTTTCTTTTTTTTTTTTTTAGTTTCTTTCAATAAGTTAACAGGAATAAAACCATTCAGGAAGTCTTTAGTAAAGCTGAGAAGTTGCTTTCGTCCTCATCGAATGACTGGGGTTTGGCTTTGGCAACATCTGACTCGCTTAATCCTGTCTGGGCACAAATTCTGAATGACCCTTTTTTAAGGCGACTTCTTATCAGGTACTGATCAGTGTCTCTCTGTTGGCTAATTCATTTCTATTACAGACAGACTTCTCCTGCAAATCGACAACTGATATTTGCTTCTGATCATAGAATTGAGTTTTGTAATGCTGGCCATGTTACTCGGAAAGTCTATGTATAAGTTGGCCTGGTTTCCAACACATGCATATAGATGCGTGTGCAGATTTCAATGCTATTAACAGTTAAAGTTTAGTGGTTTGGTTGTTGGATTAATTAGTTGGCTGAAGATGTGGTCTCGTGCTTGGTTTTCTCATGAGATTGGATGATTCAGACTTTAAGGTGATAGATGGAGTTGGGAAGTTGAATTAATAGGGGTTGTTGAATCCTTCTGTTATGCTCACCCCAACTGACCAAACCCAGATGAGCATGACATGGAAAATTTGTCCATGAGGCTGGATATGTTTTCACTGTTTTTGACATCATCTAATAAGTTTGCTGCGAATTGTGGTGCTGTTCATGAGTAATTAGTTGTATCAAATAGCTAAAACAAATTATCAGTAGTTTCCTTGCTCTCTAGCACTGAAATTATGTTCAGTGATTATCACTCATGCTAAGAGACTAGGGAAAGCAGGTAAGTTTGTTTAATTTACAAAGGATGTAGAGAGACATTTGTAAATATAAGTCCTACATATTTTGGGCTTTCACCTCAACAGTGAATGCATAAGCTGGTTTATGGTTGCTTTTTTCGTGGAGATATTATTATGGACTCTCCAAATCAACAGCTCAGATGTTTTGCCATATGTGACTCCATATATGCTGTTACGCAGAGATGTTCAGCTGGTTAGTTTATGTAGTTTTTGTGCAACATAGCTAGCATAGGATATCCAAAGGCGCCAAAGTTAAATTCTTGTAGCTTTCTCAGCTTTGTTGTTGGACACTTAGTTTGAAAAACTTCTGAATACCTGCCTGTTTTTTTGGTCAGCTGAATCCCTGCTTACACAGCTTAATTGTATGCTAAATTTCAATTATCTGGCATGTCCATATTTGATCATCATGAAAAAGTCACCTGGTTCTAAAGATTTGAAAGATTGTCTTACCCTTCGTATCATAGACCTCTCTTTCTGGAGGTTATGATTGTCAAAACCTTACACCAGATTCAAAAAGGCTTGTCGATATGTTGGTGTATTGGTAACGGAACAACGAGGCTTTTAAGCAGCCTACCTCAAGAAAAGAGCGGCGTTTGCTCAGTGATGAAAAGCTCTCCAATCTACTCCCTTGCATTACATTCTTTTTCATTGTCTTGTGCATTGTGTGCTAATGTTTTGAAACTGCACTGGAGTGGCCAAACCAGTTCTTGGATGCTTCTTTATTTTGCTTTCACCCGAGTAAAACATTGGTCAAAAGTAGGTTTTACCCGGTTCGATTGGCCAAACTGGTGAATGTATCAATGTGGTTTGACCGGATTAAGCTTTTTAGTAATACTGGAGAATTGGCCTGTAAAACTAATACAGTTCAAAGCATTGGGATGCGGCAGGTTTTGTGGGGCAATTTCTTTGACTTGCAGTGAATTTTTACCAGTCACTATTCTCTTTGAACTTATTTTACAGTTGGATTCTAGCAATTTAGCTTCTGAGAGGCGATAGTTTTCTGGCGAGAGTGTACAGAGCACCTTTGGACGAAGTATCTTTCGAATGATTATATAACATGCACGTTTTGCTTCGGGCTTTTCTCATCTCTCTTTTCCTTTTCTTTGTCCATTTCTTGTGCAGATTTCTGTTTTGCCAGGCAGTATTGAGTCTGTATATCCCAACCTCAGGTAAGGAGGAGTTTCTTCCCAAGTGTCTGCCCAGTCTTCCCAAGTCCGTCATTCCCACAAGTGTCGCAGTCCAAAGCATAGTCCGGCAGATCGCTAGCATCTTCTCCGTCGACAAGAAGTTCAACTTTTCCGGAGCAATGCCCATGTCTGAATCTGGAGAAAGTGAATCAGAGTCAATCGCATCTTCTTGATGATTCTCTAGTGCGCAGATTATCTAGTGTGTTCAGACCACATGGCTCGTATAACATGCTGCTAAATTTAGGTGGCTGTCCTTTCAGATTCGTCGCGTTTGCGTTTTGGGTGGTTCCAAGTTTGTGTCGAGTGGCCTCTTCTTCTGTTTCGAGGGGAACGATCCCGGTACATTTCCAAGTCTGTACGTCGACGGTCTGCGAAAGGTAGGATTTACGCAGGGTTTATGCATATTTTTCGAAAGTAGCGAATTCGAGGGAGCAAAAATGCAAGGATTTTGTTTGGCTCCTGCCAGTAGTAGCTTTACCAAAATAGATTTTGATTTTTGAGCTTCATGCGACAATGTTGTTTATCAGCTAATGATCTTCCGTGTTCAACGTTGCGCACTAACATATATGCAAGAGAGCGTTCACAAATAATGTCGCTGCTTTAAGAGATGCGTTAAGTCGAGGCCGTAGATACCCACCGATATACAAATGATACGACATCAGTCGGTGGCGTTCAAATTATGATTCCGGTTCAATCCATCGTTCACTTGTCTTGTCACATAGCTTTCCCTCTTCCAATGGCAACTTCATTTTCGACACGGCAACTCAACATGTTAATCTAATAGTCACTCGTACATTCATAAGTAGGGATGGTCGGTTTTAGGACGAGTAGATTTTCATCCTGGTTTGGTTCTTAATTTGTGGAGCTAGAAATCGGTCCAATCGGTAATTTTTATTTTAATTTCTTCTATTCTCCTCTAGAGAATAAAAGATCAAAAAAATTAAGAATAAAAAATTTAGAAGCCTTGGCAGGTCTGTCGTTCATATTTCTTTTGTGGAATCGGGAATCGGATCAATTATTCTCGATCTTGAGAATTGGATCGGTTAATCTTGATCCCAAATTTTTGAAATTGAGAGTCGGACCAATCTTTTTGGGAACCACCTAGAATTGGTGCTCTGCCAGCTCAATCACCGATGCATACCCCCCGTTCACAATGGTCTTTTTCCTTAAGGGTGAGCGGTTTCAAGTTTCGGGTTCCGTTCAAATTTCACCTGGAACTTAAAATCTATCCGAGGAACACGTTTCTCATTTTTTGGAACTTAGAACTTGCTTTATATATCTTGGAACTTGAAACCTACTTTATCAGAGGTTCCAAGGTCGGTTTTAGAGTCCAATCAGATTTTCATCTGTATTATTAATTAAATAATTACAATGAATCATCACACTATGATTTGTTGTTATGATTTACTGACCACAACTTATATTTAGATACACGAAAAATATGAAATATCAACATAAAAGTTCAGATCAGATCGTAAGAAGACATAAATAAAAAAAATAAAAAAAATTATTTAAAGTTTCGGATTTCAGGTTCAGGATTCCACCTGGCACCTGGAACACCCCCTTCTTCACACACTCGTTCGCTCAACCTCGATAGCAGCAACTTTTAGCTCACCGATCAAGAGCGGATTTAAAAAAGAGCTCGCTCTTCTTGTAAAACGCCAGGACAACCGTCACAGTTCGTCAGGCCACCAAGCCCCTGTGGGTGCCCACCGCTCCGTCGCCGAGGTTCGATGCACACGGCGGCATTCGGATTCCGACCGACCATGGCCGGAACCGGCGGCAGCCCTCCTCCTCCTCCTCCCGGCCCTCTCCGCCTGCTCCTCTTCCTCCTCCTCTCCTCGCTTCTCGCGGCTCCGGCGGCCCTCGCCAAGTCCCGCTTCCCGATCTCCGTAAGCCCCCCCGCGCGCGACGCGTTCTTGAATTTTTTTTTTCCTCCCTCCCTTCTCGTTCGGCTCCTTGGTCGGCTGGAATTTCTGGGTTGATTTCTCTTGCGTTTTTTTTTTTGCGTCTTGTTTCGTCTTCCTCTGACTAGGACAACGAGATCAGGCAGAAGAAGAACGAGTGTTATGCTGATATAGAGAGGTAATTCCATTGCCCATCTCTTTTACGCGAGAACAAAAGCTTGGGAAATGGGGGGATGCTAGTTTGTAACGTTGCATCGATGCGCCCTTTTGATATCTTGTGCGATGGGCGGTTGGATGCCGCAAATTTTTTCGATGGATGGCGGAGACTTGGGGTTTTTTGGGGGGTTCACGGTCGTTGGAACAAGTTGAATTCAGCTTGAGGAAGCTGTTGTTCCCCTGCCCGTGTGGAATATGCTTGTTGGCTCCTCGATGAACGATATCACCGGTTCAATGTGATCCGGTCGTGTTGTGTCGCATTTATTGTCTTACCACAGCTTCAGTTAGTGAACTTTTTGTGTTCATCCTTATTGTCTGGTGGATAAAACTGAATAAATTCAAATGCAATCATCCATCTATATGTTGCTGCCATCCCATTGTTAATTTGATTTAACATCCACGTTCCACGCATGAACTCATTCTTTACCCCTTATGTTGAACTAATAGCATGCAACCCTCTGTACTTAGACGTTTTGTAAGGAGCAAGAAGCACTTGTCTAATCAGCCTACCCAACTTAAAATTCTACATATTTTTGTATTCATATCTTTATAACCTTCGAACATTAGATCAAATAGCAAAATTCCAGACCTCTGAGTAGCTTACTGTAATAATAATAGCTGTTCCTGCCTTTTTACTAGTGTTACAGAACTCACTGCATATGTACTGCACTTCTTGCTTCCTTTTCAATTTGCTTGCTAGTCTTGGGCCAAATCTTAGCTTATGCTTGTGGGTACGTGTTAAAGCATTTAAATATTATAATGTCATTCATCTGTTAATATAAGATTTCATATGGATTGTCGGTAGGCCCACCAATTTCTACATGGCTCACAATCCATCGTGTGACTCTAGTTAGTCCCTCCATACAAGTGCAAAGCGATAAAGACTCACGGCATATCTGCGATGCAAATCTCTTGTGAAGGGGTGTTCATAAATATATTCGATTAGAGAAATGTCCATCACTTTTGCATGACTCTCCACATTTTCTATTCTTGCAGCGGCTTATGGGGTTGGCAATGCAAGTCTTCAATGATAGCAAAGGAAAATTGTGCTTTGAAATGCCTTTCTCCAACTTGTTATGAGATTGTCTATGAAAGTGATCCAGTAAGAGGAACCTCCATTAAGTCTCGCTATATCTTTTATTCAAACCCTTACATATTCTAGCTTTTTTTAATACATAGAGGGATGTGTTTATTTTGTAGCTTGAAGAAGGAGAGAAAGACTTTACACGGGGCCAGGAATACAAATACTGCATGCATAAGTAAGTTCTATCTTGTAGATACTCATTTTGGCGGTGATAAAAATAACTAATTAAATTATTTATTAATTTCCATATGCTTGTGGAATAAACATGAAAATCTATATTGTGTATGAAGGCAGGTAGACTCATTGATACTAGGGCGTGGTTGTCCCCGAGTAGTTTTGGGTGTTTAATTTCTTTCTTAGTCTTTTTACGTTGTAAGGTCTATAATTAGTGGTTATGTGATATGCATGCGACATTTGATGAGGTCAAATACTCATGATCGAAACAGTTAATCTAAGTTCGAGTTCTAGTTATATCTGGAACACAATAAATAAATAGTCTTTAAGACACTTTATAGCCAGATGTCTTATTCTAAATGCATTTTGGCTTCTGAGCCCCAGAATATCAGCTTTCTTTTCTATTACTATTCTACTATATTTTGCTTCTAGTTCTTTCAGCTGCCTTTTATATTTTCAGCGACTAACTACTATGACATATGGTGTATGTTGTTGGTAGGACGTATAATAGAAAGTTGAAAATTGTCTTATCTGCTTAACTATCCCATATAATAGTTGTTGAATAGAAGATTCTTTGCTTAGATTTATACAGGGATGAGCATCGAGTACATCGGAAGGTTAAATGAGATGGTTTCACTTAAAATCTAGAATGGACGTTTAAAGCTGTTTGTGCATAAGAATAGGATGATTCATGTTGAAGTACTTTGATAGATAGCTTCTGTTTTTGATGTAATGTTGTGATGTTAACCCTCTTGAATGTGGAGTTATTGGAGGAGCATCTTTTTAGGTATTATGAGGTTGTCAGCCAATAGGAATATTAAGGAAGGGATAAGTGATCGTAATCTACGAGAAATTAGTAGAAAGATCCGTTTGATGACTTAATCTCCATCGCCTGATATTCGGGTTTCAATGGGTTTTGCATGAAGTTTCTTTCCATCTAATATCTTAAGCTTTTGGGGTGACATTCAAATAGATGAAATAGGATTGCTATGTCATCTTTAGTAGGTTATTAGCTCAAGTGTGAAAGTTGAAACAAGTTCTGAGTTTTTTTTTTTTTTGGAAACAAGTTCTGAGTTCAAATGAGGAAAAAAAGGAAGTTTATTATTGGAGGTTTAGGGTGGCCTGTCCTTGATAATAAATTTGTGGCTGTTGTAACCCAACTTAGAAGCTAAAAATATAATCTGTTACATAATAAAAAGATTTAGTATGATTCTAGGTTTAACAAGATAAATGTTTTAAACATTAGAGTTATGCAAACATTATGTTACGGTTATAGTCAAAGCTAAAGCCACAGCTACCCCAATGACACAATTATGATTTCCCTTGCAAAACTATTGCGTCCTTTCAAGGACCCTTGAGTGCTGCTGGATATAAGTTAGCAGTCTTGCTGTAGGTGTGGTATCAGGCATATCCTGCTAAGGCAACTGTTGAAGCTCTTGCTATGGCCTTTTTACGAGACATGCACAAATCATCTGGAAAAGTGTGGAAGCCTCAGAAGTTACAACAAACCCCAGTTTTCTCTAGCAAACTTTAGAAATAGGAAATCTAATCCTTTACCGAATCATGCAGCGACAATTATATCACCCTCTCTATCTTTCTCCATTCACTCCAATAAAATAATGAACGGACAAAAGATACAAGTGAGAAAATTAGAATGTACGAAAAGTCAGCAAGAGCAAAGCAAGAGTGATCTTCGACAACTCTCACCATGCGGAGTTTAAACAATGTGCAAACAACTACAACCCCTCACTCATGTGGGTAGAACGGGTGAGACAATTTAATGAGCAAGACAGAAGAAACACCATGGGTTTCACATTAAAATATTCCCTCTACTTGAATGTCAATCAAGTACGAACAGTACCAAAGTCATAGATTAGTCAGAAAAAAGATTGAGGAATTAGAAACCTGGCAAAACGATATTGTTAGCACAATATTTGATGATGTCTCTATTTGTGAGAATGAGGAGAAATTTATTAAGCCGATTACTTTTGCCCTATTTGTTGGTTAACAGTGACACTTTGTCCCAGTTGCGTTGTAGCAATTTTTGCTTTTGTCAGCTAGTGAAAGATGCTCAAACCAAATCATCATCAGCCTTTACAGCTGTCTTGATTTTCTCTTTTTGCTTTAGGGAATATAATGCCCACCTAGAACGGAGATGGGCTTTCCGACAGAATGTGCCTATCCTTTAATATACTACAACCAATCTCCCTATGCTTCGCATCTGAAACTTACGTGCTCTGTCATTGAGCTGAAAAACTTTATACTAGGCATGCGGTCTTCTTTCTTACCTTGTAAAATTTCGTGAACTAGGATCTCTGTTAGAAGTCTCCAGCCCCCAAGAGAGGAAACATATATCCAAGGATTCTTTCCTTTCAACAGTTACTTTGCAGCATCACTTTTGGCCTTACTTAAAACCTCAACTGAAAATTCTCAATCACTTGCAGTTCTAGAGGTTCTGTGATATCTCTTTATAATTTCATTTTTGAAAATTCCAATTGCATTTTTATGTGAAATGGCTGATTACATAGAAGTGTACACGCGTCCCATGTGGAGCTGAGGACTATTTTCCTTGCACGTGAATTGTTCTGTTGAGATGGATGGTAAACATAGCACTGTGTTTGGGCTATATTTGGTTAGGCACTTGCGGCATTTTAAAAGGTGGTAGGTCCAGTGAGAAACTGTCGATCCACACTTGTGAGTGTAAACTTTCCCACTACTGGTTTCTGATGGAATTTCACGTCCTTCCTATATTGACATCATCTCATATCTTTCAGCGGATTTTCTTGCTGTCATGCTTTTCCATCTGTCTTTTCGGGGCAAAGTACTCTTTTATATCTATTAGACACCATCTTATTTCATTTGTTTCTGTGCTTCCCAGGTTATCACTTGGAGAGAGCATTGAAGGCATCAGAGGATCGTTCGATTAATTAGGCAACTTTGACATCATTTCAGATCTAATATTCTTGGAGAGAGTTGGCTATAAGCAAAACTTGTGGATACCTTTGGCTATGTTACTTCTGGCCCTGATATTGTGACAGAGGGTATGTTGGTTGTAGCAAAGTACACAAAAGAAATCTATCTGGGTTTCTTTCTGGAACAAATGGTGTCAATGATAACTCATGTATCACTTTGTCTGGTCACAAAGGCACCATGACTGTAACCCGTTTGGTTCATCTTTCGGCCTAGTATTGGTCAAATGCTAGCATTTGGAATGCCAAAAGCTCAAAGCTGGTCTGGATCAGCTTTGGGCTTTCGGCATTCCACATCCTAAACTACCCTCACTCAAATTTTAATATTCCGGTTTTGTCCTCTTGTTACTGTTCAATTTCTTCACGAAAGCGTGGCCGACGAGAGAGGCTGACGACACCGGATTTGTACGGCAAAGGGCTGGCAAGGTCGCTTGACTCAGGTGATGGCCACCTGAGGTTGGTCGACAGCCCAGGCGCCGTCGGCCTGGGTCGCGTGACCCTAGGCAACGTCGGCTTGGGTCGCGACCTCAGGCAGCCGTCGCTTGGGGTTGCATGAGTCTAGGCGACGACGCTTGGGTCGCGCGACCTTCCGCCTCGTCGCCTGAGGTCGGGCAACCCTCGTGACGGCCGCCTGGGTCGTGCGACCCTCGCCAAGGGTTGTCCGAGATTGGGCGATGATTGTCGGCACCAGATCTGGCTCGTCGACACTTGTAGCCCTTCGCCAGCTCTGGCGAAGGGTAACTTTATTTTTTTTAAATAAAAAAGGGTCCCAAAGATCTGTACAAAAAAAAAAATAGCCGAACACTATTTTGGCCAAAGCAGCTTTACAAAGAATTTTTTAATCTAAAAGTATATGTATTATCCAAAGAGGCTTTGATCTAAAGGTATTTGCATTCTCCAAAGTGGCTTCAACCTAAAAAATTACCAAACGTCATTTGTATTTTTGCAAGGGGTTTTAACCTTATGGTATTTGCATTCTTCAAAGGTTCCTTCCCAAAGTTGAACCATGAAGGGTGCTCAAGCTCAGTTGATGCCGATTTGAGAATGACATCAGAGTTTAATCTGTTTCTTGAATGGGATCTAGATGCTGCGAAGTAGATTACTACGGAACTTTATTATGTTGCAAATATGTCTGCCCTGTACTCTTTTTATTGGTAAGTTAAGGTCAGTTCAGGTCTGCATCTTCTTCTATTGTGATTCTCAAACCCCAGTGTTCATGCAGAAATTTTTGACTAGTTGGTGTGGCTTAATTACCAAAAAATATCTAAAATTGTTAAATGTTTTCATGAAATTTAGAAGAAAAAAATAGGATAAAGCAAAGAGATGATAAAATAAAGGAGAATGAAGGGCAAAGTCGAAGTAAAAAAATGGTGAATATGAAGGTAATACTCAGGGAACCGTAGGTCAATATATAATTTAATCCTTACCAAAAAATTTTCCCTTACCAAAAAAAAAAGGTAATACTCAGGGAAGAACAGGTCTATGGTTGCACTACTTTGGGAAAGGTGTCGTGGATAACCCTATGATAAAGGTATTAAAGCCAGAGGTTGCTTCATCTTTGCTAAAGAAAATAAATGGCGCAAACAGCAATTCTTGTTCACACGTTACATTCAGATCATGAATGTGTTAAGTCGTTCCGTTCCAAGACATTATATGTTGAGCGAGCTTGAATGTGTCAATTTATGTCGCTTTTGGATGTATCAAAATCTCTGTCTTATAATTATGCCCGATGGTGTCAATAGCCATACAATGTGTGTCGAAACCAATGTGTGGTAATTTTAGTAGAGCGGATATACCCTAGGCAATACATAGAAGTGTCGAAAGACGTGGCATGCTTGCTTGACTCTAACTTTATGTAAGGAAAATTCATAGAAACACGTCTCTGTCGTTATTTTACTTATGAGTTGGGTAAATTTTCTCCACCGAAGTCCAAAGAAAATTAACATTTATGAGCTCCTCTGCTCAACGGAATAGCATGTCCCATCTATTATGAAATGAGCCCGAATAGTTAGGCACCGAAATAATTTGATGTATTTTGAGAAAATGATTCAAATAGTCCCTCAACTTGGACTTAATATGTAATACGGTCCATGAATTTTCAATTTGTTCAATGTTGTCCTTGAATTTTAATCCAGTGTGCAATGTCATTTCTAAACTTTTAATATGTTCAATGTGACCCTTGAACTTTTGGTACATGTTCAATTTATCTTTTGGATTATATGAAAATATTCAATATTGTCCTTGAATTTGAATGAATTGAAGGATGATATTGGACATTTTCGTATAATTATAGGCTGGATTGAATATTAAATGTCCAAGGACCACATCAAATAAATTAAAAGTTCCGAGATCACATTGCATATTAGGTTAAAGTTTAGAGATTATATTAAATAAATTGAAAGTTTAGGGATCGCATTACACATTAGGTCAAAGTTCATGGATCATTTGTATAATAATCCCCTCTATTTTTGACCAATTCCGTGGAGCCAGTCAAAGCAATCATCAATGACAATAGTTTTGTTCGTGACAAATCAATTTTTTGGTCTGCAAAATCTATTAGGGCTCGACAAACATTAACATCTTAGCTAATCACTGAATTTTAGTGCCTAATCCTTCCAATTACTACACGCGTGATCATTCGTCAATTAAAATATGGAGAAGGGCCAAGATGAACATAAACATGTGTTCATATGGGATCAAATGTACTGCTTTTCTCCTGCAAAAATCGAATGGTCGAGTAAAGGGCGTACATAATGACTGCACCACCAGGTAATAGAAAATCAATTACATCATCTTTAGAGCACCACCACTTCACCGTCCACTTCAGTAAATTTAATGGAAAGTTGAATGCGTTAATTTAAGAATTGTCACATTCACTTTTTCTTTTCTTTTAAATATAGTTGGTATGTTGATCACCCAACAACGAGTGTGTACCTTATTTCTTATACCGGAAGCCGCCCCGGTAAAACTTAGTATATAGTTTTGATTATACTCTGTACACACGTATGGACATGTCTGCACATATGTAGGAGTAAGAGAAAGTCGGATGTCCTAATAAAAAAGAAACGAAAAGAAGGAAAGCGAAGGGCACTTCTAATGGATTATTGAACCATGATGATTTATGTTACTAGAGTATTAGCAATTGGATCTTGTTGATAAATGTCCAAAATAAAGAAATTTTGTCATTTTAGGTGTAAGCATTGCATTGAAATTGAAAACGTTCTTTTTTTCAATGTATGGTTAACAAATACTTCAAAGCACTCGCTGATATGATCGTTCTTAACTAAGACTGTGATTATTGTTTCATTGAAAATTTCCTGCCGCTGGAAAATGTTTTTGGGAAATTTTATTTCAAAGAAAGTAAACCATTTTTTAGTGATTGTTTGTGCTAAAACCAAGTTGAAAAATTGGTTTAATGGTATTTGATAATAAGTGAATCCACTAAAGATGGCTGGTATCGTTAAAACTGACATGTAATGACTAACAATCTGTAATCAATATCTTATTTGTTTGTTATGTAATTTTATCAAAATAACAAGGATTGCAAAGAAATGAGAAAATAATATGGTGTTATTTGGGAAGTTAGAACATAATCATTAATGAAGTATATTTATGAGATGATAGAAAATATTTATGAAAAAACCTGATGAGAATTATCGACAAAAAAAAAGGAAACAAGCTGACTAGAGAGAGAAAGCCAAGAAGATTGGAAAATGATTTGGAAGTCGTTTTCTCCTACCTAACCTTGTCTTTTTTAGTTTATGAACATTTTTTTTTCTATCGATCGAGTAGTTTTTCATCATTCAAAATGGAAAAAAGTCTGGAAACAATTTTCTGAAAACGGTTTTTCATGATAAAAAAACTGACCCTAATAATTAAATAAGCTTCCACCTGTTATTCAAAATGGCCACTTAATAAAATTCTTTCGCAATAAAAAAGTGCATTTTTTTCATAGGCGTTCTATGGTTTGCCAACCTTGGACACCTGTTTGGCGAGCACTAAAAACGTAAAAGAAAATACAATTTAACATAGCGAGACGTATTCCCTTTTTGATAACCACCGATCTCGTGGGAAGGTAGATCTCTCCATTAGAACTGATCTCCTATAGAGCTCCAATGCATGATCTCGACAATAGGCATCTAGTATTGAATTCACCCGATGCGATAATAGACGGTGATATATGCTTGACATAGCAAGTTAATGAAAGGTGAGTGATTCCTGAATTTAATGTCGTGTAAGATAAGATGCATGTCCAATGAACAATGTGTCATAGATTATGAGAAGTCGAAAAGACAAATTTTGGCGTGATTTCGACATGGTGAGCGTGCGCCCTTTTTTTTTTTAGGGGGTGAGCGGTTTCAGGTTCCTTACAGGTTCCACCTGGAACCTAGTACCTACTTTCGAGCACAGATTCCTCATTTTTTGGAATCTGAAACCTACCCATTAGAATCTGCAACCTGAAACCTACCTTGTCACAGATTCTAAGGTCTAACATGTATTTTTTATTTATTTTAAGACGAAAATTAATGCAACAATACTGAACAAACTTGTCATTCACAAAAGAATATACAAAAGACTAATTTTCATGGCATTACGATTTAAATAAATACAATTAAAATAAGAAGTCATTGTGTGAATTGATACTAGGGGTGAGTGGATCCATGTTTCATATAGGTTCTACCTAGAACCTACTCATAAGAATATGCTCCTCATTTTTTGGAATCTAAAACCTACTCTATCATAGGTTTTAGATCTGTTCAAATATCTATCCAGGTTCTACCTATATTATTAATTGAACAATTATAACGAATCATCACTTTTAATGATTACCATTTACTGTTATGATTCACGAACCACAATTTATATTTAGACATACGAGGAATATGAAACATTAACAAGTCATAAAATAAAAGATCAGACTAGTGGTTTCAAATTATACACTTATCATCTAACGTTATGAAACACAACATGATTACGTGAAGACATAGACAAAAAAAATACAAAAAATTTGTTTATGTTTCAGGTTCTATATTTCATATTTCACTTACCTAAAATTTGGAATTTATCTGTTGAAACAGGTTTCTCAATTTTTGGAACCTGAAACCTATAAGTTTCTACTGGTCAAGTTCTTAGTTTTCAGGATAGAATCTCGAACCATGCTCATCCCTACTTACTCTTTATGGACATGTAGTTTCCCTCACAAAATTTCTTTCTTGGTGGCAATGGTCATCTCTTCCACTCTACCTGTATAACTACTTCCACGTCGTTGGTTGTGCTTCCAACTCCTCCGTAGGAAAATTTAGTATAAGCAGCCTTGTAATGACGCCTCCTAGTAAAACCATGATAATAAAGTAAAGAACAAGAGCACTAGCAACACATCTCAGGTGTAGGTGTTAGATATCATAAATAATCTAAATATATCTAACACCATGGCGCGAGGTTTCCTAGTGCACAACAGGGCCTCGAGGAGGCTAAAGTGATCCTTTTTGTATCTAGGGTTTTCCTGTGTACATTTAGAGTACTTTAATAAAGGCTAAGAAAGGGATCACCGTAAAGCAGATCTAGAATTCTTTTTTCCTAGGACGGGCAAACTTAACTTTCGATTAGGTTAAAATGATCCTTTTTCTAGCACTTCGTTTCCTTCGTCTCCTACATTGTTCTCACCTCAACTCTCCCGTTGTCGTCTTTGGGCATCGTTAGATATGATGATAAGGAAGAATGAAATCGAACTTTGAGGTGTGAATACACTATCTTTAAAGAATTGTTTGCCCCATAAGGTTGTTAATGGTTACTCACAAAAATCCTTCAAAATACAACAAATTCTTAAAATGAAAATACCAAATGAAAAAATTGAAACAATTGGAGAATAAATGTTGTATTATTTAAGAAAGAAAAGAAAATTGAAAAGTGAAAATTATTAAATAGAAATGTTGATATTATAATATTGAAAAATTATGCTTGAATGGATAAGACCCTCTGAAAGTTTAGTGTGGATAGACATATTGTTTCAAAAGGGTTCAACTTTTCATGTGCTAACTACACTTAATAATCACGCACCTGCACATGGATACTGTAGAATCTAGTCCACTTAGCCCATGGTCTTCATTTGTAAGGTTAGAAGCCTTGCACTTATATATTGATCTACACATTCATATCTTTTCATTGTTTGTATTACAAAAACTATCAACAGGCACATCATGAGCACCAATCCACATGATGCCAGTTATCGAATGGCAACGCCTATATTTCTCTAATGATCGAGTATTGATGTTGCCTTGGATGATATAGATTATGGGTCATCGACTCTATAGTGACCTCAATCTAGGAGAGAAAAGAAGGTGGGGTTGGAGGGCGGTGCGGTGATGGTAGTGGTTGTTGGTGGCGTGCTGGTGGAGGCGATAGTGGGTGTTGGTGGTGGTACTTTTACAGGCAACGGGAGAGCCGGATGGCGGTGGACCCAATAGAGCAATGAAACTAGTTTGCTTCTATTTACACAAAAGAGAAGCAGACCCAAGTCGTCGACATGGATGAGCATGTGACTAATGCATGGATATTGTTATGCACGTGGTGCATTGTTGATGATTACAAGGATTGATATCGATATTCGCGCACGTTGATAGTCACCACCAATTGGTTGTCGATATACGGCGACGGGTAATTAACAACGATCGACAAGTGATGATCGGTAAACTATCAAGGTGTTATAAGAAAACCGAATACATAAGGAATGTCTAGATATGGTAACTAGTTCGAAGTCAGTCGAGGGCAAAGCAACTGAGATCGTGGAACAATTGGCATGTGCTTTTGAAGGAGCAACCGTCCGAGGGTGAGATCTTGGTGTCGTGAGTATATGGGCACAAAATTCTTGGAGATGGAAGAACATGGATACAATCGTTGGAAATTGCTCAAAAGCAGTTATGGCACTACCACTATAAATGCCATCGCCCATCTATTGAAGAGCCCCCGCACTAATTAAATAAATTTACAATCTTTCAGTTATCTCTACTTTACAACATTGTGCTTTTATTTTCCAGACTTGCGTCGTTGATTAAATTTCTATGTGTTTCTTGGCTGTAGTTCCCAAATTTGTGTGGTTGGTTAATTTCTGGCATGTATTTTAATCCTGGCTGTTGTGTTGTCTATTAAATTCCGACGTAATATCTTTGCATTCTCAAGCTTTATTGTCGATTAAATCTCGACAAAAAATTTTTCAACGTTCGGTTTCTTCATAAAGTCTGTATTTCCCAGACCTTGTCGTTGATTAAATTCCAGCACGGTTTGTGTTTGTACAATTTGAATTTGATTGTTGATTTCATTACGACCTGTGATATTTCATGTTCGAAGTTGGTGCAGAACCTGTCTTCTTCAATAAAGGACCGAAGAGCAATTTTTGGTGAAAGATATTTCATTGCAAGAGAAATTCTAGCTAAATAGTTTTGCGAACAATGAATGATTTAAAAATCTTTTTCTAAAAAATAATCCCTTGTTTCACTTACAGAAATGAATGAACATATGACATTTTCATTGCCACAAAATTTTTTATTCATAAATAGTTGTCGATAACAAAATATCTTTCATTAACTAAATTATTTTAAGCGATACAAGCGATCATTTTTAGAAAAATATTTTCAAAATAATTTATTTTCTTCGAAACAAATGGAATCTAATTGTTGATTAGCAATGAGGGTTGGGGCACGGAGTGGATGGAGAGAGGGTATAAGTGTTGCTTTTTTCTTTTCCTCTTCCATTTAGATTACACTTAAACATGTAATCAAATCAAATAGTGATTGTTTAGAGGAAAATTTTTTGAGGTGGAAACATTTTCCACGAGGCGAATATAGTGAGATTCAAAGAATCCTATAATAGGTATAAAATTTCTATTGGGAAAATTACAAAACAAAGTCTTACACCTATTGTATTTGCACCAATTCAGTTCTAAACTTTTAATTATGCTAGTTTAGTCCTAAACCTTTTGACAATTTGCCAATTTAATCATTCCGGTCAATTTTGATTGGAAAATGCTGACCTGACGGTCCAACTAGCGCTGGCCATCCCATGTGGTGAACCAAAGGTAACTTGAACACTTTTTAAATTTTTTTTTGAATTTTTTTCCTTTTTTCTTCTCTTTTTCTATTTTTCTATTTTTCTTTCCCTTTAGCCAGTGGCTGGTGTTAGGCGAAGGCTGGCCACCGGCAAAAAGGAAAGAAAAAAACATAAAATGGAAAAATAAATAAAAAAGATAAAAAGGAAAAATTCCAAAAAATATAAAAAATTCAAATTCTTTTAAAAAATTTGTTTGTGTCAGCGCCGATATGCTACATAGGACGGCTATCGCTGATTGGATTGTTATGTCAGTATTTTTCCGTCAAAATTGGCACGAAGGACTACATTGACAAATTGTCAAAATGTTAAGCACTGAATTGACACAATTGAAAGGTTTATGACAGAATTGGAACAAATGCAAATAGGTTTATGACTTTTTTTGTAATTTTCTCGATTGCTATTATGTCGATCTTCAATATAAAAATATTATTCGGGCTTTAATAATTGGATATTTAATTTACGGAAGGATAGGGATTCAAAAACGAACTTTAAACTTTTGTATTGATTATTAAAGGTAAAATATATAAGTATTTCCTTCCAGTACAATTCCTCTAATGATGATCCGCATACAACGACACATCTCCAAAGCCAGCAAAAGCAAAGGCTTCCTTCCTTTCTTCTTCTCAATGGCAAATTGCCATTAATATATGACCCTGCCATCTTCAAGGAAACAACAAAGCCAAAGCTGCTTCTTCTTCTCCTCCAAAAGCAAACCTTTCACCTGCACAATCTCTCTCTCTCTCGCACCAGCCATGGACGTTCCGGACGCAGAGCTTGACCTTAACAACTTCACCAACGACCATGTAATCCTATTCACTAGTACAACTACAGACCAACCAAACTCCATGCTCAAAGCCTCTCCGGCCGCTGCCGCCGGACCAACAACCCCCCAAAACCCATCCCGAACGAAAACCCTCCGCCGCCTCACCTTCTCCAAGCCCAAGTCCCGCTTCTCCGAACCCGCTACCTTCCCATTTTTACCCAAACCCACCACCACCATCTTCGAAGGCCCTGACGAGCTCCAGCCCTTAAACCCCCCGCCCGAACCCACATCCTCCTCCTCCTCCTCCTCGTGCTCTTCCGACGATGACGATGACGAATGGCTCGACGGGGATGAAGACAAACAGCTGGGAAAGCACTGGAGGTGGCGCCGGAATAACAAGATCAACAAGCGGGCCGCCATCGAGTGGACGCTCTTCCTCATCATCACCACCTGCCTCGTCTGCTCCCTCACGATCGAGCCCCTCGCTTGCCGTCCCGTCCTCGGCCTCATGCTGTGGAAGTGGTGCGTGATGGTCCTGGTCCTGTTCTGCGGCCGCCTTGTCTCCGGGTGGGCTGTGGGGCTCCTCGTCCTCCTCATCGAGCGCAACTTCATGCTCCGCGAGAAGGTCCTCTACTTCGTGTACGGCCTGCGGCGGAGCTTCCAGAACTGTGCGTGGCTCGGGCTCGTGCTCGTCGCGTGGGTGATCATGTTCCCGAACGTGCACGGTGGCAACTACCAGGTGGTCAGGCGGGCGTTCCGGACCCTCATCGCAGTGCTCGTAGCGGCCACCTTCTGGCTGGTGAAGATCGTGCTGGTGAAGGTGCTGGCTTCGTCATTCCACGTCACGACCTTCTTCGACCGGATGAAGGAGAGCGTGTTCCACCACTACGTGCTCGACGCGCTCTCCGGCCCGCCACTGGAGGAGGAGGAGAGGGAGGCTCCTCTCCGGCACGGCTTGCAGGTAAAAGATGTTGGGATTTCTTGCATGTACATGGTGCATAAGAGCTCAAATTATCTATAACATTTTCATCGCGTCAGTTTCACTTGAGATTCACGTATATATTATCATTCAATCCAAGAATTATCGATGTTTTTTCCCCTTCAGTATATATTCTTTTACTTTCATAAGATTGAACACAAAACAGGCCATTGGCCATTTCAATTTAATCCCATCATACGCACGAATACTCAATTTGGAACTATTTAGTCTTTTGAGTCATGGTCACCTTCGTTTAGTCGGCCCAAGTTATTTTAGTTTAGCTATATGGTTATGCCTTAACTGTGCTACGCTACAATTATGTTGCGAGGTGAAGCCCTGCAAATTTAATTTTTTTTTATAATACTTTATATATTTTGAAGTTGCAAAAATGATGAGGTAGTTTGCAAACCAAAAAAAAAAAAAAACCCTATTGTGTCGTGCTAAATATGTGGAGCTGTTGCACGATATAAAGTGTGTTTCGGACGCTTTAAAAAAATTATAGCACTTCTATTTTTTACGGATAAAATTGTTGCAAGAAAGTTATACTAAACAGACTTTAAATAAAAGTCACCATTAAATCTACTTCTAACTATCAGGGCCAAGTTCTAACCCCGTGATGAATACTTACACAATGCATGCCGCGGAGATTATTTTCACGCACCCATGAAGATTAGTTAAGTTGAAAATTTATATACTCAATATTATCTGAGAATGCTCTAGTTAGTGACCTCTTTGGTTCAACTAGGTGTCGAAGTCTCTGCCAGCAAGGTTGCGAGGCGACGCGCCGGCTCAACAACAACTACTGATGATGACGAAGTCGACGAGGTTTGGATCAAGGAAGATCGACATGGAGAAGTTGAAGAAACTGAGCATGAAGGGCCGACCCACGGCTTGGACCGTGAAGCGGCTCGTCAACTACGTCCGCTTCTCTGGCCTGTCTACCATTTCCCGCACCGTCGATGACTTTGCCAAGGCCGAGTCTTCCGAGATCAACAGCGAGCGGGAGGCCAGAAGCTGCGCCCACAGGATCTTCAAGAATGTCGCCAACCCCGGTGCCAAGTAAGTGACTGTTGACCAATGTTAATATCAAATTACATTACTCTCTCTACTACAGCAAGTCAATTACATTTCAAGAATCTGCGATAGAACGAACACCGGTTGCACTTAAAAAACACAAGTTTTCACTTCAAGAATATGCGAAAACTTCTTGTGATTGGCTGTCCATCACGTTACCCGTAGGCTGAGAATATGCAATGTTTTCTCTCCCCACTTGGCTAGCCAGTAGTTAAGTATCATTGATCATCATTACATGTTGTCTTTCTTTCGTCAAACGTCCAAGGTTTTAACATCATTAAGATGGCTGCATATAATATTGCCTCGGTGCATGACATGATCAAAGTATCAAAATCAAGACTGTCCATGCGTGCCACCTAATTATCACGAACCAGGTGTTTTCTTGCTTTATGCGACTCCGAAAGCGGAGCATGACAACGAAAACGCGGTCACTCTTTTCGAGTTGATCTCATTTTGCCGAATCTTCTGTCAAGAGAAAATTATCTAAAAAATTATAAATTTATTTTATTTTTACTAATTCAGTTCTAGACTTTTTAATTATGTCAATTAAATTTCAAATTTTTTCACTTTTTGTCAATTGAGTCAATCTTATCAATTTTAACTAGAAGTTGTTGATGTCGATGCTGACCGTCCGTGACAAAATCATTGTTGACATGGATAATTTTTAATATTTTTTCGATTATATATTATTTTCTTTCTTTTCTTTGTTCCTTCCCTTCTTCCTCTATATGGTCACTAGGCCTCAACGATGGTCGACGACAGGCCACAGGCGAGGGCCGGCGAGGTCGGCCTTGCTAGATCCGACGAGGCTGTACTTGCCAGCTTGGCGATGGCGAGCCTCGCCGACGAGGTCGACCTTGTGCGGCGACGGCGAGATCAAGCCTCCCCAAAGGCGGGTGAGGCTTGCCCTCACCAATGGCAGTGGGGGTGAGCTTTGTCAGAGGACCTCGTCAGCCCTCGCCCTTGGCTAGTCACCAAGGCCCGACGATCGGCTTAGAGGAAGAATGGAAGAAAAAAAAAGAAAAAAAAGAAAAAAAGAAAAAAGAAAAGAAAAGAAAAATAAATAAATTTGAAAAAATTCAAATATTATAAAAAAATTGTCTATATTAGCATAGACCGTATCACATAGGACGGTCGGGATCTATGTCAGAGATTTTCAATCAAAATTGATTGAATTGACTCAATTGACAAAATATGAAAAAAAAATTTAGGACTCAATAGATACAATTAAAAAGTTTATAACTGAATTGATAAAATTGAATAAATTTGGAATTTTTTGAATAAGTTTACCCTTCTATCAATCAGTGAACAAAAAAATATATATGTATATATATATGTATGTATTTGTGTGTCTCTCTCTATATACACACACGTGTAGCATGCGCCTTTGATTGAGTGGGGGGTCTCACCAAGTCACTCCTCACTGCTCAACTACTCACTAGCCACTAGTTACCACAGTGCTCAAATTGACGGTGATGGCTAGCGATGGCTAGCGACGAGCGTCACCCAAAAAAACTGGTGGGGCTTTTTCGAAGGGCCTTATCCACCATTTCTTGTTAGGAGGTGGGCAGCATCTTTTGTTGTAAGTATGCATTCTTGAGTCTGGTTTGAAGAATGTCTAGACTCGTCTCGTCATATTAGATCAATCGATTGACACGAGAGCCGGGTTAGAGGTTCCTTCTAAAAGTCATGAAATTCTAATATAGTGTTGTTTGTGATGTAAATTGATTTTTTTGCCGGTAAGGATCAGTTGCCCCTGTGCTTCGACAAATCTCAACCGTAGATGAAAATCTTATTTTCATAAGTCACCGATGGATATTTATCGAGACCATGTTCGACCGTCACATCTCCCATGAAATGGGGAGAAGTGGTATAGCCACTCCCAATAACCATCGAATCCGCCATGGGATTTGCGGCACATGGCGATAGAGCACACAGCCGAAAAAGTCCCAACTATCGACTCAAAAAGCCATAATTTCCCCTTTTCTCTCTCCTCTTCCATGCCCTAGTTACCTTGTCTGCTGTCCCTTGTCCTTAATGTCGTCGGCCACCCCGTGGGCTACATTCGAGCTCAACCCTAATTGGGGTAGATCTATTAATGCGTAATTTACATGATCTTTTTGTTATTAAGTTTTTATTTGTACCCCGATTGCAATGAACCATTCCTATAAATATATATTATATAACTTTAATTGGGATAGAGTCACTATAAATACTTTATTGTTATTTTTTCTTTGATTCTAAATATCAATAATATCTACCCAATCGCCTCTTTATCTCTCTCCTTTTCCGCCTCCCCGCTCTGCATTTGTTGGGAAGGAACTAGATGGTGATCATCGATGTCACACAAGCCACCTACAACATCTATTAACCCCCTTTGACCTCAGATCGAGTCCAATCCGAGCCGTCGACATAGGATCGATCCAGATTCGAGGCTTGATCGAGCCTCTAAATCTGAGATTTAGGGAGCTCGGTCGAGGCAGGCCTCAGATTTCAGCTTGTTCTCGTCTTCGTCATCCCCTGTGGTCCTTGTCGACGAGGGAATTTCAGGTTGAAAACAACATATTTGTCATGTGGCTGTCCATAAATGTCTGTCAAAAGACAAGTTGGACTTCCACATTGCGCCATATTGATTGGTGATGCAATGGAGTAATTCTGATAGTGGACCTAGAAAAGCTGCAAACTTACCACCCACCATTAGAGCTCGTCGTGATCTCTGTTGCATATTACTCCATTTCCAATGCGCAAGCATCATCATCAATCACGATCTTGAATCGAATTGGAATTGTGGATCCTCATTCATGGCCACAAGGAAAAGAAAGAAAACCCGTTCTTTCAGCCTCCCTTGTCTTCTTTGCTTTTGTCTAGTTTTGGCAGTTCTGTGGATCCTCAATAACGAGCAAAAGGTGACGGATACAGAAAGAGACCTCAATGAAATTGCAAAAGAAATTGTGGATAGGATGAAAGAAAATGAAATACTATGAGTACAGAAAAATGCTCACATCAATGTTAAGGTTCCGTTTTCGAAAAGAAAAATTTATTTTCTTTTTTTTTTTTGGTAAGGAAAAAAAATTTATTTTCTTTCCTATGTTGCTAATCTGAAAAAATTGGTAAGTGTCGAAAAAATTTCGATAAAAGAAAGTTAATGGTCACCCAAATTCCTTTTGGTAACTTACCGACACTTTTACGAAATTATAAACTCCTTTTGTAATAGACAAATTACCGATTTTTTTTAATCTTTTACCTATTTTACATTATCTTTCTTATCGGAATGGAAAAAAAAAAATCGTAGTCCTTGGCATGAAACACTAGTATCCTGAGGATTAATGTATCCACCATTCGTCATAAAGCATTCTATTGTATCACTAATTGGTGTCTAACTGTGTATACGTTTTTCTTTTTTTTTTTTTTTGGTAAGGTGTATACGTTTTTCTTTGCAAGTTATCTTAGACTTGGTCAACCGATTTATTTTAGTGTGGGTAGACTTGGTTTGACAGGTAATTTAGTTGAATTTAGGAGTGGCAGTTCAGGCGGTGTCATCGTGTTCATACTAGTTGTTCGTTTTATCGCCAAAATATTTTAGCATGATGATAAAGTTTTCTTATTGAAAATGGTTGAAAACGCGTACAATTTTGGGTCAATTTCGAGCTAACCGTGTCATATCGTTCGAGTTTCTTTTAGAAAATTTTATTCGTGTTGGAGTCGTGCTTGTGGCATGTAAAGAATTGCCACCCCTTTTATTTCCTTCTTTCTTGCACACAGTCAAAAGGCCATCCTCTCCACGGATTCTATTTTTCTGGTTATTTGTGCAGTTCGTTTGTTTATGGGTTCTCATGGCTATATACGTTCATCTAGTCTTCCTCCACTAGTTATCAGCTAAAACTTTTGGATTTGGACTTTGTACTATTGCATAGTTCCACAAAAGTAGCTTAATTCTGTGTGGATTATGCGCATGATGCATGTTCAATTCCTTACATCTTCAAGGGTAAACAATCTCATGTTTGAGTTACCTACCAAAACCGTCTCGTATTTTACCTTGCTCATAAGGTTATTAGGTATTGAGGATGGAATTTACGTTAAGTGACTTCCTTATCATTTGAGAAAAGAGGTTATTGGGTAATTACAAAGAGCAAAGACATGCATGCAATGACTATACTGAGGTTTACAAGCTTATCCTCTTGGTCAGCTTGGCTGTTGAATTTAGATGTTTGACTAGAAACCTTTGTTAGATAAAAAAGGTCCACTAGCAGCAAGATACTTGAGCTAATCGTAGGCCATTGCCAAGAAAGCAAATTAATGTGCTACCTCAACTCAGGAGAAAACAATGCATTATTGCATAAACTGCGACCACTGACCAAGTAATTTTCTTCATCAGTAGATACATGTTGGTCACAGCCTCATCTCAAGGAAAGTGAATAATTTAGTCTGGGCATACCCAT
Organism: Syzygium aqueum; assembly: GCA_031216185.1. Classification (NCBI taxonomy): domain Eukaryota; kingdom Viridiplantae; phylum Streptophyta; class Magnoliopsida; order Myrtales; family Myrtaceae; genus Syzygium; species Syzygium aqueum. The sequence continues at coordinate 13,484,948 of CM062235.1, read as the reverse complement.
GATGTTAAAAAGATTGCTTTTTCTCCTCTTTTGCTTCCGAGAGATACTAATGTGGTTGTACATCTGATCTCTTGCCCGCCATGTGATCGCCGAGGACACAGGTACATAGAAGAAGAGGATCTACTGAGGTTCCTGAAGAGAGAGGAAGTGCACACTATATTTCCGCTCTTCGAAGGTGCAATGGAGACAGGAAGAATTACGAAGTCTTCCTTCAGAAATTGGGTGGTAATGATGCTTTTGCGATTTTTTTCATTCTAAGTATGCCTTGGAAAAATATTGAGGAATAAGGTTAAATGAACCCTCATTCTGGCGATCTTCAATCTTTTCATTCTCTGCAATGATAGGTGCACGCCTATTTCGAGCGCAAGGCACTTGCGCATTCCCTTAACGACACTAAGACTGCTGTGCAACAGCTGCACAAGTTGGCCAGTGCAATCGTTGTGGTCATCATAATCATCGTCTCGCTCCTGGTCATGGGGCTGGCAACCACCAAGGTGATCTTCGTTGTCACGTCACAGCTACTGCTTGTGGGGTTCATGTTCCAAAACACCTGCAAGACCGTGTTTGAGTCCATCATCTTCGTCTTCGTGATGCACCCTTTCGACGTCGGTGACCGCTGTGTCATCGATGGCATTCAGGTGGCACTTTGCTCATAGTAATTGAGGATCAATTAGAATCCTGAAACCGCTGCAAGAGCTGATGGATTATCTTTTCCGTTTCTGTAGATGATTGTAGAGGAAATGAACATTCTGACCACGGTGTTCCTGCGGTATGACATGGAGAAAATTTATTACCCAAACTCAGTCCTCCTCACGAAGCCAATTAGCAATTTCAGGAGAAGCCCGGACATGGCCGATACTATTGATTTTGCCATCGATGTTTCCACTTCAATCGACACCATCAATGCTCTCAAGAAGGCCATACAATCGTAATTATAACCAATGCCATTGATCTGCATACGTGACGAGAAAGTTATATATGTGGAATACTTGGCAAAACAAGGTGAAAAGCATGCCATGCTAATTCGGAAAATGTGTTGCATGCAGGTACATAGAGAGCAAGCCGAAGCATTGGAGCCCGAAGCACTCGGTGATAGTGAAGGAGATCGAGAACGTGAACAAGATGAAGATGTGCCTGTGCGTCCAGCACACGATGAACCACCAGAACTATGGCGAGAGGAGCAGCCGGAAGTCAGAGCTCATCCTGGAATTGAAGAAAATGTTCGAAAACTTGGACATCAAGTATCATCTCCTGCCTCAGGAGATCCATCTCTCCCAGGTCAACCTGCCCACTGGCACTACAAGATTTGCCAATGTCATGTGATATTGATCTTGAAGTAATGTAGTGACTCTCTCTCTCTCTCTCTCTCTCTCTCTCTCTCTCTCTTACAACCGCCGTGCCTACTCATATGTCATATATGGGGATAACGATGACGATTGAAGTTATGTTGAGGTGTGCGTAAAGTTATTAGCAAAATGTCAAGAAAGAATGTGTTAATATATGTTTTGCACAATGAAACTGATAAACATCTGTATTCAATCGTACTTTCTGGCGTACTCAGTCTTAGCTCATGGTGACGCTACTGTAATTCTGCATCAGAATCAATAACATCGACTGATTTATCCAGAAAAAGAAGAAGAAAAATTCCCATATGCTGATATAGGCCTTCCTGCTGCAACCTTAGAAAGACGTAGTCATTGTTCACTGGCAGCTTCCAGGTGAGAATATCCAAGGCTGCAATTTATGCTGCTGAGATGAACAAGAACATTGGAGTCATAGTATCAAAATCCATAAGCTACTGACGAAGTTGCAAATATGAAGGTTGGTTTCAAAGCTTAGCGCATCAATAGTCAATCTGAGAATCTTTATGTATAAGCGGGAAATACAGGTTTTTAACTTTAATAAGGTTGCAGATATTATACAGTAAATAAGTGCAATACGTCAAACATGATTTTCTATTTTATTGACATTATTACAAAGGCTACATAAAGTTTTGTCATTTGCAATTTTAGAACGTCATAAAATACAGGTTTTTTTTTAACTTTGCACATTGTACGAGTGTTCACTACATCTAATCGTATTTAAGTTCAAAAGGTTCTGAAGCGTAAATTCTTAATTTTATGACATTTTGCCTATTGAAACTGAAAGGTCTTGAAATAATTTTCGTATTTTACAATGTCATGATGTTTAATTGTAATCGAGTGCAAATGTGATCCGTCATCCTATGCCGTTTCATTTGATTAAGAAGTCGATGTATGATTATGTATTTTTCTCGAAATTAAAATGATAACCAGTACTAGTTATGACGGATAATAAAATAAAAGAAAGTTTGTGTTTGCATTAGTTAATGAATTACATTCAATATATTTTTCTTTCTATTTTGGTGCTATGTCCACCATTTAAAATGGCATCTCATTAACATCTTATGCTAATGATATCACGTTGTGGGTATGTTTCTCTAAATAAAAACAATTGCAGTTCAATTGTTGGCTGCTCAAGAAACTACCACTCTGTTTGCTTTATGAAAAATAAATGGTTTGTAAGATATTTTTCTAAAAAATGATCGCTTATATCTCTTATATAAATAAGTAAACAAAAATTTTTCATCATTCGCAAAAATATTTATATATAAATTATTGTTGATAATAAATTTCTTTTATTTGCTAATTATTTCAAAAGATATAAATGATCATTTTTTCAAAAATATTTTTCAAACCATTCATTACGAGCCAAACAAACGGAGCCTACTTAGTCTTTTGCTCTTCCTGGGGCGAATCTCTTATCATTTGCAATATGCAGCTGAAACAGCCACATTGGCCAAAAATGAAAGCAAAACAAAGCAGGACAATCCGGTAATACTCCTTCAAAACCCGCGATAAGAGTGGAAGGTTGTTGGGACAGGACCGGACCAAACCGAACCGAATTGAATCGAACCGCAACGACTGGAGTTGCCTCTTGCCTCTCCTTTCCTCTGCCACTCCAATCGAGAGCTGGACCAAGCAGAAGCAAAGCCCCCGGATTTCATAGCGCACCAAAATTCAACTGATTGATTAATCTTACGTTCTCACTGCAAAACGTTAGCGCGCGTACTCTCCTTCTCTCTCTCTCTCTCTCAGCTGCCGAAATGTCGGCGCCTACGCTGGAAATCGAAGCCCGCGAGTAAGTCCTCTTCTTCCTCTTTCTTTTGTTTCTGGTATGTCTTGTTTTTCGTTTTGGCTGGTTGTATGTGTAATATTTGGACTTTTTAGGAAAAAAACAGAAAAAAAAAAGGCGTTGAAAAGTCAACAAAGAAGCAAACAGTGGACATCTTCAGATTAAAAGGGGCCGAGAGTTCTAGCGACCGAGAAACAGAAAGGAAAAGAGAAAGGAAAAAGCTCGCGCGTATACGTCTCGTAGATCTCGGCAAGCCGATTCAACTTTGTATCGCAACAATCGATAAGTGTTCTCGCCCCTTGTTCGTTCAATCGGAGTATTTTTCCGGTTAGGGCTCAAATTTCGGATTTTTGTAAAAATCAAGCCGCAAAGTCCGATATTTAAGTCGTTGAGCTACGTATATATATAGAATTGATAGTTTAGGGTGTCGTGGAACCGTGGGATTTTATGGAACTCGATTCGAACTTACAGTTTTCCCGAAACGAAATTTTGAAGTTGAGCACGTGTGGTGAACAGTGTGCGACCAGTAGCTTTCATGCCGATTGGTCGGCCAAGTTGGGATTCTTGTTGTTTTTTGAATGGGTTTTCTTTTGACTATAAGCTCGCTTGAAATGGGGTTCGAAGGAAAGAGTTATTTGGCACAACCAAGTTTCGCGGTCAACCTCCGTGTTGCGGAAAGTTTTGGATAATCGCTTTGGACGAGCGATTTGTGGGCGTCTTTGACTTGTTTCATTAGAGATTAAGCGTCATTTAGCCGTTTCGTAGTTATCGTAGTATTTTACTTGATTTTGACGTCGATTCTTGTTTAATTGTTAAGATTACGAGATCGTCGATTCGAGTGAGCATTGTTATTTGGTTTTGGGGCATTCCCAGGTGAGTGGTATTATTTCTTTCATGAATTTACAAACTCATGTCTTGAAAATGATAGAGTTTTAATATAATATGAGTTATTAAGAGCATATTTCTTGCATAAATTGGATCAAACTTTTATTGCCTTTTTAGTCAATTAAAAAGGGATTGAGGATGTTTTATGAAGTGGTCTAAAATGACTAATCGTAAATGTTTTGGTTAAATGTTTAGCGAAAGGAATTTCCAAAAATAGTTCGTATTAATTACGAAATGTTTTGTGAAATGCATTTTAATTGATAAATGAAATTGTGAAAGGTTATGTGATTTAGTTTGTAAAACCGGTTTATGAAATAACTTTCTGAAGTTGATTGTGTGATGTTGGAGAAATGTTTTGGTTGATATGGCTCATATTGCTATGACTAGAACCCATTGAGAGGAGAGTATACTTACTGTCAGGATGTCATTCTGGGTTGAACTGCCGGCTATATAGGTGGTAGACCTAACCAAGGGAGGTAAACTTGGTCACATTTGTTACGGTATTAAACGTGACCATAATTCGATGATGAGCATAAGATTAGTCGATGTAATGGACCATTGACGTGTGATTGATGAGATTAATCAATGGAATAGATCATTGATGATTTTTATTGTTGAGTAAGTTGTGATAACTGATTTTGTACGTGTATAGTTTTGTTGGAAATTTATCATACATTTTCGATATTTTACATATATCGTATATTGAATTTGAGATAATGAGATTAATATCATTTTATAACGATGTATAGTAATCGTTCGATTCGCTTGGAAAAAATGTATTACTTACTAAGCCATGGTAGCTCATTTATTTCCTTTTTTGTGTTTTTCAGGTTCCTTGATTAGTGGTTGATAGTTTGAGAGCGCTTTTGATGGGGACTTTTCAGAGCTGATTCTTTTGGTAGGCTTTGAGGCTACGTCCTTTGGGAGGATGGACGGCCATGTCACTACCCATATTCCTGTAGGACTTGGGGTGTGACAGTATGCGAGTAGAATAGATTGCCCGTAGCTTTGATTGTTTCGACTATAAATTTCTCGTCTTTGGGAGAACTTGTGTCGTTCTCTGTCTTTCTCACTCTTTAACCGGCTCGTTCCAAGAAATGGTACTCACTGTTTCTGCATGCTTGAGTCTCCTACCATACGGTGTATTATTCAGTGCTATGAACTATAACAACCTTTCCCAGTGTGGTGAAGATTGTGCTTCAGTTCTGCAAAGACAATTCGTTGGACCGAACGTTCCAGGCGTTGCAGACCGTGCACCAGGTCTCTCTCGATATCGTTGACAGCATTGAGAAATTCGTGGCCGATATCAACAGCAGCAGGCGGGATACAATATTGCCTCATGTCGCCCAGCTTAAGCTTCCCAGGAATAAGTTGGAGGATTTGTGTGAGCAGGTGAGTGCTAATTACGTTTTTGATGTCACTCGGATGCTTTCCGTCGACATGGTTGTTTGGATGTGATGACTATTGACGACTTAGATTCAGAGGCGCTAATCGGTGCCGACGTATGATCGAAGAGTGAGAAGGCACAACGGAGTGCTTCCTTGTGCCCTCCGTTGGTTATGTTAGAGAAGTGATTAAGGAAAACGAAAGTGCACGGCTTGGCTTCTGAAACCTGCCTTGCTTGAGGTCGAAATCCTGGTGTCTATACACTGTCAAAAATATTAAAATAGCGTTATTAGAAAAGTGATCAAGCTTTGATGCATGAACACGACATGGTCGTGGTGCTTATACCACGAAGCAGTGATACATGCTTGATATAGCAAGGCAATGAAGTGCGAGTGATTTCAAAATTTAAACATCACGTAGGATGAAATGCATGTCACACGGATAATGTGTAGTACGTTGAGAGAAGTTGAAAGAATATTTTAAACAAGGCCAACTCATGAAAGCGGATGGCCTGATTCTTGATTTCCCAACGACTTGGGATGATGGACGAGGCATTCGGAGAACTCTACAAGGGTGGATGAAACTTGTTAAGGTCCAAACGTGAGCGTAAGCTAATTTCCATTCTTCTGCACCATCAAGGACGAGAGATTGCAACCCCTAGTAATTACCACCACTCGTATCTAAAATTTGAATAGTTATCCTGTTGGTCCCCATCTTTCTCTAGTACGTGCTCATACATGACCGTGCAGTGGCATTCTTGTTTCCTATTTGAGCAATCGTAGAACGTGAGAGACCTTTCGAGAGCAACGAAATTCCCATCATAACAGATCGGGTGATCGCCGCCCCCAGCCCACCAAGATGTTCTGCCAGGGATAGTCCTTTTGCTCTTCCCTTTCTTGTCGGAGAGAACAAGAAAATATTATCTCCATATACCCTTAATGAGGTTTACAAGTCGTTTTAGGATGTAAAATGAAGGTGAAGAGGGAATATTTCATGAGACTCTGCTCGGCAAACGGATCGATTATTTCAGGTCGTTCTGTCATTGTTGTAGGACAGATAAAACATTGCACTTTTCTTAGAGTTTCGGGGAATGGTGGAAAACAAGAAAGAAGATAACCTCAATCGAGCCTCAGTCGTCTTCCCTGAGTGTGAATCTCAACCAAATCGGAGTTCAACTGACTTGGAATACTAACCTAACTGGATTCGAATACTGGACAGCTTAGCTTGATAGAGAAAAATAATTCAAATTAATATACTAGTGTTTGCCATGCATCAAGAAATTGTAAACATCATTGCGTTAAACTAATTTGTCATCTTCATGATTCAGATGCTAAACTCTTGTTTGACAGATGATAGCTTGATGCGTTTTTCTTTAGAGTGAGTCACGCATGAAGTGCCTGCTGCATTGTCGGTATCAAATGTTTTAAAACAAATTTACAGTGATAGTGATATACCATGGGTTAAGAGTCCAGACTTGATGCAACTAGAATATGAAAGTGCTGCATGTCAAATTCAAAAGATGTTTCTAACAGAAAGAACTGTAAAATATGTATTTCAGAGTGTATTATGTTGGATCAACCGACAATTTGGCAGATAAATAGGAGGTTGGAAATCAGTAGTTCAATAATTACTCTGACTTCCCATTTAGGCTGATCTGTACTTGTAAGTGTGCTTATCAGATCAACATAGTCTGACTCGAGCAAGAGACTCTCTCCCTTTCGCGCAGAGAGGTACCTTAGGGTTTCTAGAAGAGCGGGGTTTCTGCTTGGGCGGCCGAACCTACCTGCACAGACGGAGGAAATCCATCCGCCACTCCTCATCCACGGCTCATACTACTTCGTTTTTTGTATTATCCTCGTTTAACATCACGACATGGAAGTTACAGAGTTATGTTAATGATATTCCAGTTGATTTGCGGGAACTTTGTTTGGGTGAATTAGCACCCTTATTACTGGATAAATTTCAGTGACATCCCTACATGAAGCTACAAAAAATCCTTAAAAGTACCCAATTCACATAATTACATTGTAATTACTATGTTGGTCTAGCTAGCCGAAGATCCTTGTTTCAACACCTTCATGCGTGTGTCACGGCCCAGAGATATAAATCGTTTTCAAAGAGTTCTTGAACGAAGGACTGTGACTGATTCATGAACGAGCAGGCGGACCTTGAGAATTCTAAGTCCAAGGGTTTTCTTGTATGTTCTAGAATACTTCTAAGGGCGGACAATATGATAATTGTACACTCCTCTAACAAATAGGGTAGATGGTAGTTTTGGAGATCAAATCTCCACCAATGAGAGATTTACAGATACGATTGAGCCTATTCTTGTATATAAAGGGGTCTCCTCCCCTCATTTATACATCTCACCATGCCCATCCATATAATGCCCGAGGAGTAAACAACCGATTCAAAAAATGGATAAAATGGGTAAAATGGGGAGGAAATAGGACACATGCTCTTTAATTTCATTGGATTTGTACATAGGGCAAGGGCTTAAAGGGGCAAAGAGTATATGCAACCCACATGTCCGAACTATATTCTCGGTCACGGGTAGAGTATCTCCTCATGTCAGGATTTAGTTCGGATTAGGGTTTGGCTCTTGCACCCTATGCTATTGAGATATCTGAGCTTCTATCTCATCCAATAAGGCATTTGGGACGATCTATTTACAATATGAATTTTCACTCCTCAAATTTGACCCGTTTATGAAGGTTAAACAATATAAGTTTGATTAATGGGGGTAGTTTTAATGGGAGGGGATTAGCTTGAAGAGACAAGAATTGTCAGTCGACCTACTCAGGGAAATAAGGTATAGTCTAGTTAAGGCCAAAAAAAAGACAAACGTGATATTGCTTACTGAATCAGAAAGGTGATAACCCAAAAGAAGACGGTGAAAGTCGCTTGAGTTATTGGACCCATTATATATATAATCCACATATCCTCGTACACCAAAAACCCTGATGCCAATCTCTTAATCCTATAACCATCACATTGTTGTGGTTAGGCATATCATGACCACTAATCCACACGATGCAGCCATCGCAAGGCGATGCTTATCCTTCTTTAATGATCAAGTATTGATGTTGCCTTTGATGATATAAATCGTGGGTCATCCACTCAATAATGACCTCAATCCAGGGGCGGAGAGAGAGAATGACCTCAATCTAGTGGAGATAGAGTGAGACGTGCGGTGATGGCAGTGGCCGTTGGTGGCATGTCGGTGGTGGCAATGGTGGGTGTTGGCGATGGCATGGTGCACCATGCGAGGTCACGAGAACACATAATCCGATCATTAAAATTATCTATGTATTGACGCATAACTCTAAAAAAGGACAAATTTAAAAAGTTAATTTACATTCTAAATTTGGAGAAGTCGTGTTTTTCTCTATAACTCTAATCGGTGGGCCTTTTGAGAAAGATTCATAGTTGATTACTTTTGCGCGCACAAATAAAAACCTTAGCTAAAGCAAAAGTCTCCTCTGCCTCTACTCATCTTTTCTCTGCACCGCGTCCTACTACGTTGCTCTGGTCATCATCACCTTCGCCGGTGACTAAACCTTCATAGACCGCTACCGAGAGGGGTGGCCGGTGCTTTTACAGACAACGTCGGAGTCGAATGGTGGTGGACTCAATGGTGGGATGGAACTAGGTGTTGGTTAGCACAGAGTGGATGGAGAAAGGGTACGGGTGTTGCTTTTTTCTTTTTCTCTCCTTTTTGTCCTGTTAAACTTCCATTTATGTTATAATTAGACATGTAACCATTCAATTTGAGATTGCTCGGAGAAAATTCACCTGTGCAGCACAAGATAAAAGGAAAATATTGCGAGATTCAGAGAATCCCAATATAGAGATGGAATTTTTATTAGGTCAATTGCTGGCATAAACTATCGTTGCAGCCGGATGATTGATATCTGGAAGAGTGGGCAATCAAAACTAGTTTTAAGCATACCCTCTAAGGGATTGGTGGAGTGGTAAGGACTTTGGGCTTGGAGGTGAAGTTTGAGTTCCTCTGCTCTCCATCTTATTACACCATTGATTAACATGGAGGCTAGGGGTGATCGGTTCCAGGGTGGGTCGATTCCAGACCTGGAACCTAAAACCGACTCTGTTATAATCGGTTCATAGTTTGTGAAACCTGCAACCTACCCTGTTTGTCCTAGATCCTGTTTTGGAACCTATCCTATTTTTTGGTCCGGTTATAAGGTCTACCTGAGAACCCCTTTTTTTTGTTCCTTGTTTAGGTTTCATTTTTTCTGGATAGCAAATAGGAAAACTTATAACTCAAATCAAAGGTTATAAGTTTGACTATGCAAACAATCTTAAATATTCATAAAAAAGCATATTATCTTAGTCCCAATAATTTAATGGACGCGATAAAACATAATAGGTTCTAGTTGGATATGTAGTTTCTTCGTTACAGAATACAAATTTTAAGAAAAAGGAAATTGCTTCCTATAATGCTTACAAGCTCTTGAGTTAGACTATCCGCAGATAATGATCACCTCTATTATCCTTTATGATAGAATGCTTTGAATTATAACCATATAAAATTGCAAGTGGATCTCCATATAAAATCGGTTCTAAAACCGGTCCGAGTGGATTTTCACTTAAAATCGGAAACCGGACCGGTTCTAACTGGTTCGCAAAAATGGAACTGGTTCTCGGACTGGTTCAAATGGAAACCGGTTCCTGAACCTATTTTTCAAGTGGGCCGGTCCAATTTTCAGGTAAACTCGATCCGGTTGTACACTCCTAATAGAGGCTAGTCTATGGGTTTGGCTAGTTCTCCCCCGATTAGTATATGGCCGGTTAAACTCTTGTAGTGTGGCCGGTGCAGGAGTCCTCGTCATAAAAAAAAACTAGTTTTAAACATGCGTATCATCTATAGAATGAAGAACTGATGAAACATTTTTTCCTTTCGCCCACCGTTGATCTAATAATGATCCACGTGGAACGTCACGTCTCCAAAGTTAGCAAACCGAAAGCTTCCTTTCTTTCTCTTCTCAGTGGCAATTGGGTGGCAATTGCCATCGATTATATGAGCATGAGCGTGCTATCTTCAAGGAAAACCAAAGCAAGCTCCGTCTTCTCCCAAAGCAACCTTCACCTCCATAATTTCTCTCTGTCTCTGTCTCTGTCTCTGTCTCTCTCTCTCTCTCTCCACCATGGACGTTCAAAACGCAGAGCATGACCTTAAGAACTACATGAACGACCACGGAATCCTACTCACTAGTATAGACCAACCAAACTCGACACTAAAACAATCTCCTGCTGCCGCTGCCATCACCGAACCGACCCTCCATACCCCATCGCGAACCAAAACCCTCCGCCGCCTCGCTTTCTCCAAACCCAAGCCCCGCTTCTCTGAACCCACCACCTTCCTATTCCCGCTCAAATCCACCGCCACCATCTTCAAAGACCCAGAAGAACTCCAACCCTACCCCCCATCTGGACCCACCTCCTCCTCCTCCTCCGATGACGAAGATGACGATGAATGGCTCGACGATGATGAAAACGAAGAGCAGAGAAAGCACTGGAGGTGGCGCCGGAATAACAAGGTCAACAAGCGGGCCACCGTTGAGTGGGCTCTCTTCCTCGCCATCACTGCCTGCCTCGTCTGCTCCCTCACGATTGAGCCCCTTGCAGACCTCGCCATCCTCGGCCTCAGGCTGTGGAAGTGGTGCGTGATGGTCCAGGTCGTCTTCTGTGGCCGCCTTGTCTCCGGTTGGACCGTGGCGCTCCTCATCGTCCTCATCGAGTGCAACTTCATGCTCCGGGAGAAGGTCCTCTACTTCATGTACGGCCTCTGGCAGAGCTTCCAGAACTGCGCGTGGCTTGGGCTCGTGCTCATCGCATGGGTGATCATGTTCCCGCATGTGCGCGGGGGCGATTACCAGGTGGTGAGGTGGGCTTTCCGGGCGATGGTCGCGGCGACCTTCTGGCTGGTGAAGATTGTGCTGGTAAAGGTGCTGGCATCATTGTTTCACACCTTCTTCGACCGGGTTAAGTTGACCGTGTTCCACCACTATGTGCTCGACGCGCTCTTCGGCCCGCCATTGGAGGAAGAGGAGAGGGAGGCTCCGCTCCGGCACAGCTTGCAGGTACTAAATGTTGGCGTTGCTTGCATGTACATGGTGCATGTTTATTTGGATATCTCAACATTTCAATCGTGTCGATTTCACGTGTAACCATATAGGTTATCAGCAAACCTCCACCAAAGGCGACCACAAAATATTTCATTTTGGATCCTCCGATATTCACAAAAATTCAATTAGGAATTATTTGGTCTTTGAGTCATGGTCACCTCCGTTTTGTCAACCCAAATTATCTTATTTTAGCTATACCTCAACTGTACTGCGCCATAGTTATACAGGGAATTTCAATCCCGCAATTTATTTATTTGCTAGTACGCAATATAGCTTGAAGCTGCACCAATGATGAGGAAGTTTTCACAAAAACTGTTGGTAAGTGCTGCATATGTGGAGATGCTCCGTTATATAAGCTGTAACCTATACAGTGTAAAAATTATGGTACTTTTTTATCACCGATGTTATACTAAATAGTTCTATACAAAAAAACACTGTTAAATCTACTTTTAGCAGTCAGGGCCACGATGCAACCCCATGGTGAATCCTTACCCAATTCATGTCGCCGCATAATTTACAATGACCCGTGGAGATTAGTCAAGTTGAAAAGTCAGACAATCAATATTGTTTCAGAAATCCTTCGCTTCTTGACCTCTTTGGTTCAACAAGGTGTTGAAGCCTTTGCCGGCGATGCCGAGAGGTGGAACGTTGGCTCAGCAACCGCCGCTGATGGTGATGAGGTCAGAGAGGTTTCAGTCAAGGAAGATCGACATGGAGAAGTTGAAGAAGCTAAGCATGGAGAGGCGACCCTCGGCTTGGACCGTGAAGCGGCCCATCAACTACGTCCGCTTCTCTGGCCTGTCGACCATTTCTCACACCGTCGACGACTTTGCCAAGGCCGAGTCTTCCGAGATCAACAGCAAGCGGAAGGCCAGGAGCTGTGCCCACAAGATCTTCAAGAACGTTGCCAACCCTGGTGCCAAGTAAGTGATTGTCAAATAATGCCAATGTGAAATTACCTCAACCCTTACCATTTTCTAATAGCAGTTTAAAAAGATCAGAGTCAACCACATTTCAAAGAATCTATTATGGGACCGACACCACATCTCACTTTAAAACACAAATTCCCACTTCAAGAATTTGGGAATAATTAACAAATATATCAATCATAAACCTATTGCACAGATATCAATTCAGCATAAACTGTATAATTTTGTCAATGTAGTTCAAAACCTTTGCGCGAAATGTTAATATAGTCCTTTCTGCCAATTGCCACCAAAAATTGCCAAATATGACATTTAGTAATCATTGACCATCCTTCGTGGCACACACATAAGGATAACTTTACTCGAGATGAAGTCCTACGTAGATCATCATGTCAGCAATTAGTCGAAAGGATTATATTGAAATTTCGTGAAAATAATTAGGAGTACGCTGGCAAAATTGGACAGTTTAAGAGCGAATTGGTGTCCGTATAATAAATTTAGGATCGAAGCAATAATTTCTCCCTAAGAGCTTGTGTTGGGGTTGACTATCCACCACATTCTTAGTGGACTAAGCATGTGCAATATGTTCTCCGCATTGACGCCCGGGTGATGTGTAGCTACATCACGAATCACCATTGCATGGTGCCTCTCTTTTGTCAAACGTCCTAGGTTTTAACATCATTAAGATGGCTGATTAAATATTGCCTGGTGCAAGACATGACTCCGAAAGTGGAGCATGATAACGAAAAAGGTGGTCCCTCTTGTTAAGTTACTCTCATTTTGCCCAATCTTCTATCAATCAATGCACGGGGAACAAATACAGTATTTACGTACATAGCACGCCTTTTTTGATTGAGTGGTGGGTCTCACTAAAGCACTACTCACCTCGGTGCTCAATATTGAATATGATGATTAGGGAGCACTTTGATTGATTTTTGTTTTTGCGGATAAAGACTATTTACCCTTTGTTCCGGCAAATCTCAATTGTTGATGAGAACCTTATTTTCATAAATCGATGGTGATTCGAAGGGAGCACTGTACGTGATAAAGGATCCATATTTGACCATCACGTCTCTCGTAAAGCGGGAAGAAGTAGTACCGCTAACAATTAGTGTACCATCTCTTTATAACCATCCCGTTGACCATTGGATTTGCAGCACATGGCAATCGAACACACCATAAAAAATGATACCAACCATCCTCCAATGTCGTCGGCGACCACATGACCCATCTCTGAGCTCGATGGCAAGATCTGAGCCACCTAAATCCATTCGACCACGCCTCTATTTCTCTCCTCTTCACCCCCTATCACTGCAATTGTTAGGCCAAGGGTCGATGATGATCATGATATCGTACAGACCACCTATAGCATCTATCGACCCTCTTCTAACTCATATTGGGGCCAATCTGAGCCATCGACATAGGATCAACCCAGATTCGAGGCGAGCTCAGCCTCCAATCTCGACTTGTTGTCGTCGCCTCTTGTCCTTGTCGACTAGAGAAGGCTCTAGTTGCACCATGCTTGGTGAGAGTGACTAGATAGAGAGACACATTAAAGGTTGCTAGAGATGGGGACATGTGATGGGAGACAAAAAGGGGAAACGACATTGTTCAAGGGCTGGAGGAGCAGCAACGCGACAATGGCTTGCTCGAAGCCGCAGTGCTCGGTCGACGAGTGGTGATGGTGGACGGCTCGAGGTTGGTCGGATGGGTGAGCACCACTTGGGAGAGATAAAGAGAAGGGAGGAGAGTGAGTGTGTTCTGTTTTTTTTTTTTTTTGGGCGGGGAGCTCCATGAACAAGCTGTGCAAATCCAATGATTCATCGAGTGGCAATAGCAAATGATCATAAGGGGTTGTGTGGTATCCCGACAACCGGTGCTAGAGATCTAGACCACGCTTTTCATTCAAGGGATTCCTCGTTCAAAGTGCAGGATAAAGAAATCAACCACCAATATAAAAGAGGTTTCAAATAAAAATTAATTAATGCTCCGTTTGTTTTGTAAAAAAAAATTTTTGAGAAAAATTTTTTCCTTGTTTTCTAGAATTTGAATCGCTTAGAAAAATGAATCAATAGAAAATATTTTTCTAGTCAATATAAAACCTATGCTTGAATTCAGGAAAGTGGTTTCCCTTTTTAAAAATCGAAAGTTATTACCAGAAATCGGTGTTTGGACATAAGAACCACATCATTAGTTTCCAACTCTTCACAGCGAACCAAGGTCTAGAGGTTGAGGCCGGGTCCCCAGGGCCCATTGAGGCCAAGCTCAAGATCAAAGAGGTTGGGCTTAGAACTTCGATGCCCAAGCTCAGGTCAAAGAAGATGGGGTCTGGAGACACTAGCGCCCGTATCATTAACCTCGGTGCCCTTGGCCGGGTCCCCGGTACCTAAGCCCTGGTCTATAGAGGCCAGCTCAAGTACCTCAATACCATTGCTTGGGTCCCCAATGCCCTAACCCAAGTCCACAGAGGTCGGGGCCGACACCATGGTGCTCGTGCCTTGGGTTCTTGGCGCCCATGCCTCGATATATGGAGGTCGGCCGTAGGTCTCCAGAAGCTGAGCTTGGGACACCAAAATCCATGCTTGGATCCCCAACCCTGAGCCCGAATTTGAGTCCATTGAGGCTAGGCCTCGGACATTAGTGCCACGCCTGGATCTCCCGCATCGGAGCTAGGGTCCATTGAGGCTAGGGATAGGTAGTTCTAGGCTTTAAATAGTTTTCATCTAAAAACTAAAACCTACCCATTGAAATATGTTCCTCATTTTTTAAACTTGAAACCTATCATGCATACCTTAGAACCTAAAACCTACCTTGTCATAGGTTCTAGGGTCGGTTCTTGGGTCTACCTAAGTTCCACCTGTATTATTAATCGAATAATAGCAATGAATCATTACCTTTAATGGCCACCACTTATTGCTAGAACCACTAACCACAACTTTTATCTAGACACACAAAGAATATGAAATATTAACAAAGTAAAAATCTTAATCATAAAATGAAAACTTATACTAGTGATTTCAGATTATACACTTATCATCGGATGTCATGGAATAGCGTAGAATCATGCTAAGACATGGACCAAGAACAACACAAAAACTTTTTTCAAGTTCCGGGTTCCAAGTTCCACCTACTTAAAGCCTTGACCCATCAAAATAGGTTCCCCAATTTTTGGAATCCGAAACTTACCTTGCATACCTTAGAAACTGGAGCCAGACAGGTTCCCACTGGTTCGGTTCTTCGGTTCTAGACCCTACCCTAGAACCATACTCACCCCTAATTGAGACTGTGGCCTATGACCCCGATGCCCATGCCCAAGTCCCTGATGCTTGGGCTTCGGTCCATCAAGACCAAGCCCAAGACCCCAATGTCCATACCTTGGTCCTCGACACTTGAGCTCGAGACCCTAGTACTTGTGCTCGTGCCCGAGCTAAGGTCCATCGAGGTGAAGCACGAGATCGGGTCCTCATCACTCGAGCTCGGGTCCATCGAAGCCAGGCTAGTGACCCGGAGCCCCTGTCCAGGTCCTCACACTCAAGACTAGGTCCTCGCACCTGTGACTAGGTCCTCGACGCCCAAGCCCGGGTCACTAGCCCTTAGGCTTGGGTCCATCAAGGCCGAATCTAGGGTCTCGGTGTCCTTGTATGTTTTTGCGGCTACCCGTGCGCAAGTTATTAGTTTCTAAATAGTGTATATCTATTTAGGAAAATCAAATCAAATTTTCCTTTCCAAATGATGGAAAATATTTTCTAGTTATTTTCATATTTTAACCAAACATGGGAAAATATTACCAATTTTCTGGAAAATGACTTCCTAGAACACATTTTTCTCAAAACAAACAGAGCCTTAAAAAAAAAATTTTGATTCACCATTAATATGAACTCAAAGTATTAAAATTTGTCGATTATAATTACTAGAAAGTATACCCAAAATGATGTTTTCCATGAAATCATTATCAAATTTTCAATAATTTTAACATACTCTACAAATCTCAATCAATTCTAATCTAACCCTCTTGTTTAGATTTTATATTTCACAAGATAATGATTCAAAGTTAGACTCATTATCTGTAATAGGGTACTTGGCGAAGAGAGAAAAATTAGTCCTAAACCTATTATTTGGATGTCAATTTAGTTTTAAACTTTTCAATTTTATTAATTTAGTTGTAAGTCTTTGCGTGAAGGTTCAATGTAATCCTTTCGGCCAAGTTTTTGCCAGAAATCGTTGATGTGACGGTGTGGCATGTTGGACAGCCGGTGATGACTGGACGACCACATGAAAGATTTCCGGCAAAATATAGCCGGAAGGATACATTGTAATTTGACGCAAAGGTCTATGATTAAATTGACATTTGTATAATATGTTTAAAATTGATTGCGTAATTTTCTCTGGTTTAGATAGATTTTTAAACATTTATCTCGTCATTTTTTTATTTACTAATCCTCGGAAATGCCAAAATCCATGTTTCAGAAATGGCTTTGCCAAGGGTGGAAAGCAACACATTGGTCATGTGGCTGTCTATATGTGTGTGTCTGTCAAAGACAAGTTGGACTCTCACGTTGCGCCAAATTGATTGGTAATCATGTGAGGGGACCAATACAAAGGTTGTAAAATCACCATCCACCATCAAATCTCTGCATAGCATTTCATTCTTAATGCGCAAGCAGCATCATCAATCGCCTTCTTGAATCGAACTTTCACTCATGCCCCCAAGGAAAAAGAAAGACGCAACTGAAATCGTGCTGTCACTGAGAAAACATTCATAACGAACCAAATGTGACGATGCAGAAAGAGACCTCAGGGATATTGCAGAAGACGTGCTGCGTCTTGGAGATGGGATGAAAGAAAATGAAATGCAGTGAATAAACAAAAAATGCTCGCATCAATCTGAAGACGATTTTGCTATTCCGTTTTTGAAAAGACGATTTTCTTATCCACCCGCGGTGGTAAATTCATGGAGGAGCTAGTAAATGTCAAAAAAGTACATGTAAAAACAAAAGTTAGCGGTCACCTGATTTCCCTTGTAATTTATTGGGACTTGCAGATACCTTTATGACACTACCAACTCTTTGTCTTTCTTATCTCTTACCATTTTTCAGTTGTATTTCTTATCAACATCTTAAATTTACTAACTCTTATATGAATTTATCAAATATTCTTCGAGTGATTTACCCACTTTTTTCAATTAAATTACCAAATTGAATAAAATTAAACAAATTAAAAGTAATATTATATTCTAATTTGAGTTGAATATTATACATGGAAAATACATGTGAAACATCTTTTTTTGTCCATTGTTCAAACTTACCGGATTGGAAGCTAAATCAACAAATTCCATTAACTTGAATTAATAGAAGGTTAATATTGGATATTTTCATATAGTTGATGGACTAGATTGAACATTAAAAAAATTTAGAGTCCATATTGAACAAATTAAAAGTTATAGGATAACACATTACATAAGGCCAAGGTTCAGGAACCATTTGTGTAAATATCCATTTTATTTAAATTTCCAATTTCTCTTTTTTCTAAATAAAAAAATATTTTTCTCACATTTTTTTATTGTCTACACAATTTCTCTTTCTTACCAATGACTTAGATTTATCAACTATTATATGAAATTACTAATCTTTATTTGGTTGACTTATTAACTTTTCTCCAATTGAGAAATCAAACAAATATGGATTACCAACACTCAATTTAATGCTTATCTACATTTATTTGTTTTCCCCTAAACTGATAAAATTATCTATTAAGTAACCACTTTTTTATTTGTTTTACTTGCCAACTTTCCAAATTTACCAACTCGTTTTAGAAACTACAAGCCTCAATTAGAGTTATTGTCAACTTTTGTTTGATTAAGTTATCAACTTATTTTGCATTACCAATTCTTATTCCAAGTTACTTACCAATGTTTATTAAAAAAATTTAATTACCAACTTTTTTTTTATTTCAGACAAAAATACTTGTCTTATCATTTACCACCTTTTGTTTTACCACTCTTAACAATCACTTACATTTATCAACTATTATATGAAATTACTAATCTCTATTTGTGTTACTTGCCAACTTTTTAGCAGATACAAATTAGATTTTGGTTACAACCTCTTACCAACATATAATTATTTATTTTTTTACAAAATGTCATCTGTTCTATTTGGTTGCCATTTATATTTACCTTATTTACCAACTTTTGAACTTTACCAGCTATTTTTAGAAATTATCTACCTCAATTAGAGTCATTATTAACTATTGTCCGATTCGGTTACTAATTAGGTAAGCATCACAAACTCCTATTTGAATAAGTTATCAGCTTCTGTTTGATTTTGTTTAAATTACTAACTTCTTGTATCTCTAACAAACAATTTCTCTTATCTTTTATCAACTTTTAATTATCCTTTTTATCAATGTAATAAATTTAGGAACTATTTATGAAGGTAACATCATTTTTTTATGTAACTTACTAATTTTTCTCCAATTAAGTTACCGAGTAATTTTGTCACCAGCTCTTATTTGAGTTGCATCCTAGCTATTTCATTAAGTATCCATTTTTATTTGACTTACTTACCAACTTCTTTTGAGGATTAGTTATCAACTAGTTTTGCATTACTACTCTTATTTGAGTTAGTTACCGATGCGCATTTGTTTTTTTTTTTTCAAATTCCTATTATCTCTGATAGAAAAAATTTCTCTTGATTTTAACCAACTTTTGTTTACCTTTTATATTAAGGCCTTATTTTTACCAACTAGTATATGAAATTACTAATCTTCGATTGAATGTCTTACCAACTTTTTTTCCAATTACGAAACTGGGTATAAAAGTTGGTAAGATAAAAAAAAACTAAAGGAAAGTCGGTAAATAATTGATAACTCATGACTAGTTGATAATAGGAGATAGTTGACATATGACCTAAATTTAGGAATTTCACATAAACATTGTTAAATTTAAGACATAGCTAACAAAAGTAAACAAAAGTCGGTAAAAATAAGAAAAGTTGGTAATCAATAAACTTGTTAAGTAGCTCAAATGAGAGTTGGTAACAAAAGTTAGTTGGTAAGTTAATCGGATAAAAGTTAGTAAGTCAATCTAATAAAGACCAATAATTTTTCAAATAAAAATGGGAAATTCTAAGTGTTGAGAAAAAGAGAAAATAAAATTTTGTAGAAGACAAGAAAATTTTGACAAATAAGAAAAATCAAATAAACGCTGATAAGTAACTCCCATGAGAGTTGATAACCTATGTGGAAATTAATGGGAGAAAAGTTGGTGAATCACGCTAATTTATGTTGGTCTAAAAAGAGTTAATAAATATAAGGGATTGCTAACCAAGGAAAATAAAAGTTGATAACTCAATAGAAAGGTTGCCAAAATAAAAAAAATTAAACTAAAAAAATCAAATGAGAGTTGTTAACCTAAAAAATAATTAGTAATTTAGTCTGACAAAAGTTGGTAAGTCTTTCTAATCTAGGTTAATAATATCATATTAGCATTAAAAAATTTGGAACATTAGTAAGTTATGTAAATGAAAGTCTATAACTTAGTACAAAATTTGCTAATTTGCAAACTATAAAAAAAGTTGGTAATTACATAAAAGCGTTAGTAAGTTACCAATAAGTTAGTTTAAAAAAAGGTCAGATGTCATAGTTTTTACCAATAACTTTTTACACTTACCGATACTAATTGAAATTTACCGAAACAAAAAAAAAAGAATTTGTAATTTTTGGCATAAAACAATAGGATTTTGCGATTTTCATCTACCCACCATTGGTTTTAAAGCATTAAATTGTATCACAAACTGGTGTTTAACCGTTTATGTTTTTCCTTATGAATTATCTTAGAGAAAACAAACCAAATTTGGGAATCAGGCAATCTGATTATTTTGGTGTGGGTAGACTTGGTTTGACAGGTAATTTAGTTGAGTTCAGGGGTGGCAATTGGAGCGGTGTCATTGTGTCTGTACCAGTTATTCGTGTCATCAATAATAAACTTTAACGTTGTCGTTAATTTTTTATTATTGAAAATGGTGAAAACACATAATTTTGTGTCAGTTTCGAGTTAAACATGTCATATTGTGTTTGATTCGAGTTTCTTTCAATAAATTATATTTGTGTATAAGTCATATTTTCTTATCGTGTAAAAAATTAACACCCTGTAAGA
Source organism: Syzygium aqueum (assembly GCA_031216185.1). Taxonomy (NCBI): domain Eukaryota; kingdom Viridiplantae; phylum Streptophyta; class Magnoliopsida; order Myrtales; family Myrtaceae; genus Syzygium; species Syzygium aqueum. The sequence goes on along the minus strand of CM062235.1, from coordinate 13,464,294 downwards.
CGGCTATATTCTCCATGGATTCTGTTATTTTGGTTTTTTGTGGTATCAGGCAAACATAAAACGATAATGTTAAATCATTAATATCGCTTGTTCATAGGGTTTCAATGGCTTTATATTCATCTAGGCTCCCTCTATCTAGTCGTTAGCTTAAACTTTTGGATTTAACTTTCTAAAATTGCGTAATTTCATATAGGTAACTTAGTGAGTAACAAGTGAAAATGCATGGAGCATGATACAAAACACCCGTGACAAATTTATAGGCAATGAATGTACTGGGGTTGACAAGCTCATAGTAAGTAGTGAATTACATGAGATTGGATATCCTTCATGATCAGCTTGGCTGTTGAAAATTTAGACGTTGGAGTAGAAACCGTTTTGTGAGAGAAAAAAGGTCAACTAGCAGCAAGATACTTGAGCCCAACCAAGAAAGGCAAATTAATGTGCTTTCCTCGACTCAGGAGAAAACAATGCATTGCTGCATGCACTGTGACCACTGACCATGTAATCTTCTTCATGAGTAGATACACGTTGGTCAAAGCTTCATCTCAAGGAAAGTTCATAATTTAGTCTGGACAAATCAATGATTTTAAAATGCTACTTTTTTTTCTCCTCTTTCTGCTTCTAAGACATGCTAATGTGGTTGTACATTTGATCTCGGGCCCATCTTGTGATGGCTGGCGACGCAGGTACAAATAAGAAGAGGATCTACTGAGGTTCCTGAAGAGAGAGGAAGTGCACACCATATTTCCGCTCTTCGTAGGCGCCATGGAGACTGGAAGAATATCGAAGTCTTCCTTCAGAAATTGGATGGTAATAATTTTGATCTAACTATGCCTCGGCAATTTATTGAGGTAAAAGGTTGATTGAAGCATCATTTTGGCAATCCGCAATGTTTTCAATTGCATTTGGTAGGTGCATGCCTATTTCGAGTGCAGGGCACTCGCGCATTCCCTTAACGACACCAAGACCGCCGTGCAACAGCTGCACAAGTTGGCCAACGCAATTGTCCTTGTGATCATAATCATCGTCTCGCTCCTGGTCACGGGGCTGGCCACTACCAAGGTGATCTTTGTGGTCACGTCACATCTGCTGATCGTGGGGTTTATGTTCCAAAACACCTGCAAGACCGTGTTCGAGTCCATCATCTTCGTCCTCGTGATGCACCCTTTTGACGTCGGTGACCGCTGCGTCATCGATGGCATTTAGGTGGCACTTTTCTCAAAGTAATCAAGGATATATAATACCAATCATGAAACTGCTACAAAGAGCTGATAGATTATCTCTCCCTTTCTCAGATGATTGTAGAGGAAATGAGCATCCTGACGACGGTGTTCCTCGCTACGACATGGAGAAAATTTATTGCCCAAACTCAGTCCTCCTCACAAAGCCGATTAGCAATTTCAGGAGAAGCCTGGACATGGCCGATTCTATTGATTTCGTCATTGATGTTTCCACTTCGATCGACACCATCAATGCTCTCAAGAAGGCCATACAATTGTAATTATAACCGATGCCAACAATCTGCCTATGTGACTACAGAATTACTTAGGTTAAAAACTTCGCAAAACAAGGTGAAAAGCATGCCATGCTAATTCGGAAAAAGTGTTGAATGTAGGTACTTAGAGAGCAAGCCGAAGCATTGGAGCCCGAAGCACTTGGTAAGAGTGAAGGAGATTGAGAACGTGAACAAGATGAAGATGTGCCTATGCGTCCAGCACACAATGAACCACCAGAACTACGGTGAAAGGAATAGCCGGAACTCGGAGCTCATCCTGGAATTGAAGAAGATGTTCGAAAACTTGGAGATCAAGTATCATCTCCTGCCTCAGGAGATCCATCTCTCCCAGGTCAACCTGCGCACTGGCACTGCAAGATTTGCCAGTTTCATGCGATTTTGATTTTAATGCAATCTAGTGACTCTCTCTCTCTCTCTCTCTCTCTCTCTCTCTCTCTCTCTCTCTCTCTCTCTCTCTCTCTCTCTCTCTCTCTCTCTCTCTCTCTCTCTCTCATCTTGAGGTGTGCGAATGTTAATAGCAAAATGTCAGGACAAAGTGTTGATCCATTTTGCACAATGGAACTGATAAAGATCTCCTGTATTTGCATTTTCTGGCATTAACAAGTCTTTGCTCATTGTGACACTACTGCAATCTGCATCAGAATCAACAACATTGACTGATTTCTCCAGGAAAAAGAAAAGGGAAAAGTTCCCATGTGCTGTAAAGTTCTTCCTCGTGCAAACTCGGAAGGTCTTCATTGTTCATTGATAGCTTTCAGATGAGAACAAGACTCATCCGATATTGCAATTTGTGCTGCTGTGAATAAACATAAACATCAAAATCAAAGTACTAAAATCCATAAGCTACTATAACGAGGGTCTTGCTTTTAACATATGAAAAAGTAAGAGGATAGTTTATCTCTTACAATTGACCCACGACGCGATTTCATCTTTAGTTAAATGTGCGCTATCGTCCCTAAAATTTTAATTGTTAAATATGATCCATAAACTTTCGGTCAGTTCAATCTATTGACTATATAGAAATATTTAACGTTGCCATTTTATTAATTTAAATTTAGGGACAACAACTAAATTGAACATTTAAAAGTTGAGAGGCAACATTACACATTACGTTAAAATTCAGAGATGGCATTGGTCAAAATAAAACTCGATAGACCATTCATGTAATTATCTCAAAATAAAGAGGAAAACGAAAGAAGTAATATCGATGAAACCCGTTCCAAAACCCGCGCCAGGGGGAAAGGCTCGGACCGGACCGAGCCGGACCGGTTCGATCGGGCTGCCGAGTTAGAGAGTTGCCTCTTCCCTCCTCCCCTCTTCGTCCGCCACTCTCCAGCCCAGAGCTGCACGAAGAAGAAGAAGAAGAAGAAGCAGCAGCAAAAAGCCGCCCCCTTTTTCCATGGCGCACCCCAAATTCTAACTGATCGAATCGTCTTCCATCCTCCCTGCAAAACCCTAACACGCACGCCCTCTCCCTCCCTCGCTCCGAGCCGCGAAAATGTCGGCGCCCATGCTGGAAATCGAAGCCCGCGAGTATGCCCTCCTCTCCTTCTTACCTCCTCGTATCTCCCTCTGTTTCGGCTGTGTCTTGCCTTGTCGTTTTGGGTGGTTGGATGTGGGCGGAGCAGATTGCCTGTAGCTTTGGTTGTTTTGATCTCAAAGTTTTTGTCTTTTTGGAGAACTTGTGTCTGCCCTCTCGGTGCTCTCTGTTTCCGCATGCTTGAGTCTCCTATCATGCGGTGAACTGTTCGCTTCTAGTGAATGTGACGACCCTTTTTCCCAATTCCCAGTGTGGTGAAGATCGTGCTCCAGTTCTGCAAGGAGAACTCGCTGCACCAGACGTTCCAGACCTTGCAGAGCGAGTGCCAGGTCTCCCTCAACACGGTCGACAGCATCGAGACGTTCGTCGCCGATATCAACGGCGGCAGGTGGGATGCCATATTGCCTCAGGTCGCCCAGCTTAAGCTTCCCAGGAATAAATTGGAGGATTTGTATGAGCAGGTAAGGGTGCTGATTATGGTTTTTTTTGACGTCTCGTGGATATTTTCCGTCGACATGCTTGTTGGGCCACGATGACTATTGCCGACTTAGACTGAGAGGGGCTAATTGGTGCCTGAAGCATGATCGAAGGGTCAGGAGGCACTAGGGAGTGCTTCCTTTGGCCCTCTGTTAATTATTTTAAAAAAGTGATCAAGGAAGACCAAAGTGCCTGGCTTGGCTGTTGAAACCTGCCTTGCTTGAGGTCGAACTTCTGGTATTTATATACTGTGAGAAAATTGAATAGGTGCTATAGTCGCGGCTGTACAATGGTAGATCAGATTTGGTGCGGATATCACGCTGGCCCGTACTTGTTGGAGCGACAATTGGCATAGTTGAAGGAGCAAATGGTTTCCAAATATTTGGAATTATGTAAAAAGAGGAGGAAAATAGAAACTGTGATTGAGGTGAGCACATCTTTTTTTTTGGGTTAATTTGATGGGACAAACTGGAACCTTGGCGATGATGAGTGATTCTTGGGCATATGATTCATTAATTTGCGCTTTTTCAGTTGTTCTTCTTCTAATTCAGTAAGAAGATTTCTCTCTTTAGTGGGGTACCAAAGGTGTGCTGGCTCCTACACAAAATATATGTGACACAAATTATCCTTGATCAGTGTTGTGATTAGCATTGACTCTGTATGGCAATTATACCAACTTGAAGTGATGAACCAAGATTCCTTCCAATGGCCCAGGAGCAGTCTTTGTTCCGTTGAGCACTCTTCTAAGTCTCTCTCTGCAAATCAGCTACTAAGTTGTTTAAGGAATATAGTGGAGAGGCTTCTTCCCTTCCTTTTGTACATTGATGCCTTCTCACAGCCTTAATTTCTTCTCCATCATCATCATAATTGCCCAGTTTAAACCAACTACAGAAAATATCATGCTTCATAATTTCATTTTCGTGGAACAATGCAGTTGCAGATGCTTCATCGTTTCAGCTGAATTCTCTCAAATGCTGCATATATTCACTAAAACTTCTCCTTTTTTTTACTCAACCAAAAGTTTCCCACTTACAGTCAGTTGGATAACTAAAGAGTCACTTAGGCTTCTTTTATTTTTGGCATGCCCCTTACTTGAGTTTATTTAGGATAACAATATACTACAATATATTTCTTTTTTTCTGTTTTCCAGATTGTATTGGAAATGATTGAACTTCGTGAGTTGGATACTGCTCGTGCAATTCTAAGGCAAACTCAGGCAATGGGTGTCATGAAGCAGGAGCAACCTGAAAGATACTTGCGACTCGAGCATCTGCTTGTTAGAACATATTTTGATCCCAATGAGGTTCGGTTTCCTGTTTATGTAACATGACCATTGGTTAGTGCAGGGTTTTGTTAAATTTGGTTTTTAGTTCTTTTGTTGCTTTTCTTATGTTAAGGTTAGGTCCTGCTGCTTTTTTGTCAGAGTTACATTCCCTTTTCAAATAGATGTTTTGGGACTAACTTATATGACGTGATCTTATTTCTTGATGACGTCAAAGAATGAATCTTGTAAAATTGCTGAAAATATGTTGACCTTCTTGAGTTGGCATTTCATTTGAGGCATAAAGAAATTTAGGGACTCTTTTCCGGCTTCAAATGTACGTGAGTGTTTCTTCCCACTCGGAAGTACAAATTAAAGTAGCGAGTTTAAAAATTTAGCAAATATACACAAGGAAGAAGCTGATTCTGGAAAATTGCTTGGATTTTGACAGATTAATTTCATCATGGTTGGAGATTTGCTGGCTTGGATATAGCACTCTTTTTTGGCCAATGGTTGTAGTCTGGTGACTGCAACTCATCAGATGTGCAGACTTTAGAGAGTACATGAATATGCTAGGTGAATTAATAGGATCTTAGTTCCTATCACCATGGACATTACATGAACAAATGAAAGAAACTGCCATGCCATTGCCAGTCTTAATCTCCCTCTTGAATTGATAAGCCTCTGAATCATCAGTCTGTGCTGAATCTAAATAAGGATCAATTTCATGATCATTGTCATCTTGATCTTATTTATGTGCAAAGAGCTAGATGTTTTGACTGGAAAATTAATAGCAACAATTTGGCGACAGGTTGTTTTGCAGCCAGGCATCCTTGCATGTGTATGTGAGTGCCTATGGGGCTACTTTTTCGGGTGCACATGTACACATGCTATGTGTCAGGGTGCTTGCATGCTTGTTTAAATGCTTTCCATGCTTGTTTTGGTTTAGATATTCCTTTTGCAAGCTCGACTTGGATATATGTTTAACATAAAGAAATTGTTAATTGGTACATGGTGATTTGGATGCATGTGAATATTGTTTAAATTATTATTATTACTTTTGGTACATTTTCTCCTATTATCTTCTTTTCGTATATGCTTACATGCTTTTTAGCATGTCTGAAGGTTGCATATTTTTTGCCAGGCTTATCAAGATTCAACAAAAGAGAAACGGCGTGCACAAATTGCCCAAGGTGTAATCCTTCTCCATTTTTCTTTCTCACTAAAATTATTTTGGGGTTTCTCAATGTAATCTAATGTCCGACTGAGTTGCTTTGACGAGTATAATAATGCTAAATGTATGGTTTTGCCTGCTGTCTTCTTTAAAATAAAAAAAGGATTTCTTTCTGTCCCATTTACATGGTACAGCAGAATACTGTGTATTTTAGACAGTGTGATGAAACTAAACTCACTTCGACATTGGACTGGGTAGAACTGGCATTGCTGTTAATTAAAACTGAAGGCTTGTGGTACCAAGGATGTAGTTTCCAGCATGGAATTTTAACTGTTACTTTATAGAAATGCTGCTTTCTTTTTTTCTTTGGTGTGGTAAAAGATGAGCAACTGCTTGTTATGCCTGCCCCGCATTTGGTCTCTTATGGTTTCTGGCTTCAATGATTGTCCTTATTCTGGTTCATGACTTGAAATTTCTATTCACAATGCCTATTTGGTTTTCCTTCCTTCTGCTCTTTGGCCTTTCTAAGCTATTGCGGCAGAAGTTACTGTAGTGCCACCTTCACGATTGATGGCCCTAGTGGGGCAAGCGCTCAAGTGGCAGCAGCACCAAGGTGTGGATACAGATGCTTTCTCTTTCAATATTTATCAAGTTTTTATCCAGATTATCATAATTTATTTTGCTACGTTACTTGGCAGTAGCTTTACTGTTTTTATAGATTCCTTTTATCCTTTTCCCCAACTTTTAGTACTTCTCCCTCCAAATAATCCCATAGCCGTATTTTTGAAGTAAACCTGTTTGAGTTGCCTTCATATACCTTTCTGATTAAAATAGGACTTAGCTAATGTTTGAGTGAATCATATTAGACGGCATCCTTGGCTTTCCATGACATGCATGATTTGGATGAAGTGCTGGCTATAACTGTAAATGAATGAGGAAAGTGGCGTTATCTGGTCATGTTTAAGGTTTATACTTCATTTCCTTGCTTTAGATTAAAGTTTTGCTGATATTGTTTTGGAAATGTTCTGCCATTCCTTTAGGATTACTACCTCCAGGAACCCAATTTGATCTATTTCGAGGAACTGCTGCTATGAAGCAAGATGTGGATGATATGTACCCCACAACTCTTTCACACACCATAAAGGTAGGCTCTAATGTTGTCTCCTTCATTTCTTTCACATATATTCTATTTTCACCAATCAAAACTTTCTAGACTAAAATTAACTTTCTTGTGCTCAAAGCTGGTCTGCTACATTTGATTTGATGGAGACTGGACTGATACAACAATAACAACCACCAAGTGGGGTTGGCTATGTGGATTGTTTTAGGGAATTGCCTTATGTAATATAGCATATACTTCCTCAAAATAAGAAAGGACCGAAAATCTCTCGTTAAAGTATCCACCTGTCTTTTTTGTTATTCTTAGGTCCCTCTTACCCTGTATGTTGCCCATAATGTCACATATTCTCTTTATAGATATCAAAGTCTATCTTCACCTGTCCAGATCATCATAAACAAATTCTCGAATCATATCCTCAAGTAGAACCACGCCAACCTTTCCTCCTGTTCACCGCATCGACCATCATGTGATTCCTGTCGAAAGAGATAGCTGTATTGTACCTGGCTTCCAATGCATTTATTCCGATTCTACCTTTTTTGTGTATCCACACATACTTGGAAGCATTCTCATTTCAGCTATACTTATATTATGTGCATTTGATTTTTGGGCAGCATCATTCTGCAGGATCCAGTATTGCTGTTGTTAATGTTGTCCAATAGAATATTCCCCTAAGTGTAGGTGGTATTTTGTGATCATCAAGATACCAAATGCACTTTATTCAATCCATCTGTTTGTATGTAGTGGATCAGATCCATTACAAGTTCTCCATTCCTTTGTAAAGTGGATCCAAGTTACTTAAATTGCTTGCTTTGGTGTCTCCTAGTGTCAATTTCTGCTAATACTTCGTTTGAGTCGCTTAGTTTAGTAAACATCATCTCCATGTACTCGCTTTTTGATGACTCAAATAGAAGCCCTTGGATTCCAAAGTTTTTCTGCATGCATGTAGCTTCACATTAATTGTAATCCACCAGTGTGATATCGTCGGGAAAGAGTAGACATCAGGGAATATTCCTGATATTGGGACATCCTTTGTTCTCCCTCCAGCAAAAGTCACAACTTAATTATGAATGTCTCTCATTATTCTACATAAGTAATGTGAGCCCTTGATTCTCTAAAAGGATAATGACACAAGCAGTCCCTGAATTTTGGCTCAATGTGCAATCTGGTCGCTGAACTTTTAATCTGTTCATTGTAGTCCCTGAACTTTAGCCTAATGTTTAATGTGGTCCTTGAACTTTTAATTTGTTCAATGTAGTCTCTAGACTTTTGGTATATGTTCAATTTAGTCTCTGAACTATATGAAAATGTTCAATATAGTCCTTCAATTAATTCAAGTTCAGGGACTACATTGAACATTTTCATATAGTTCAGGGACTAAATTGAATATGTACTAAGAGTATAGGGACCGCATTGAACAAATTAAAAGTTCGGGGATCACATTGAACACTAGACTAAAAGTTCAGAGATCAAATTGCACATTTGGTCAAAGTTTAGGGATTGTTTGTGTCATTTCCCCTTCTCTAAAAACCCTCCAAAGAACTTCTTTTATATACTTTTTCCAGATCTTTGAAATGATGTGAAATTAGTGACCCAGGGTCGTATTTTTGTTCACTAGTTACTGATAAAAGTCTTCTCTGTAATGTCTTCGTTTCATTCGATCAACAACTTTTATCTTGATGTTATGCTTATATGATAATTTACAATTATGTTAATATCCTATTTACAATTTATATGCTGTTCAGGTTGATAATATTATTAGACTCGTATATATCTTGTAATGATTCTTGTAATGGGTGCCACTTCAACCAATTTTTTATTTGCCAATGATAAGAAAAATGATTTCACTCTTCATAAACATGATAGGAGCACAAAGTTAGGTTGGTTGGAATCTGATGAACTTAAATTGGTTCCATTTTTTACAATTAAATTGAGACAAAATAGTTGTCATCAAATTGCTCGAATGATTTCCAAGTAACAATGTAAAACAGGAACCAGATACAACAACCACCCTGACTAGAATACGATGGGCGTACTCTTTTTCCTTGATACCCATTTTGTGCATGAATTGGTATAGTTAAGTCAAGTTATATCTTGAGACAAATTTAGATGAACGGCTTCAAATAGTGGAAAACAACAGAGTCGTTACAATGTTGATGAAATGCTGAAGAATGGTGAAGAAGATTTCTTGAATGAAACTTGCATTTTTTTGTGATCAGATGCCAGACTCTAAAGATAATGTCAACATTAATTTTTTGGCAAATATGTTGATAATTTTGTAGTAGTCATGAAACTTTGTACATAAGCTTCTGATGTCATATACTTCATGCTGCCATACTGCAGTTTGGAACCAAAAGTCATGCAGAGTGCGCTAGGTTCTCTCCAGATGGACAGTTTCTTGTTTCTTGCTCTGTTGATGGATTCATCGAGGTAAGTGAGTTCAGAAAATCTAGTTACATATGTCGTTAAACAAAAAAAAGACATATGATTTCATTTGTTGTTGCGGCTAGGTCTGGGATTACATGAGTGGGAAGCTCAAAAAGGATCTTCAGTATCAGGCTGATGTAAGTGCTTACTTTCTGTAACTTTTGTTGGAGATTGATGCTTTTGTTGTCCTTATGGTAGAAAAAGAATTGGGAATGGTTTTACTTCCCTTCAGAAAGGCATCATGTGATTAGGCTTGACGATGCTTTCTTCTATCTTATTTATATGCCAGGCTAAATTATTTTTTGATGCCGATGATATCTGGCTTCTATGTATGTAATACACTGGTTTAAGTTCTTTTCCTTTTGTAAGGGCGATGTTAGTTTAGTACTGGTTATGTCTGAATGACAACAGACCACTTTCCAAACTATGGTCAGTTAAACAATAGACTTTTTGCTAAGGTGGTAGGTCAACACTATTAACTTCAATGCACTGGTGCAATAAGGATATTTAGGAAAATTTTCTTGCATTGTAAAATATGGTCTTTTTTAATAATCTTAACATGTAGTTCATAGGAGGCCGAAGAACAATTGGTCATACCATCTGACTATGAAAGAGTCTTAGATTTGCCAGGGGTAATTTCTTCTTATGCATTGGCAATATGTGGCTTAACATTGTTGTGACTTTTCTTATGGCCTCTATTCAAGTAAGAGCTATAGTTCTTCAATTCATGCCAACAATGCGCCAAAAGATTACTCCTAAATTTATTTAGATAGAGTTTAAAAGTATTGTTTTCTCTTGAATCAAGAAGCGGCTCCTCCAAATATACTCTTGTATTGTTTTTTGTGCTTAATGTTCTTATCCAATGCACTTTGAATGAGTGAAAGCAAAAGCCTTCGAAGGAGAAGGAATTCAAAGCTCCTCAAACTAGGTTCTAGCCTTTAGCCTTATGAAATAGGGTAACAACTTTCGGAAATGAAAACATCTTTTTGTTTTCTGCAGGAGACCTTTATGATGCATGATGATCCTGTCCTTTGTGTTGATTTTAGTAGAGACTCAGAGATGCTTGCTTCTGGGTCACAAGATGGCAAGATCAAAGTGAGTTAAATTTCAACTGCTTGTGAGAATATACTATTTTTTGTGATTATACTTATCATGCAATATTAAGAGGTGTTGTCTCTATAACTCATTCTAACGGGTATATCACCCTAGGGGCAATTCCAAACATAACTCTACAATTTTGCATTTAACAAAAATAAGTGTCCTGTTGGGACGATGGAGGGAGGTAAACTCAATATGAACTTTTTGTCCTCTCCCCAACCTTATGAAGTTCTCTGTAACGATCGATTAGATGTGTGAAACGCTACTTTTTACTCTTCAAGTGATGTTCAGATTTTACGACTTTTTAGTAGCTCCATGTGCATTTCTAGATGAATCTTCTGGGGAATGTTGATTATTTCAAAGATATGTGGTCATACACTCTTCGCTTTTGGTACAGTGGGAAGATAAATTCGTTGTTACAGCTCATTGGAATCGATTGTAAGAGTCAATTTATTGTTTTTGCATTTGGGTGGCTTCCCCCCGTAAGTCATTTTGTGTAAGAGTGGTAACCCCTTGGTACTTTTGCCATAGAAATTTGTTTATACTTTAAAAGAAGCTTCAAACAGGGAAAGGAAAGAGTTACTTGTGATGAAGGGGTGAGAGTAGTTAGTAGAATAAAATTAAACAATTGAAATTATGGAATTGGCATTACCTTTAAAGCATAGAACTTCAAAGGCAGATGAATATTAAGGCGTATTGCCTCCAATACATAAACTTCATATATCTTCTTCTCCTTTCGACCTGCCAAGAAAAAGTATTATACAGAATGTTTCTTTTTCAAGAAAAGCAGATGTCTACCATTGAGGGTAATTTATATGCAGAAAATGACTTATATAAAGGAAAAATCGATGTTTTAAGTGCTGGGGGGAATACTGTCTGGTTTGTTTGTCTTCAAAATGTCATAAAATACACGATTTCTGATATCTTGTCAAAAGTCTTCATACCACAAGTTTGAAAGATCCAAATGCAGATGCATCTACTGTATTTTCACTTAAAGTTGATAAAGACAGCAATAGATCTCGCATGGAAGATTTCGCCTGCTCCTCCAATTATACTTTTGCATCTTATCATTGTACTGAATGTAATCTTAAAGAGAGGAGGCAGCAAGAAAAGTTACTTTCTTCGAATTCTGCATCTTTCTGTTTCGACTGATATAGAGATAGTATCAGATTTTGTGTGTAGGAATAGATCTGTTTTCCCATTCTCTTTTCTCATTGTATTACGTAACTGTATGTAATCTTAAAGGGAGGAGGCAACGTTAATTGGTACTTCTTGTAACATGAAGTTTTCTGTGTTGCCATGTTGCATAGGCAGGTAGTCATTGATTTTTCAAGCTTCTTGTTTACTAGTTGTTGGACACCACGTCTTAGATTTATGTTGCTGATGAAAAAATCAGCAGTATTAAAATCGGTTCCATGAGTGGGCAGTGTGTCTGTATCTTATAGCCCTTCAATAATGTCCATGATTACATCATTGTTTGTGACGCAATAAGATTAGTACCCTCCGCTTTGGTATTGTCTTGGTTAATAGTTGCTGCTCTTTCAGGTTTGGCGAATAAGAACAGGTCAATGCTTGCGTCGTCTTGAACGTGCACATTCTCAGGGTGTCACAAGTCTCCTCTTTTCCCGTGATGGCAGCCAGTTACTCAGTACCTCCTTTGATGGCACAGCCAGGTAGTGACTGATTTGTGGAGCTTCTTGTTTACAAGTTGTTCGAACATGAAACTTTGTACCTCATATTATCTGTGTGATATGCTTTTGTCATCTTATTTTGAGTACCTTTTTCATTCTAGCCTATCATTGTGTTGAAGGCCTGGATTGGATGATTTTGCTAAGAAATGTGGAACCACATAGAGCAAATTAATATAGAATTATTCACGCATACTTGTGTTGGGTCGTGGATTAAAGATGTTTGCTGACTTGGGAACATGCAACTTTTCATTCAACTGCCATAATTCTTGAGAACATGGATGTCTGTTGCTTTTGTCATATGATTACGAACTTCATACATGTTCTGGTGATGCAGAATCCATGGCCTTAAATCTGGGAAACAGCTGAAAGAGTTTCGAGGCCACTCATCTTATGTCAATGATGCAATATTCAGCAATGATGGCAGTCGTGTTATTACTGCCTCGAGTGATTGCACTGTGAAGGTAGTACTCTCAAGATTTAATTTGGTTCCTTCCTTCTTAGTAAGCCGCTGATCCTATCTGAGCTTTATAGATCTGGGATGTTAAGACTTCAGACTGTCTTCACACATTCAAGCCTCCGCCTCCATTGAGGGTAATCACTCCGGAAATGCATATTTTTATTTTCTTATGCAATGTCTATCTTTTACCTAATATTGGTTTTCTCCTGGCTGACTTTCAGGGAGGTGATGCTTCTGTTAACTCTGTTCATCTCTTCCCAAAGAATGTTGATCACATCGTTGTTTGCAATAAGACATCATCAATTTATATCATGACTCTTCAGGGACAGGTACTGGAATCGTATAAAGATCTTTTGACTGTTGCAATTATTTTGAAGTCCATATCAGTAGCCATTCACTCAGTTGCAAAACTACTATTGTTGCATGAGATTGCTCCATCATTTCATTATCATTACATCCTTTTTTCTTCTTCAGCTCCTTTTAATTTGATCTAACCTAGTTCTCGAGCATGCTAGCAAATGTAAACTACTTCAGAACAAAGCTTTATGTACTTAATGAGTTGAAGACATGCATTCACTGAAATATACTTAATTTCTATTTCTAGGATAGTGTAACTTATAATGGTTAGAGATAGGACAATTAGTGTTAAGTTTTTCCAATAGTAAATAGTTAGGAGTCACTCGAAGGGCTTTTACGTGGTTGTTGTCACACATGCACTATTAGAGGTGCTGTTGTAATTTAGGATATCTATTTTTGTTTAGGATATTAGAAGAGGTTATTGCAAGGATGTGAAGCTCGGTGAGTTCTTCCATAGAACTATTAATGATTACCCTTCCTGCATAAATGGTAGTAATTGATCTTTATATGGTCAGATTATTTAAGCTTTTCACTGGTCTCTTTGATGATCGTCCTAGCATTAGATCTGCATCATGCATGATATGATGTGATCTGAGGTTGACTTGATGCCTCATGTCAGCTGTGCCCCTGTAACCATGTTTTGCTTCTTGTTTTGCTGTTTGCTTCTGTATTTGGAGTAAAATGAGATTGTACCATGGTATATCTTAAATTTGGCTCCCCACCTGCCGCACCTTAACAGGCTGAACTACCAGTTAAGCTAAAGGATATAGTAGATCTAGATGGAAGCATCAATGCTTATGGGTAGAGAAGAATTGCATCTTTTTTTGTTTGTTGTTTTTGTCTTTCCCTCACTATTTGTTCTGATATCACTTTCGGGTTTTGATATTGGCACTGCATTTCTTGTTTGCATTGTTCCTTTGCCCTTTTTGCGAGATCTTTTAGTTGGTCATAAGTGGGAAGGCAAACAAGTTAGACTTTCAACCAAAAAAAAAACGTTAGACAAAGTAATCTAGTCTTTTCTGTTTTTACATCAGCAGACAAATTTATTCTTTTTGGACTACTCTACAGGTGGTGAAGAGTCTTTCGTCTGGTAAAAGAGAGGGTGGAGATTTTGTGGCAGCCTGCGTATCGCCAAAAGGCGAATGGATTTACTGTGTCGGTGAAGACAGGTGGAGTCTTGATTGCTGCTTCCTTTTGATTTTTCTTTTCTGTGTTCTGTGTTGGAACATCATAATATGCAATCCAGTCAACTATTGTGCATTGTTTGGCGTTCATCTTTCTTTGATCCTTCTAAAGCTTTGTGTCTTCCCTTTCTTCTTATACTGGCTGGTTATCTCAACCTTGTCTTTTAGTGCACACTTGATGCTCCTCTTTTAGCCGTAACACCTTTGTACCTGTCGGGATATCTTATGTCTTCTCAGGTACGAGGTTTTTGTGTTCGGCTACTCTCTTGTACTTTGTGCGTTGAAAAGTTATAACACTTATCTTACCCCAAAAAAAAAACATTAAGAGTCCTTTTCACACTTAGTTATAGTCCTTTGCTTGTTTATCACCTAATTTGCTTTATTGATGACTGCTAGTCTAGCTTGTGAAGTCCTTCCTGATAGCTAAATACTGGTATCAGCTCTATTTTAAGGCAGAAGGGAAGGGCTACCCCTTCCTGTACGCCAGCCACTAGAACAACTCAAAAAATGGAATAAGAAAACAAACATAAAAGAGAACACAAAATATGGAAACTACAGGGTACTAGTGATTGCTGAATTTTCTTTAGGAGTGTTGTTTCCCTTGAATTGCCGATACCAGACTTCTGCTTTGGAGCAGTTAAAAGTGTATATTATGAGATATTGATCTTAGATTTGCTACTGACAATTTGTAATTCTTTTGTAGTCTGGACCTGTGTAAGCTAATTAGAGTATAATGCTTGAAACTTGTGGGTTTCACAAAGTGTCACTCTACTTGTGACGACTAGTACAAATAGACCCATTCTACAAAACTATCACAGACATATTACCGGATACTCAGTTGGTTGTCTTCCAATAACATTGAGAGAGGGTGTTAAAGTATCCCTCCCTCTATCAACTTAATCTTCCGGTTGGTGTTCTAACAGCGTGGATATTAATTTAGGGGTAAATAATAGTCAGTATCTCATATTTAAAGAGAATACTGTTGACTAGTGGCCGATCATAAGATGGTCCATTGACTAGCTTGAATTAAGAAATGTTCTCTTCATTAATTGATCATGGAAAGGGTGGAGCAGTTGTATCATTTAGTTTTCATCAATGATGTGATTAGACTGACTGGATTCCAGGTCATTGTTATGGTTACTCCTAGCAGGGCGGTCAATGAGTTTCATCCCTCAAAATTGTCATCGGTCATTTCTTTGTTCTTTTTCATCATTTATGAGTTTTTATGGAACTGCACTTATAGTGGACAATTTGCAGGAATTTGTACTGTTTCAGCCACCATTCTGGTAAATTAGAGCATCTTATGAAGGTAATATCATTGTTAGCTTGCCACAAGTCATCATGGAATTTTGGAACCACTCTTGAACTTTTAACTGCAAAGTTATGCATTGTGGTGCTTGCTTTATGTTACGAGTTGGAAGCTGTGGCACTTGCCTCAGCTAGTCACAATTAGCATAATAGTTTGCTTCCCCAATGTGGCGCTTTGAACGTTATAAAATCTGATGCGATATTCAGACTGCATCTCTATCACAAATTCACGGTGTTTATTTGGAGTGGTACTATATTCTGTGATCCTTGGTACTGCCAAGACCGTTATGGCTATGAAGTAGGACATTATGCAATAGCTATCACATGCCCATTAGAGCTGACATATGGCAGAGATTCCGTATGTGCCCTTCTCTCTTTCCACCTTTTTAAATGGTGGTGGGATAATTTATTGTTACTTTGTCTAGGCTATAGTTTGCTAAGGCTGGTAAATTTGAGTGATAATATTACTATTCACTCTATAGATTCAAAGATGCGCACAGGGCATGATCAGAATTTGAAATTCTGGATGGACTGTTAATTTGTTTTCAAAATGTAGACTAATTGTCGTTGGATTGCAACTTCTCCATGGTGATTCACTTCCTACCAGAAAAAAATAGCAAACATTGTGTGAGACTATTTTCCTTGTTATTGGCAGGTTCATGAGAAGGATGTAATCGGGGTCACACACCATCCGCATCGTAATCTTGTTGCAACATACAGCGAGGACAGCACAATGAAGCTATGGAAGCCTTGACATATTATTTCTCATGTTGCGACTTCGCAATTGCTAGACTGTTGTAGATGTAATTGTTATTTCATTTATTGACAGGTGAAAGATTAGGAGTGTATTTAGTTAAAGAACAATTATAATCTACTTATTGACCAACATTTTGTTAATATGCTTTTCGATAGAACCCCGAAATGCATTGGTTTAGCTTTTTCCAAACCTGTTGTATAACGTGCATATATAGTTCAACTTCAATAGGAAAATGAAGCGAAGAAGTTGTTTTGCAGCAATAATTTGGTTCTACAATGACAGCGTGATGTGCTAGCTCTGTATTGCCAGGACTAATTTGAGAATCGGGCCATTGGTCAGGGGGTGCGAGATGGGTACCGAGACGGAGTCGACTAGAGTGAAATATTAAGATCATGGCATAGCACATTTTTAATTTGAGGTTGACATCACATGAGCGACCAAAGATATTAGACGATTCTTCAGAGGTAAGAATCATCCAATAAAGTTGAATGCCCAGTTCTATGATAGCTTGTGTTTGGCTAGAACAGCAAACTTGGTCAACGATGAGAAAAAAAGGGTAACCTGAAGAAGGACAAGCGACAAGCAACACAAACGGTCACTTCGGCTCGAACCTATGGTTCACTCTGACGATGCTAACGGAGAAACAGAAGATGGATGCGATCAAAGTTTCCGCTTGATCAGAATCGAAATCAAGGAAATGCATGAATTGGGGAAGCAAAAGGCGATACTTTTTTAAGGGCTTCGAAGCACGATATTGAAACAACATGTTAGCTGAAGGATGCTTTACATAGAAAAATTTTGCATGTGGTGCTTCTAAGTAGCAACTCGTGTCTCCCCATGAATTTTCCAAATTTTCTCTTCAAAAAAATCTAACTTCACCCTTCATTTACCACTTAAATTTATTAATTAATATTATTTTACCACATCTAATGTTATCAAGGTCCATAGTGTGATCCACACTATGGGAAAAGAAAAAAAAAGTAAAAAAAAAAAATAATGGGTCAGTGCGAAGACCGTGCTAATATTACTTCTACAGTCTGATCATGTACACTAGTTGTTAGCAAGATCCATTAGTAAATAGAGTTTTAATGATACTATTATGGTAAAAAAATATATATCAAGGATAAATCCTCAAGAATATTCTTCTTACGTAAGTAGAATTAGGAAAAAAAAAAGGGATAAGTGCATTAAAAGTTCTAAAACTTATCATAAGAATACAATCAAGTTGTAAAACCTTTTTAAAAGGTGCAATTAAATTCTAAAACATATCAAATTTGTGCAATCATGTCATTCTGTTAATTTCGTCCAATTTGGCTAACAGAAAATGCTGACGTGCAAATTTTTTTTCTCTATCTTACTTAGAGATGACACGGTAAAAACATGAAACATAAGATTAAAATGATCTCATTTTGGTACAAATCTAATTTCTTAATATAAATACTAAAGTGCAAAGGACGTTCTTGCTTTTTTATTATCGGTCATATCTCTAACTCCTCTCGTTCTCTAACTTCTATTCCGCCTCTCATGAAGCACGGAAATAAAACCACGTACATGTGATAGTAGCAGAGCCAGAAGCAGAGAGACAGAGAGAGAGAGAGAGAGAGAGAGAGAGAGAGAGATGGAAGACGCCAAACGCGATCTCGTCAAGCAGGTCAAGCCTCGCCTTCATCTTCCATATCTTTCTTGAAAGAAACTGTAGCTTTCTCACCGCACCATCATCACGAAGCCGCTGATGTCGGGTGGTTCTTGCAGTTGAGGAGCCACGAAGTCGCCGTCGCTGAACTGGGTAGTCTTCAGCCTTCTCGGGTACCCTTCAAGACCCTGATTCCAAAGAATCTCTTCCCCTTCTCTCTCTCTCTCGAGTGTTTCGATCGTCGAAAGATGCGATTTTGATTCTGATACGTGCACGGATGAGATGGTTTTCATCGGTTGTCGTGCTTCTTGCGGAAGCCCTGGTCGTGATAACGGGTTTTGATTTAAGTGGGTCTGTGCTGATTCAAGTCAAATTGCGTCCCAATGAGTGCATATGTGTTTGGATGCTGTTTCCTCTAGAAAAAATTTATTCAGGGAGACTAAAGAAAGCTTCTTGCTGCAGTAGGAATGAATTCTTGGTAAAACGGATGCCCTTGTGTGAATTTCTTCTATGTTATTTCATGATAGGTACCCGAAGATTTATGGTGAATCTCCATAGGAACTTCTCTTGAAGCAATAACGTGATGATCTAGTTGTCATCGAAGCCGCAAAGGACTGTCTAAATTGATTTTTTCTTTCCGTCGATAAGCACCAACTTTTTCTTTTCTATACTTATGATCATATGTTCTTTCATTTTGATAGTTTTTGAGATTCCATGGATTATACCTATTTGTGATTGATTATGATTAAGGGGCAGAATAGATCGAATGCTGTCGTTTTAAGTGACGTTGCCTTTTCTTAGATTAGTTTGGGACATGCCGAATAGATGAGTGTTTTTTCTCTTGATATGAAGTTTCATATTAAATTCACAAGAGAGAAACACTTTCTATTCCTTCTTTTTGTCATTGGATGGGTTCATTTATGTCTGTTTTCTTGGTCAGTGTGTTTATCAGAAAAACGGGAACATATACTTCAGAACGACCATCCAGAATGCGAAAGCATCTGAGCAAAGTATGTGTGATCTATCCTACCGATCGAGTGAAAGACTTTTCATTCCATGATCATAGTTTATGTGACCGATGCTAATACTGACTAATTGGCAGAAAAAGTCGATTTGGCCAAAGCGAAGCTGGAGAGGCTGAATGTAGCATAAAATCGGCACGACAACCCGGGGAATAGCTGACTCTAATGCTTCTCCTGTTCTTCAATCTTTAGCTACAAGGTGCTCGAGATTATTGTTAGACTCTGAACAAAAGTTTGCTTAAGAAGCGCCTGCTGAGCTGTAGTTTTTGCGGTGTTTTGCTCTGAATCCCATTTGAATTCCTCTCAGATGGGCCAGCTAATGGGTAAAGAGGAGCCTCCCGGCTATTGTAATAAGCATAGCGGTGCTAGGAGTTTGATTGGTATCTCAAATGATTTTGATACTAGTATTGTCAATATTTAGTCACCGTTGCCATTTTCGTTGTCTCGTGTGTCTGCTTCCCTTGTACATTCAGATCAGATCGCAGTTTTCTACTTTTTTAAAGTTGTCAAATGAGGAAAGCTAGAATGAGAATTAAGAATGAAAATTCTGTTATTCAACTTTGGCTACTGATTGGGAGTTTCAAGTTCAAGAGCAGCGGTACTTGGTCTCCTGCAATACCTTCATGTATAGAATCTGATTGAAATTCAGTTAAATCTGCAGCAGACTTACAGGTTGCAAGTGATGCACACCGAGCTAATCCATGCAACCAATGGATTAACCTATTGAATGAGTGGCTTTCCCTTCTTCCCCTCACTCCATTACCAAAACATAAGGATATTAAGAGATAAAACAAGGCGGCATGGCAATGAGCGATGCTTGATCTCTTGTAATAAGCCGTGGTATAGCTGAGCAGCGTTTGTTCGGAAACTTTCTGCAGTTCCCTTCTTAAAACAAAACGAACTGAATACTACCAAACTGATTTAAGGAGAAATTCCAAGCAAAACCAAGTTCACTTTCTTGACTTCATATTTACAAGAAAGTGAATATGATGAGATGTTGCTAAGCAACCTAGCTCATCTTTAAATGTTGTTCTCCAGGACTAATTAAAATCGAGAAAAGAAAGCGTACCCAACTCCACCTAAAAACATCTGTACAACCTGCAATTCCTCCATAATCATCATACGCTACAAGTCATCTATACGATGCTGGCTTTGATTAGGCTCCCACAGCTGAGCACAGCACAGGTAGAGGCTGAGTCTGTGCGGCCGGTGATGATATCCTGCTGCTATTATCGGCAACAAGACCATTCAACCATTCAAATCTTTTCACGGATAATCAATCGGGGCAAGATAAACATTGTAATTTTGGCTGTTAAGTATAACATTTGTTTCGCAAGCAACATGTAAATGACTACAATATCATGCAGTATATTGTAGATGTAGATAATCCAATACCAACATATTGAACTATTTCGAATGTTAAACCTCCCGGATTGAATTCTGGAACAGCACAACTGCCACAGTCACAAGCGATGCATAAACTGAATTTGGTAACTTTTGCACCACTCTACCAACTCCTGGGACACCCTCGGCAGTTCTCTTTGTCGCCATTGCAATGGTAGGTGCAACGACCAATGTGGCAATCAACCTCTGACTGACAACTATCATTGTGTCCGATGTTAGCCGCCCCATGAACCTCACAAATTCTTCACGATCAATTTCTCCATCCAGGTTGACATCGCAGTCCTGTATTCAAAGGCAACGATATGACTTTCAAGCACAAGCACCGTAGATGTATGCTTCAGCTGATTTGTACAAATTTTCATTGCACAATCTTCTCTTCTCCTCCCGAACCCATCAATCAAACAGCAAAATGAAGGCTACAACCACCATAACAATGAGGATCCTCTCAAGAGTTTCAAATGAAACGCTTTTGAGACTTCCTGGGAGAGAAATACATTCTAATTTGAGTTTCTTTGGGCCTCTTGAGTTCAACTAAGGAGTGGTATTAAACATCTAGAGTTCAACTGAATGGCATGCCAAAACTTCACGGTCCACACCAATAAATAGAGATGTCAAGTGGTAATAGAACACTTCTTCAAAGGAATCCATACTCTAAAGTCCAAAACCCCGACGCCGTAAGTACTGAGTAAGGAAGCTCGCATTGCAGAGAAAAAGAAGACAAGAATGTAAGAGGAATGAACTTCATTAAACAGCGTAATGGACTTTTGGCACACCGTTGAGGATACAAGAAAAGTACCTTTATCATATTTCGGACTTGGTCTTTTGAGGGTGGATCAAAATATGGACCAGGCAGATGCTTATTTATATCACTACAAGAGAGAAAAACATTTGATCTACTTGCCGGGGAAATAAGTGTAAAGAGGTGTTCACCAGAGATTCTTACTTGTACACAAGCAAAACGGCAATATATAGATCTTCAAATGTCAGGTTAGCTCTTTCAACGTTGTTTGTTACACGATCAAAAATCTTATCGGTAATTTTCCTGATTTGCTTTTGCCTCCATTCCTTCCCTGAATAATATGCTGAAACTGTCAAATGCATGTAAAGAGTCTACTGACAATTAGCATGCGTTTATCAACTAATGTGCCTTGTCTTGGGTACTACATTGCAAAATTGAAGCATGGCAGGAAAATGTGCGAAGCACCATAAACACACGATTTCAGAAGCACCAAAATTGAAATTTTAAGCATACACCTGATATGACAAGCAATGGCAAGGGTGCATTCAGATCCCCAACAGCAACAATTACCTTATTGTAATAGAAATTGGGAAATTTCATTAGAACTTCAGCAACATCATGTACAAGATGCATAGCAGAATGTGTTACATCAACAGCAACCAGGATGCCACTAGACAAAAACTCAACAGTTATTTAGTTTACTAGACATGAATTCCATCACTATGAGATATGAACTGAACTCTTATGAGTCTAAAGGACCTGTGAGTCAATGGCAGATACTTCCAGGAAGCATCGATAGGACAGGAACCTCCGGTTATTATATAGGTTTTGATTTGAAGAGATTCATACTGCAGATAAAAAGGTGATGATTTGATCCTTGTTTGTGCCACATTGAGTCGATTCTTATCTAAAAAAACTTGGACGGTTCATATAGCAGTGGTTGTCACCTGTGGTAGTCGCTGACATTGGTTTTAACCAGCATCATTAACTTACTCAACTACAGCAGCGTCAACAACACCGCCAACCGATGCAACTAAAATGATATGAGCTATGTGAGGTACTAAGACATTCAACTAACATTTGTATCTAACTATAAGTGACGTGTCAAGCTCTATCGTCAATTGAACTTTTCCTCAGTCGCCTTGACTATGCGAATTTTATAAGCTAAGAAATATCAAGCGTACAAGCTAGTCCATGTAAAATATCTTGTAGCTTCAGAGAGATAAAAGCTTTTCGAAAGATTAGGTGCTTCATCTCAACAACATGAAACACTTACAACGAAGATGGTCATCAATTCTAATTCCACTAGACGTAAAATTTACATGTTCTTTGTCGATGCCAGCGTTGTGCACCAATCTGAATGAGGCCAATTACACACTTTGCCACATATCAAGCATACTCAGTTTCATTTTCCCTTCCACAGAACGAAAGCAAATCCTCCTGGCGACAAACGACTGTTTTTGAAGCCTTCCTTTCGGCATGACACACTGTGGGTGACTCCCACGCTCGCATGCATATATACCACGAAAAGAGCAAAGACAGGAAGTTAGTGAGCCACTACTGTCCCGGTCCATACCATTAACCCGCAACACCAAACGCAGCGACAGCGACAGCAACAGAACACAGTCAGAGTCGACTCATATCGATTCGACATTGAAATGAACCGCCACGGACCGAAACAGTCTCACAGACACCCGGACCATCCTGTTTACAGACGGTTTGATTGCTGGAAATGACGGAGAGACTAAAATGGCAGGTCGGTACCTCGAAGCTTGCCGAAGATCTGTCCCATGGCGTTGCCGGAGGAGACGCTGCACTTGGAGTTGACCCCTCTCTCTTTCTCTCGCTCGATCTGATCACTGTTTCCTGGTTCAAGAAGGAAAGCGGGAAGACAATATGAAGAGTCCTGGGGAGGGAAAGAGATTCTGTTGTGCTCCTCCTAGGCCAAGGAAACAAGCTGGCCACACTACATGCTGGGCAGGACATGCTGACGTGGACTTCCGCTATTGGTAGACCGGTCCCAAAAAATAAATAAGTCGAAAAATATTTTTTTATAAAACTAACTGCTTATACTACTTAAAATAATTAGTGAATAAAAAATATTTCGTGGATGATGAAGTTATATTTCCTTTGTTCAATTTTATGAGTAATACAAGTAACCATCTTCAAGAAAATATATTCTTGAGTCATCCATTTGTTGCGAAATAAATGCATTCATATGAGATTATTTCCCAAACTATCCTTAGAAGATCCGGTGCCACAATAGTGGACACGTGACATGTCTATGCTTCATTTGTTTGGCGGAAAATTAAATATTTAGATAAAATGAATGCTTACATTACTTACAAAAATGTATAAACTAAAAATGTTTTCATCGTTCACTATATAAATTATTGTCGGCAATTAAAATATTTTTCATTTTTATCATTCATTTTTTTGCAAAATAGATAAAACTTTTGTGTACGAATATGAAAGCAAATGAGTCCCACTTATCTTTGTCTCGATCTGTCCTTTTTTTTTCTTCGAAGATCTGTCCTTATTAAGCATAGCTTCTTCAATTTTCGGAAAAATTACCAAAATAATCATAAACATATTGTAATTATACAAATTCAGTTCCAAACCATTTTTTTGTGTCAATTCAGTTATAAACCTTTTGTATTTGTGCCAATTTAATTCATCCGGCCAATTTTGGCTAGCCGACGCTAACGTGACAATCTTTTTAATATTATTTTTTACTTTTTTTATTTTTTAATTAATTTTTTTCTTTTTTTTCCTTCATTTTCATCTTCAACTTCTGACTCGTCGCCAAACCAGTGACTAGCCAGAGGCAGAAGCCGGCAAGGTCGACCCCATCGATAGCTGGCGAGGCTTGACCTCGCCGATGTTGGGCGAGGCCAACCTCACCATTGCTAGGCAAGGCCAAGCCTTGCTAGATCTGGCAAGTGGTCGTCCTCGCCGTTTTTCTAACAAGGGCTCAAACTCGCCAACCCCCAGCAACGGCGAGATCAAGCCTCGCCAGGGGCAAGTAAGGTCAACCTCACCTACCGCTAGTGGGGTCAAGCCTCGCTAGCTTTCGCCTCTAGCCGATCGCCAGACTGTCGACCAGCCAAATGTTGAAGATGAAGATGAAGGGGAAAAAAAGAAAAGGAAAAATAAAATAAAATAAAATAAAAAATTCTAAAAAATAATATGAAAAAATTGCCACATCAGTATTGGCGCGCGGCCGGTGTCCACATCAGTGCCGACCAAAATTGACCGAATGGACTGAATTGCTACAAATGCAAAAGGATTAGGATTGAATTATCACAAAAAAAAGTTTATGAATGAATTGACATAATTGCAATAGGTTTAAGACTATTTTGGTAAGGAAAAATACCACCAAAAATCTCAAACTATGCCACTTATGACAAATTTACTTTGAACTTTTTTTTGTAACACAAAAAACCCCAAACTATGCCACTTGTGATGTATTTACCCCATAATATTTTGACCTATGAGCATTTTCGTCTTTTTTCTTTTTCTATTTACGCCAAAAAGAATTTTTATCTTATGTTTAAATTAAATGGCACGGTCAACGAGGAAGGGAATCTAGTCTAGTCCCTCTTTTTATGCATTGACCCCCCTTCACACGCATCATCAACATGGAATCACGCTTATTGGTTGAGCTGGAAAAGAGAAAAGGAAACGGATGTTGCCACACTATACATTTAGTTAAATTTTGTTTCTGCACATGTTATACATTTAATGAAACATGTGTTTCTAATATCAAGAAATCAAACCTTGTTACTTTTTACATTTTCTTAACATAAGAAATACTAACATGTCCTAATCTACCATGCCATAAATCAATAGATTCAATTAAGTAAGCATAAGTAGTATTTTCATTGGTAACATTTGATACGTTAACAATGAAAAGTACCTTATTACAATAACCATTTCCAACAAAAAAATATTTTTTATCATTACAATCTTGACAAATTTGAATGACACGTTCACCCCAAACTTTCCCAAAAGTGATATAAAGACCAGGTTTGCCCTTACATTCATAGCTAAAGTTTCGCTAGATTTGAGTTTGAGAAGAACTTTCTCTTTCCCAATAACTTGAGCGGTTCTCGAATCGCCAATATAAATAATCTCTTCTCCTTCTACTACAGGAGTTTAGGAGGAAAATGCATTTTTGTTCGGACAAATACGCCTGGTAGGACCTTGAGAAATGACCGCAATATTGGCTTGAGATATGACCTCAATGATGTCATTAGAGTCATTTGACTTTTGGTATGGTAGGATTGTTATTTCTCATTATTCTCTTTCTGCACTGCGCTGCATCATGACCTAGTTTATCACAAACAAAGCAAAAGCCTTTCTTTTTGAAAGTGGGGTGAGCAACTTTGGGTTTGTAATCAGGTTTTTTGTTAGTATACCTATTTTGGCAATTTTGAGCTTTGCCTTGCACCAAATTTGCCCTGGTAGCAGTCTTCTTAGCTTTGGCAGCTTTGAACTCCTTGCGGGTTGTGTCCTCAATGTTGATATGCACAACCAGATTAGCTAGTGACAATTGCTTGTCTAACAATAAATTCTTCTTGTAAATTGATGTTTTCTGCCTTCAAATCCTCCACTAACTTGTAATATTCATTGATCTGTGTCTTGATCTCCTTATCGTCAGACATTTCCCACCGATAATAATTTCCGATCACGAATTTCTGTTTGCCCACATCTTCTGCAGTGTACTTTGTAGTCATGGAGTCCCATATTTGTTTTGCTTCTTTGTATGGATAGTAGACATCAAACAATTCATTCGAAAGCGTATTGATAATTGTGTGCCTACATACCTTATTAGCATGTATCCATTGTTCTCGCAACTTATTGTCAGTTGATATGGTCTCCGTAAGTGCGAAAGCTACTCCATGCACATCTAAGATAGAGAAAACACTTTCTTGCCACCTTTGAAGATATTGCCATTAAAAACTTCAATCTTTGATATGTCAGGAAATGGTAGTGTTGGCAGCGCAACAGGAGCGGCGGAGATGGAGCCATCAATAGTGGTGGTAGCGGCAACGGTTTCAATCTGGGAACCCATAACACTTATCCTTATGAATGTTGTAAGAACTGTTTGAAAGTATGAAAAAAATAAGAACAAAGAACAAATGTTTGAGGCACACTGCCCTTAAGAATAATTCCGCCCTTAAGAATACGAAACTCGGAAACTCGGCACGACAGTCTAAATAGAGGAAACAAGAACAACAATGTTAGATGTAAATTGATTGTGATCAAAATTTCCATTAGAGCCGTTACAAAACAAAGGCTTTGAATATTACAAAACTGTTGAAATATCCAACAATATATAAATCTTCTAATGTCAGGATAGCTCTTTCAACATTGTTTGTTACTCGATCAAAAATCTTATCTGTTATTTTCCTGATTTGCTTTCGCCTCCATTCCTTCCCTGAAGAATATGCTAAAACTGTCAAATGCATCTAAAAAGTCTACTAACAATCGCATGCGTTTATCAACTAATGTGCCTTGTCTTGGGTATTGCAAACTTGAAGCCCGACAGGAAAATATGCGTGAAGCACCATAAGCACACGAATCCAGATGCACCCAAAAAATGCAATTTTAAGCATACATCAGATATGACGAGCAATGTCAATGATGTATTCAGATCCCTTGCAGCAACGATTACTCTTTTGCAAAAGAAAATGGAAAATTTCATTAGAACTTGACCAACATCATATACAAGATCAACAGCAGAATGTCCTGCCAAAACAGCAACCAGGGTGCGGTTAGAAAAAAACTCAACAATCTTTTAGTTTACCTAGACATGTATTCCGTCCCTGTGAGATATGAACTGAACTCTTATGAGCCGAAAGGACCGGAGAGTCAATGGCAGAAACTTCCAGGAAGCATGGATAGGACAGTTACCTCCAGTTACTGAAAAGGTTTTGACTCAGAGATTCATATTGCAGATAAAAAGGTGACGATTGGATCCTTGTTTGGGACTCATTGAGTGGATTCTTATCTAAAATAGCTGGGACAGTTCATATAGCAACGGTTGTCACCTGCGGTAGTGGTTGACATTGGTTTTAACCAGCATCGTTCAACTTACTCAACCACAGCAGCATCAACATCACAACCAACTGATGCCACTAAAACGATCTGAGCTTTGTGAGGTACTAAAACATTCGACCAATATTGGTATCTATCGTCTATTGAACATACCCTCAGTCACCTTGACTATGCAAATTTTGCAAGCTAAGAATATGAAGCACTTTCAAAAGATCAGGAACTTCCTCTCGACAATATGAATCACTTCCATTTATTAGCTTCCCTCTCCTTGATTAAGTAAAGGATCATTGGAGCATCTTCCAGGAAAGATGGTCCTCAATTCTGACTCCACTAAACATAGATCAATTCGTTCTTGTCAATACCAGCATCATACACCAATCTGAATGAGGCCCATCGCACACCATGCCACAATCAAGCATGCTCACTTACTTTTTCCCTTATATAGAACAATAGCAAATTCTCCTGGTCACAAAGGACCCGTTAGAAGCCTTCTTTTTTAAACGACACACTGTCAGCTGACAACCAAGCTCACATGCACAATGCATACATACCGCGAACGGAGCAAAGACAGGAGGTTAGTGAACCATTACTTTCCCGGTCCGTACCACGACTCGTGACATCAAAACGCAACGACAGCAACAGAACACAGTCAGGGTCAGACTCATACCGATTTGACATCAAAGCGAATCTCCCTTGGAGCAACAAAAACAGTCTCACGGATGCCGGATCAACATGTTAAACACGGTCGATTACTTGGAAATGACGAATCGGAGACAGAGAGTGAAATGGCGGGTCGGTACCTCGAAGTTTGCCAAAGATCTGTCCCATGGCGTCATCGAACGAGATGCGAAACATGAAGTTGACTCTCCCTCTCTTTCTCTCTCGATCTGATAATTTGTTTTCTGGTTCAAAAGGAAGAAAGCGGGAAGTCAATATAAAGAGTCGTAAGAGGAGGGAACAAGCTGGCCTCGCCACCCATTGGGCGGCACGTGCCGACGTGGACTACTCCTATTGGTGGACCGGTCCCGGTCCCGATCGCAGTGAGTTTCAGTGGACTCCAAAGTGCCTGGAACTGTCCTAAGAAGATCTGGACAGAGCAGGTGGGTCCCACTTACCTTCGTTTCTCTTACATAAACTACTTCCGTCCTCGTTAATAATCCCTATTTCAATTTTTCCAGATTTTTTTAGATTTATTTTTTAGTGCGCCTGTTTCCAGAAAAAATGAACAATTTTAAAAAATATTTTTCCTAAAAAATGATGACATGTATCGCTTACGAGAACCAATGAACGAAAAATATTTTATTTGTACCCAGAAATGTTTAGACCTAATTTTCTATCGATAATGAAAATATTTTTCATCGGCTAACTATTTTAAGCGATATAAGTTATCGTTCTTCGAAAATATTTTTCAAATTATTAATTTTTTGCTAAACAAACAGTCGCTGACTATACATGATGTATTGCTGTCCAGACAAGATCTACTTATTCAATCTCTCCGCGTCAGTATTTAACAGCATACCATGCATGCTCCTCAGGCAGATCAGGGAATTTGTGGTTCACCATCCGCAGAAGGCTTTCGATAGCTGAACCTGCGACGATGCACGTCTTTTGCAGATGGGATTCATGGAAGAATTTCAAATGCTTAATTGGGGTAGCTCTCAAGAACTAGTGCATCTAAATTATTCCAAGAATATCCACACACACACAACAATTCGGAATCAGTTCAGCTTCGCTTTTTCCAAGAGACTGCACTTCTCAATCAACAAACTTGAACAAAACACTAATTATTCTAATGAACCCTTGAATCAGTGCAACTAGGGTTTTGTTCAGAAGCTTTCTGCAGTTCTCTTCTTAAAAGAACTGAGTAACTGGTTTTCTCTTTCAAATCTAATGAGCCCTTGAATCCTGCGGCACACTGCGAACGGATGTAAAGAGACCAACATAATTATGCAAAAGCAGAGGAAGAAAGAGTGAGCGAAAACACCGAAAATATTATCAGCATATCCCATTTTTCACTTCATATTTATGAGAAAGCGAATATGATAAGATGTTGGGAAGCAACCCTCAACAATAAAAAGAAATTCTCTAATTTTAATGCGATCATGTCTGAAGCTTATCTTTAAATGTTCTTCTCCAAGACTAGAGAAAATAAAGAAAATAAAACAGACCCAACTCCACCCATCTGTACTGCTTGCAATTCCTCCACAATCATCATATGCGACAAGTCATCTATACGATGTTGGCTTTGATTAGGCTCCCACAGCTCAGCAAAGCACAGTTACCTGCTGAGTCTGTGCAGCACGTGACCATATCCTACTGCCATTATCGGCGACAGGACCCATCAACCATTCGAATCTTTTCACAGATAATCAATCGAGGCAAAATAAATATCATAACTTTAGCAGTTAAGTAAAACATTTGTTTCGCAAGTGACTGCACATAACTACAATATCATGCAGTATATTGTAGATGTAGATATCCAATACCAACATATTAAACTATTGCGGATGTTAAACCTCCTGCATTGACTTCTGGAACATCACAACTGCCATAGTCACAAGCGATGCATAAACTGAATTTGGTAACTTTTGCACCAGTTTACCAACTCCTGGGACACCCTCAGTAGTTCTCTTTGTTGCCATAGCAATAGTAGGTGCCACAACCAAAGTGACAATCAGTCCCTGACTGACGACTATAAGTGTGTCAGATGTTAGCCGCTGGATGAACCCCACAAATTCTTCATGATTGATTTCTCCATCCAGGTTGAGATCGGATTCCTGTGCACGAGGCAACATATATGCTTTCACAAATCTCAAGCACAATCACCGTCAGACGTATGCATCAGTTAATTTGTACACTTATCATTCCACAATCTTCTCTTCTCCTCCCGAACCAATGTATCACTGAGCATCCTTCCAACAATTCTAAATAAAACACATTTGAGACATCTTTGGAGAGAAATACAATCTAGTTTGAGTTCTTCAGAACTCTTGAGTTCAACTAAGGAGTAGTATCAGACATCATGGGTTCAACTAACAATTGCTAATATCCTATAATCATTGAAAAGCAACAAGCTCTATAGCTTATGCAATGTGATCATCCATATCTTCCATGTAAACATCAATTTATATGATTTATAAATCAGCCATCAATGTGATTGGAGGCCATATCTTTCAGGACCACTGCTTACTATAGTCAATTTGCACAGCCTAAGACACCTTTTTCTAGGAGGTGCAGAGTCAGCATATGAATGGCATGCCAAAACTTCACGGACCACACCAACTAGTACCTAATAGACATATGAAGTGGCAGTACGACACTTCTTCAAAGAAATCCATACTCTAAGGTCCAATATCCCCAGTGGCAAGCACCGTGGACGGAGGCTTGCATTGCAAAGAAAAAGAAAAACAGCATGCAGAGGAATAAACTCCATAACTTAGCATAATGCACTTTGGGCGTACCATTAAGGACCCAAGGGAAATACCTGCATCATTATCCTAACTTGGTCTTTCGAGGGCGGATCAAAATGTGGACCAGGCAGATGCTTATTTATATCACTACAATAGAGAAAATGGTTAATCTACTTGCCGGGTCAATAAAGTATAAAGAGGTGTTCGCCAGAGACTCTTACTTGTACACAAGCAGAACAGCAATATATAGATCTTCAAACGTCAGGTTAGCTCTCTCGACATTGTTCGTCACACGCTCGAAAACCTTATCGGTAATTTTCCTGATTTGCTTCCGCCTCCACTCCTTGCCTGAACAATACGTCGAAACTGTCAACTGCATCTGAAAAGTACACTAACAAGTGCTCTGTCTCGGCTACTATACCGCGAAATTGGAGCGTAACAGGAAAATATTGTCTAAGATGAACCAAAAATGCAGTCTTGAAGCATACTTCCGATACGAGAAGCAATACCAAGGACGCATTCAGATCCCCCAACAGCAACGAATTACTTTCTCGGCGATAGAAAACGGAAAAATTCCCTTGGGACTTAACCAACATCATCATACAAAGACCAACACCAGGATGTCCCGCATCAACAGCAGCAACCGGGGCTGCCGCCAGGCACAAATAAAAAAAAAAAAAACCCAACAGCTATCTAGTCTACCCAGGCACGAATTCCGTCACCGCGAGACACGAGCCGAAACTCTTACGGGTCGAAAGGACCCGAGGAGAGTCATCGGCAGCGTGTACGTAGAACAGTAAACTCTAGGTAGTGGGGAAACGGGCTCTCGTCCCGTTAAAAGGGGACGACCCGATTCTTTGTTCGCGACCTATCTGGAAAGAAGCTCCGGACGATTCGCGCGTGTCGCCGCACGACCCGCATCGATTTCGACGCAAAGAGAGCGAATCGCCGCGGTCTCTCTCGGAGACGACGCCGAGAGACGAACGGGAGAGAGAAATGGCCCATTAACGGGCACAGGTTGGGGTACCTTGGAATTTGTCGAAGATCTGTCCCATGGCGTCGTCGAGGTACGAGGTACGAAAGTTGAATCTCTCTCTCGCTCGCTCGCTCGCTATCCTGAGGAGGAGGAGGAGGAGGAGGATCTCGCGGCGCCCACATCGGTCGACACGTGTCGTCCCCGGTGCCCGGAGCTTTTACGGCGGGTGGGCCCCCCACTTATCTTGCGGGTTTGCGATGTCAGGCGAAGCCACGTGTGCGGTGAGGGATCGAGGGTTTTTTTTTTGTAGGATTTCTCTCGATCTTTTGGGTCCGTCCCTTCCCTATCCGAGTCGGGTCAGCTCGGGGCCCAATGTGACAGGCATATGTATTCCCCTTGAGGTGTGGCGTTCCTTCACGTCACGTCACCCCCTACGTCTATGACCCACGCGAGGACTTTAAAAGAGTCCCAGGCGGCTGAGTAGAAACAAATTAGTAGTGTGGTGGCAACGCCATTAACATACGATACAAATTTAGCGGCCTGTATCCAGCTTCCCATCCGTGCCTTTTAAATTGTTATCTCTAAAGCACGGGCAACATCCTCCATGGAACGAATCGCCCGGTCAGTGAGAGAGCTCGGGCGCTCGGGTTGGGTTTAGGGGTGATCAGTTCCCGGTCCAGTCCGGTCCCATCCAAGAACCGGAAACCGGACCGAGAGGACCGGTTCCCAATTTTTGGGACCGTGGACCGGACCGACTAGTCTTGGAACCGGGGACCGGACCGGATCCGGTCTGATTCAAATGAATCAAATACTTGTAAAAAAAATATATATGTCCCATGTGGGCTTCCAAAAATATACATCCCCTAATTTAAACACGTGTTATTAGATAGGCAAAAAATAAAAAAGTCAACCCATTCGCAGCAGCTTGATAGCTCACAAAATTGGCAAATCAGTAATAACAAATAAATTCCTTAAAAAGATAAAAAAAAATAACTAGCTAATTTTTAAAAAATATGCATAAATGATCGGTCCGATCGGTCCGATTATCACCATGGAACCGGGAACCGGACCGACCGTCCACCGGTTCCAAAAATGGGAACCGAGGACCGGACCAACACCCCCTAGACCCGCCCAGAACCGACCGGTCCAGTCCGGTCCCAGTCCGGGTGGTTCCCGTTGCACACCCCTAGTTGGGTTGTGAACTAGGACTTCAGTTAGCACAGGAGCAAACAACATGGACGACGTGCGGGAGGTGAGCGCCGTGCCGACGAAGAAGACATCTGTGTGGATTGGTCAGGAGGTCGGGTTTTCGTTACGAATTTTTACATACTATTTCTCCTGGTACTTGCAAAACAGACGATGCCTGGAAAGATACATAAGCACTAAAAGAAAGTAAGTACGGAAATAACCCGACCCGATTTGACACGGGCCTCCTACAATGTACCCAATCGAATCCAAACATCCGGCCGAAGATGTCCGAGGCTTGGCTTTCTTTTAACTCGAGCAGTCCAATTTCTAAAGTTGCTTAAATGAAAGTTTTTTGGCTATAAAAATCCATTTAAATAGGTAAAAAAGAACAATCAATCGGGTGATATAGGAGAGGCCAACCAACGCAAAACTTTTTGACGGATGATAAGCCTTGCATCATAAGGTTAAGGCACTAACTAGCCTCTGCAATTTACATACAAAGATGTGTCCCTATTATCCAATATACATCGACTGCAATACAGGTTGCTACAAGAGCAATATGATTTTCTAGGCTACTAAAGGCACATTGTATGGGCTAGTGTTCGATATATGGGTCGTAGTTAACACAATAAATTACGAGGACTCTCTCCGTAGGAATCACTGCGACTCCAGTTCACTCCTTACTCCTTCTGTGTTATCAGAAAGTGGATTTTCCTCGGTAACTTCCTCCTCTACCGGCTCATTGTTTGCACCGGAAGAAGATGGAGGTGGGTTCTTTTCTGATGAGTCTTCGGGCACCGGCACAGTTACATCGGCAAACGACTCGTCAATTGCATTGGCAGAAGATGGAGGTGGGTTCTTATCTGATGAGCCTCCAGGCACAGCCACAGTTCCATCAGCAAGACACTCGTCAATTGCATCGGCAGAAGATGGAGGTGGGTTCTTATCTGATGAGCCTCCAGGCACAGCCACAGTTCCATCAGCAAACAACTCATCATTTGCATCGCCAGAAGATGGAGGTGGGTTCCTTTCTGACGAGTCTTCAAGCACAGGCACAGCTCCAACAGCAACTGACTCATTGTTTGCATCGGCAGAAGATGGAGCTGGGTTTGACAAGTCTTCAGGTACAGGCACATTTCCATCAGCAGCCAACTCATCGTTTGCGTCGGCAGAAGATGGAGGTGGGTTCATTTCTGATGAGTCTTCAGTCAAAGTTCCAACATCCTGAAAATGACCCAACCCTTCTGATGCACTTTCAGGAGCAGTCCCACCAGCATCAATTCCATCACCAAGTATATCTTCATCAACTTCCATCTTCTCCAAAGACAAATCCTCGACCTTCCCTTCACCGTCTACCTGGAAAGATGCATTTTCGGATTCTGGCGACGATGCAGTAACCTGTGACTGACCTCCAGTCTGTACATTTTCCAGCACCTCAGTAAGCTGAGAAGAATCCCTCACATAATCAGTTCCACACATTTCCATTCTCACCTCAGAGGGCTCCCCACCGGCATCAATGCCATCACCAAGTTTATCTTCATCAACTTCCATCTTCTCCAAAGACAAATCCTCAACCTTCTCTTCACCGTCTACCCGGAAAGATGCATTTTTGGGTTCCAGCAACGATGCAGCAACCTGTGACTGACCTCCAGTCTGTACATTTTCCAGCACCTCCGTAAGCTGAGAAGAATCCCTCGCATCATCAGTTCCACACATTTCCATTCTCACCTCAGAGGGCTCCCCACCGGCATCAATGCTATCACCAAGTTTATCTTCATCAACTTCCATCTTCTCCAAAGACAGATCCTCAACCTTCTCTTCGCCGTCTACCTGGAAAGATGCATTTTCAGGTTCTGGCGATGATGCAGTAACCTGTGACTGACCTCCAGTCTGTACATTTTCCAGCACCTCAGTAAGCTGAGAAGAATCCCTCGCATCATTAGTTCCACACACTTCCATTCTCACCTCAGAGGGGTCCTCAACATTCTCTTCATTCTTCCCAAGGAGAGAAGACTGAACGATTGTGGAAACATCTTCAGGTACAAGACTAGCAGACTGAGATTCATCCACACTGGGCACCTCTTCAAGCACAGCCCCAACTGGAGAAGCATCCTTCCCATCACCCACTTCAGTATCTAGTCTCACCTCAGCGGGGTCCTCAACTTTCTCATCATTCTTCCCTAGGAGAGACAACTGATCAATTGTGGAAACATCTTCAGGTTCAATACTAGCGGACTGAGATTCATCCACACTGGGCACCTCTTCAAGCACAGCCCCACCAACTGCAGAAGCATCCTTCCCATCACCCACTTCAGTATCTAGTCTCACCTCGTCAGGGTCCTCAACTTTCTCTTCATTCTTCCCTAGGAGAGATAACTGATCAATTGTGGAAACATCTTCAGGTTCAATACTAGCAGACTGAGATCCATCCACTCTTGGCGTCTCTTCAAGCACAGCCCCACCAACCAGACAAGCATCATTCCCATCACCATCTTCAGTATCTAGTCTCACCTCGGGAGGGTCCTCAACTTTCTCTTCATTCTTTTCTAGGAGAGAGGACTGATCAATTGTGGAAACATCTCCAGGTTCAATACTAGCAGACTGAGATTCATCCACACTTGGCACCTCTTCAAGCACAGTGCCACCAACCGGAGAAGCATCATTCCCATCACCAAGTTCAGTATCTAGTCTCACCGCAGCAGGGTCCTCAACTTTCTCTTGATCAATTGTGGAAACATCTTCAGGTTCAATACCAGCAGACTGAGAATCATCCACACTGGGCACCTCTTCAGGTACAGCCCTACCCATCGGAGAAGCATCCTTTCCGTCACCTACTTCAGTATCCAGTCTCACCTCAGCAGGGTCCTCGTCTTTCTCTTCATTCTTCACTAGGAGAGAGGACTGATCAATAGTGGAAACCTCTTGAGGTACGATACTAGCAGACTGAGGTTCATCGACACTTGGCACCATTCCAAGCCCAGCCCCACCAGCCGGAGAAGCATCCATTCCATCACCAAATTCAGTATCATGCGGTTCATCTTTTCTCTCCAATGAGATTTCAACCTTTTCATCTTCCGTTGGCAAGGATAAAGAGGAATTTTCCTCCAACACATCTTCCAAAGCAACCGCAGCAACCTGAAAGGGGTCCTTGCTTTCTGATATACTTTCAGGCCCCTTCTCAACTGGAAGCGCAACATCCCCATTGCCTTGTACAATTTCATTGACTTCTGCTTTCCCCTTCAAGGAATCCTCAACCTTCTCTTTGTTTTGCAATTGGAAAGACAGTGGTCCATCTCTCTCAGATGTATCCACAGGATCAACATCCATGCTTTCAGATGAATAATCATGCACAGAACCACCCAACTTAGCAGCATCCATTCCCTCACAAATTGCAGTTTCATGCTCTGCTGGTTTCTCCTCAGAGGAAGGCTGAACAGTTTCTTCTTCTGTCGATTGAAAAGATAAAGGTTCACTGTCAGATGCGTTCTCAAGCTCAACTACCTGATGAGGATCCATGCTTTCCAATGGATCTTCATGCATAACTGCGGCCACCAGAGAATTATCTGTTCCATCACAAGTTGAAGTACCATGTCCTCCTGGTTTCTGCTCAAAGGAGTCCTGAACTGTTTCTGTGCCTATCATTTGTGGAGATAAAGGCTCAATTCTTTCAGATGTATGTTCAGTCTCAACAACCTCAGTAGGATCCATGTTAGATTCATTATCAGGCACAACCCCAAGCTGAGAAGGATCTGTCCCATCAACAATTTCATGCTCGTCAGCTCTCTTCTTGGAGAAGTCCTCAACCAATTCTTCCTGAGAGTAGTCCATCCTTTCTGGTAGGTTTACAGGTACATTATCATCAACAAGAGTAGCATCTATCCTATCACAAATCTCATCTGCCTTCTCCTCATAGTCATCCTGAATTTTTTCTACACTTGTCCTTTGCATTGGTAATGGTTCATTTCTGTCGGAAGCATATTCAGGAAGAACCTCAGCAATCTGAGAAGTATCCTTGCCATCACCAATATCAGTTTCATGTCCTCCTGGTTTCATCTCAGCCAACTCGATGCTTGTCACCGGGGAAAAAACGAGCCTTTCAGATACCACTCTGGGCTCAAGCTGACTTACTTGAGAAGATTCCATGCTTCTTGATGCTAGGTCAGGCACAATTTCATTCCCTTGTGAAGCATTTTCCCCATCATTGATTTCCTCGATATGCCCTTGTACTTTCTCAAAAGATGCTGAACTCTCAACAGGACACTTAACCAGTGAATTGTCACTTTCTCCCTCACAAATCTCATCTGCTTTCTCCTCATAGTCATCCCGAATTTTTTCTATACTTGTCCTTTGCATTGGTGATGGTTCATTTCTGTCGGAAGCATCTTCAGGAAGAACCTCAGCAATCTGAGAGGTATCCTTGCTATCACCAATATCAATTTCATGGACTCCTGGTTTCATCTCAGACAACTCCATGTTTATCACTGGGGAAGAAACATGTCTTTCAGATACCACTCTGGCCTCAAGATGATTTACTTGAGAAGATTCCATGCTTCTTGATGCAAGTTCATGCACAATCTGAGGCCCTTGTGAAGCAATTTCCCCATCATTGATTTCCCTGATATGCCCTTGTAAATTCTTGAATGATGCTGAACTCTCAACAGGACGCTTGACCGGTGAATTGTCACTTCGTCCTTCATGTATTACCATGGAAGATGAAGGCAGAAACGCATCTCCAAATTTATTCTCTGAACCATTCCCTAAAACCAGAGAAGCATCCACCTCAGCTTCAAGTTTTTCTCCACCCAGTGTTTCAACAACATCAGCCGAAGACATGACATTTGAGCCTCCTATAGGTCCTTCACCTGAACAGATATTTGCAGAGGGATGTATTTCTTCCGATATACATGTTGGCAAAGCCCCATTGACTGTAGGCACATCGGTTCTATCCACAGCACCATTGTTCTCACCTTCTCTTTCTATGTTCACAACTGAGCTTCTAATGTCACTATCCATGGGGATTGAGCTTCCTGTATTTTCTCCATTAGTTGTTAAAGGTAAATCTGCATTTCTTGATAAAGTACCTAACACCCGGTCAGCATTCTCAGAAACGTCCATTTTGTCAGAAGTCTGAGGTTCGTCAGCTTTTGCTTCCAGTGGAGCAACTCCACTGGTCATCGGAACATTCTCTGGGGGGGCTTCAGTTTTATCTTCATTCATCACCGAACCTAGCATCAGATCCATGTTCTTTGGCATGCTTTCTGAGACAGTTTCACTAACCTGAGGGACAGAGTCACAAACAGCAGTCTCTTTGTCCCGGGTTGCTTCAGAGCCTCCAAGAGGACCTATTTCAAATGCACTGATGCTCTGTCCTTCCTCTGTCATCAAAGGGAGTGATGGGAGAGCACTGTCTTCTGAGATATTTTCTGAGCTAGCCCAAACGGCCTGGGAATCATTTATCCGGTCATCACCAACCAAATAATTTCCAGGGGGCACCAACTGAACTGAATGCTCTGAAAGCAAAGGTTTAGCCACTTCATGATAATCACCGACAGCATCGACTTTTGTTGATCCTCCGAAGCCATCAAGGTTGCCGCCATGGGGTGGATTCAAGTGCTCCTCTGATGGAGGCTCAGTTTTTTGTTCAGCAACGCTGTCCTGTAAGGTAGTAGGATCAGGCACAGCAGAATGGCCTTGACTCTCAAGGCTTACTGTCTCTACTTCACAACCACCAGAATCACTGCTAATTATTGTCTCTGAGGAGGGACCCATAGAACTGGCAACACCAAGAAAAGAAGACTTCCCAGAGTCCCTACAAGAGATATCTGCTTCAGAGCCAAACTTATTCATGCCAGTCACCGTCAGCTTTGCTTTGCCTAAAGATGCCATAGGCACCTCCATGCAGGATGCGTGATCATTAACCGAAGCAGATCGTCTCTGAGAAAGATTTTCAGTCGATTCTATAGCATCTGCAGGAGCTTTCTCAATGGACTTGAATTTATTCTCAGTGTCCGAAGCGCAAGCAGCTTGTCTCTGAGAAAGATTTTCAGTCGATTCTACTGCATCTGCAGGAGCTTTCTCAAAGGATTTGACTTTATTCTCATCGTCAGAAGAACATTGTCTAACATTGTCTTCTTCTCCAAGATTTGAATCTGCTTGTATAACTTCTGTGGCAACATCCTTCATGAAACACTCTCCATCAGGTAGTGTTAAATTAGTACCTGTTTCAGCTGAGCCAACAGCGGTGAGGGATGGAGATTCACGGATACAAGAGCTTGAATCATGTGCCTCGTTTGAAACAGAATCCTCTCTCTTCAAAGAGTTCTTGTCACTATCTGTGGTCACATTTTTTGATGAAATAGCCGACTCTTTCACATATTCAGAAGTTCGGTTTGCAGCCACCTCAGCGAACATCTCACTTGCAACTGATGGAAGTGCGCTCACAACTTCACTTTGTCCACCAATCTTCATTTTGCCAGCTGTAATGTCAAATTTCTCAAAACCAGGAGGAACAGCAGGCATTTCATCCAAACTTTCAGAAGTAACTTGCCCCTTGACAGAGGTGCCTAGAGAGCCAGTGGCTACCTTGCTTTCAAGGGCACAGACTACAAGTTTTGAAACAATTGGCAACTTTTTCTCTTCTACCACTCCACTACCTTCTCGCTCATGCTGATTACTCTGAGTTTGAAGATCAACCCCAGGAGTATCCATTTCAACAATTGATCTACCTGAAAAACTGGTGTTCATTACACTCAGCTCTTTGTTCACCTCGACAGAAGCATCACCTGGACTTTGCAACCGTTCACCAATTTTAGTTTTAGACAAACGGTTTTCAGACAAAATTTCCTTCATCATAGAAGCAACATAACGGACATCAGCATTGTTCTTTTGTCCAAAATTGAGGCCTGCAAAAGATCACAAGTCCAAAATTGAGGCCTATGATAGAAGCCTAGAAAGAGAAAAATAAAATGAGGTGGATTTGTACTCTGAGGTCTGGAGGAAGTGTCCTGGCCTCCTGTTGAGGTGGCAGGTGATTTGAATTTAGAAGGAGAATCAGTTTGGCATGTAGACTTTGGATCCTTGGTAACATCTATCAGCTGCTGACCATCAATGTCTTGTTTACCTATCATAAGAATTGCTTTATATACAAATGATCATGCAAGTTTAACCTGTGACTGAAAAATAGATTTTGTATGCTAACCTGATGAGACATCTGGAACCTGAGTTGAAACAGAAGCCAGCTTCCTGCCCCTCCGTCTTGGTGTCTCAGCCCTACCCTGGTTTTTACGAGTTTGCCTTGTACCTTGCGTAGATCCAGGTGGGCAAGTTGAGGCTGTAACAGAGCTATGAGCATTCTTTGGGTCCTGAGAGTGCACAGCTCTACTGCTACTTTCTGAAAGTGTAGAACAATCAAGGCTAACGGACAGCGTAGGCTTAGATGTTGACAAAGCCACATGTGCTCCTTCCGAAAGAGTACTTGTTAGTGCAGGTAAAGGCAATGGACCTCCACCCTCACTTCCTGGTGGCCCACCACTTTTTGAAGATGCAGATGCCACATCAGCTGAAGCAGCACTTTGAATTTGACCCGAGGAACCTGCATAAATTCCAAATGCTCAGTAATCTCTCTGCAAAAACTTATCTTCTTGTTTTTAAGAAACTGACATTTGAGTTTATCATTCATGCATCTGCAGGTACTCACTTGAGACATCATTGCCACCACCTTGAGCAGTCGATGAGCCCACTGACTGTTTGCTTTGAACAGAGTCTAAATTCTCCCTGTCCAGAACAGATCCACCTGTGAGTGTACAGAGCTCACCAGCCCTTGCAGTCCCAACATTACTGATTTCAAAACTAAAGACCTCTTGCTTATTCATCTCATTAACACTTAATATGCCCGTTTGGTCTGCTTTTGAAATCAATTTCACATCCTGACCAATAGGGACATCAGATAAAGTATGAGATATGGGAGTCTTTCTCCTTCGCCCACGCCTTGGTGCTTCGCCACCACTTTGACTTTTTTGACTATGACCTCTAATCTCCAAAACCATGGAAGGGCTTGAACTTATCAACGGAGAACCTACAACAGTAGAAGAAAGAGGTGAAGGGCCTGACAGCAGCATGGAGTTCGAAGCACTTCCTACAACAAAAATCGAAGTTCCACTCAAATCTACTCCAACTAATGCTGCAGAAGTAGATTGAGGACCTTGGGTTGCAGGAGAAACGGAAGCACCTTCACTTGGAGCAATGGTCTTAATCATCGTTGAATCAGCAGATTTACTCTGAAATTGCTCCTTTGTTGTTGCATCCAGACTAGGAAAGTGATCTGGAGCTGCATGAACCGCAACAGCCCTTTTCCTTCCCCGGCCTCTTGGTGCTTCTGCTCGACTTAGAGCCTTCCGTCCAGGTTCTTTTGCCTCTGGCGGAACAGAATGACTTCCAGGGGTAGTTTGAGGACCAACAGTAGGAGGAAAAGGACTTGCCTGGGATGCAGGTGTGAATCCGCCAGCAGAATGAGGCACGACCACAACTTCAGTTTTCAAAGGAGTTGATACCTGAGATTGCTCAAGACTAGAGGAAGCTGGGTGGCTAGAAAGAACTCCTTGTGAGTCTCCATGAAGTTTAACAGATTCAGTAGGGGCTATAACAACAGGTATCGTCGGAGATGTAGTTGCAGCCACTCTTTTTGGTCTTCCTCGTCCTCGTTTAGCTGGAGGTGTTACCTCGTTCTTTATGCTCACAGGTGCTGGCTGTATAGAGGGAGATGATGCAGGCAGAGGAAGTGGAGCAGTAGGCTGTGTAACAAGGGCCTGCACTTTGGGCTCTATAGGTAAGTTTGTTTTTACCTCTTCATCCTTCAACTTAGGTGAATCAGGAGATTCGACTTGACACATTTTTTCGAATTCCTCTTCAGTCATTTGCTCTTCGTATGACCGCACCTGAGTAAGTAATCATAGAAAGAAAAGGTAAGGGATCCTTCACAGTGAGCACATGCCTTAGAAGATAATCGCCATCAATCATGAGATTTTTAAAAACAGAGAAAATAAACAAACCTCTCTTGCACGCTTGCCCCGTCCATAATGTTCAGTATCAAGGCTACCTGCATACCCAGGTTTCCGCTTGGCACCATTTGTTGACGTCATCCCACTGTTTGACACTTCGTACACCTTCATTGCTTCATAAAATTCTTTCAAGTCGTTATCAGTCACTAGGCGAGGAGGCAATGGAGGTAGAGGTTTCGAATCATCTTTCTCCCGTCCATGTACCAATTTTGCCCATGTGGCCTGCATTGTTAAAGCATCAAAATCCATGACAATTATCAGTAGGTAACAACTGTCCAGCAAATACATTAAATGAATCATGCTACAAAGCATACCATCTCCTCTTTGTGCCTTTGTTTGTCAATTGACTCGAACACATCAATCTCTGACTCGCTGCAAGTAGTTATACCACATATACATACAGAGATGAGAGTGCAAGCCATGAAAACAAAACAGGAAGGAAAGAAGTAAAGAAAACTACAAATCCTGAATAAAGGGGAAAGAAGAATTGGCAAATAGATGAGGAGTTCTATGTCATGGTAAATTACAGCTCAGAAGATGAATCCAACAGAGGGAGCAATATATGGTGCAGTGCAAGTATGCAGTTTTAATATGGGATTCTGGCTAGACAATTGATTGACACCAACAAGAGCAAAACTACAGAGAAATACCCAAAAAAAAAAAAGAGTAGGTTGATCTAAATGAAGGTTGCTTTCCTATCAAGAAGCTACACTAACACCATTATCCAAAAACATCATTCTCGACCAAAAAAATGAAAGATGGGACAGATTCTGATGGTTATGTTAACCAATTTTGACTTGCCATCGAGCTAGAGTGAAAAACAAAAATGAAAGACACCGAACTACTTACCTGAGGTCCACAAGTACACTAAATGCAGAGGGGGAAACTTTATAATTTTTAACATAAACTTGAGGTACCTGCGGGCTAAAATGTCATTTAGACCATCGTCATCAAGTACAGGAGCAGCTTCCTCTTTCTTGCACTCTCTAAGGAGAGACTCTAGGTATTCTCTTCGATCCTCTGGACTGTGAAATGAAACAAACACATCAAATGTTAATTCTAAGAGACCTCTGAACTTCTACACCGCTGAGAATGGAATTATCATTTGTCAGCAGGAACTACTGGCTTAAGAATATCACTTTACCTGGTGTCATTATCAAAAAAGCCAGCAGTAATACTCTGATTGGCAACTCCAAGCTTGTGCTCTGCTGATCTTCTGACTTGTTCTTCTACAGTTTGAACCTTAGAACATTAAGTTGATAGAGAGAGTTCAGCAAATCCACATTCGAAACAACAGTATCTTGTATGTTACACCCAACAGACATGGGGAATTTCTTAGATCAAGGCAAGCAACATACCATAGGCACACTGGAAGCACTTCCTGATAATGTGTACAAATGTTGTTTATTTCATTTCTTCAAGATATGATATAGCTAAGTAGCAATTGTTTTTATGTCTTCATTAAGGAAGTTGGTTATTAAATATTTGTGATAAACTTTGTATTACTAGGAGAAAATCTCTTCGGT
The DNA here is from genome assembly GCA_031216185.1 of Syzygium aqueum. NCBI lineage: Eukaryota > Viridiplantae > Streptophyta > Magnoliopsida > Myrtales > Myrtaceae > Syzygium > Syzygium aqueum. The sequence goes on along the minus strand of CM062235.1, from coordinate 13,420,913 downwards.
TTGTCTAGCTTCGTGAGCATTATATTAATCTTATAATGGGAAAATGACCATGCAAGTCCTAAAACTTGTCAACTTCATGCACTCGAGTACTAAAACGTGCATTCAAATCGTATAACTCATCAACTTCATGCACTTTAGTCATTCCGTCCAAATCCATCAGTATTAAATGGACGAAAATGCACGCGTGGCTTTTTACTATTCTAATCTAATGAGTTTTTGAACACCAAACAATTTCTGTGCCACATCAGAAAACTAAAAATTAATTGAAAACAAGAATCTAAAATTGTAAAGAAAAAAATAGGAAATCAATAAAAATATAAGACTGGGACAGTAGAGGCAGCAACCCTCTCCCCAAGCTAGCTCTCGCCTGATGGGGGCGGCCGCGCCAGTGATTGCCAACACCGGGCAAGCGTCGCCACCATCATGAGCTAGGGCCCTTGCCCTTGACTTGATCTAGGCGAGGGCAAAGGCCCTTGCCAACAACAAAAAACCACCATCCCCAACCCTATGGTGTCTTCTTCCTTTTATATTTTCTTTTTTTCTTTCAATTTCCAGATGTGATTTTTATTATCAGTTTTTTTCTTTTCATTTTCTGATGTGGAGTCACAAAAAGGCATCTTTTTGTTTTCAACTATTTAAAAAGTATTAAAAAAACCACGTAGGATTAAAAACGTGATAGAAAAGCCACGTGTGCATTTCTGTCCACTTGAAACTATCGAACTTGACGAAAGGACTAAAGTGGACAAAAATTACACGTTTTATGACTCAAATGCACGAAATAAAAGTTATAAAACTGAAGAGCACGAAGTTGACAAGTTTTAGGACTTGCACTTTAATTATCCCTACTTTATTTTTTTGGTCGAGAAATTATCCCTACTTCAGAAACCTGCTTCTGCACATTATATCAGAATAAAGGGAAAAAAAGAAAATATTTATATAAAAAGTGAGTATCGCATAACGAACAGACATGGATGGCATTCACAGTTTCACCGGACACGTACCAAATAGCAAACATTTTAATATGATTCATTGGAATCCCATTTTGGCTTAGTATCCATATATTCACTTAAGCAACCCCATCTCCACTAGTCAAACTATGCACATGTTGGTGCTCAACTGCCTAGTATCCATTGTCATATACCCACTCCCACCCCACTGCCAGAACATGAGGAACGTGTTGCAATCATAGTTTGACAAATAAGGTTGGAATGAGTGCAACAGAAAGTATCTGGAAGAAGCACAACTGTTCTATAGAATACAAAGTCTTATAATATGTAAAGACACCACAAACAAACTAACCGTTTCAAATCGAAGAACCAGTACATCCTTTTTCTGGCCAATCCTATGAGCTCTAGCCTGTGCTTGGAGATCGACCTGAGAAGCACCGAGTAAAAGAGCAGCTTTTTAAGTTACAGAGACTTCCTATACAATAGCTAGATAATAAGAAGGAAGGATCTCGTATATTGCCTGTGGATTCCAATCAGTGTCAAATATGATTACAGTATCAGCTGCCTGAAGGTTTACTCCAACACCACCAGCACGAATGCTAACAGAGACAAAGCTTTATCATCGATACAGAACAAAACTAATCCAACTACAAGATCCATCAACAAAACTATAAAACAATTGAGGCTCAACATTTTTCTGCAAGTGGTACATCAGTATCATAGAACAGAGCAAGCAATATTCTATAAGCAGTGTCCGAAAGTTGGCCCAGTATGATGCAAGTGGCCATCCTAGCTCCCACATTGCTCAAGCTAGAAGGCAAAGGAAAAACCAATTTCTAGCACATTAATAACTTCCAAGTTTCAGGACATTGCACGATGTTACCTCAGTAAAAATATAAAATAGGGCGAATTAGGCTCATTGAATGAATCAATAAGATGACCACGGTCGCCCCCGGAGGTGTGCCCATCCAAACGAAGATAGCGATACTGTTTAGTGTGGAGATATTCCTCCATTACATCAAGCAACCTCGTCATTGTGGAAAAGAACAGAACCTGATGAATAAGAAAAGTTCATTTTCTCCCTAATACGAATATTCAGCACAGAAACCAGCCCATTCATAGGGTACAGAAAAGAGTGTGATGACTAACCAAAAAACACCAAGTTTTTCCAAGCAAAACCATGTAGATATAGACAAGGACCATAAATGAAACATTCCCCTAAATCATAAGACAATTTGATGCATGATATGATAATCATATTTCAGATGTCACTCTAAAGTGACACTAGTAAAATTGACTTCCGTCAATATAATGCAGTAATCTAAGTATACTGACAAGTGGAAGAGTCTCAATAATGAAAATGATTACTTGACATGGATATCATGGATGATATTCATACATAAAGTGTGAGTAATATAAGTATACACATGATGCTCTTACACGATGATCCGTAGCTTTCAGTTTCGGCAGCAACCGATCTAACATCTCAAGCTTCCCGCAGAGTCTGATGATTGGAGGCAGATAATGCTTGGGGATTAAACTATCAACCTAGCAAAGACACAACTCAATTAATTCTGTATGTCTAAGTGGTAAAAGTACGCAAGTATAAATTGGCTGCATGCTACAAATTCAGAGTCAAAGGTGCCATAAAAGCTTTAATTTTGGAGTTACTTATCCCCAAAAAGAATTTCAAAGAATACCTCATAAACATGCAAATCCATATGTCATGGAGAATGAAACACATTATGGATGAAGAGAATACCTCATCTGCATGAAGCTGGCTGAGATAAGGATGATTGCATATATTCCTAAGCTCAATTACAGAGTTCTGCACTGCCCGTGACTGGAAAAGAGGCAGCCAAACGAAAAGGAATACTTTAATGTTGGCCAAAAACTTGCAATAAGTGAGGAAATTTACAAAATTATCCGATAAGAAAGCAAAATTCCAAAATGTAAACCTTAAAATTTCCCAGAGACCCTAGATTATCTTCCACTCTCTTCATCAGCAGCTTTTGATATGCAGAGGCTTCACATCTTATTAGCCTTTCAATCTTCTCCGGTAGCTGATTTTCAACCTACCAGAAGAGCATGGAACATTGCAATCAATTAGCCAAGTAACTTGTCAGAGGGAAGAGAAACTGCAACATTCAGATGACAAAGAAACCACATTCAGCATTCTTAGCCGATCTCTTCATCCCAATGATCAAATTAGCAGATGACAGATAATGGTAATTTGCACATACATCTGCGAGGTGAACAACAAGAGTACCAAATGTGCCCACCATAAAAATGCCTGATATGGAAGCCAACTGGTCAACTTACCAGAATAGCAAGTTACCTGATTTGATTATACATGCCCACTCAGAAAACTTATATCAGAAATGAGTTTGTACATGATAGATATTCAGTAAGTATGTGTTCTGTTAGTAATAACCTTAGCTAGATCAAGCTACACTTACTAAAGTATCTTAACCCGTTGAATGGGTTTTAAGTCCAGTTGCTTGAGCTAGATATAGCAAGAACAGAGGATTTCGGCTTGATGGCACTGCTAATCTAACCAGAAAAGACTAAATGACAAGTCTTGTGCAGATTGCCTAAATTACATGAAATATGAGATATCAAGATATTAGAGCCTGTTGAAAGAAGTTCGAGAGGCAAAAAATTCGAAAGAGAATGTTCCATCGCTCAGGCATCTTTTTTGGACCAAGTTGTCTTATTATTTATTTGTTTTTAAAAAGGATATAACGTGGCCTACATAATAAGCAGCGGGAATAATGCACCTCTTTAGAGAGAGAGCTAGTGACATATTTCTGTTCCTGCTCCAAGGAATAGGATAACATTTCATGACCATGCTTGCACCTTTTTTGTTAACGCAAGTGTAAACCAAGTTCCAGGGAGTACATGCTCTACTATGTAGGAGGGACAATGCTTTATCAAAGCATAAAATCCAGAGCCAACAAAACGGCCAAAGAGGCAATGTAATGCATTAAACCAAATTCTGGTCCAGCATGTTATTTACAGTATCACATGACACCAGATATTTCAGAATACCATCCCATGAATAAGACAACAAAAGACCAAATTTATGGTAATTACAGGTACCAAGACAAATGCACAACCGGTTGCATTCTTAAAAAGGGACATCAGATGCAATTTATCCATTAAACACCATACCTTGTGTTTCAGTCTTCGAAGCACAAATGGTCGAAGAACTTGGTGAAGCCGGTTGATAATCAAAAGATTCTCCTCCTCAGACAACAGCGCCTGAATGACACAAGGACACATTAATGTGAAATTTTGCTCCATAACAATTTCTCAGTGTATCCTAAATATCAAAGTTTAGGAAGAACTAACTTCATCTTGTGAATTATCACCATTGCTCTCAAATGGTTTGTTGAACCACTGAGAAAAATCCTCTGATGAGTTGAAAATATTTGGCAATAAGAAGTTAAGTAGTGCCCACAGCTCCTCAAGGTTGTTCTGGACAAATTTGGATAAATACTGTAGTCAATATATTGCCCCAACACCCCAATAACAAGATAAAGAACAAGGAATTTCCCATATGATGCACCTGTAAGGGTGTCCCAGTCAAAAGCAATCTGTGGGAGCTCTGATAGTGTTTCAAATCAGCATTCAACTTGCAAGAAGCATTCTTAATTCTGTGACCTTCATCAATTATAATGTAGCGCCAGTGTATTTTGCATAATTTTGGTCTGTCATGCTTGTTCATAAGATACTCATACGTTGTCAGAAGGACATTGAACTTCTGATGAACAATTTTTTCCCTGGAAAACGTAGTACGAATCATCATATTTTGAAGCAAAACAAATCCCATGACTTCCACTGTCAAAGTCAAAAGATTTACTGGACAAGTAGAAAGTTCCATATAATGCCAGACTCAGGTGCATAGAACTTTTTGGTCACAGAAAAAATCAATGAAAAACTGACAATATTAAGCCATCTCAAAATAGACGAGAATAAAAACAAAATGTAGGTGAGCAGCATCAACTGGAGTATGAGTGATATAGGCAGTGTCTACATCAAAAAACGCAAAAAAAGAACATCCAGCTTGCTCAACTTGCAAATTTTGTGTTGGTGATATAAAAGGACCACTACAATCCAGTTTTCATAAAGGATTGGAGAATAATGGGAAAGAGAGAGCTACCACTTCTGTAGCCCAGCCATTGAGGAGGGGAAGAAAGGGGAGAGGGAAGAGGAAATCAGGGGTTAACCTTTCCTTGATCAGACACCAGATACCAATTATATACAGATGGAGTTACCCTTAAGTATTCCTGCTGAAGGAGAGACTAAAGTGAACTAATTCAGGATGCAAGAAGGTGAAACCACATTGACACCAGAGCTGAAATCAGCAAAGCTCCAACAACCAAGGGCAGGTATCTAGGAACAGGGAGCACCATTTACAATTTACTTTCTTACCTTCCAATCAATTTATTTGAAGGCTGAATATAGGATTCTGAAAGGGTGGTGATTGCAGAAAACGAAACAGAGCCGTACTTTGAAAATATTGAATCTACAGTCTAAGCCATAAGTCATAAACATCTTCGGGTATATATTTAGACGATTACTGCTGGAAGTGTAAATCAACACCTAAACAAACACATTTACAGTTGGTGACTGATGAATTTGAGTGCTACTGATTGTCTTATAATGAACAAGGATTATCCGCCTTTCTGAGCTAAAATACTACTGAGATGAACCTGATGCATAAAGACACTGAGCACTACTCAGATGAACCCTCTACTTTTGTAAACTGTACATACTACTGAGCTGCCTATCGCAGTGGCATTCGCAGTGGCAATTTCTAACTACGGATTAGGAGCAGCCACCATGCCATATCAAGGCCGAGAAAGAACGATTTCCAGAAGATTGACAAATTTCTAACTCAGATGAAGTAGACCCCCGTACCCCAACAAAAAAAAACCTAAAACAAACAAATAAATTAAATCAAGAGAGACGATCAACTTACTTGAATAACCTACGTCTTTCTTCCGGAGGCCCAGCATAGACTATTTTATGCACGCCAGGGGCCCAGAAATTGATTTCAGACTCCCAACCGGGTAAAACCGAAGAAGGTACAACAACTAGAAAAGGCCCTCGGTCATTTTTTGTTTCCATCAGATAACAAATTAAGGAAATAACCTAAAACAAATAGCATCAAACAATCAGTAGCAAGTAAAGAAAACTTTGAATACCAAAAGCAGAAGATAAAGCCACTTCAGAATAATAATGGATCTATAGGGTACCAACCTGAACAGTTTTACCAAGGCCCATTTCATCAGCAAGAATTCCATTCAAATGATTGTTGTACAAAGAGACCAACCATCTCAGACCATTTAATTGGTACCTGAAGGCCAAACACTATGTTGTAAAGGATCTTGCATCGGACCATGTCAAAAGAAACCTCCCTCAATTATCATGGCAGGTGAGAAGGTTAAGCATGAGGCTTTTGGGAGGGAAAAGGAAGTCTCAGGAGAGAGAGAGAGAGAGAGAGAGAGAGAGAGAGAGAGCGGAGAGAGACTCACTCCCTCAACTTTCCTCCTTTTAGAGTTGCTGGCTGCTCTGCTATGCTCTCTTTTACGCTGCAGAAGATTATTCTTTCTCAATAAGTACACGACGCACAAGTAATCCCAGTAAAAGTAGGAATTGCATGCATATCAATAACCAGAAGGACATGACAGTGGCCATCAGCACATCGTCGAGTAAATCTTCAGCAGCTACACAATGTTATAACGAGAGCTGGAACAGTACCTGTGCGCCATCATGTAGTATTTTTCATTGCTCTCTTTGTAGTGCTGCAAAACACATTTGGAACATACAATGAGTCAGACAAGTATAAATTAAGCAGCATTCAGAAGTGACTGACTTGTTTACCAAACAAAACAGAAAAAGCAGTATACCTTTGCCTGGTCACAATCATCTTCATTCTCAAAAGCAGATTCACTCTTGTCCAATACATTTAAAGATTCTTCTTCATCAATATCATTGTCACAGCGCTTTGCCACTGCCTTCGCCTCATGTAGCTTGGAACCAAGCTTCTGAAGATACTTCTCAGTTTCTTTGAGCAACTGCTTAACACGATCTGATTTCGTATCCTGCAACAATGTTGAAATTCCATGTCAAAAGGACAAAAATAAATGATATTAAGAATCAATGATATCTGTATGAATCAAAATCCTACCTGTACCATGCGCAGGTATCCCTCAACATCATTAATCTTAAGTAGAGTGAGCTTTTCACGCTGGATTCTGTCATTCTTCTCACGATGTATTCGTTCTTTCCTTTTGTGAAATTCCTTCACATACTTGTTAAAACCCTTCAACCGTTCTCTCTTAATCTTAAACACATCATCGAGTCGTTCTCTGAAGTTCAGGAATCAATCGAGTCATAATAAGTATTTGAAGCACCACAAGGGGCAGGTAATTGAAATCAAAAACATACAAACAACACGAAACTACCACAAACTAAAGCCAGAAACACACAGTTAGACATACTTGTGAACTTCCAGATCGCCAAAGAACTCCTTCTGCCGCTCACGAATTCTCTTTTGACGTTCTTCCTTCATTTTCTGTTCATATCTTTCTATCTGTCTTGTCCTGCGACCATGCTTATGTTTCTTGAATAATCGCAAGTGATCCATTTCAGCCACTACTGGTTTAAAGAAATCATTCACAAAATCACTGCCCAAAACAATGCAGATTGCATCAGAACTTTAAGGACATATAGTGTGTGCCACAAATAAGTAAAGTTTTCTCCAGCAAAATAAATGAAAGTCCGAATGGACAACCAATACCTCCGCAGACGATGTTGAAGTGCCAATAGCTGCAGTTTTTTCAATTCAATGACGCTTTTGGTTTTTGTGGACAAATCCTCAGAAGAGCTCACAGATTTCTGCCAGACATTAAACAGTTAGCAGAGGCCACAATCACAATGTAACTTTCATACACAAGGATTCAATTAAAGCAGTTTAGTAAGGATGACAACGATGTCCTTACTCATGTTCGCTGGTCCTTGTCCCACAGATTCAGCATCAGTTTAATGAGAATTCATGTCATCAACAAAACTATAATTTCAATGTATTTATCATGGGCTCGACTGAATTTCACTTAAAGGTCTTATGAAGAAAGCAGAAGTCAATGACTAATTTGTCCCATAAACCTAGAGAAAAGTCAAAGAAATAGCTTAAACTCCTTGTCCACCAGCGGCAATACTTGCTTGTCCAAACATTTTAAAGCCACAAATAGATAGAATTTCTTACACATACAATAAAAAACCCAACAATTTAGCTCCAGATATCAGGAGGGTGGGTGGAAAAGTATAGATATGGACGTATAGCACAACAAAATAGAAAGAGTAAGCGACTAGCACATTTTCCTTGACAGACCTTTAACCTGTCGAAGGACGTGGCAATTCTTTGCCGAGCTTTCTGCCGCTTTTGGGACCAGTTCTGCTCATCGGAGAATTTTATTCTCTGCTGATGCATAATCCATTTCTCCAACATGGTGTACTTTGGAGGTGGCAGCCCAGAAGAGGGTGAGTTATCTTCTTCCTCCTCTTCTGCTCCCACTGCTGACACTTCTAGGACAAACAGGAACAGATATTAAAAGCAAATTGATGAACTGAAGACTTATTGCCTCCATTGAGAGATCATCTCTAAATACATTTACCTCCAAAATAATCTCTTCAAACATATCAAGTTCTTACCACGAGATACATTTCTTGGCATCCCATTTGCATCATCCATCAGAATTACATTGTGATGTTCATCGATAAAAGCTCTTCTATCCTTCTCGACATTTTCGCCCTGACCACTAACTCCCAACTCCATCGCACTTGATACTATTGGCTGGTGGGTGTCGCAACGATACTGTGAGTCAGTTTGATTTGGCATCTCAGGCTCCAGATTTTTATTAGCTATAAGGCGTCTCCTTTCTTTTTCATGAGCGTTATGGTCTAAAGATGATTTGCCACTAATCTCCACCAGCTTTTGCTGGTTGGCTTCTTTCGAAAAATGGGAACCCAATAGATTTCCAGCTGCTGAAGCCGGGTAGTTTCTCTCAGCTTCGCCAACCTTATTCAGTCTACCAAGTGGATTTGCCAGATTAGGAACTTTGGAGGGCTCATTAGACGATTGTGCAACTTCTTTAGAAGCAACTAGCTCAGACCGATTTCCATCCATAGGGCCACCTGTTGTTTGCTCGTTAACTTACAAAGATGCAAACAAATTAAAACTAGAATGTTCAATTGAAAAGGTGCATACCTTCTTTCTGATGCATATTTCCAAGAGCTATGTCGAGGTGCAAAGGCTTTGGCGCCATACCATTCCTGTAGGAGCAACCCAAAGTTTGATGAGAAATATGTCTACCCAGAATAGGATCATAAAGAGCTTATTACCTGAAGGCTAAAAAAACGAGGCACTGAGCTCTGAGTTGTTTTAACTGTTGCTCCTTAAACAGCATGCCAGGGACAGCAAGGCGTTTTCCTGTCTCCTTGAAAGTTGAACTTGCAGGCAACATCACTTCAGAGACACTATTCTGCCCAGAATCCTGCACAAGCAAACAAGCATTGGTTCCCAATATAAATATCAGTAGGCGGTGTCAATCCTACATCCCAGAACTCAGCATGTGCCAAAGTTTAAGTATAGGAACCCACAAAAGGACAAAACTCAGAACGGACTGAATGCTAACTCTAGTGAAATTACTGGGAAAACCTAAAGAGGAGCATCTTGCAAGCTTGACAAAGTACCTTCAAATAGATCTCAGACAGTATTAACACAATATGTCACATGAAAAAACTTCTCGCAATGTCTCACAAGAAAGGTTCTTTCATTTGCTGTAGCTTGAAGAATCGACAATAGAGTTGAAAACAATAGATCAAGGCTTTGACACTAAAATGTAATTTCAAACCAGGAGCCGATGACTACATCAAGCCAGATTGTCAGGTCAACATCGTTAATATTACAATTACCTCTATGTATAACAACTCAAGAAGTGGTCAAGTAATTAAGACACAGCTCTTAAATTGAATTAAGACTTAGTTATTACAGTTTGGTGGCTCAGGAAGTGCTCAAGTAATTAAATCACAACTCTTAATTTGAATTAAGACTTAGAGATTACAGTTTGGTGGCTCAGGTCCCAATAATTAGATTTACTACATAATTTCTTTTCCATGTTGTCCTGTATATTCCAAACACGCCACAGCTAATGTCTGTTACCATTACTTCAAAATACTCCTCTAGTATTGGGTAGATGGATTCCCAGTCATTAACCATAAACCCTTCATTATCCTTCAAAAACCACCTTTTGGATTTCACACCAAACTAATATTGAAGTACATATTTGCAGCAAAGCATATGTGGAGCGAAATTCAGATCTGCCATTTAGTTCTTCAACAGAACTTCAGGCATGATGAAACCATTTTGTTTGTTTCATGAGAAAATTTGGGCCAAAAAAGGGGCCAATATGCAGCTACCAGAAGATCATTGGTGAAAATAGAAAAATCTATTAAACCAAAGCAAAAGTGATGGAGGAAAGAGAGGAAAGCGGTGGAGAGATGCTACTACTAAACCAGACAAACAAGCGTTCCTTTTATCTCCAAGACTTCTTTCTGGAACTTCTGTGCCACCATCTCATGGGCAGGCATCATTAGAACTTCTCCCTAATCTTTCAAGATGACGTGACGGCTTACTGTGATACTCTATATTTACAGTTAAAGAGTACACCGTTGATAACTCAAGGGCTCCAATAACTATAGAGCGGCTCTTCATCATATCTTTAGATTGATTTTGACGTGAAAACTGGAAAATAGTGAGAAAATTAAATCAATGAACCACCTCATTCTTGTGTCAAGACGGTTGAGATTCATCAAGTATAAAGAAACAGACAAAAAATCACAATGTAAGTCATTAAAATTTGTTTTCTCTAATCCAGTCACATCAGCAATAATTAACGCAGACCACTAAAAACTATTTGCCTTATTTGGGTCATGGGCTTTATTGAACTAACCAGTTTTAAGCCAACCAAGTTTACTTCTCCATTTCTTTGGCAAATGGCCCTAAAACTCACTATTGTACAATTTTTAAATGGAGTATTAGTCCAGCTCAGCAAGTTTGCCTAAAGCCCGTTACCACATTAAAAATTTGCAGGCCGGCATCTAATTTATTATCAAAATGCATTCAAGCTAGATCGTAACATATAAAATTAAAGACAAATCTGCAAGTAGATTTCGAATCCATGGACATTAGACCTCAATGAAAAACCTAATCTCGGAAACATAAGGGAATTAGTGATTAGAAGGATGTGTTCCGTAAAGTTTACTACCAAACTGAATAGTAGCCCCTTCATAAGACATCCTCGCACATTCAAACTTCAAGTATAAAAATTGCATACCTGAATGTTCCTCCTTGCAAGGTCTAGAACACTTGACTTTCCTCTATCATGTTCCAAGAGATTTCCAGAGCCAAGAGCAGTAGAAACATCGTCCCTTCTGGCAGAGGATATGAACTGGGAGGCACTTTTGTTCATGCTCTGTTCAATCTCGGTCGAACATGCAACAGGAAGGACTTCCATGCTTCTTTCACCATGCATCTTATGAGAAAAACCATGACCCCCGTGTGAAGAACCACCAGCCTGCATTTGATCTTCCAGCCTGGATCTTGAAACTGATTTCACAGTGCAGGGTAAAGATGAGGTCGATCCATCAAATAGCCATCACATAGAGAAAAAAAGAGTTTAAATACTCACCTCCAACTGTTGAACTCCCCAGTGGTTCAACCTTGTTCACTTTTCCCTTCCTCTGATGGACCAAAGAATTAGAGGAATCAACTTTCTGGAAATTCTCAGCATTTGATTCAGCTCCTGATGAGTCTCCTCTTTTTCGCTTAGTATCGAGCTTTCTACCCTCCAGCTGTCTTCCCCAATTTGCTTGATCATGCCTTTCTTGCGACTGTAAACCAGCAGACCTTGCGTCAAAACTAGATAGACCTTCATTTTCAAGCGAATGACCACTTCTATGCGCTGCGGGCTCTTGAAAATAAATGGGTCCAACATTTGGACCAACTGGTTGCCTATTTGAAGAAAATGGATCGCTCTTAGACATCTCATTTTCAGCCAGGCCAGCTGTGGTAGGGAGGCTTGCCTGCGAAGATCCTGAAAGATCATATTCCATTCAGCAAAGTTCAGCAAAAAGCAAAAAGTGTCACACTGCCGGTGCCATATCAAGTTTGTAAAGTAATTTTTGCCCATGTGAGGATAATGAATTTCTATAGGAGATTTTACCAGCATGTGTAGGTGCGACGGATTCTCCTGTTTGACTTCCCCCTGATAAAGGAAGGCGCGAGGACTTCAAGGCCTCAATATCGAGACCATGTTGATTAATCACAGTCTCCATAGCCCTTAAGGAGAAAAGGGGACGAAAGAAAAGGCTATGTGAGAAAATCAGGTAAAGAAAAGAATTGGCCAAAATGTAATGCAGACATATTCAATAGCCTCCTGCTTTGATCTGCCACTTTACAGATGCCATAAGATATACATTACAGAACCAATGAAAACCATCATTAGGCTATTTACACTGTACAGAGTAGCGATCCTCATGCAGCTGGTAAATAAAACATCTCCTTCTCCATAAGCCAAAAAAGAAAACCTCATATTCGAGCATAAAGAACATCAATTGATCATTGTCACAGAGATGTTGCCAGCCAAGAAATGCGAAACACACTTGAAGATCTATTGGCCTACATTCTTCGCACCAAATCCACATGATGGCAGTCAAGTAAGACGTGAAACTGAGGAAACATGTCGTTAAAGACAATTAGCAATTACAGCCAGCATATCAACACACCATAGAGGTAATTCCACCCCACGAGCAAGTCTAGAAACATTTGAAATCCAGCTATCTGAAGAATCCTCCGCATGTGCTGATTAAAACAAACGTAACACGGGACAGGAGGAGTGTTGTCACCTTGATATCACTTGATACGGCATCGAGTGTTCTTTCCCGCTCGATTTCATGTGTTGCAATATCTGAGCAATTAGCCGCAGTCAATAAGTGCTACCAGAGAGGGAAGATTAAAGCACTTCAATTGAACAGCAGAAAAATGACAGAGAACAAGCACGCACCACGTAGAGTTTCGTAGCCAGCTTCGCAGGCTCGTCCTTGGATTCTTGAATGAGCTTCTGCAGGAACTTCGCCGCCTCCAACTCGACATTGTGCGGCGACGACGACGACGACGCCACCCCCGCCATCCGGCCCGATCATAAACCCCCGAAAGCGAAGCTTCACAAACGAGAAAGACATCAAAAAGCACGTCAAATTCGGGCCATCCGGGCTCGGAAAAAACGCGTCTTCCACCACAAAATCGCACCGTCAATCACAGGGAAAAAGAAGACCAAAAAAAAGAAATCGAACAGGACTGTTCACTGTTTAACTCCTACATGATCCGGACGACCGATCAAAACCCTCGGGCGCCCGAGAACTTACGCAATCTCGACACGACCAACGTCGGGCGAGGTCGGCCCCCCCGAGCCGCGGCAGCGCGAGGCCGGTGGCCCACGGAGGCGCCGGGAGGGGAGCGAGGCGACGCCGCCGGTGGCGGTTCGCCGGCGGGCGGCCTCGCCGGGCTCGGGATCGTCGGGTGGTAGCTCGGCGGGGGGTCAGCCCTTCCCGCTCCTGCGCTTCATTTCGAAGATCGAGGGCCCGATCGATTGCCCGGAGACCCTAGAGTCGTCGGGGATTTCTTCTGCTGCTGCTGCTGCTGCTTGTTCGATTCCTTTGGGTGTTCTGCTCTCGCTGTTGCTCTGTGTCTGAGCAGATCGAGGGAGGAGGAGGGGGAGGGGGAAGGAGAAGGGGGGGTCGCTGCTATTGCGACGGCTTTTTGGGAGCTTGGGCCGTAGATATTGTGGGCTTGGGCTTTTGGGCTTGGGCTTATGGGCCTGTTTTGGTTGTGTGTGTGGTGTGGCCAGACTTACAGAATTTAACATTATTTTGATCATTTTTATTCTTTTGTTTCATTATATATATATATATATTGCCAAAAGTATAAATAAATTTATATTTTTTTTTTCTTTCGTCGTTCTTGTTTGAATAATAAAAAATTTCGTGCTGTGTGGACGAAACTCGTGATTTCACAAGCGGCGTTTGATATGTTCCGATGCTTCTTAAAAGATGCAGACGGTATTGGTGATCGATGATATTAATTGCCATGAGAAAGGTCTATGAAGATTTGATGTATACATTTATCAAAAAGAGGCCTTCCTTACCTAATCCATGCTAAAAAAGTCGACTTCCAAATTTTGGTGCCCGCCTCTCAAGTTACCATCGGACAATTACGTTTGAAATTAAATTCATCTTAGCGAAGTAGTTGAGAGGGGTGATAGTGACTTCTGTAATTTCCCAGTTACACTATCGTAAATTTAGGATGATTGAAATCGAGGAAATGAAATGACAAAGATGGGGGGAACAATTTTCTTTTCGTTGTCCACAAATGTGTTTAGGTATAAACTATTATCAATAATGTAAATATTTTTTGTTAGTTAATTATTCCAAGTGATATAATTTAGGAAAATATTTTTCAAAGCGTCAGTTTTTTGCGAAACAAACGACCTTAAAATTAAATCAAGTGAAGCGAGGCTTTTTGCTTGTATGCAAATAATGCTTATTTCTAGAATCCATGATCTCCATACTTTTTGAAGTGCTTGTGGGAAATTTCAGTCTCGTGCATTAGTATCGTCACACGACACCACATGCAAAGTTCTCGACCTAAAAAGTACTTATTACTTTTTGAGATGAATATTTTTTTACGTTAATGTTTTCCTTTGTTTTTATTGGTTATATCAATTACAACTTTAACTTAGTTGAGATAATTCTAGTCTATTTTTTTGTAAAAAAAAATGTCGTTCTTAAACTCGCAAGAAGAAAAAGGAGAAGAAAGATTTTGATAATGTTAGACCCTATTTATTTCACGGAAAACATATTCATACAGAATATTTTCCTAATTTTTCGGCATTTGGTTCGTTTAAGAAAATGAGTCAACGGAAAACCTACACTTAAATTCAAGAAAATGATTTCCTCTTTAAAAAATTGAAAATCATTTTTCAAAATAGAACTAGGCAATAGCGGTTGGACCCGAAACTCTATGCTTGGGCATGGAAACTCAATGCTTGGGCCCTGAACCCTAGTGCTCATGCTCAAGTCCATCGAGGCCACTCCTATGACCTAGGTGTCGATGCCTTGATCCTCACCTCGCCCAGGTCAAGATCCATCGAGGTCGAACCTGAGACTCTAATGCTTGTACTTGGTTCCTTATCTACCTATGGACAAGTTACTAGCGTTCCGAAAATGGTGAAAGCTCAATGCTAGTCTCTACCAGCATTGAGCTTTCAGCCTTCCCAAAGCCAACTTTCACCTCTAAAGCCTTTTGGAGAATGATTGCCAAACACCCTAAATTTTCCCCAATGGGCTTTCAGACCCTAAAGGGCTTTCAAAATGATGAACTAAATGCATCATATGTCTATTTAAGAATATCAAATCTAATTTTTATACCAGTTTCAGCTAAGTACAAGAAAATATTGTCATTTTCCCGGAAAATATCCAAAAATGTCAAATTTTTCACGAAACAGACGGAGTCTTATTAATAGGATCCATTTTGTAGAGTTGATCAAAGTACTGCTAAAATCGATTGTTTAAAGTTGCTAATACGACCATGTTTAAGACAGAGTGAGGTTGGGGTTATCTATTCCCAAACAATGTCAAGGTCTAATTGTTGAGCCTTCGCATCTAAAGTACTTTCATAGCAACTCCCACAAAGTTGCCTCCAGGACCGTTCGTTTTGACGAAGTGCCGTAGCTTTAAATGTTTCCGAAGATCGTTTTTTTAGGACAAAAATACCAGACAAAACCCTACCTTTTTTTTTGTGATCTTGTCATCAAACAGTTGAACATCAATTCTTAGCAATCAGAAGAGTCACATTCAGGCAGTGCTAGCAGGAGCGACCAGGCACTTATTCATATATTTGTTTTTTTTTTGGGGGGGGGGGGGTCGAATTTATTCAAATACAACTTTGACTACTCATTCATTTTGTTGCTGAATAAATTGCTTTTCCCTTTTTCTATTTCGTCGATTGAAAGTGCTGAAATTTATACAGAAATGGAGTGAGTAAACAAGACAATTGGACGGTGCACCAGGCCATCAGAATGTTATGTTAGCCTAGAAATTTCAGGAGCCCGAAGTTTAATACAAAATTATAACTAAATCTTTAAAATTGCAATTCTAATTTACGTAATAAAAACAGGGATTTTATTTTTCAAAAGGGTATTTCCAAATTGTTTCATTGAAGATGAGAAGTATCAAATTTAATTTTTCATTTAGCGTGGTGCTTGCTTTTTCGTTCATGCTAAAATGTTATGAATTTTCGGTGGCTTATTTTGATTGAGGGTTTAATCGCAATTTCAAAATTTGAAGTTTAGATTAAACCAAATATATATATGACACTTTTGGAATAGTCTATTTACAATTGTATTTTTCCCATGTACGGTTTCTCAGGTTCATGATTGATTAATCACTATGTATTTTTGTCAATTTAATCCTTCAACTTGTACAATATTCACAATTGAACTTCTTTAAAGGTCCTCAATGTTCGCGTTTCAATTAATCTATCATCCTTTAATTAGCACCCATCTCACATTTTTGGTACCTAGAATAGATTTTCCATTCACATGCATTTATCAATTTGGATACTCTGAAATATCGGTAAAATAATTGGGCACATGATGTAGCGTACTTTTTTTAAAAAAAAATGCAATCAAACAAATTATGCTCATGACCTTAAATGCAATTAAATATCTCTATACATTCTTTCAAGATACAATAATATTAGTAAGCATTTCATTTATATTGAACTTGTCGAGAAATCACACTCCGCATCCGTGACCTATCCTCACGGAATATCACCCACGGCAGCGATTGAATTTGAAACATCCACGATTGTGCTCATTCACCGGAATTGGAGGGGCGTGCGGGGTGGCGTGGCAACCGGCAGGTGGGTTGGGGCCTTTACACGGGTTAAGTACCGCCATCGAGATCGGCGTGGCCGCCTCGACGTGGTGGAGCACTACCATGCCAACGATGGCTAAGCAAAGGATCCACGGCCTCATCATCGGAACTCTCGCTTTGATGAGTTCTCTTGTGAATTATTGCTTTATATATAGTGATGGTGGAAGAAGATTAACCGTAATCCTCCCGATTATGGAGGAATGCAAGCCAAATTTGGCTTGCATTATCTTTTTTTGTTTTTTGGTAAGTCGCTTGCCTATTTTTAAGTATTTTTTTTCTATGGCTATCTTTTTTTTCTCCCAAAATTAGAAACTCTTGACAAACAAATTATGGTTACGTACTTCTGGTACTATTTCTCATATTAGACTTGTCATTACCAGATTACTCCCGATTTACCAATTCATCTTCCTCTCAATTGCTGATTCGCGCAGTTTGATTTCTCAAATTATACCATAACATACGTACGTGGTTTTCAATAAAACTTCCATCTCTTGCGCTTGCTAAACGTAGGGAAAATAATATTTTTCTTAGATATAAAACAAGTTATAGACGTATAACATGCAAGTCATATTAAACTCGCAAAAAGCACTTTGATTTAACGTTATTTTGATCACTTGTATTCTTTTGTTTCATTATTTATATATATATATCTTTTGTCAAAAGTATAAATAAATTTTTATATATATTTTTTCTTTTGTCGTTCTTGTTTTAATAATAACAAATGTCCTGCTTTGTGGACAAAATTCATGATTTCGCAAGCAGCCATCTTCCGATGCTTCTTAAAAGATACGGACAGTTTTGGTGATCGATGATATTAATTGCCATGAAAAAGGTCTAAGAACAATAAGATTTAATGTATAAATTTATCAAAAAGAGGCCTTCCTTACCTAATATAGGGAAAATTTCGTTTTGGCACCCAAAGTGATGGCATTTTCTCAATTTGGTACCCAAAGTGGATATAATCTCAAATTGATACCCAAAGTGTCCATTTAGTCTCAATTTGGTACCTGAGTTCGCCGGGCGGTCAAATGCTCACCGCCCGGTAAGAAATTTACTGTTTCGGCTACCGGGATAGTATTTTTTTTACTTTTTAATTTTTTTCTTTCTTTTTGTTTTTTTTCTTTTCCTTTTATTTTTTTTCCTCTCTTCCCTCCACTGGCCATAGCTGTGGTTGGCGTAGGTCGCCGGCGTCTGGCAAGGGCAGCCCTCGCCCACCCAGGCGAGGGCCAACCCTTGCCAAATCCGGTGAGGGCGAGGGTTGCCCTCGCCTGCGTTGGGTGAGGGCGGTCCTCGCTTGGGCTGACGAGGGTCACCCTCGCCTGGGCTGGCGACGAGGGAGTATTTCTTGTCGGCCGGTAGCCAAAAAGGAAAAGGAAAAAAAAGTTTAAAAAATACTGTTCCGGTAGCCGGAATAGTAAATTTCTTGTCGGCCGGTGAGTATTTAATCGGCCGGCGAATCTAGGTATCAAATTGAGACTAAATGGACACTTTGGGTATCAATTTGAGACTATGTCCACTTTAGGTACCAAATTGAGAAAAAGGCCTCATTTTGGGCACCAAAACGAAATTTTCCCCCTAATATATGCTAAAAAAGTTGACTTCCAAATTTTGGTGTCCGCCTCTCAAATTACTATAAGACACTTACATGTGAAATTAAATTCAACTTAGCGAAGTAGTTTAGAGGGGTAATAGCAACTTTTGTAATTTTGCGGTTACAATATCATAAATTTAAGACTATTGACATCGAGGAAATGAAATGAAAGAAATGGAAGGAACAGTTTCCTTTTCATCGTCCACGAATATATTTAAGTAAATATTTTTTTTGTTAGCTAATTATTCCAAGTGATATAATTTAGGAAAATATTTTTCAAAACGTGGATTTTCTGCGACATAAATAATCTCAAAATTAAATCAAGTGAAGCGAGGCTTTTTGCTTGTATGCAAATAATGTTTATTTCTAGAATCCATGATCTCCTTACTTTTTGAAGTGCATGTGTAAAATTTCAGTCTCGTGCATTGACATGCACAGTTCTCGACCTAAAAAGTATTTATTGTATTTTTGAGATGAACATTTTTTACCGTTAATGTTTCCTTTGTTTTTATTGGTTATAGCAATTACAACTTTAACTTAGTTGAGATAATTCTAGTCTTTATTTTTTATAAAAAAATGTCGTTGCGAAACTCACGAGAAGAAAAAGGAGAAGAAAGATTTTCATAATTTTAGACTCCATTTGTTTTGCTGAAAACATATTCATAGAAAATATTTTTCTAATTTTTTGGTGTTTGGTTTGTTTGTGAAAATGAATCAACGGAAAACCTGTGCTTAAATTCAGGAAAACAATTTCCTTCTTAAAAAATTAGAAATCATTTTTCAAAATAGAACTAAGTAACGGTGGTTGGACTCGAAACTCTACACTTTTGGGCCCTGAACCCTATTACCTGTGCTCAAGTCCATTGAGGCCACTCCTATGACCTAGGTGTCGGTGCCCTGATCCCCGCCTCACCTAGGTCAAAGTCCATCGAGGCCGAACTTGAGACTCTAGTGCCTGTACTCGGTTCCCTATTTACCTATGGACAAGTTGCTAACATTTCAAAAATATTGAAAGTTCAATGCTAGTACCTACCAGCATTGAGCTTTTAGCCTTCTCAAGGCCAACTTTCACCTTAAATCCCTTTGGGAAATGGTTGCCAAACACCCTAAATTTTCCCCAAGGGGCTTTCCAGGCCTTAAAGGGCTTTCAAAATGCTGAACTAAATGCATTATATGTCTATTTAGGAATATCAAATCAAAATTTTATACCAATTTCAGCTAAATACATGAAAATATTGTCATTTTTCCGGAAAATATCCGAAAACGTCAAATTTTTCACGAAACAAATAGAGTCTTATTAATAGGATCCATTTTGTAGAGTCGATCGAAGTATTGCTAAAATCGATTGTGTAAAGTGGCGAATACGACCATGTTTAAGACAGTGTAAGATTGGGGTTTATCTATTCCCAAACGATGTCAAGGTTTAACTGCAGAACCCTCGCATCTGAAGTACTTTCATAGCAGCTCCCACAAAGCTACCTCGAGGAACGATCGTTTTGTCGAAGTGCCGTAACTTTAATAATTGTTTCCGAAGATTGTTTTTTCTTTTTAGGACAATAATACCAAACAAAACCCTACCTTTTTTTTTTTGCTCTTGTCATCAAATTTTTTCAACATCAATTCTTAGCAATCAGAAGAGTCAAATTCAGGCGGCTTTAGCAGGAGCGACCAGTTTCTCTACATTTATTCAAATATTTGTTTTTATTTTGGGTCGAATTTATTGAAATACAACTTTTACTACTTATTCATTTTGTTGCTGAAAAATGTAATTTTTTTCCTTTTTCTATTTCATTGATTAAAGTGTTGAAATTTTACAGAAATGGAGTAAACAAGACAATCGGTCATCAGCATGTTATGTTAGCCTAGAAATTTGAGGAGCCGGAAGTTTAATACACAATTATAACTAAATCTTTACAATTGCAATTCTAATTTAATTAATAAAAGAGGGATTTTATTTTTCAAAGGATATTTTCCAAATTGTTTTGTGGGAGACGAGAAATATCAAATTTTATTTTTCATTTAGCGTGGTGCTTGCTTTTTCGTTCTTGCTAAAAATTTATTATATATGGTGACTTATTATGATTGAGGAATATCGCAATTACAAAATTTGAAGTTTGGATTAAAATATATGTATATATATGGAACTTTTAGAATAGTCTATTTACAATTGTCTTTTTCACATGTACTGTTTCTCAAGTTCATGATTGATCAATTACAATGTATTTCTGCCAATTTAATCATTCAACTTGTACAAAATTCCCAATTCAACTTTTTTTAAAGGTCTTCCATGTTCGCTTTTCAATTAATCTATCATCCTTTAATTAGCACTCATCTCACATTTTTGGTACCTCGAATAGATTTTCCATTCACATGCATTTATCAATTTGGATACTTTGAAATATCCGTAAAATAATTGGGCACACGATGTAGTGTACTTTCGACCTTTTTTAAAAAAAATGCAATCAAACAAATTATGCTCATGACCTTAAATGCAATTAAATATCTCTATACATTCTGTCAAGGTACAATAATATTAGTAAGCATTTCATTTATATTGAACTTATCAAGAAACCACACTCCGCATCTATGACCTATCCTCACGGAATATCACCACGGCAGCGATGGAATTCGAAACATCCACGATTGTGCTCATTCACTGGAATTGGAGGGGCGTGCGGGGTGGCGTGGCAACCAGCAGGCGGGTTGGGGCCTTTGCACGGGTCGAGTACCGCCATCGAGATCGGCGTGGCCGCCTCGACGTGGTGGAGCACTACCATGCCAACGATGGCTAAGCAAAGGATCCACGGCCTCATCATCGGAACTCTCTCTTTGATGAGTTCTCTTGTGAATTGTTGCTTTATATATAGTGATGGTGGAAGAAGATTAACCGTAATCCTCCCGATTATGAAGGAATGCAAGCCAAATTTTGCTTGCATTATCTTTTTTTGTTTTTTGGTAAGTCGCTTGCCTATTTTTAAGTATTTTTTTTCTATGGCTATCTTTTTTTTCTCCCAAAATTAGAAACTCTTGAAAAACAAATTATGGTTACGTACTTCTGGTACTATTTCTCATATTAGACTTGTCATTACCAGATTACTCCCGATTTACCAATTCATCTTCCTCTCAATTGCTAATTCGCGCACTTTGATTTCTCAAACTGTACCATGACATACGTACGTGATTTTCAATAGAACTTCCGTCTCTCGCGCCTGCTAAACGTAGGGAAAATTCTAGGTTTCTTAGAGAAAAAACGAATTATAGACATATAAAATGCAAGTCATATTATACTCGGAAAAAAGCCCTGTGATTTTTAACATATTATATATTTTTTAATTAATCAATTCTGCTATCAAGTACTTGTAAGTCCCAGCAAAAAGAAAGTCCGCAGCCTATTTCCCAGTAGTTAAAGGAGCTTGCACCTCCTTAGCGCCGTCACATGAAATGCATAATCGACTGGTCAAGAAAACATACAGAGAGAACGACCAGCCACACTTACATCATACCCATGTTCTATGTATCATCTAGAACAGAAACAGACCTGTCCGTAGAAATTCTGGTGGAGTGTAAGCTAAATTGGTACTGTAACTTTTCCATCCCAGCTGTTCTTCATAAGGCCAAAACTTGATAACCGAGCTTCAAATTTTTAGCAAAGGATTGCAAACAAACTTAATTATTTCTGCCCTCTTCATCTTTCTCATATGCTATCAAGCAATTGTACAAGTCCGTAGCCCATTTCCCAGTAGGTAAAGGAGTTTGCACCTCCTTAGCGCCCTCACATGAAATCCATAATCGACTGATCAAGAAAACATGCAGAAAGAACAACCAGCCACGCTTCCATCATACATATGTACTATGTATCATCTAGAACAAAAACAGACCTGTCCGTAGAAATTCTGGTGGAGTGTAAGCTAAATTGGTACTGTAGCTTTTTCCAACCCAGCTGTTCTTCATGAGGCCAAAACTTGACAACCGAAGGTCACCATACTGCAATAATAACAAATTAAGTCTAGAGGATAATGGATAGTCCACAAGGCGGGACATCGGTTTTCCTCCAGAAGGAGGAAGCAAACAAACAAAGACAAGTGAAATCTCATTTGGGACACAAATGCCAACTGTGGGATTAGTCATCCGGAAATGACATATATATACACCAAGAAGCAAATCCAATTTCTTCCTGTACTTTGAGAATGCTCTACATCTAAACATATAGATCCATCAAAACCTTATCACCTTCTGTGGCCAACATGCTGTTTAACAATCCAAAGCATGAGACAGAATTGGTTACATAAGAGAAAGTCAAACAGATACATAAAATGACATTAAACTTCTGATGAACAATTTTTTCCCTGGAAAACATAACACAAGGCATCATATTTTGAAGCAAAACAACTCCCATGACTTCTATTGTCAAACTAAAAAGATCTACAAGACAAGTAGCTCTCAAAGTTCCATAAAATGCGACACTTGAGTGCATAGAACTTTTGGTCACATAAAAAATAAAACGACAAACTGACAAGAATAAGCCACCTCAAAATAGATGAGAATAAAAACAAAATGTAGATGAGAAGAGCGAACTGGAGTATGGATAAGCTTCTAAGGAGAGATCACCAATTATTCTGAGGAGGTATCTGCACCAAAAAAGGCGAAAAAGGAACATCCAGCTTGCTCAACCTGTAAATTTTGTGTTGGTGATATAAAAGGACGACTACAGAGCCAGTTTTCATAAGGGATTGGACAATACTGGGAAAGAGAGAGCTGCCACTTCTGTAGCCCAGCCATTGAGGAGGGGAAGAAGGTGAGAGGGAAGAGGAAAATCAGGGTTAACCTTTCCTCGATCAGACACCAAATACCAATTTTATGCAGATGGAGTTACCCTTGAGTAGTCCTGCGGACAGAGTGCAGGAGAGAGTAAAGTGAACTAATTGAGGATGCATGATAGTGAAAACCACATCTACAACAAAACACTGAATCTGCAGTCTGCACCATAAATCTTGAACATTTTCAGGAATATATTTAGACAATTACTGCCGCAAGCGTAAATCAACATTCAAATAAATTTTTTACTGTTAGTGACTGGTGAAACTGAGATGAGCCCTTTCTTTTCGGTAAGCCACAAAAACTACTGAGATGAGCCTGATGGATGAGATGAATTTCTTACTTTTGTAGGCTGCAGAATACTATTAGATGCCTCTCGCTGTGGCAATCTCTACCTTGGGATTAGGAGCAGCCATTATGCCATACCAAGGCACCGACACAGAATGATTTTTAGAAGATTGGCAAATATATAACTAAGATGAAGCTGAACCACACCCCCCTCCTCCCTAAAAAAAGAAAGAAAAGAAGAAGAACCTCAAAACCAACAATTGAATAAAATTAAGAGATTCATTATACTTACTTCAACAACGTAGGTCGTTCTTCCGGGGGTCCAGCATGGACTATTTTATGCACCCAAGGGGCCCAGATATGGATTTGAGACACGCAACCAGGTAAAACCGATGAAGGAACAACAACTAGAAGGTCATTTTTTTTCCATCAGATTACAAAATTAAGGAAATAACCTAAAACAAATAGTATTAGAAAATCAGTAGAATGTAAAGAAACCTCTGAATACCGAAATCAGCAGGAGATAAAGCCACTTCAGAATAATCTATATGGTACCAACCCGAACAATTTTACCAAAGCCCATTTCCTCAGCAAGTATTCCATTGAAATGATTGTTGTACAGAAAGACCAACAATCCTAGACTAATTAATTGGTACCTGAAGGCAAAACACTATGCTATAAAGGATCTGAAATTGGGCCAGGTCAAAAGTCCCTCAATATCATGGTGGGTGAGAAGATCAAATATGAGGCTTTTGAAGGGAAAAGGAAGTCACGGAAAGGAGAGAGAGAGAGAGAGAGAGAGGGACTTTGTCCCACATCTTTCCGCCTTTTAGAATGGTTGCCTGCACTGCTGTACTCACTTTTATGCTGCAGAAGATTATTCTTTCTCAATGAGTACATGAAGCACAAGTAAGCCCAGTAAAAGTAGGAATTGCATGCATATAAATAACCAGAAGGACATGACAGTGGCCATAAGCATGTAGGGTAAATCTTCAACAGCTACATAATGTTTAATAAGAGCTGGAACAGTACCTGTGTGCCATCATGTAGTATTGTTCATTGGTCTCTTTGTAATGCTGCATAACACAAACGGGCCATACAATAAGTCAAACAAGTATAAACTAAGGAGTGCAGAAGTGACATACTTGTTTACCAAACAAAATAGAAAATGTGACAAACTTTTGCCTGGTCACAATCATCTTCATTCTCAATAGCAGATTTATTCTTGTCCAATACATTAATAGATTGTTCTTCATCAACATTATTGTCACAGCATTTTTCCACTGCCTTCGCCTCTTGTAGCTTGGAACCAAGCCTCTGAAGATACTTCTCAGTTTCTTTGAGCAGCTGCTTAACACAATCTGATTTCGTATCCTGTGCCATTGTTGAAATTCCATGCAAAAAGGACAAGAACAAATGATAGGAAGAATCAATGCCATCTCAATGAATCAAAATGCTAACTATACCATATGCAGGTACCCCACAACATCATTGATCTTAAGTAAAGTAAGCTTTTCACGCTGGATTCTATCATTCTTCTCACCATGTATTTATTCTTTCCTTTTGTGAAATTCCTTCACATACTTGTTAAAACCCTCAACCGTTCCCTCTTAATCTTAGATACATGATCGAGTTGTTCTCTGAAGTTCAGGAATCAATCAAGTCATAATAAGCAGTTAGAGCACCACAAGGGCACAGGGACAGATAATTGAAATCCAAAACATACAAACAGGATGAAACTACCACAAATTAAAGCCAGAATCGCACAGTCAGACATACTTGTGAACTTCTAGATTAACAAAGAACTCCTTCTGCCGCTCACGAATTCTCTTTTGATGTTCTTCCTTCATTTTCTGTTCATGTCTTTCTAAATGTCTCGTCCTGCGACCATGCTTATGTTTCTTGAATAATCGTGAGTGATCCATTTCAGCCACTACTAGTTTAAAGAAATCATTCACAAAATTACAGCCCAAAACAATGCAGACTGCATCAGAACTTTAAGGAAAAACAATGTATACCACAAATAAGAAAAATACTCTCGCCTACAAAAGATGAAAGTCCAAATGGACAACAAATACCTACGCAGACGCTGTTGAAGTACCAATAGCTGGAGTTTTTTCAGTTCAATGACGCTTTTGGTTTTTGTGGGCAAATCCTCAAAAGAGCTTACAGATTTCAACCAGACAAATCAAACAGAACAGAGGCCACAATGGCAATATACCTTTCACACGCAAGTATTTAATTAAAGCAGTTTAGTGAGGACGACAACAGTGTCCTTAACTCGTGTTTGTTGGTCCTTGTCCTCCACAGATTGAGCATCAGTTGAATAAAAATTCATATCTTCTACAAAACTATATCTCCTATGTGATTATGATGGGCTCGACTGAATTTCAATTAAACATCTTACGAAAAAAGCAGAAGTCATTGGCTAAATAAGCACACAGAGTTAAATGTTCAGTAGCTTCATTTGTCCCATAAACCTACAGAGAAGCCAAAGAAATAGCTCAAGCTCCTTTTCCCCCAGAAGCAATACTTGCTTATCCAAACATTTCAAAGCTACAAAAAGATCAAATTGCTGAGTTAAATGACACGTGATAGTTGACGAATGTACTAGTTTGGGGTTGGTCTATCGATTTGTGATTTTTCGTGATATTATTCCAATTTAACAAATGTCACAAGTGTACCAATTTTGAGTTTTTGATGGTCAAAAAATTAATTTGGGATAAATTTATCGCGGATATATTACCTTAGGATTTTTCGTGATATTAACTATTTGTTTTAATAACAACTGATGTCCTTCTTTTTGTAGCAAAAAGAAAAAAACTATATTAACCGGAGTTTGTTTTTCAAAGATGATTATGATCTCGAGATGCAAAGCCCATCTGAAATGTTTTTCCGACTTGAAGGGGTTCGCGAGTCGACAAAAAAACTATATTAACCGGAGTTTGTTTCACGTGAGAAATTAAGTACATAACGAAAATGAACAATCTTAAGTATGTTCTCTGAGTACATAAAGGAGAAGGCAAAAAAGAAAACCTTTCAGGGACGCAGATACTAACGCTTGTAGAGATAATTGAAGGAAGAGAAAATTTCTCAAGCCATATTTGCATGTGAATAGAAACACATTCTTGTGCTATTAAAAGGACAACAGACGAAAAGGGTCTGGCGATATTCAAGATTGTCCGTTCTCATCATAAAAGATAGTCCGATATTGGATGACGATCCTTTCTCTCTCTTTGGAAATCTGTTGACTCGATTGGACTTCTTTTCTTCCGTGTGAAATTGGACCTTTTGTGGAAAAGCCATTTGTGAAAATTACATGATACATCTCTTTGAATCGAAAAGGCGTTGACATATCTCTTCTACATAAAAATCGCAGATCGAGCTCCTCTCTTGTTTCCTTTTTTTCCCCTTTAATTTTTACCTATTCTTGCAATTGCCTTGAGCATTGCCACTTGCCAATATTATTAGTATCTCAAAATGGCATCACATGCATGAACATTGCCATTAATTCAACCGCTCGTCAGCATAAGAGAGATCGCATCATTTATTGCTTCGATAAAATAGGATAGTCTCATTACTTTCGAAAGAATTTAAAGAGTTGCCTAAGCCTATTCGGATTGACCTAAAGCTCTTCCTTGGTAAGAGGGCTTACATACATCTGCCCGATGAGGTATGACCTCCAAATGAACGCTATTCTCTGGAGAAGTTGATGGAGAGAAGTATATGATCAAAATTTGACAGGGAAAGTAAAATCGCAATGGGATATTGTTATTTTCAATGGTGGAAATGAGTAGCGGAAATGGATAGAACAGCTCTCGAAGGCTTGGGCTCGGTGGATTGTCGGAGGTGGTGGTGCGTGCATTGCATGTGCTGGCGCGTGCATCGCATGTGCTGGCGGAGGTAGAACCACGAATTGCTGTACTGGCGCGTGCATCGCTCGTGCATCGCATGTGCAACAAAGGATACGGTAAAATGTGACAACGATAGAACGTGAGAATGGGTTTTAAAATGCAATGTGGGCAAATATCACTGATCTCAACTGGAACCGCAAGAATTATGAAGAGAAAGCTTTAACACTTCACCGACCAACCCAATTCTTTAAAAAAAAAAAAAGAAAAACCACAAGTATGTACCTGGCTCGATGGAAGGATCTATCGCCTGTGTTTGCCGTGATTCACCTAGATGTCTCCCGTGATGGCTTTGCTTGAGAATCGCGTTCTTCAATCTCTCTCTGTCTCTCTCGCGGTTGTGAAGAAGGGGGAGAACAGATGGCCACTTTGACTTTTGTAGGACAAACAAAGTTCCAAAAATGACAAGAGTGAAGATGCTCCATGAATGTCGATGCTCACTACTAAAACTAGCAAACCGTGGGGGCAAGCGAATTAGGGGAGGGTGGGTGCGTCGGTTCCTTTTTGTTTTGTGTAAACGGTCAGTTTTTTGTCCGAACAACGCTACGTACGTTGTCGTCGTTTTGGGGACTTTCGTTTCCTGTTTTTAAAACTGTTTGCTCCTCCTACTTGGTGAACCTTCACGGGGGAAAGAGAGTCCGTAACTTTTAGTTCGCCAATTTTTTATTAGTCTCGAGTAATTCTCAATTAAAATGTTAAAATAATCATTATATCTTTTGAAAACGTCATAAATATGTACGTAATATAACCACAATGTTCAAGGACATGCTATAAAGGTTTACGACTTTAATAAATCAATGCAAAAAAAAAATATCCTAATTTTAAAAGACTATGTAACACGAGACATTTCGTCGTAAGTAGTTCAAAGCGTTGTAAACATTTGATTATTCTAATATTTTGAAATTCCCGACATTTTATAAAGAATGACAACTTATTATAGCAACTAAATACGAGTTGTCATTTTTAATATCTCGCGATGTTTTGCACATGTAAAACGAAAGGCTTGCTGGTCACAAGGTGATATGTCGATACGTAGGGATGGATATAGATTTGTTACTTGGGGCAAATTATGGTGATGTCTATAGAAAAAAATAATAAAGAAAATTTTTGAGTATATTTGTTTTAGTAACTAAAATATTGTCCCGATGCTTAAAAAGTCTATTGGAATTAATGTTTGGTCGATTTGTTTTATTTATAGTAACTACATATTCACTGATGTATCAGTTTAGGGATTTTCGTAGTATTAACCCTAAAAAAAAGGCACTAATCTAGAGAAATAAATATTTCGTAATCTAAAAGATGAGAAAGGAATTCTTAATATGATATGATAAAACTAAAGATTAAAACTAATTTGATCCTATTTATCGTGCAAACTTGCTTAGATGCAATCTATGTGTTCTTTTTATCTTTTCAATTTTATCCTTTTCTATATCTTATGCAATAAAACCATCTAAATATCCATAATGAGAAGAATTGCACTAAAATACGGAATGTAGAATATCTAAAATCCACATATGAACAGCATATGTGTTTATATATATATATTATATTTCATGCACTTGCTTTCCTAAAAAATAAAATTTATTCTAAATGATCATTACAACTGAATCTATACGCAAATTTAGAGATAAATTTTTCGTAATGCAAAATACTTTCTAAATCATCAAATATGCTACATATGGAATCGGGTGATGTGGAAATAATAAACAAGATAACTTAATAATCTAATTAATCCTAAATGCGCATAAGAGCATTTATAAGGAAATCTCACTATTATCTAAATGGTGAATGTTGGGCTCGAAATAAAAAAGCAAAAACAATGGAGTTTGCGATAAGCAATTTTGTGAACGCACCAACATGAACGAGCAGCGGAAATGGATAAAACAGCTCTCGAAGGCTTGGGCTCGGTGGATTGTCGGGGGTGCTGGCGCGTGCGTCGAACGTGCTGGCACGTGCGTCGCACGTGCTGGCGTCCGGTCTCCGTTCCCGATGGGTTTGCTTGGATCTGACCCCCGCCGGAGGACGACGATTCGTGGGCGGGTGTTGACCACTGCCGTAGGACGACGATTCGTGGGTGGGTGTTTGTTTTTTGAGATACGTAGCGAAAGGCATCAACAGCAATGGGCTCCCTAGTTCCGAGATGCGGCGGTGTTCGGCATCCACTGGTGGCGAATTTCTAAACATAAGAAAAAGATAGATGAGAAGGATCGGAATACATCATAAATCATATAAAAAATAATAATAGGGAAGACCGCATGCTTATCAATATTTAAGCCTGCATACTTGGCGAGGTACTGACAATTAAGGCTTCACAATAAACTCAACTATTAAGGGTCACGGGAAATACGTTATTGACAATTGGCATACAAGGAACAGATAATTGACATGAAGGATATCAAAGCAGAGATGAAACCAACTACAATTCCTGAACTGAAAGAAAAGTACAAAACAGGAGACTACTAAGACATGAGATCGTTAAGATCCACAAAAAAACGGCCCTTCAAATTTCAATGTGCATAACAGCTAGCAGATTGTAAACATTACCTGCTGACGTTGAACCCACAAAGATCTCAAGAAACCTGACAATCACCATAAAAAAGTTCTGCGTAGATGATGCATTTTGTCTCACTAAAGACATCGTCCTGCATCAAAAGATATCATAGATTCAGTTGCCATACAATACAAGGTCAAATGCACAGAAAAATTACAAATATTGATACCTGTACAAAGAAATGGCCATCTAGCAATTTGGCACCGCACACCAAAAAAACGTTTCAGTCAGTAAATTTGGCACTATTATTAAACAAGAGATGTTCTCAGAAAAGCGCGAGAATGCAGCTGTATTAAAACTCACCGCGTCATTCAACACTGACTCTCCAAAAACCAAGGCATATAGATTCACATCTATACCAAGCTCCTACAACAACATTGCAATTTGGATGAGAACGAGGGTTTCAAAAGGATTTGAAAAAGGTTAGATTAAATTGGAAACTGTATCCTACTATGGAGTAATTCAAACGTCAGACAGACTCATGTTTTTTACTTAAAATTGTCAAATTGTACAACATCTTAGAATCCACGAAGTAGTAGAACTTTCTGTGTGACACAAAACGCGTCATTTGCTGAAACCTTTGCAAATATATCAGTGGTAGTGTTAATGACACCTCATGAAAACAATGATCAGATTACCAACGGCCAAATTACAAAGGTACAGACTATAGAATGATTTAAATAGGGTCACATTCATGTCAATAGTTCTTACTTGAATAACTTGAAGAACACAAGTACCTGAAATATGGACAAAACGGTGACAGGATCGGTTGCCGATATAAGAGCACCAAACATGAGGCACTCAACAAATGGGAGTCTGTACATCAGAAACATCAGTCCACCAAGATATCTGTAAAAGGCAAAGGCCAAATGTTTAACTGTTCATAACATAGAGTGGGCAGGTGTCTAAATGTGACTATATATAGCTACTCACACTGTGACTTTTTGAAATTTTGCCCATTTGGGATTTATGAAATGAATGATTTTATGAATGTACTTATAGTTAGATCTCATCCGGAACTGATCGTTCCTGGAATACTAACCGTTAAGGAAAGACTAATTATGAATTTAAATTCGTGCGACTAAAGAAATTCAATCGTGAACTGACTTTCAACCATAGAATTGTTGGGGTGACATTTTGAGCCAATGTAGGTTGATCTTAGGATAGTTATGGATATATTCATCATTGTCATATGAGTGGATCACAGGTGATTTCGTATGACCGCAAGGTGAATTGACGAACGATTCAGAACCTATATCGAACGATTGTACCCGTCGGAACTAGCGATCGATCCTCGCGATTATATGACAATTGAGGTCGTCACGATTTGAGCGAATTTGCACGTGACTCAATTTAGTATTAGTCATGAGTCGAATATGCGAATTTCCCTAAAAGCCGCTCGTTAGTCTGAGATGCGCTCAAGTTACGTTACTTCAAATTCAGTTATTAATTAGAGATCAATTTGAGCATTGGGAATTTAGGAAGTCACGATAGGACATTTGGACAACGTTGTTATTGGAATGTTCAACCTTGGATTTTCTCGGTTTTTAAAAAAAAAAACTGAATTTCGGCGAAGGATGGAAAAGTGACCATTTTACCCTTGAAAGTTTATTAAGGCCAAGTGTTAAAAGGGAAGGACATTTTGATCATTTTACCCTAATTTTTGGAAATGACAATTTTGCCCTTGAATTTTTAGGAAATTCCCAAATTGCCCTTGGATATTTTTTTGAAAAGATTCGATCTCAGCCGTCGATCTCAAGATAAGAACGAATCTCGGTCGTTGATTGAAAAGTAGAGAGAGGGGCAAGATGGTTATTTTTGCAAAAAGGGGTCAATTATTGATTTTTAAGACTAAAACTCTCTCTCGCTCCTCATTTCTCTCCCTCACTCTCTCGGCTCACCCTTCTCCCTCTCTCACCGATCGCCCTCTCTCCCTCTTGGTCGTGCCGTTGTCGCCCAGGCCGCCGTTCGCCCGTCACCACCGCTACTGCCAATGAGCCGAGCCCTACCGCCCTCACGCCGCTGCTGTCTCTCCCCCTTCCCCCTCCCGGCAATCTCCCTTCCCCTCCTCGTGGCCGTGGACTAGCTGCCCAAGCCTAGCTGCTGCCGTCGCCGCCTCGCCAATTGCCGCCGCCGCATAGTCACCGTCGTAGCCGCTGTGTTCCAGCCGCTTTGTCGCCTTTGGATAGGCCGATTTTGCTTGGAAATTTCCAAGTAAGTCGCAATCTAACTCTTGCCTAGTATATCGGGTATTATCGGATCTGTTTAGACGCGGATTAGTGTGGTTATAGGGGCTGATTTGGATTAGAGGCCTTAGGGACAAAATTGGAATGTTTTGATGGAACATTAGAGGCCAATTAAGGGCTGGAAATTGCTGGTTTAATTGCTGGAAAATGCTGTTTGGTGCGTAGATTGATCGATTTGATTTGGCTCGTAATTGCGTGAAATTATAGTGTGGTGCCGTGAATTGTTGTGCTGTGATTGGTGGTGAAAATGATGTGATTTGTGATGGTTGTATGTGTATATGTGGGCTGAATGGATATGATGAGATTGGGTGCATTGTGTGCATTTAAATTAATGCCTGAATGTGTGCACGTGTGAGATTTGAGGCGTGTGATGTGTGTGTGATCACTAAAAGGCTATGAGGCATGTTTACGCGGAGAATTGAACCGGCCTGAGGCGTGTTTACATGGGTCATGATACGATTGTGGGATTGGACCGAGGCGTGTGATGCTCGGGTTGCAATCATGTAAGCTTGAGGCGTTTTTACGCAGGCTGAGGAAAGAAAGTGAGAATGGGATCGGGCTTGAGGTGTGTTTACACTGGTTGCGATCATGTAGGCCTGATGCGTGTTTACGCCTGCTAAGGAAAATGGTTGAGCATGAGATGATACGATGTGGCAAGTGAAAGTGAGATCGGACCTGAGGCATGTTTACGTAGGTCGCGATGGCAAGTTTAATGGAAACAATGTGATCGTGCATGATTGAGTGTGAAATGTGGATTGGGTAATGTGGTGTGATTGACGTGTGTTTTGGTATGGAAATGAGCTTGGTAGGTGCGTGTGGTTTGTAATTCGTGATTTTAAGACTAACGTGCAGGTTGCATGCACCGAGAGTCCAAGCAAGTGTGATTGTGTAGATGTTGTTTGTGTATTGTTTGATTGTGTGTCTAAATTTGTCTGGAATACGTGGTAGCCTAAGTAGGGCTTAGGTTGTGAACTTATTGAGAAGTGTCTCATGGTTGTATCAACCAAATCATTTCAGAGCACTCGCCTGAGCCATGAACCTTCCACCACCACCGCCGCAGCGTTTTGGGATTGTTATGCACACCGATTATAACGTTGTAGAATATCCTATATACGAGAATTTGACCTGGGTTAAGCATATATCAGTAGTTTGGGTAGACGTAGGATTACCTTTTTGGCAGGCCCATACCTACACGACCTGGATGTTTACGGACGGGATGGATGAGTTCAGCCCCGTCCGCGGCTTCGATGTGCCATTTGACGGAGTAGGAGACTGGGAACCGGCAGCCATATCCCCTCCTGACGGTGAGTTGACTAGTCTGGAAACTAGTTTGGCACAATCGAGATATCAGCCGGCACCCGCAATACCTAGATCTTCAGTAGCTGAGCCTGACCCGGAGCCGGAGGAGTCATAGGCTAGATTTGATCCTATGGAGATGAACCTAGCCGTAATACCTGAGGTAGAGCCAGAGGAGGAGTATGAAGAGGTCCCTGAGGAGGATGAGCCAGCAGCAGAGCCGGAGGAGAATAGAGATGAGTCAGATGAGAAGGAGAGGATTGAGGTTCATATAGAGTTGGGAGATGAGGATAACCCAATTCGGAGTCGTCGGATGAGCACGTGCCTGACGAGGATTCGGATGAGGATTCCGAGGAGAGTGAGTCAAAGTGGATGCCATCTTAAGGGTGTTGGGATTAGCTTTTCGAGTTGAATAAGAAGTTAGTTGTGTCCCATTTTTGGTGTAGTGCTTACCCAGGCTGCTAATCTTTTTATGTTATCGGTGGTTTGCGGTGGAGTAGTTTGGTGTGCATATTTTGCTTTGTGGATTATAAATGGCGATTATGGTATAAGTTTGAATTGTAAATGGATATTGTATATATATCGAGGTATAGTATAATGTTTGGAGGTTTGGCAATTTATTCTCCATATTACCCTTGGTCTTTTATTATCTGGGTGTTTGACGTTTCTGCCGTGGTTTATCTCTGACATAATCGTTTGGGTCGATGACTTTTTTTGAGACGTCACATTGATTCGACTAAGCTTATGGGGTGGCGCGTGCTCGATGGGGTTCGGGACGTGACATCTTAGTTGAATTGGTAACAGAGTAAGGTTAGCTCGATCTAAGTCGGTTGAAGTTTGGAGTGATAAGGAGCGGAAATCTTGGGATAGCCATTTAGGGTAGCTGTAGTTGGCTAGGAAGACCTTAGTAAGCCATAGGTGTGTCTAGCGCTACGCAAATCTCCAGACTATTTGTTGTAATTGTTGAGTGAATTGGGTGTTCTAACGGTTGAAGTGCAGATGCGTTTGGACTCGAGGTAAGTACACGAACCTTATTGATTGTGATTTGATATTATGATGGTGGATTGCCTGCTAAGTGGATTATGGTTATAATTCATTGCCTAGGACTAGATTGGTTTAGTTGGCCCCTAGGTCTCTAATTCCTGTATGGAATTATAGCAGGTAGGAGAGTGATAAAAATTGTGACAATGAGAAGCCAAAGAAGAGGTGTAGGAAGAGGATCACGAAGAGGTACAGGAAAGGGGTGCAGGAAGAGGAGTAAAAGGTCGAAGTGGTGCTCGAGCTAGAGCTGTAGAGGACCTTAGAATTAATGCTAGAGGTTCAGTAAACCCTAGAGTTGATGAAATTTTAAGGGCCCTCTAGGAAGTTGGGACTTTGATGGGTAGGTAGACTCAGGAGCGAGATGCCACTATTGCCCAAGCGAGTGAGTCCACTACAGCTGTTGCCATCAAGGGTAATGATGCAAATCAAGGGCAAGGACAAGTAAATGTGAATAGACAGATGCATCAGCTAGTTGAACAGTTTTTGAAATTAAAGCCCTCTAAGTTCGATGGTAGAGGCGACCTTGAGGTTGCATCGATGTGGGTAGAGGAATTAGAAAAGGTTTTTGAGGGATTGGGGTGTACAAATGAGGAGAAAATGACGTTAGCAGCGTATCAATTGCAAGGAAATGCAAGTGATTGGTGGAAAGCCATTAGAGGAAAAATGTTCTTGATTGGTACTGCCCAGACTTGAGCGATGTTTGTGGAAACCTTTAATGGTAAGTATTTCTATGAGAGTACCTGGGAACAGAAGTTGGCAAAGTTCATGAGGCTTCGTCAGGTGCAGAAGACAGTGGATCAGTATGAGGCTGAGTTCACTAGGTTAGCTAAGTTTGCCTCTAGAATGGTGGAGAACCCGTTGGACAGAGCTCGGAGGTTTCGAGATGGTTTGAAACCAGACCTTCACAGCCAAACGATATCATTAAACTTAAGAGATTATGATGAGATTTATGAGCGGGCCCAGATGATTGAGCATGATTTGATGGATAGGGCCGCCGCTTCTAGGTCGAGGTTTACCCCGGCTAGGGACAATCGCCACTTTAGAAAGAAACCGATGGCGGGAAATCAGTACTTTGTCCCACCCGTTAAGAAGAATATCGGGAAGCCAAAATCACTTGAAATTGTTTTATGCGTTAATACTCCGTTGAATGATAAGGTACTAGTCTCGTTGGGATGCCCGAATTGTAAAATTATGATTGGTGATAGGGAGGAAACGATAGATCTAGCAGTCTTAGTGATGTTTGACTTCAATGTGATAGTGGGTATGAATTTGTTGACCAAGCATAGGGCAGTAATGGATTGTAGTAGCATGGTGATCCAATTTAATCCGATTGGATATTCGGAATTCAAATTTGTAGGAATCCTCCTCGATTTCATAAATTTCGTCGCTAGAAATGACTAAGTTGTTGGATGAAGGATACTAGGGATTTCTAGTTGCTGTGGTTGATTCGACGGTTAATGAGTCGAGGCTAGAAGATATAGCTGTTGTGCGCAATTATCCCGATGTCTTTCCTTAGGAATTGCCCGGATTGCTACCAGAAAGGGACGAAGAGTTTGTGATCGAATTAGCTCTTGGAACTGAGTCAATCTTGAAGGCACCTTATAGAATGTCATTATCGGAGTTGAAGGAATTAAAGGTGCAAATGCAAAAATTATTGGACAAAGGATTCATTCGTTCAAGTGCGTATCCATGGGGAGCGCTAGTTTTGTTTGTGAGGAAGAAAGATGGATCGTTGAGGCGGTGCATTGATTATAGGCAATTGAATCAAGTGACGATTAAGAATAAGTATCCCTTGTCGAGAATAGATGATTTGTTTGATTAATTGCAATGGGCATCGGTATTTTCTAAGATTGATCTGAGAACTATATATCATCAATTGAGGATTAGAAGGGAGGATATACCGAAAACGACATTCAGGACGAGATGTGAGCATTATGAGTTTACAGTAATGCCGTTTGGATTGACAAATACCCTTGTTGCATCTATGGACTTGATGAATCGGGTGTTCAAGGAGTATTTAGACCAATTTGTCATAGTCTTCATAGACGACATATTGGTGTACTTGGAGAGCTTAGAGGAGCATGAGTTTCATCTGAGTAGAGCTTTACAAACTTTAAGAGAGAACGCATTGTATGCTAAATTTAGCAAGTACGAGTTCTGGCTCAATCGAGTAGCATTTCTTGGACACATGATCTTAGGGGAATGAATCTTAGTAGATCCAATGAAGATTGAGGATGTAATGAAGTAGTCGAGGCCAACGATGGTAACAGAGGTTCGAAACTTTTTGGGTTTGGCCGAATATTACCGAAGCTTTGTGAAAGGATTTACGGCAATAGCAACACCGTTGACACATTTGTTGAAAAAGAAAACAAGGTTTGAATGGACCGACAAATGTGAAAGGAGTTTTCAGGAACTAAAGTATAGGCTAACGACGGCATCGGTGTTGACTATTCCATTAGGACCAGAAGGATATGAAATTTATAGCGACACGTCGTTGAAAGGACTAGGGTGTGTACTCATGCAAAATGGACGAGTAGTGGCCTATCCGTCAAGGCAATTAAGACTGCATGAATTGAATTACCTGACGCATGATTTGGAATTAGCCGCAATAGTGTTCACCCTTGAAATTTGGCGACACTATCTATGCGGAGAGAAATTTTAGATTTATATAGACCATCAAAGCCTCAAGTATTTATTTTCTTAAAAGGAGTTGAACATGAGACAGCATCGGTGGATGGAATTACTTAAGGATTACGATTGTGAGATTTTGTATCACCCCGGAAAAGGCTAACCTGGTAGTGGATACGTTGAGTCGGAAGTCAAGCATCGCGCATTTGATGGTCAAAGAATGGACCTTGTTGGAAAAAGTGCAAGACTTGGAATTTAGATTTGAAATAAGTCAAGTCTCGAGTTTATTAGCCACGTTAAGAATTGAACCATAAATTCAATCTAAGGTTAAGGCTCTACAGTTTTCGGACCAGGAAGTTCAAAAGATTCTAGGGACGGATGCTATTAAGAGAAAGCCGGACTTCCAAGTATCGGAGGATGGAATCTTGAAATTCTGTGGACGACTGTGTGTGCCCGACGATGTAGAGCTTAATGAGGAATTTTGTCGAAGGCACACTGCAGTAATTATAGTATCCATCCGGGGAGTACAAAAATATATTAGAATATGAGGCAATACTATTGGTGGAATATATGAAAGTAGATATAGTTAAGCACGTGGCTAAGTGCCTGACGCGCCAACAAGTGAAAGCGCAACATTGTAAAACCGGAGGATTGTTACGACATTTGAAAATTCCAGAATGAATATGGGAACATATCACCATGGATTTCGTAATGGTATTACCTAGGAGCCAAAAAGGGCCATGACTTCATTTGAGTGATAGTCGATAGATTGACTAAGTTGGCACATTTCTTGGCCGTGCAAAAGGACTTTGCATTGGACCGTTATGCTGAAATGTACGTGCAACAGATTGTTCGTTTGTTCGGGATACCTGTGACGATAACTTCAGACCGTGATTCTAGGTTTACCGTTAACTTTTGAAAAAGTCTGCAGACGGCTTTAGGATCAAGACTGCAGTTTAGTACAGCTTATCATCCGCAAACAGATGGTCAGCCTGAAAGGACAATTTAGACTCTAGAGAATATATTTCGGGCGTGTGTGTTGGACTTTCCAGGCAAGTAGGAAAAACAATTGCCCTTAGTGGAATTTGCATATAATAATAGTTTTCAGCAGAGTATTTGGATGACACCGTTTGAAGTGCTATATGGTAGGGCTTGTAGGACGCCCGTATGTTGGGAT
Source organism: Syzygium aqueum (assembly GCA_031216185.1). Lineage (NCBI taxonomy): Eukaryota > Viridiplantae > Streptophyta > Magnoliopsida > Myrtales > Myrtaceae > Syzygium > Syzygium aqueum. Next base: position 13,382,357 of record CM062235.1, on the reverse strand, counting down.
AAAGTTAGAGAAATGAGTATAACTGGACTGGAATTAGCCCAACAGTCGATTGATGCAGTTAAGATTATACGCGAAAGACTGAAAACAACACAAAGCCATCAAAAGAGTTATGCAAACAGGAGGCGCAGACCTTTAAAATTTCAAGTAGGCGATCATGTATTCCTTAAGGTATCGCCCATGAGAGGATTGTCCCGATTCGGTAAGAAAGAGAAGTCGAGTCTGAGGTACGTGGGACCCTTTGAGGTTTTGGAAAGAATTAGGGATTTCGCATATCGCCTTGTGTTGCCGCCAAATTTATCGCAAGTGCATAATGTGTTCCATGTATCGATGCTAAGGAAATATGAACCGGACCCAACTCATGTGCTGAACTATAAGGAGATAGAAGTTGACGACAGGGTGTCGTACGTTGAAAGACCAATAAGAATTGAAGATCGGAAAGAACGAGTGTTGAGGAATAAGACGATATCGATGGTCAAGGTAGTGCGGGAACATCACGGCACAGAAGGCACGACTTGGGAAAGTGAAAAGTTAATACAACGTTAATACCCCAATTTGTTTGAGTAGTAGGTTGGATTGTAAATTTTGAGGACGAAATTTTTATAAGAGGGAAGAGTTGTGACATCCTGAAATTTTGCCAATTTGGGATTTATGAAATGACTGGTTCTATAAACGTACTTGTAGTTAGATCTTATCCGGAACTGATCATTTCTGGGATACTAATCGTTAAGGAAAAGCTAATTAGGGATTTAAACTCGTGCGACTAAAGAAATTCGATCGTGAACTGACTTTCGACCATAGAATTGTCGGAGTGATATTTTGAGCCAATGTAGTTCGATCTTAGGATAGTTATGGATTGATTTGTCATTGTCATGCGAGTGGATCACGGGTGATTTCGTATAATCGCCAGGTGAATTGACGAACGATTCAAAATCTATACCGAACGATTGTACCTATCGGAACTAGCGATCGATCCTCGCGATTATATGACAATTGAAGTCATCACGATTCGAGCGAATATGCACGTGACTCGATTTAGTATCAGTCACGAGTCGAATATGCGAATTTCCCCAAAAGCCGCCAGTTAGTCTGAGACACGCTCAAGTTACGTTACTTCAAATTCAGTTATTAATTAGAGATCAATTTGGGCATTGGAAATTTAGGAAGTCGTGACAAGATATTTGGACGACGTTGTTATTGGAATGTTCAGCCTTGGATTTTCCCGAATCCTTAAAAAAAACCTGAATTTCGGCGAAGGATGGAAAAATGACTATTTTACCCTTGCAAGTTTATAAAGGCCAAGTGTTAAAAGGAAAGGGCATTTTGGTCATTTACCCTAATTTTTGGAAATGACAATTTTGCCCTTGAATTTTTAGGAAATTCCCAAATTGCCTTTGGATATTTTTTGAAAAAATTCGATCTCGGCCTTCGATCTCAAGATAAGAACGAATCTCGGTCGTTGATTGAAAAGTAAAGAGAGGGGCAAGATGGTCATTTTTGCAAAAAGAGGTCAATTGTTGATTTTTAAGACCAAAACTCTCTCTCGCTCCTCATTTCTCTCCCTCACTCTCTCGGCTCACCCCTCTCCCTCCCTCACCGATCGCCCTCTCTCCTTCTTGGCCACATCACCGCCGTCCGCTCGTCGTCGCCGCCGCTACCGCTACTGCCACAAAGCCAAGCCCCACCGCCCTCACGCCGCCGCCGTCTCTCCCCCTTCCCCCTCCCGGCAATCTCCCTTCCCCTCCCCGTGGCCGTGGACTAGCCGGCCAAGCCTAGCCGCCGCCGTCGCCGTCTCGCCAATTACCGCCGCCGCACGGTCGCCGCCCAGCTGCCGTGTTCCTGCCGCTTTGTCGCATTTGGATAGGCCGATTTTGCTTGGAAATTTCCAAATAAGTCGCAATCTAACCCTTGCATAGTATATCGGGTATTATCGGACCCGTTTAGATGCGGATTAGTGTGGTTATAGGGGCTGATTTGGATTAGAGGCCTTAGGGACAAAATTGGAATGTTTTGGTGGAAAATTAGAGGCCAATTAAGGGCTGGAAATTGCTGGTTTACTTGCTGGAAAATGCTGTTTGGTGCGTAGATTGATCGATTTGATTCGGCTCGTAATTGCGTGAAATTATAGTGTGGTGCCGTGAATTGTTGTGCTGTAATCTGTGGTGAAAATGATGTAATTTGTGATGGTTGTATGTGTATATGTGGGCTAAATGGATATGATGAGATTGGGTGCATTGTGTGCATTTAAATTAATGCTCGAATGTGTGCATGTGTGAGATTTGAGGCGTGCGATATGCGTGCGATCACTAAAAGACCATGAGGCGTGTTTATGTGGGGTATAGAAAAAAACACAGTGTAATGGTATGTTTGTGTGATCACTAAATCCTTGAGGCGTGTTTACGCGGGGAATTGAACCTGCCTGAGGAGTGTTTACGCGGGTATTGATATGACTGTGGGATCAAACCGAGGCGTGTGATGTTCGGATCGCGATCATGTAGGCCTAAGGCGTGTTTACACAAGCTGAGAAAAGAAAGTGAGAATGGGATCGGGCCTGAGGTGTGTTTACGCGGGTCGCGATCATGTAGGCTTGATGCGTGTTTACGTAGGCTGAGGAAGTGATTGAGCATGAAATGGTGCGATATGTCAAGTGAAAGTGAGATCGAACTTGAGGCATGTTTACGCATGTCGCGATGTCAAGTTTAATGGAAACGATGTGATGGTGCATGATTGAGTGTGAAATGTGGATTGGGAAATGTGGTATGATCGACGTGTGTTTTGGCGTGGAAATAAGCTTGGTAGGTGCATGTGGTTTGTAATTCGTGATTTTAAGACTAACGTGCAGGTTGCGTGCACCGAGAGTCCAAGTGAGTGTGATTGTGTGGATGTTGATTGTGTATTGTTTGATCGTGTGTTTAAATTTGTTTGGAATACGTGGTAGTCTAGATAAGGTTTAGGTTGTGAACTTATCGAGAAGTGTCTCATGGTTGTATCAATCAAACCATTTCAGAGCACCCGCCTGAGCCATGAACCTTCCGCCACTGCCGCCGTAGGGTTTTGGGATTGTTATGCACACCGATCATGACGTTGTAGAATATCCTATTGATGAAAATTTGACCTGGGTTAAGCATACATCAATAGTTTAGGTAGATATAGGATTACCCCTTTGATAGATCCATACCTTCACGGCCTGGATGTTTAGGGACGGGATGGACGAGTTCGGCCCCGTCCACGGCTTCGATGTGCCATTTAACGGAGTAGGGAACTGGGACCCAGCAGCCATACCCCCTCCTGACGGTGAGTTGACTAGCCTGGAAACTAGTTTGGCACAGTCAGGACATCAGCCGGCATCCGCAGCACCTGGATCTTCAGTAGCTGAGCCCGACCCAGAGCTGGAGGAGTCACAGGCTGGATTCGATCCTATGGAGATGAACCTAGCCGTAATATCTAAGGTAGAGCCGGATGAGGAGTATGAGGAGGTCCCTGAGGAGGATGAGCCAGCAGCAAAGCCGGAGGAGGGTAGAGATTAGTTAGATGAGGAGGAGAGGATTGAGGTTCAGATAGAGTCGGGAGATGAGGATAACTCAATTGAGATTGAGGTCGATTTGAAGTCGTCGGATGAACACGTGCCTGATGAGGATTCGGATGAGGATTTCGAGGAGAGTGAGTCGGAGTGGACGCCATCTAAAGAGCAAAGAGATTAGCTTTTCAAGTTGAATAAGAAGTTGGTTGTGTCCCATTTTTAGTGTAGTGCTTACCTGGATTGCTGATCTTTTTATGTTATCGGTGGTTTGCAGTGGAGTAGTTCGGTATGCATATTTTGCTTTGTGGATTATAAATGGCGATTATGGTATAAGTTTGAATTATAAATGGATATTGTATATATATCGAGATATAATATAATGTTTGGAGGTTTGGCAATTTATTCTCCCTATTACCCCTGGTCTTTTATTGTTTGGGTGTTTGACGTTTCCGCCGCGGTTAATCTCTAACGTAATCATTTGGGTTGGCGACTTTTCTTGGGACGTCACATTGATTCGACCGAGCTTGTGGGGTGTCACGTGCTCGATGGGGTTTGGGGCGTGACACACACTAAAACTCTCGTAATTATAGAAGCCATGAAAGTGCCAAGCATTGCAAATGTCAAAATAGCTCCAAAATTCGAGAAAAAAGGTTTCTGCAAAATAACCATAACAATTGTTAGGAACGGATAATCAACCGCCACATTACCCTATCTCCAACAGGTATACAATAGGAGACGAAAAGGCAGGAATTACTTACAGGAGCTAAGCTAAAGCCTGACTGAGTAAGCACAAAGCTATTAAGGAAACAACAAGAAGTACCAAAAGCCAGTTATAGGGCGGCTAGAAATGAGAAAGCAAGCAGAAAAATTGACAATTACGGGGGCAGGTGAAAAACTTATTTTCAGGATATAATATCATCGAAGGCAGCAAAAACAGAAAGAAAAATTCTTCGTGGAATTTGAACCATGTCCTGCAACAACACGAAAAGAATCAGAAAGAAAAACCAGAAGCTGCAAAAGAGAAGGTACCAAACGAGCAAAACATTCACACCTGATGCTAGTCTCAGTGTCTGAAACATTAGCAACCCCACCAACGATCAGACCTGCGAATTCACAGCCTCAACAACAAAATGCGCCAAGTCCCAAGCAAAAACCAACTGACCAAAATCAAGCGAACAAGCACAAATAGGAGCATCAAAAGGCACCTATCAAAAGAGAAGCGCTGGCTTCAGGAACATAATAAAACTTGTGGCGGCAAAGCAAGTGGCTGAGGACGAAGGACAGGACCAGCATTGTGATCTGGAGGAGGATTCTGACGCCGGCAGCCTGCTGCTTCTTCCCAGTCTGGCCGCCGCTGGGGTTGTGCTCGGCTGCCGATATCTGAAGCCGCTGATCCATTGAGCACTTTGGTTTCAATCGAAATTTGCTGGTCCGTTGTCTTCTTCTTCTGCTTCGCGTGCTTGCTTTTTTCCACAAAAGTGCGGTACTTTTCAGCTCCGGACCTCTAAATTTGGTTCAACTGGCAAGATTCAAAACTTCCAGTCAAATGACCCCTTAAACTTTGCTAAGTGGCTCTTATGAGCATTTCTGAGAGAAAAATCTCTGCTGCCTACCTACTCCATTCTGAGCCCCAGAACAACCACCCTAGATTTTCGGCCATTCTTATTTATCTATCTTCCTGTCCTTTAGCTTAACCATAGTAAAACCAAAAACTAAATCCAAGTACTCGTAAATTCAACTGCTATCAACCAGATTCATTCACTCATGAGACAGTGATCTCCATTTCTAATGCCCCAGAACGAGCATGCTGCTTCAATCCAGAATCAAATTGTTCAGTGCCCAATAAGTCTAAATTACCTGTCCTCTACTAATAAAGCCACGTTTGATACTTATCTCATACTAGGTTAGGACAAACATAGTACATGCTTGGGCTGTATTATTAGCAATTCCTAACCTAGGGGAGCATGCACTAATTTACCACCGAAGACGTCCAAGGCCAGCTCGCTATCCATCCTAAGTAGCGCTTATATGCCTGTCTTAATAGCTAATTGCAGACACGGGGGCAAAAAAAATTAATGGCAAGGACTGAAATTATACCCACATAACGAAGTTCCACAGACAAATATAATCAACTATTGCTGTGGCACTGCAGTCTAGAACACCAGGTGATAAACAGAAAGGTTGAGAAAACCAAGAACATCCAAAGCAAACTTCAAAAGGACAGATGGCACAACTTGCTCAACGCCATCTCGCTCAAGCATAAAGCCACAAGAACTGAACACAAAACCATATAGTACAATAGTTCGTGATCCCAGACAGTTACCTGGACCCCTTTCACCTGCATCTGCTGTAGAAGTTCTGTAAACACACCTGGCATACAAGAAGACATTAGGCTCTTATTTAAAATGCAGAAAGCAGATATATTTGTGCATAAATATGCAGATGCACAAGCACGATGTGTAGAATGACAGAATTCTCAAGATTCATGCCCAAAGTATTCAGCCCTCCACCTTTCTAGCAACAATTAATGACATCTAAAATCACAAACACCCCCAAATCACAACACTGAAGACTACAAGATACTCCAGCATGCAATTGAAAACAAAGTCCCTTGTTCTTCTCATACCATTCATGGTTTTATCTTATTGCCTTATTAATCAACGGGTTCGTTGAAGATTAGACTTAAAGTCAAGGACAGGAGATGAACTCTATTCATCCATATTGGTGCAACCATCTTGCATGATGCTTCAGGACATGGCTAGTCTATAAATAAACCAACATACTCCTGATGATCAAATAATAATATTAAAGCAATACACTAATAATTTGCAAAATCTCTGAGAGTCCTGCAAACACATGACCGATAAAGAAACAGGACATGATTAAAAATGGCTTTCATATCATATACAGCCGAGCCTGTTTGAACCAGCAAAACAGAATGTGGACACAAGATTCAATCCCATTACCAAAGCTGCTATCTCCATGCATCGGCACCGGTACCTGCAAACACATGACTGATATCTAAACTAGTCCAAATAAGAACATCCTCAAGCTCAATATGCTTACAGTCACAGAATAGATTCTGCAATATAGAAGGCTTTCACAGATCACACTATGCATGCGAGTCAATATAAAAGACTCCCATGAGTCGAAACACTCCTTGTCGATGTCCTAAAACGATTAAAGAGCAAGGTCTTAAATGAAAAACTTAATGGTTGCGGCCATATGGGTGTCCCAGCACGTGTTTTTAAAACTACAATCCGAAGAAATTCAGATCCAATTGCAACAAAGGATACAGTAAAACGTGACAACGATGGAAAGCGAGACATGGGTTTTAAAATGCAATGTGGGCAAATATCACTGATCTCAACTGGAACCGCGAGAGTAAGAGATCATGAAGCGAGCACCAATCGAAAAGAGTGAGAGAGTAGAAGTGAGCGTGAGGCTATAAGTGTCAAATGAGTTAAGTTTAATTTAGAAATTTATAATTTTTTTAAAAATAAAAATTAATTATATATATTATATTTATTATTATATTATCGATCTAGTCTGGGAGAGTGGTTCTACACATGGAATCGGGAATCGGATCGATATCCATCGGTTCCCAAAAATTGGAATCAAGAATCGTATCGTTTTCTTTTGGAACCATTGGTTCCCTTCCAATCTCAGGTGGTCCCGGGTGGTCCGGGCAATTCTCGATTCTTTTATACACTCTCAATTCTAGAGGCTTTACAACTACATCTGATGCGAAGGTATTATGAGCTGTTTCCCATTTGCATTAAATTAGCATTTTTCTGTTAAGTTGGAATAGCGGACAAAAAAATGCTGCACGCGGATTGTCCACGTGAGATATTCATCTCAAATCTGTAAAAAGAAGTTTTCACATTGGATATCGTCACAAAAGAACTCAAACCTGAGCACGCCAACAAAGACAAACGCCGCCGACCAAAGGAAAAAGAGAAAACCAAAGAGACCTTAGTATGATCATCACGCAACGCCAGCTCCTTCACAACAAAGGCGAGCTCCATGGCACAAGCGGGCTCGTTAAACCATCGATCCCTTTCTCTCCTTTGAGAATCCTCGGATTCGAGTAACCTCACCTCCATTTCGGTCGGATTCGACATTTTCACCGACACAGGAATATTCAGTGACACGGCCCACCCGCTATCCTAAGATCCGAATCTTCGGAGGTATCGACCTCGACCCATCAAACCATTTTCGTCCGTGAAGCTCTAGGCAATTTGTTTAGAAGTCTCGTCTTTTTGAGGAGGAAGGAGAAATATTGATGTCGAGAAATAGGGTTATTCTTTTTTTTTTTTTTTGTAAAGTAGATGTTAACTCGACATTTTAAAAAATTCAACTTGAGCAAATCGAAGGGTTATATTGGACATTTCTTAATAATTCAGTGACCACATTAAACGTTCAAGACAATTCAACGTATTAGGTCAAAGTTCGTGAACTATCCGTATAAATTTTCAACACTTATGGAAGGGAAAAATAGAAATCATTATCATTAGTTTTTGGATATTAGGACCCCAAAAAACTAAATCAAAAGGGGAAGAGATTGCCGCTCAAAGAAAATATCGAGCACCGTCAGCTCCGTCACGAGCGACCCGATGATGATGTCTCGGTGAAAGTTCGATTCCAGCAGTTGGAGAAGAAATTCCAAGAACGAGGGAGTAAACCCGTGGAGGAGACAAAACTTCAACCGAGGTTCTCTCTTCACTGGAGCATCAATGCCTTTTTCCCCTGTTTTTTCACCTGCTTTTGATTCTTTCGTTACTTCGGATTACCTGCTGTGTATAATGTAAAATACGCGAGGTGGGAGCTCAGATTTAGTCCGCTTGCCGTGCTGGTACGAGAGAGAGAGATGGTGGGCTAGCTGAGATTCTTGGGGTTGGATTCTTTATGGTAATTGTGTGGTAGTAGCGTGCAGCTCAGTCGGTCATCTTGAGAATTTGAGGTAGTTGAGCAAATTCAAAAGTTCACTGGGGAGGAACAGAATCGATGGGAATTTTTGGCAACTGGGTATTCTCTGTGATGATCATTGCGAGATAGTAGAGTTCAGCTCAGTTGGTCATCTTGAGAATTTGCGGTAATTGAGCAAATTCAAAAGTTCACTGGGGAGAAACAGAATCAGTGGGAATTTTTGGCAACTGGGTTTTCTCTGTGGTGATCAAATTGCGAGATAGTAGAGTTCAGCTCAGTCGGTCATCTTGAGAATTTGCGGTAATTGAGCAAATTCAAAAGTTCACTGGGGAAAAACAGAATCGGTGGGAATTTTTGACAACTGGGTTTTCTCTGTGGTGATCAAATTGCGAGATAGTAGAGTTCATCTCAGTCGGTCATCTTGAGAGTTTGCAGTAATTGAGGAAATTCAAAGTTCACAGGGGAGAAACAGAATCGGTGGGGATTTTTGGCAACTGGGTTTTCTCTGTGATGATCAATTTAGTTGGCACATGTAGTAGTGGAGTTGCACATTTGTGTAATTTGCACTTCCCGTCCTGTATGAGTGCTGTTTGCTTTCCATTTGGTGCTCAATCAAACAATTGCTGTGATTGATCTCTAGCTCCAGTCCAGCTGTGTGTATGTTTTGGTGTAAAATTGATTTAAGGTAATTGAGAAAGGTCGAAGTAAGGGGAACAGAAGCGGCGAGAGTGGGATTCGATCTTGCAATCGCACGCTGTGTTCATTATTTTAAGATGGGAGGGAAATGAAGTGAAAAGGAAAAGAAAGGAAATGGAAGGAAAGTAAGAGATAAGTGTGTTAGCTTGTTTGGATGTATATTGAATAGGCATGTTGTGGAGCGAATCATAGTCAGAAAATGAGAATTTTTGGTTTTGGGAGATTATGGTGTATGAGATTCTCTCAGTCAAAATATTTAGATTCAATTCAAGCCTCAAGTTTGCCTAGGGCTAGTGTTGTTTGTGGTGCCACCACGTACAGCTTATACCCAAGACAGCTGCCTCTTCTCTCTGCTATACAAGAAAACCTTTTGTGAGTAAAGGTCTTGATGGCTTTGAAGTGTAACCACAACCCCTTAGATCAAGTGAGGTGTTTATCGTTGCAGCCATGGTACTCCAGGCTTAAACTGTGTGTACTATTGAGGGATCACTTCACCGTTCTGGAGCTGATCAGCGACATATTAGCGTGTGACATGTTCATTTGTAAGCGAAGTCAGTGCTTTAACATGCATGTTCTAGTTGAAGGATGAAAAGTTATCAGTAACACTGCTAGATGGAAGAATGGAGTCTTGGTTTACTTTGCATGTGATTGCTTTGTATGTTCTTGAATATAGTTGTAATACGTTTTTGATAGTAAAAATAAAGATGTGAAAGGATGACCAGATCGCTGGAGTATGACTAATATGAAGCTGACACTACTTCCAAAAATTGGTAATCTGTAGGCACTGATGCATTCAAAGAACTCTGATATATGTGAATGAAAAAATCGTTTCAAGGGACGGTCTTCGTAATGTCGGAGAAGTTTGTTATTCGTGTAGCACATACTTTTACTTATTGCTCCTTTTAATTGAAATTTTTTTTCCGATGAACAGTACTTTATGGCTTTTCTTTTGATTATCCAAGCTAGAATATAGCTCGATGTAGGTTTTTGAAATGTGAGGAGTGTATTTGATATCGGAGAGCAAAGTTGAGTATGGTATCTGTAATTTTCCCTCAAAAAGATTAATTTATTGAGCTTCAAGAAGACTATTGTTGAAATTTGAAAATCCATTTAAGAAAAAGAGGCTTGTCACACTCTCTCCCCTTTTCGTTTCAGCTGTCATAGCACAGAGTGAGGATAAACTAAAGTCCGTCTTTGCGATCCCTTAGCAATTGATATTGCATTAGAGTTATTGTCGACTAGTAGTCCCATTGAATCTCCATATTTTTGTGTGTCATAGTGACATGGAGAGTTTTATTTTTTGGTGGCCAAAGACATGCGGACTTTCGGATGGTCATATTTGAAAGAATCCAAGAAATTCGTTGACTGATCCAAATATGTTTTCCTTATTGCAAGATAACTCTGCTTCTGCTTGCTTGTATTGGTGTCTGGCCTCGGGCCAGTTCTTATTGAATGTTACGAGATATTTAGAGTTGTAAGCTTTTCTGAAGCAAGTCAGTCATAAACCAAAGATAGGGTGACAATTTGAATCTCCTCCATCAGTTTTCTGATCAATTTTACGATCTTGTAATGATTAATGTTGATGGAAGAACCATTAGCACTCACTGAGGAGACATGTGGAGCCACTTGGGCTCCCATGAAAGGCTATATTTTCTAAGCAGAACTCCAATATCAGGAGTCATTTTGTCCTCCAAGCAGATGATCGGTCTCATGTTGCTGATCATATTCTAGGATGACGGCACTTTTTCAATGAAAGTAAAATTTTGATCAAATTAAAGAAATTCATTTATTAAGTTAAAAATATGCATCTTCTTCTCAGAGAAGTGATGGATGGTGTCTTTCTTCCAACTAAGGAGAAAATAACAAGAATTTGAAACCTGATAATTTAAAGAGAGATAGAGAGAGCATCTAGACTTAACATTGCATTAGAAAACAAGTTATGACAAACAGAGGTACTGTTACAGCTAGTTTAAGCTTTTCTATTTTTATAGTGTTCTTCAGTTAATGATTTGATTGCCTTGCGAAAGCCTCTGAAATGTCATTTTCTGTTCATTTGTTGCAGTATGCTGAAGTCTCATGCAAATCCGGGTAAAAGCAATAATCCTTGCAAAAAATCAAGAGTCCATAAGATGCAGGGACCAGAATCTGATCAGTATGCTGTGAATTTCCATGAAGAGGATGAGGACTTCAGGGAGAAAAAGAAGGAGTTGCAGGGCTACATCGAGATGGTAATATCAGCTTGCCCTTCAACTTGATTTCATGCAATTCATTTTCATTTTGGCCTGTATAGCTATTTGACTGATTTTTGGTTGTGGCTAACCTGTGTCTTGTTATGAAAGCGAGTAACTTTTTGTTAATGGTCTGTTAACATGTGAAATCACATTGTAACATCCACTTCCTGGTTTATATGATTGAGCAATGAAGAATATATCTATTTGTTTTGACAAATTTCATGAATTAACATGATTAGTTCTTCTGAGATCTGGTCTATTGTAAGTTGGATAAATCATATCATGATTCCGGATAATAGCTCAAAATCATGATTGTGGACATAAAACCTTGCAATAAATGCCGCACCTTTCATCATCTCAAGGGAGTCATCTGCTCTTTATGCTTGAATTTTAGAGAATAAAATACTTGATATTGTTCCTGAAGTTTTTATTTAACTGTTCAATGTACGATTTCTTTGGGCCATCACATGTTTGATGTAGGACTAAAAGCTCTTTTTGCCAATTTTCAGAGACTGCATTATAATGCCACAGCACTCTTGGCATCTCTCCACTGCTTCTGTAACGTTAAAGGTGGTCTGACATTAGATTCTCAACATATTTTTCTCAGTTTCACTACTCATGCACCATCTGTTGTATTCTGCTTGGCAGAAAAACCTTGAAACATAGCATCTGAGTTTTGCCGTATTGGCATCTCTGTTTCGGTAACCAGTATCCTGCAATTTAGTTCTCTTATGATGAGAAAAAGTTAAATGCTCTTCATCCACAAATAACATTTTCCTGTCATACCTGATGGCCCATGTCCTGCAAGTCTACTGATTAATTATTGCTTTCCGAACTAGATTCTTGAATTCTGCGATATGTTGACCCCTACAGACATATTCTGTGTCCCTTCAGGTACATCAGATTGTGAAACCGGGGTGCTCTCCGGAGGTGGTGGAGGTGGCATTGCATTCCATGGCCTCCCTTGTCGAATTCCTTTCCTCTGTATCCTCCAAGACGGAGCTTATTTCTTCACTTTAACTCGCAAATTCGGTGCTGCTAGTTAAAAGGAATATGCAGCTACAAAGTTTGTGTTTCTAGGTGTAGTTTAGCTAGACGCACATACCCACTGAAACGGGTAAAAAAGGTGCACGCTGCATTGGCGGGTGAGAGATTCGGTTGTAGGTTGAAAATTGGAGCAGGGAAGGCAATTGGCATGTGTATCGTATAAGCTACATTGTGGTTAAATTCTGTCAAGAGTGACAGTAGTTCATGAACCTTGAGTGATGGTTTGTACCACGAATGTCGGGCGATGCGATGTTAAGTTCTAATTGAAGTCGTTTCCAACTTCAGCGAGTGAACGAGGCTATCGATGTCTTTTTTTGTTTTTGTGATGCTTGGATATAACTGTGCTTGTGGGTTCAAAGTTCAATGGCCAAGGAGAAGTAGAAATGCCCACTTTAAGATGTCGGAGCTGGCTCGCCTGTGATGAGGAACCGTAAGTTGAATTGGATGAACGTGCAACATTAAAATGAAAGGATGAACATGGCAGCATACGCGATAACCATATGTTTATGTGTGTACGTTCTAAAAACGCGTTGAATTCACATTTCAGGACTTACCATGTGATCATTTTATGCATCCACATGCTTTTTTTATTGCTCTATACAGTACTACGAAGTAGACTCGAACGCGGACAAGCCTCCTGTCTCGCACATTAACAAGTTAAACGTGGTCGAAGAGATCGATTTGGACGGGATTAACATTATTTGATGGTCGACATGTTCATGCATGGTGCCAAGTTTTTCATGATTGTGGTCGCACAGTACAAACGCAAAGGCAAAACACGATTTTATAATCCTATGTACCACGGATCAAGTATGTTCATAAAACTTTAGATATTTCAGAATCTTTAAGTTTTCGACCGTCAATCGTTTTTTTCTTAAGTTTTTAGATCATAATCTCTCTAATGTGATCACCCCTATTTACTATCAAGAAACATTGAATGCTCCTCAATCAACGAAGGCAATAAATCATCATGTCCTTAATTTCCATCCTTTGCACATAATTACAATTTGTCAAGCATTTTTTTGCCCATTCTATGTGAACAGGGAAATTGCCTAATCGGTCATAAACCAATTGTATGAATACCAATTCAGTTTCAAACTTTCCAATTTTATCAATTTAGTTATAAACTTTGCACGAAACTCTCGTGTAATCCTTTTGGTCAATTTTCACCGGAAAACGCTGACATAAAGAGGGGCCATGTAGGACGGCTGGCAATGGCTGGACCGCCACATCGGCGATGTCTGACAAAAATTGACCGGAATGATTACATTGAAGTTTCACTCAATGTTTTAGGATTAAATTAGTGAATTTGAAAAATTCAGGATTGAATTTGCATGCGTACAATAAATTTAGAATTGATTGAGTAATTTTTTGCTATATAAATATATGCACTCACCAAGCTCCAAAAACTATATTTGATTCCCCAAGAAGTTGTAACAAAATTTTTGGCATGCCATAATGTAATATTTCGTGACTTTTAGGTGCCTAACCATAATGATTTATTCTATTATATAAAACAAAGATGACCCCCTACTTTTAAAAGGACCGCAATCTTATTTTTCTTTTCCAAACACCCTCAATTATTTATTAAGTTAATACTACGAAAAACCTCAAATTGGTACATATGTGACAATTTTACCTCAAATTATTTTTTTTACCATGAAAAATCCCAAATTGGTACACTTGTGACAAATTTGCCAAAAACTAATATTCTGACTACTAAAAACCCTAAACTGGTACATTTATGACAAATTTACCCTCCGTTAGTTTCTGTTAAATTGAATTAATACCACAAAAAAATCACAAACTAGTACACTTGTGACAAATAAAGGATAAAACATAAAATTGGTACATCAGTTAACTATCGAATGTCATTTAACAAAGCAATTTGACCGTAAAATTTAATGGAAATAAACTGAAGGTAAATTTGTCACAAGTGTACCGGTTTGAAAGTTTTGGTGGTCAAAAAATTAGTTTGGGGTAAAATTGTCATAGGTGTACCAGTTTAGGGTTTTACGTTGTATTAACCCTTATTAATTATACCTTACCAAAAAAAACCCTTATTAATTATACATATATTATATTTATAGACAAATAAGTAAATTAGTGATTCTATTTTTTTATCTCTAAACGTTTCAATAATGAAATTTGAATCTTTTGTATCTTTCAACAACTTCCTTATAAAAAAATTTCGAATCTTGAGATATCTTTCCCTTTCTACGTAAGATGGTTTTGCTTTCCTTTTCAGACATCACCTTTATGCATGCATGCATCGCGTATACACACTTGCTAGTGATAATATAAACTTTTCATATGTAATTATCGCGAGATTATAATTCTTATTTTACTAAATGACTGGAATGTAACTTTGTGTATTTCATTTCTCTTTCTTTGTAATCACGTCATACAAAAAAGAAGAAGGAGAAATATTGATTCTATACATTAAATCAAAATACAATGAGTCGTTATTTTATAGTTCAATTAATTTGTTATTGCAACCGAACGTGCCGCGAGTTCTGATTTTTATTCAAAATCATGTTAAAACTTATGATTCCGATGATCTAGATGATGACAAGTATAACTAGTTTTTTTTTCTTTTCAAGCGGAAAAAAGAGTAAGAATGAGAATTTGATGAACATCGAAATATTGTTTAAAGCCTTAGCTCCCTTTTAAACCATACAAATCAAAATGCATCAGTGATCAAATCGTCTGATTAAACCAAAGATATTAAAAAGAGTTAATATCACGAAAAACCCCAAACTGGTATACTCATGATAATTTTACTCCAAACTAATTTTTTGCCCACAAAAAATCCCAAACCGGGATACCTGTAATAAATTTACCCTCAGTTTATTTCTGTTAAATTTTACTGTCAAATTGATTTGTTAAATGACACACGGCGGTTGACTGATGTACCAATTTTATATTTTACCCTCCGTTTATCATAGGTATATCAATTTGTGATTTTTTGTAGTATTAATTCAATTTAACGGAAACTAACAGAGGGTAAATTTGTTACAAATGTACCAATTTGGGGTTTTTAGTGGTTAAAAAATTAGTTTGAGGTAAATTTATCACAAGTATAACAGTTTGGGATTTTTGGTGATCAAAAAATTAATTTGGGGTAAAATTATCACAGGTATACTAGTTTTGGGTTTTTCGTGACATTAACCCTATTAGAAAAGACTGGCCACATCAAAGACTGCTCCTATGTTTTAGAATGGCGTCGTAAGAGCAGGGTAATGACGAAGCAAATCCTAAAAATATTTTTAACTTTGTGCACTCAAGTCCTGATTTATTTCGTTCGTATAAGTCCAGAAATTTGTAAAACTTCGGTACGCTTCAAGTCCATCTTTCGATCGATGGAAGGAGTCGATAGGACCAAAAGTCACGAGCTTTCAAATGCACGGAATGAAAGTTTTAGAACGTGAGTGCATAAATTTGACACTTTTTAGAACTTGCCCGATAATTATTCATGCATTCGCATGCTTTTTCTTTAGCTCTAAAAGTTCTCTCTCACAATTCTATTCCTCATACGATCGTGTAAACCATAGACTGTCTTGTCTAAGCGGTGACATGTTTCATGCATGTGCCAATTTTTCATGATTTATGGTCACCGCAATACAATGTATAGGCAACTTACAAGTTTATAATCCTATATACTATCTACCAATTTTTTCATGATTAATGGTAAAAAGATACAATGAGGGAAATTGTCCAATTAATCCTAAATTTATACTATGGATGTCAATTCAGTCCTAAACTTTTCAATTTTATCAATTTAATCCTAAACCTCCACAGGAAATTCCAATGTAGTTATTTCGGTCAAAAAATCGCTGACATGGCGGTGTGCCACATAAGATGGCTGATAATGGTTGAATAGCCATCTTTTTTTTTCAGCGAAAATTAACAAGAAGGGTTTACAGTAGAATTTCCGGTAAAGGTTTATGATTAAATTGGTAAGATCAACAAATTTAGAATTGAATTAATATTATTTAGGATTGATTTGGTAATTTTCCTAGTACAATGCCCTATTGCATGCCGAGTAATTTAATGACAGGGTACGAGAGCAAACGAAAGAAGAAACTTTTCAATTTTCCTCAAACGATCCACCTCAAAACTTTAGATATTCCAGAATAGAATCACTGAAGTTCCATGCATGTATGGAAAGTAACGTCCGATTACGGAAGGCCAACCATTCTTTCGTCTTGAATTCTAAGATTGCAATCTCTTCCAATTGCGCATGCGTTCACGATCTCCTCTTACCACTTCCGAATCCAAATTGAGACTTTTGATTTTCTACCCATGAAGGCAATTAATCATCAAGCCCTAGAAATGTACCTAGAAATGTCCATGGTATGCACAAAAATTACAATCTCTCAAAAAGCATTTCTTTGCCCATCCTATATAAATATACGCACTCGCCATCAAACCCTAAGAAAATATAAGTTTTTGAACGGTCCAATCCCAATGGAAGCCTCTCTCAAATTCCATTCTCTTGTTTGCTTCACTCTGATTCTTGCATTCTCAATTCTATGTGAATCTGCTTCGCATGATGGCTTCACCGTGGAGCTGGTCCACCGCGACTCGCCGAGGTCCCCCTACTACGACCCGGCCGACACCCCATACCATCGCATAACCAACGCGATTCGCCGGTCCATCTCCCGCGTCAACCGTCTCAACCCGAACTCCGTCGCCAACCCGAACACGCCCTCCGGGGTGATCAACTCGAACAGAGGGGAATACATTATGAACATTACGCTGGGGACCCCGCGGGTGAACATCGTGGGGATTGCCGACACGGGGAGCGACCTCATATGGACGCAGTGCAAGCCGTGCACGGATTGCTTCGAGCAAGCAAACCCGCTGTTCGACCCTCGCAAGTCCTCGACGTACAAGGACGTCTCGTGCAGAGCGTCGCTGTGCGAGGTGCTCGAACAGACCTCCTGCGGCGGGCGGGGGCTCTGCGAGTATTATTACTCTTATGGTGATAGTTCTTTCACTAATGGGAACGTAGCCACGGAGACATTCGCCATTGGTTCCACCACGGGCAGGGCCGTGAGCTTCCCCAGGGTGCTCTTCGGCTGCGGACACAATAACGGTGGGACCTTCGACAATGAGACGGACGGAATAATCGGGCTCGGGGGCGGCGCCGCCTCGCTCATTACCCAAATGGGGAGATCCACCGGCGGGAAATTCTCCTATTGCTTGGTGCCCTATTTCTCGGATCGTGGAAGCTCTA
This sequence comes from Syzygium aqueum, assembly GCA_031216185.1. Classification (NCBI taxonomy): domain Eukaryota; kingdom Viridiplantae; phylum Streptophyta; class Magnoliopsida; order Myrtales; family Myrtaceae; genus Syzygium; species Syzygium aqueum. Next base: position 13,364,695 of record CM062235.1, on the reverse strand, counting down.
GCAAGTTGAACTTTGGGGCCAACGCCGTGGTCGCCGGCCGCGGCACCGTCTCCACCCCTCTAGTCCAAAAGGAGCCCAAGACTTTCTACTACCTAACCCTAGAAGCGGTTAGCGTCGGCAAGACGAGGGTAGAATTCCCTTCCGCCGGCCCTTCCCTTTCCGAGGAAGAAGGGAACATCATCATCGACTCGGGCACGACCTTGACGCTGCTGCCTCCAGACTTCTACTCCAAAATCGAAGCCGCCATGGTCAAGTACATGAAACTGCCCCGCGTGAGCGACCCGTCTCAGTTCCTCAGCCTTTGTTACAAGGCCGTGTCGGATACCGGGCTCGGCATCCCTCCCGTGACCTTCCATTTCAAGGGCGCGGACGTCGTGCTTAGGCCAACGAACTCGTTCGTCCGAGTCGCCGAAGATATCATATGCTTCTCGTTGAACCCGGGCGAGATGGCGATCTACGGCAACCTGGTGCAGATGGACTTCTTGGTGGGATACGACATCCAGAACATGAAGTTGTCCTTCAAGGCTGTTGATTGCACCTTGCACTGATTTCATTCGTACGTTTCGTCTTTCTTTTTCATATGGTTTGGGATCGAGTCGTGTGTTGTCTTTTATGTTCAATTCTGATGTGGTTTATATGGTATTCATCGTATGCTAATCTTGCTTCTTTACTGAATAATATTCTCGTTTTCTTTTAAGTCCTCATTTTCTCTAGACTATGAGAATTATTTGTCATTAATAATTTTCATTGTCCACCTATGCTCCAGATAATTCAATCTTTGTAAGATGCACTAGTTCACTTTTCCGAGTTGGCAATAGTTGTTGAAGTAGGGAGGAGGAGTATTCTATTTCGTATAGTGTACGAGTTTTGCAAAAGCTCTTTTGAAATATTGCAATATGGACTCGAATATCAAGTTGAATGACATTATTAGAAATATTTCAATTAGAAACTTTCCAAAATTTTAATTCAATAGAATAAAGCAGTGAAGTTTTGCCTTTAAAAACGTAGATTTTGTACCGAAATTTAAGTACTGAATATTAAGCATTGAAGTCTTTAAGTATTAAAATTGAAAATAAAACACTAATTGATAATAAATGAAAATTAGTTAATGTATTATATTTGTTTCGTTCAAAATAACGAAAGGTTTGAATTATGGAAAGGTTTTGACAATATTATTGGTCTGACTTCAATTTCTATTGAATTTTTGGTCACTTATCCATTAAATAAGTTATTATTCTTTACTTGCCAAATTAAGTGATTTTTCACTGAAGATGATCAATTAAGTTGTATGTAGTTAGAGGTCATCAAACTCACCTAATAATATTTTTGTATTGAAAATGTTTATTTAGGAAATTCTTTTCCTCCAACTAGGACTCTCCCAACCGTACATTTCAGGGAAAATTGTCAAATCAGTCCTAAACCTATTGTATGGCTGCCAATTCAGTCCTAAACCTTTTAAATTCTTGCCAATTGAGTCCTTCCGGCCAATTTTGGTTGGCTGGCGCTGATGTGGCTACCGGCCGACGTCAGCTGTCTGGTCAACGTTGATGTGGCGATTTTTAATAATTTTTTTTCAATTTTTTAATATTTTTTTTTGTTTCTCCCCTATTGCCTGTTCGGCGATCAGCGGCCCTCCATAGGGGAGGGCTGGCGAGGCCTCTAGCGAAGCTCGCCCCGTCAGCATTGACCAGACAGCCGTCGCCTGGGTCGCGATGGCGAGGTGAGGCCGACCTCGCCTCGCCCAACCAGGGGCCAGCAAGGCTTGCCCTTGCCGATGGCCGGCGGGGCAAGCTTCGCCAGAGGCCTTGCTGGCCCTCCCCTCTGGCTGGTTATCGGACTAGCCAGAGGGAAGAAATCAAAAATAAAAAAATTAAAAATTAAAAATTGCCACGTCAGCATTGACTGGACAGCCAGCGCCGTCCGGCGACCACGTTAGCGCCAGTTGGCCAAAATTGGCCGGAATGATTCAATTGACAAGAATTTAAAAGGTTTAGGACTGAATTGGCAAAATTAAAAGGTTTAGGACTGAATTGGCTGCCGGACAATAGGTTTAGGACTGATTTGACAATTATCCCGTACATTTCATTAGCGTGAGACAAAGAAGGAACATAACTCGCATGCACGCTTAACCAAAATTTATGTGTCGGAGGTTTTTTGAGTTTAGAGACTCCATTCAACTTTTTGTTTTGCTCGCTTAAGTATTAAGATTCCACTTCATTCAAGTCGTAAAACTTGCAACATTGATTCACTTTGAGTCCATCCTTTGTTGATGGAAGATCCATAGGACCAAAAATTACAAGGATTGATTAAAATGATCGATGGTCTTTGCTTAGCGGTGAAATTTTCATCCATGTACCATTTTTTCATTATTTGTGGTCACATGATACAATGTGTAAGCAATTAAGGAGTTTGTAATCCTTTTTACTATGTATTGATTTTTCCGTGATTAATAATAAAAAGATACAACGTGTTATTAGGAAAATTCGTCTAGTCAATCATAAACCAATTGTACGGATACTAATTCGGACATAAACTTTCCACTTTTGACCAATTTAGTTCTAAATGTTTTCGCGAAGTTCCAATATAATCCTTTTCAATTAATTTTCGTTGGGAATCACTTTCATGGTCCAGTCATCACCTACAAGGCTAAACACTCCTGGGTGACCCATAGCGAAGTAGTACCATGAGGGAAGGATGAAAAGAACCACCGTCGAGGACTGAAATAGAACATGAAATTGGAAGCTTCTAAGCAATGGGAGGAGACTATTAGGACTCTAACCACGTACCTGTTAAAGAATGAGCCGGCGACTCATAGGCAGTTGCTTGGTTAAGGGAACCTTCCGGAGCCGTAGCGAAAGCGAGTCTTCAAATGGCAATTGTCATTGCTTATGGATCCGAACTTGGGTGAGCTATCCATGACCAGGATGAAGCTTGGGTGAAACTAAGTGGATGTCCATTTTACGTGACACTTTGCTATGAAAATTGATTGGAATTACTATATTTAAGATTCAATTGATAAAATTGGAGAGTATAGAAATAAATTGGCATATTTACAATTGATTTGAGATTGATTAGGCATCGTGTTTTGCGAGTGATTCGGAGACTGGATATGAGAGCAAGACAGAAGAAACTTTTGATTTTCCTTAACCAATCTAGCATAAAACTTTAGGTATTTCAAAAATGCCATGTGCGTAGGGAAAGTAACGTCCGATTTTCGAAGGTCAATTTTTTTTGTCTTAATTTTTTACATAACAAACTATTTGATTACGCATGCATTCACTTCTATTCTCACCACCTCTGAATTCAGAGCAAATGTGATTACCAGATTTACTATCAAGAAACATGAAATACTCCACTACTGATGAAGGCAAAAATCAACAACCCTTAACCATCGTTTGCACATAATTACAATCTCTTTAGCATTTCTTTGCCCATCCTTTATAAATGTTTGCACTCCCCATTAAACCGGCCACGTTTGGTAGTTGAGATAAAACACGGGATAGGATAAATTTTATCCTATCCTGTATTTGGTGCCTGTTCAAGATAGGATAAAGTCGGATATAAAAGAAATATAGACCAGATAAAATTATCCTATGGTGGAGGTGGGATAAAGGTGGATAGGATTTCTAATATTCATAATATAAAAGTTATGTTTCTCGAATAACAAGCTTGTTAAATTAATAAAATTAAAATAATATTTGAATTTTAATATACAAAATTCAAAATAAAAAGGGAAAAAGCCACCAAAAACCCCAAACTTTGCCACTTGTGACACATTTACCCCGAACTTTTTTTGTGTCATGAAAAACCCCAAACTATGCAATTTGTGACACATTTACCCCAATTCAATATAACCTAGGGCATTTTAGTCTTTTCCCCATTTTCTGTTTTTTTTCTGTTTTTTTTTCTTTTTTCTGGTCGCCGGCGAGGTCTCCGGCGACCTCGCCGGCGACGGCGAGGGCTGCCCTCGCCCCGCCCAGGCGAGGGCCGCCCCGCCCAGGCGAGGGCCGCCCTCGCCGGCGTCGGGCGAGGGCGGCCCTCGCCTGGGCGGGGCGAGGGTCCCTCGCCCGACGCCGGCGAGGCGAGGGCGGCCCTCGCCTCGCCGGCGTCGGGCGAGGGCCGCCCTCGCCTGGGCGGGGCGAGGGCCCCTGGCCCCGGCCCGACGCCGGCGAGGCGAGGGCCGCCCTCGCCTGGGCGGGGCGAGGGTCCCTCGCCCGACGCCGGCGAGGCGAGGGCGGCCCTCGCCTCGCCGGCGTCGGGCGAGGGCGAGGGCCCTCGCCCGGCGTCGGGCGAGGGCGAGGGGCCCTCGCCCCGCCCAGGCGAGGGCGGCCCTCGCCCGACGCCAGCGAGGCGAGGGCTGCCCTCGCCCTCGCCCGACGCCGGCGAGGGCGGCCCTCGCCTCGCCGGCGTCGGGCCGGGGCCAGGGGCCCTCGCCCCGCCCAGGCGAGGGCGGCCCTCGCCCGACGCCGGCGAGGCGAGGGCCGCCCTCGCCTCGCCGGCGTCGGGCGAGGGACCCTCGCCCCGCCCAGGCGAGGGCCGCCCTCGCCCGACGCCGGCGAGGGCGGCCCTCGCCTGGGCGGGGCGGCCCTCGCCTGGGCGGGGCGAGGGCAGCCCTCGCCGTCGCCGGCGAGGTCGCCGGAGACCTCGCCGGCGACCAGAAAAAAGAAAAAAAAACAGAAAAAAAAACAGAAAATGGGGAAAAGACTAAAATGCCCTAGGTTATATTGAATTGGGGTAAATGTGTCACAAATTGCATAGTTTGGGGTTTTTCATGACACAAAAAAAGTTCGGGGTAAATGTGTCACAAGTGGCAAAGTTTGGGGTTTTTGGTGGCTTTTTCCCAAATAAAAAATAATAATAAATTCGTTTTTATTTATTCTTATTTTTATTTATATATTCAATTTATTTCTATCTTATGATATAAATTTCATATATAATATATCTATACACACACACGTTTAGTATTTATATTTATTACATATTTTAGGCATATTTATATAGTTTACTATTTAATAAAATTTTATTAGAGAATGATGGAAGGGGAAGAAATAAAAAAGAAAATAATTTAAAAAGAGAGGGAAAAATAATAGAAATGAAATAGGTAAGAGCGTCATGAGAAATTTTTATTATCTCCGTTTGTGCAATTTTTTAGTTCATTTACACTGATATAACGTTCGTAACAAATAATAGACATGATAATATATGAAAATATCTAGCTTTATTACTGCGATTTACCAAACAGTAGATAGAATATAACAAATCTCTTGAATTTCATATCCTATCCTATCTAATCCTATCTTGGTTAGAAATTCGGACGACAAAACGTAATCAAAGAGAATATAAGTTTTGAACGGTTCAAATCCACATTTTCCCATTGGAAGCCTCTCGCAAATTGCATTCTCTTCTTTCCTTCACTTTGATTCTTGCACTCTCAATTCTATGTGAATCTGCTTCGGATTATGGCTTCACCATGGAGCTGGCCCCCCGCGGCTCGCCCGGGTCCCCATGCTACAACCCGGCCGACACCCCGTATCAATGTATGGCCAAAGCTATTCACCGGTCCATTTCCCATGTCAATCGTCTCAACCTGAACTTTGTCGGCACCCCAAAACACGCTCTCTAGGGTGATTGTTGCCACCTTATGAAAGGTATTGCTTGGGAACCCGCCCATGACTGTCGCCACCCTCCCAACGGTCATGTCGCGAAATGACAGGTTCAGAGGTAATGTCGAATTGGGACCAATGGTCCACAATCGGTACGAGTTCTCTCAAACCCTTACCTTGAGTGACAATGGAAAATTCATTTAATCCTAACAGTATTCTATCACATAAGGGAGTCACCGCTAGCCTATTGAGGCTAGTAAGGAGCCAAATGAGATACGGGAGAATACCTCATTTCCTATGCATGATCCAGGGTCGAAGATTTGATTGCACTAGTTGTTCAAACTAATGCCCTTTCACTACCCTAACTTCGTTGACTGTCAACTAAAGTGTGACATGTAGTCTTTTCATCCAATTATCAGTCCTAAAATTTTGATCTGCTAAGTGTCCATGTGATGTTATTTTTTTGTGTGTTTATTATGATCCTAAAATGTAACTAGCCATTTGGCTAAAATAAGCAAATCACGACACAAAAGTAAAATAAAATAATTACAACCAATTCATCAAAATAGTAACAAAAGAACGATTGAAAGGTAGAGATCACTGAAGTAATCTAATTCGAGTTGGTCAAAAATATAAGATGACCTTGTTATTCTAGGATAACAAACCCATGAACTAAATTTAAATGGAATCCAATTTCTTTTTCAAAAGATTAATCTATTAAGACTGAACTTATATCAAAGGTGTTCACTAAAATCTCCAAACTAAATTGCATACTAAAAGCTCTCAGCAAGGGAAGGACTGATGACGGTGACGGTCACGATGGTGCTTGGTTTGGCTAGCTCTCGGTGGCTACTTAAACTTCTTGGTGGTGGCTCGGTTTTGTCAGTGAGACTCTCGGATTTGCTGGATCACGACTGGACAGCAGCTTGGGTAGGGGTTGTCAGTACTGAACAGTAGCCTCATCGTCGAGCTAGAACTTATCATGGTGCAGGCCTGGCGTGGGCGTGAGGTGCGGTGGCACAGCGAGGCAGAGGGCTCGGCGTCACGGTGATAGTGTGGCAAACTCGGCCAGTTGTCGTCGAGACTTGTGGAGCAGCAACTTGTCGACAGTCGCGAGCGCAGGTGTCACAGTGGGATTGAGCTCGTTATTGGGGGCTTCTCCGTTGACTGGAAGAGAAATGACATCAGCAGGTGGTCGGTGTGGAGTCGCGTGGGGTTGCTGTGTCGCGGCTTTTCTGGTTCACCGTCGTCAAGCAGCAATCGGTGTCGAAGGTGACTCGGCCATGAGGGGGTTCGGCTATGTGGCTCGGCCGATCTACCCTCCTTCCCCTTTTTCTCTAAGCGTGTTTAATGTGTTCTCTATTGTGACCTCAATTGCGTCTGGCTTCTTTCAATGTGAGGAATAAGAGTCCTTTTATAGATGTAATGAGGTTTCTTATTCCCTAATCCTGATTATGGGCTTGACTCTTTAATCCTTATGGGCTTGTTTTTAGCCATATTTGGAAATAATGGGCTCTATTAACATTAAGCTCAAAGCCTTTTATCAGTTCTATTTCTAATGCAATTACATGGACTTAACCCAATTCGTTAAGCTCAGAAACCCCCCTTTTGTTCATGTAAATTTCGGCCAACATAATTCCCTGGGTTTAGTCAAATTTGATTCAATTAAGTTCGGAGCCTTTTGAATAAGTCCATTCCACTGCCGGTTCAATTTAAAGGCAATTTTTATGAGTTTATCAAATTACTAATGCAATTGCTTCTAATAACTACATGTAATTAATTTATTTTTGTTCAGGGGCCGAGGTCGATCCATAATTTTCTATGCAATAACTTCTAAATAAATCGTCAAAATTTAGGTGTCGACAAATAACCTTCACGATGTCGACGATGGCTTGGGGACTTGTCGATCCCCTTCAAATTGCCAATTGTTTTGTTCATTGTTGACCAAACTATGCTCTTATAGAATAATTCTGATACTTGTCGATGAAAACCAAAAGTCGGCCATTTTTTTGTGTCAACAAAATATATAGGCATTATGAGTTTATAATCCGATATATTATGTCTCAATTTTTTTCATGATAAATGATAAGAAGATACAACGTGTTATTGCATTGCAAGAATTTGTGTTTTGCCGAGTGATTCCGTGACTGGATGAGAGCAAGAGAAGGAAGAAAACTTTTGATTTTCCTTACATGATCCACCACAAAACTTTAGATATTTCATAATCACTGAAATGCCATGCACGTAGGAAAAGTAACGTCCGATTATGGAAGGTTAATAATTTTTTCTCATCAATTTTTAGATTATGATTTCTTTTAATGACTCATGCATTCACAATCTCCTCTTACCATATCTGAAATCACAGAGGATGTATATACCCAAATTTAATATCAAGAAACGTGGAATACTCCATCTTAATGCCTACTGATGAAGGCGATAAATCATCAACCCTTGAAATTTTTATGGTGTCCACAGAATTACAATCTCTCTCAAGCATTTCTTTGCCCATCCTCTATACATATACGCACTCACCATCAAACCCTAAGAAAATATAAGTTTTTGAACGGTTCAATCTCAATGGGAGCCTCTCTCAAATTCCATTTCCTTCTCTGCTTCACTCTGATTCTTGCATCCTCAATTCCATGTCAATCTGCTTCGGATGATGGCTTCACAGTGGAGCTGGTCCACCGCGACTCGCCGAGGTCCCCATACTACAACCCGGCCGACACCCCGTTCCAACGTATGGCCAATGCGTTTCGCAGATCCATTGCCCGCGTCCAACGTCTCAACCCGAACTCTGTTGCCAAACCGGACACGCCCTCCTCAGTGATCGTCTCGAACAATGGGGAGTACCTTCTGAACCTCACGCTTGGGACCCCACCCGTGACCATCGTGGGGATCGCCGACACGGGGAGCGACCTCATATGGACGCAGTGCAAGCCGTGCACGGATTACTTTAAGCAAGCAGCCCCGCTTTTCGATCCTCGCAAGTCCTCCACGTACAAGGACATCTCGTGCCACACGTCGCAGTGCGGACTGATCGACCAAACCTTCTGCGACGGACGAGCTGGGGTTTGCGGGTATGCCTACACTTATGGTGATAAAACATTCACTTTGGGAACCCTAGCCACAGAGACCTTGACCATGGGGTCCTCCTCGGGCCGGCCTGCGATCTTCCCCAAGATGATCTTTGGGTGTGGACACCACAACAGCGGGAACTTCAATGATTGCCTGAGCGGAATCATCGGGCTCGGTGGTGGCAGCACCTCGCTTATATCCCAAATGGGGAAAGCCACTGGCGGGAAATTCTCCTATTGCTTGGTGCCCTACTCGGATCATGGAATCTCTAGCAAATTGAACTTTGCGGCCAATGCCGTGGTCGCCGGCAGCAGCGTCATCTCGACTCCTCTAATCCAGAAGGACACAAAGACTTTCTACTACGTAACCCTAGAAGCGGTAAGTGTCGGTAAGACGAGGATAGAATTCACCTCCGGCAACAGTTCCACTTCCGGGGAAGAAGGAAACATCATCATTGACTCGGGCACGACCTTCACGCTGCTGCCTCAATATTTCTATACCAAGATTGAAGCCGCCATGGTGAAGTCCGTGAAATTGCCCCGCGTCAGAGACCCATCTCATTTCTCTAGCCTTTGTTACAAGGCCAAGAAAGATGTCCGGCTCAGCATTCCTACCGTGACGTTCCATTTCAAGGGCGCGGACGTGAGGCTGAATTCAGTGAACTCCTTTGTCCGAGTTGCCTACAACGTCATATGCTTCACCGTGATCCCAAACCCGATCCAGATGACTATCTACGGCAACTTGGTGCAGACGAACTACTTGATCGGATACGACACTCAGAATATGAAGTTGTCCTTCAAGCCTGTTGATTGCACCTTGCACTGATTTCTTTCATAGGGTGCGTCTTTTCAATTATTATGGTTTAGGATTGAGTGGTGTGTTCATCTTTGCAAAGAAAACCCTTTCGTTTGAACATACTGAAGATCAATCCTGATGTGGAGTGGATGGGACGTATCCTATGTACTATAGTCGTTACTGAATAATATTTCTCGCGTTCTTGTAAGTAGATAGCTTCGTTGTTTTCTTCCTCTCTCTAGATCATAAGCATTATGAGTCCTTATCAATTCAGGACAAAAAACCACAAAAACTCCAAACTATGCTTATACATTTACCTAAAATTATTTTTTGTGACATCAAAAACCTCTAACTATGTTCATTGCAATACATTTACCTTAAATTTTTTCTTAATTGATACTTATATGACACATTTACCCTCCGTAAAAAAAGTTTCGTCAAATAACTTTTCAGATAAAATAATGTCATTTTTATTTCACGTAAGCCACGTGGGCAGATTTTTGTTTCACAAAACATATCAACACCGTTTGCTTTTCGAAGTCCATGTAGTTAGATTTTTAATGGTGCTCATTAACAGAACTTTGAAGGATGGTAAAATACAAGTTTGGGATTTTTTATGTCAATTAGAAAAAAGTTTAGGATAAATATATCATGATAGATATCGTTTGAGATTTTTAGTGACTTTTTCCCTATTAATTTCAATATCCACCTATGCTTAGCATTGCAAAATGCACTGATTCACTATTCAGAATAATTGGTTATTGAACCAGGAAAACGGAGTGTTCTATTTGTACAATGTACGGAATCTACATAGACACCGATTTGACTTCCCCGTCTTAAGAAGGGTTTTTTTTGTCTACCGAATTAAGAGCGAAACCAGTGTGTTACAAAGAATAAAACCTTGGTATCATAGTGTCTTGTAACCAAGGGAACTTGATTGGCCCATCGGTTACGAGACATTGTGCAAACCAAGTAGGAGCCGAAGTTTCCTGCATCACCTTAGACGCGGGAGGCTATTATACTTGTCTACCCGACGATAGTTAGTTGAAGTTGACATGCAGTTTTCCTTCTCCACCCGGAAGCCCCTAAGTTCCCTCATTAACCTTTTTTCCCCGGGAGACAGTGAATACGAAGAGGAGTTCCTTCTCCTGTCTCTCCTCGAGCATTTTAAGGATTTGCCCAGGTTCAAAATTGCATGTTCTTTCAGTTTTTAGAAAAGATTCTAAATGTGCTTGGTAGTTGCGCTTCAACTTCTTTGTACTCCTCATCTGGGTTGTATGAATGCTGAGCCAAACAAAAATCTATCAGACTTGACGAAGACACGGTTTCAAGGAGATTTAAAGGACTGATGCAGGCAGGACCAGAAGAATTATGACTGAGAAACTAAACTCGATGTTCTATAAGTACCTGAACATTCTAAATAAACAGCACTCAGAATAATCGGTGTGGTAAAAGGGAATTGCGGCATGTAATCCTGAACTGGTTTTTAGTCTTCAAACCTGATCTAGGGACAAGATGCTGCTGTCATCAGGAATTGCTAATACAATAACTAACTGAATGAATATTTTATACAAGATGTTGGAGGATAGAACAACCTAGATTAACTTCCTTTCAAATTGTAATTTGGCCAACAGGGAGCATTGCAGCTGAACTCAAACTTTGTACTTGATAAGAGTCGGCCACCACAAAAAAAAAGTGACATAAAGAAGTTACGTACGCAAAATTTCTAGCAACATTAAAAAAAAAAAGGCAACAAAAAAGTGCAACGCTGAGGCTAGTGAACCCAAAAACTTGATCCAACCAAAAGAAGAAAAACCGAAAAATTTGACAGTGGTACAAGAGATTTGGCACATTTTATACGGATGCCAATTTAGTCATAAACTCTTCAATTTTATTAATTTAGTGCTAAACCTTTGTGTGAACATGTACCTTTTTATCAATCTTCGCCAAAAATCGTTGATGTAGCCGTCATATATGGCACACCACCACGTCAGTGATTTTTGGCAAAAATTCCCTGGAAGAACTTAATTTGAACTTTTGCATAGAGGTTAAGGTTTAAATTGACAAAAATTGAAAATTTTATGACTAAATTGGCATCCGTATAATAAGTTTAGGACTTATGAGGCAATTCTCCTAGCGTTATTGTCTTGCGAGAATTCAGGTTTGGCCGAGGGATTAGATCGATTTATCCCTAAACGATCCAGCACAAAGCATTAGATATTTCAGAAACACTGAAACGGCATGCATTGGATGTACCTAGATAGAGTGGCGTCCGATTATGGTAAGTTCAACATTTTCTTTTCCTTTCTCGAAATGTTTTGGATTACAATGTCCTTTTATGACGCATGCATGCACTTATCTCTCCTCCGACCACCTCTGAATTCAGATGAATCTGTGTTACCAATGAAGGCAATAAATCATCGACCCTTAAGATTCCATCGTCTGCACATAACGTCAACGCTCCTATATAGAGAGATATGTGCACCCGCCATTGCACCCAGCGAACGCACGGTTCATGTCCCACATTCTCCCCAATGGCAGCCTCTCTCAGATTTCATTCTCTTCTTTCCTTCGCTCTGATTCTTGCGTTCTCCGTTCCATGCCAATCTGCTCCCGAGTATGGCTTCACCACGGAGCTGGTCCACCGGGACTCGCTGAGGTCCCCGTACTACAATCCGGCTGACACCCCACATCAACGCGTGGCCAACGCCATCCGCCGGTCCATTTCCCGCGCCAACCGTCTCAGCCAGAGCTCTGCCAACGCCCCGAGCACGATCTCCGGGGTGATCGTCTCCAGCAACGGGGAGTACCTTCTGAACGTCTCGCTCGGGAGCCCGCGCGTGACTATCTTCGGGATCGCCGACACAGGGAGCGACCTCATATGGACACAGTGCGAGCCGTGCGATGATTGCTTCAAACAAGCGTCCCCGCTTTTCAACCCTCGCAAGTCCTCGACGTACAAGGACATCTCATGCAGCGTGTCGCCGTGCAGCACGCTCAGCCAAACCTCATGCGGCGGACGAGGGCTCTGCGAGTATTCTTACTCTTACGGTGATAGGTCATACACTAAGGGAAACCTAGCCACAGAGACCTTAACCCTAGGGTCCACCTCCGGCCAGCCCGTGAGCTTCCCCAAGGTGATCTTCGGGTGTGGACACGAGAATGGCGGGACCTTCAATGATCGCATGGACGGAATCATCGGGCTCGGGGGCGGCAGCATCTCACTCTTGACCCAATTGGGGACAGCCACCGGCGGGAAATTCTCCTATTGCTTGGTGCCCTATTCCTCGGATCGTGGAAGCTCTAGCAAATTGAACTTCGGGGCCAACGCCGTGGTCGCCGGCAGTGGCGTCATTTCCACCCCTCTAGTCCAAAAGGACCCCAAGACTTTCTACTACCTAACCCTTGAAGCGGTAAGCGTCGGCAAGACGAGGATAGAATTCACATCCGACGACCCATCCGATCCCGTGGACGAAGGAAACATCATCATCGACTCGGGCACGACCTTGACGCTGCTGCCTCAAGATTTCTACACCAAGATTGAAGACGTCCTGGGCAAGATCGTGACTCTGCCCCCGGCGAGCGACCCATCGCAGATCCTTAGCCTTTGTTACCAGGCCGGGGCAGATGTCGGGTCCAGCATTCCCACCATAACGTTCCATTTCAAGGGCGCGGACGTGGAACTGAATGCAGGGAACACCTTTGTTCGAGTCGCCGACGACATCATATGCTTGTCATTGGCACCAGGCCAGATGACGATCTACGGCAACTTGGCGCAGATGAACTACTTGATCGGATACGACACTCAGAACAATAAGTTGTCCTTCAAGCCTGTTGATTGCACCTCGTCCTGATTTCTTTCATAGGGTGCTGTCTTTTCAATTCATATGGTTTAGGATCGAGTGGTGTCTTTATCTTTGAAAAGAAAGGCCTTTGGCTGAACATGCTGAAGTTGTCCTAGCTGTTACTAAATAATATTCTGTGTTCTTGGAAGTATGATAACTTCTTTGTTTTCTTCCTTTCTCTACATCATATGAATTGTCTGTCATTATTCTACTTAAAGATAAGTAAATTGAAAGCCCTAAAATTTATCACGAAAGTCCAATTGAGTTTTAAGATTTTTAAAAAGCGAAATTAGATCCTAAAACTTGTTACGAAAATACAATTGAGTCATAAAACTTTCAAAAGGTGTAATCACGCAAATCGGGAAAGAGAGAGAGAGACAGAGAGATTAGGATATTTTTGCCGAAAGGACTACATTGGCAAATCGTCAAAAGGTTTGAAACTAAATTAGCACAATTAAAAGGCTTATGACTAAACTAATAAATTGTCAAAAGTTTATAACAAAATCGGTAAAATTAAAATGTTTGAGATTAAATTGGCCTTTGTGCAATAGATGTATAACTTTTTGAACAATTTTCCCTATTTTGTATTTTGGGTAAAAAATGCCCACTTCCATTTGTAAAAGCACAATATAAACTTTTGTAAGACGTGACTTGGCATTCGATAACAAAGTTTCGGCTCCGTTTATTTCATGGAGAGTACAATGAAGTAGAATATATGTTCTACCAGGAAAATGATATAATTTTCCTGTGTTTGGCAAAAATACAAAAACAAGTTGGGAGAATAATTACCACCGTTTAAATTAGGAAATTGATTTGTGTTATCTCTAAAAGAATTAATTTTTCTTTTCTGGAGTACTTTGTTGCATTGCTTGATATATATGCTTTGTTTGATGGTTATGTGTTAGATTGACGCGTCTCCAATTCACGCGAATAACTACTACTTTAGCAAGATCACCGCAATCTTAAGTCATATTTTTGAGAAATTTTCACAAGCAGTTGGTGGGCTTGTGATCACAAAGCATCACCAATCCAAGTTGATCTTCCAGCTCCACCCATATCCCCAGAACCAACAGTAGAGAGCAAATAAATGAATTTTTCTGTATCTTTCACCAGAAAATGGATGAGAGCATGAAGAAGTCGTGGGGCTCAACAAAATCCAATACAGAGAGAGAGAGAGAGAGAGAGAGAGAGAGAGAGAGAGAGAGAGAGAGAGAGAGAGAGAGTGCAAATCCAGGCGATGGATGAGAGCTCCTTTGAGTCCGAGATCAAGCGGGTCTGGAATCGGACGTTGTGCCCACAGTTCCCCATGCGGCTGTTGCAGGTGAGGAAGGGGGAGCCACCGATAAAGCTTGCAACCGCGGCAAGGACTGCTTGGAGGTTGAGGTTGAAGTTCATGTCAGAGAGATAGAATTTGGGCGTTTAGTTAGATGACAGAAGTGAGTCTGAGGAGGAGGAGATAGAAGTTGACTGAGTATAGAGAGAGAAGAGGAAGGTGAAGAAGACTGAGAGGAGCTGCCATCAATAGGGTTTTGCTTCCATGGAAGATGAGTCATTCCGGTCAGACTTGCTTCATGGAAGAAGCCACTTTGGTAAACCTGTTCCCAATAAGTCGACGAGACGAGCTGTGTTCTTTTGGAAAAAAACTTCCTAAACCTAAGTCTTCTTGTCTATGGAAGTCATTTTCCAAATGAAAGAACATGATTTCCGATAAAATATTTTCCTCCAGACAAGCACAGCCTTCGGATGCAAACTTGTGACACAAGAAATAGAAGGCATAGCAAAACTGAAATGAAAAGTAAGGCGGGTATCTCCGATATTCCCATCTAACGCCGGAGTTGGCGAGGGCTGTCACAACAAGCTCCAATGCGTGATAGCAAGCAGATCTTACAAACGAAATCCAAAGATCTACATAAAATGTGACGATCCATGTCCAAATCAAACCCACCTAATTTCTTCTTTAGGCCAACGAGCAGCAAGTTCAATATACGAGAAATTGACAATCTTACCAACTATACAAATGTGGTTGCTCTAGCATGAAATCGCATCTCTTTCTAAACAGGAAAAAGGCGGTGCAATTTCTTCATAAAATGTGACAAGCCTTGTCCAAATCAAACCCACCTAATTTCTTCTTTAGGCCAACGAGCAACAAGTCCGATATACAAGGAATTGACAACCTTACCAACTATACAAATGTGGTTCTCTAGCATGAAATCACATCTCTTTCTAAATAGGAACAAGGCGAAGCAATTTAGAACTCATTAGCAGAAAACAATAAGAGTAACTTCTCACTAGACAACTAAATCATGAGAGCACACCCTCACCTCTTTCGCGTGCAATGGAGGCCGAAAGAATACCAAGGTCACGATTTAAGAAGGTTAATGCGGATTCACATTCTGAGATTATTCTCGTGACAGAGGAGGGTTCGCCAGAAGCTGTTTCAGACAACCCAACAGCCAGAGCTGCATATGAATCTCTGAGATTCCTCAAGTTACCAAGGAACTGCAGAAAGTTTTAAGTAAGGGATAAGGTTAAAGATGCTCAAGGATTGTTGAGTGCATCCAGATATGAGTTAGTCATAGAAACTAATGAAACCTACTAAACTGACAGAACCGCTACCTTTGCTGAAATTTCAGTACGCAATATTAATCAAGCTCAGGGATTGAACACTATGAATCAATTACTCTAGATTAGCTCTCAAGTGAAATCCCATTAAATGAAGCAAGTATATATAACAAATATCTTTTTTCAGAGTTGAAAGTTCTTAACTTTTGACTATATGCGCAAAAAAAGTTTTAATCAAAGAGAGAGAGGGAGAGATCCTTTTTGCATAAGTCACAACATCTCGATGCAAAATTGACATGAGAAAACATGCAAAAATTTTGAATATATCAACAAGCTTGTGCATAACCCACACAAAGCTTCTCTTAAGATTTTATGATTCAAAATTAACTCCGTGACCAGCTATGGCAATCACAACATTTGATTTTAGCATGGATAACACACATGCAAGAAAAGTAGATATCGTAACTCTTGACTCATCTAATGTGATGCTTAAACTATCCCTGGTCGTACAGACCAAATAAAAACAATCCCTGGTGGTACTTTTCCTGTCATTGATTGGAGAGTACTGGTGAATCTTAGGAAAATAACATATCACTAGAAAACAAGAAAACTTTTGCTCAATAAATATTTCATGCAAACCAAAACTGAGGGCTTTCTAAGTTTTCTACAATTTTCCACATTATCAACATTCAACTCTTGATTCACTTTGTGTAAGATTTAGAAGATCCTATGGAAGAATTCAATGCAGCTAAAAGAAGTGATAGAGTATGTGAGATTCCATCAGATCCTATATTTAAAAAGCATTCGAATACCTTCAGAAGCATCTTGTATGCTTCCAATAAGCGATTAGCTGCTGGTCCAAACCCATGCAGTTGGGGCACCTCCATCATGTGTGTCCAAGGGCGAATTTCCTACAAACAGAAAGATCACAGATGTGTCCCCGACAAGAGGCCACCTTTGAAAGATAGCTTGAAAGAGAGGAAATTAAAAGTATCAAATGAAGGCGAGAAACGATGAAAACCTTGGTATATATCATATTGAATGTTCTCGCAGTTTCTAGAAAAGATTCCAAATGTCCTCGTAGTTGCGCTTCAACTTCTGTGTACTCCTCATCTGGGTTGTAAGCATGCTGAGACAAAGAAAAATCTATAAGACTTAACGAAAAGGTTACAAGGAGAACTCAAAACTGATTAGCACCATAAAAAATATGACTGAGAAATGTTCTAGAAGTGTCTCTAAGAAGAATAAACTAGATATAAATGAGGAAGTCAGAAATATCCAGGAAAACATGAAAAACAGAACATTCCAAAAACTGATCTAGGTCTGTCAAAAAACAAGTACTGATCTAGGGACAAGATGCTGCTGTAAATCAGGAACAAATACATAAAACTATCTGAATAAAAAGTTTGTACAACATGTTAAGAGGATAGAACAACCTAAATTTACTTCCTTGCAATTCTAATTAGGCCAACAAGGAGCAGTGTAGCTGAACTCAAACTTTGTACTCAATAAGAGTCAGCCACCAAAAAACACAACATAAATAAATTACTTATGCAGATCCTTGGCTAGCCTACGATGTGTTGAGGGCCTAGAAGATCCATTTAACCTTGACTCTCTGAAAGCCAGGTAGTGGAAAGCACAAAGCAGGCCGTTGTTGGAAGGATTAAAGGTATAAATAGAAACTTCATCCTCATTAAAACAGGCAAGAACTCCAATGTCTACAGTATTACATGTTACACATCATAATTGCGAAAGGAAGAGGAGAGAAACTTCACATAGAATAGTAGTAACAAGGGAGCTGTTCCACAGCTAATAATGTGAAGTACATTAAAAACGTATAAACAAATGGCTATGGTAAAGGATATTGGGCAAACCTTCGATGCTAAATCATCAACTTTCTGCTGCAGATTCATGAGTATCTTTGATTGTTCTGAAAGCTTTGTCTCTAACTCCGAAACATCTGGCCTGCAAATGAACTTTGATTAAAGGAATTCGATTTTACTAAATGAGACTGACAAATTTTCATTCAAATATTCTTTCCATCAATAGCAACTCCAAGGCCTACATGCCAAAAACACCCCATTGCATAATGGAATTACCCCCTCAACTGCAAAGACCTGCATTGTCCTCCCTATCCTTTCAACTTTTGCCATTAGCCTGCTAAAATTCAATTGTGCAGACACTTACCCTATTATTCAACTTATAGTTTCCTTGATGATGTCCTACTTTTCTTGTCAGACATAAGACCATGGGACACACGATCGACAAGCAGTAATCGAGGCTAAGAAAGACCAAAAAAAGTCAAAACTACCATGTGCAACTTCTTAAAAATAACGAATTCATGAATTGCCTTCACTTATTATTAATGCTTAGTGTAAAAGATGCAAGTTGGAGTTACTTCAACCTCATTGCGATGTCAAATTAGTACACTCTCAGAGTGCTTACTCAGTCAAAATATAACACCATATTTGTTTGATGAAACTATCTAATTCACACTTGATGCAACTGATCCGATTCGAACTTGACGTCAGCACCCCTATTTCATAAAAACTGAGAGAATTCTAAATATCAAGACAAAATAAAAAACAAAATGACAATGCATCAGCAACTCGTTGACTACTTGTACCAAACTGAAAGCTCCAGATTATAATTGCCATGATTGAAAGAAGAAGCGAAAAATTAAAAACGATTGATGGCCAATGGAAGGGACCTAAAATTAGATATAAGAGTACTGATCATTATCTTCAAGTTTGAATTAGCTATTTGCAACAAGCTTAGACACTAGGAGGCAATTGCAAAAATCAAACTAGGATTTAGTTCACCACATACTTCAGGGCAGAATAACCGCATTCTAGCAAGTAACCGAAAAACTGTAACACAATCAGGCATTGCGAACAAGAAGAGGATGTCTCACAATGGATATATAGATTGAATCTGAACGTCAGCAGGGAACAGCTTGCACTCCTCCGAAAAAATCTGAGCTTGCTTTTCTGCGATAGAATCTATTAGTTGAATATCTTTTGCTGCTTGCTCATCCACACTGCAAAAGACAATATCAAACGCCAATTCAGAAGATGAAGTTGCCGGCCAGGACATTTTTCAACATTCAATTGGTGTCCGTATAAAATGATCTTGTGCATATTCCCTAGAGATTAGTTAGCCAATCCCTGGATACTCCATTTCTAGAGATTTTTAATTAATTTCAAGTGTCTTAATAATCTTGTGGGACGGCTATCTTAGGGTTAAAATCCAGCTAACATTCAACCAACAAAGCCCACCTCCACTCGGGATTATCAGCATAGATGCTCGCCTCAACAAGATCCACAATTAGCTGAAGCATTTCAGTGCGATCTTCATAAGTTCCTCTTCCCTGCAACAAAACCGCATCTCATTCATCAGAAGCTAAAATAGAAGTACTTCAAATGTTGCTAAGCCGAATTGCTAGAGAAGACAAATGCAACAACAATCATTCCAGGGATTCTTTAACTAGAGAATTGTGTTTACCCAACTTAAAATGGATAAATGATGCTCCTTAATATATGTAATACTGCACCAGTATTATGATTGATGAAACAGCAGTGCGAATTATTGTTTGTATAGCCCTACATCAGTATAGTCCAAGCATTTAGTGAATTAAACCCTTAGACAGATATTATCAAATTGTAATGATTATCGATTAAACTCATACAATTGAATTAAGCCCACATGTTCTTGATCATACCTCGACGTGCTCTTCTCAATGCTAGGTATTATGGTAATTAACAAATATAGATGAAGACATTCACATGTTCTATCCTTCGGAAGAAACCAATGTCCAGATGAATAATCGCTTTAAAACAAATTTATCTGTCAGAGGATGCGGTATAAACTGAGCAGAAGAACACCAGAAGATCCATTTAGCCAACCCACCAGGAGAGAAAAGGTTCTGCTCCTCTTCTTCTGTTTAGACCGTGTAGCCCTAGACATGTATTCAATAAATCACAGTGGAAAGCCAAACTCTTTCGATAAGAAGTATGCACGCTAGCCTGACAGTACAGGTTCATCCTTGCCCAGCACACTAAAGCTAGCGTACACACATCCTTACAACATGCACAACCAGACAGAAGACTCTATTAGCATATACACGTCACATATGTCCACGCACTCCCCCAACATCCACATGTGCACACTTCACTTGCACGCAGTGTGCACACATCCGAGCACAGACAACCCCAACATAGGCACGAGCATATGCATAACCATGAGTATGCATTGACAGTCACCTCTACTGATCTCCAAAGCGAACTGCTTCAGCATGACCGACTTTACCACGCACGGATCAATCCATGGAAAGCCACAAATACAGCACATCAAAAATTCAGAATGTTCTAGCGCTTCATAAGAATCCCGATGCCACATAATTCGGAAAGCCCCCAATGTTTTCTGCGTTCCCTAGGTTAAATTCAAACAAACTCAACAACGGTAATCGCGGGCCTTAGCCCTATCTCAATGCTCAAGAAATTATCTAATGCATTAGGAATTTTAATTTTGGAACTTGCTTATCTGTGCACTAATTTAGAAAAAAAAAAACCATATTTATCGCAGCAGCTCCACACAAGAATTTCGACATGGCGAGAACGATTTACCAACACGATGCAGATAAGTCTACAGCCACTAAATTGATCAAATGGGTAACCACCAGATGGCTCGTTCATCAAAACCCAGAGAAGAAGATCAACAACCAACCTGTATAACCTCCGTGTCCACGGTGGTCGTTATGCCCAGGAACTTCGCGATCTCCGCCAAATCTGCGCGACCCAGAGGCATCAAAAGTAAAGGGAGGGGCCCCAAGCGAATCGCAAAAGCCACAGCGCGAAGCGGCTGTGAAATGCTCGAAAATTGAAAGGGGAGGGAAGGGAAGCGGGCGCGCACATTGTATGCGGGAGGTCTCCTCGTCGCGATCCATGGCGTCGCCCTGCAGGTTTTGCTGCGAGAACGGGGACTTGTCGCCCAAGAGCCTGCGGAATTGGCCCCCACGGGGGGCAAGGAGCGCGAAGGAGCGTGAGCAATGCGGCGACGGTTGGGATTCGATGATCCGTGGATGGATCGAACGAGAGGGAGAGGTGGGACGGACGGACGGACGGACCTGAAGAAGAGCCATTCGAGGAGGGCGTAGCGCTCCATGCCGGCGAAGAGGAGGGACTGGGCGGGGGCGTTGGCCCTGGGGTAGCTCAGCATCCCCAGCTTCCTTTGTATCTCCTCCATTTGCTTCGCTGCCATCCCTCCCTCTCCTTCTCCTTCTCCCTTCCCCTTCTCTCTCTACTCTTTCTCTCTCTTCTGCGCGCCGGTCCTGGAGGAGTGATCGGACAATCGGACGGCGAGGAGGAAGGAAGGCGTTAGGGGTGGCCCGGCCCGTCCGGCCCGTCCACGTCACCGTCCCGGCCGGACCGTGATGCCACGTGTCTTTCTGGTCCCCACCTTCTTCGTTTTTTTTTTTTTCAAATTTCACTCTCCGCCTGTCTATCTCTCTCCCGATCTGAATATTATCCGCAAAATACTTAGGAATAATAATACGAAAAGTTGAATTTTGATAATATAATTTTTATACTTTTAATTGGTTCAATCTGATTTTAGGACTTTTATGGATGTTCAATATATAATATTAAATATTTTCATATAATTTATGGACTACATTGAACATCTCTATTGCACCTTGTCCCTTCCACTTGTTGCTCGTTTACCAGCCTTTTAACACTCCTCGTGGCTCGCACGCCTTTCGCCCGCTCAAGATCCTTTCCTTATTTTTTTCGCTCATTTACCGAAACGTTTCGAAAAGGAAGGCCAAAAGAGAGGAACTCGCTCTCTTTATGATTATAACATTTTTTTTCTTATACGTTTTTCCTTATTTAAGAAGAAAAATTTCTAAGAACTGAAGCCCGGATTAAGTTGGATCCGGGTCGAGTCGGGTATTGATCACTGAAATTTTGTTACATAAGAGTGGCTCAATTTGGGTCGGACCCCTTTCCGACCTATCAAAAACCGACTTACGGGTACAAGGGCTAACCAATACACGATCCTCAAGATGAAGGCCTTGCTGCTAACCCCCAATCCCTCGCACTTGTTCTTCTTCTTCCAGGAAAAGAACATTGGCCATTTCTTTCCTGAAGATTGAAAGTCCATGTACTTAGACATGCAGATCAGTCGGCTGGTCACCGCGATCATCATAATTCCTGAGAAGTCTCATTCTTTGCAGTCATCGTTTACCATCGTTACATGTATAGAATTTACACCATGCTTTTCATCACATATGGCTAGCCTTTCTGGAAGTGAGCAAGATGCCCACTTCATCAGTTCATATCGTTCTGCATCAGCGAGCACGCGCGAACCGCATAACTCAGTCGAACGACGTATTCCGAGAGTATTTTCAATTATTTCGAGAGCGCAAATTCGTACCCGATTCCAAAGTGACAATCTGAAGTCTACAAAATGTTACAAAAGCTACGGCTTCAGTACCCACAAACTTGTCTTACATACCTTTCAAGGCCGCCAAAATAAAGGAACAAACTTTGACTAAAGATCTCAGACTTGGATTCAAAAAGAATAATGTAACAAGGTCAGTGACTTACCGAGTCCACTACAGGAACATGAACAGACGACAATTTGAGACCTTGGTTCATGCTGTTGTAGGCCTGTAGTGAAATCGAAATGCTTTCATATCCTCTCCTCAGCGAGTACGAGGCCTGAGATGTTGCCTGTCCAGGGGGGGCCTTGACCACGAAACTGCATTGCGGCAAATGGAAAATAGCATGGCATAGGTTATTGGTTTCCACTTAATTTCAGTGACATGGAAATCACACCGCATAGCACCCAAGTAAAAAGGACACATTTTTAGTTATTCTTCTCAGCAAGAGAGTTGGATATCAAGTAGGAATAAACCATTGCCGAAAGGCACCAGAAGTCATCAAGTCAGTTTAATTCTGAAGAGTTCATGAACACAGACAGGCCCATGGCTGAGCTCATGTTCGAGGTTACATTAGGGAATGCCCAAATTGCAGCCAATTCACCATTGATCACAACAGATAGCCAGACAAAATACAAGATCTGCAGGAAAAAATGGACCTTTGCATCCATTCCTTCTATTCGGTTTGCAGCATCCTCTATTGATGCATACTTCACAAAGCCAAATCCTCGAGTGTCAGGAATTGCAATCTGTAACTACTTTGGCTGTATAAACACAAAGCTTCTTGTGTTAATAGCTTGATTTCCATTGACTCACTGTCAAGGGCAAGGATAGTGAAAACAGGCACACCCTTCGCCCTAGTCCTTCGAGTGCTTCCAGATTGGGTTGGTCATAAATACATGGAAAGGAGATTGAAAGTTAAGAAAAAGAGGCTGAAGAGGTCAAGAACACGGGAATGCAGTCATTGACTGAATGGATTTTCAACAGAAAATTCCTTTTCTCTTATAAGCTCTCCCCGGATCCATCTACATACTTTTTTGTCCGTTTACAGAACGGAAACCAGCTACTCCGCAAGGTGCGTCAGTCACTAGCTATGGTTACATGCAATTACGCATGTCAGTACATGCACATCGGAGTATCATGTAAGCCTTCTTGTGAACAATTCCACCGGAACAGATATGTGTTAGGATTACCAGTGACCAACCTGGCCAAATTGTGAGAATAACTCCTGGAGTTTCTCCGTTGTTGTTCTCTTACTAAGGCCCCGTAGCACAGAAAAGGGCAAAAAGCAAAAGGCATGAGTTTGTTGACATAGCGAAATCTGCTACCTTCATATTATTTCTTCGGAATGAGGCGTAAATCACATGGTGAACTTTAAGACAATTTCATCCTACTAATCCTTTGAAAAGAACTTCTGCAACATGTTGAGACTAGCAAGGCTGAACAGCAAGAATTACATCAGTAGCATACTTCAAAATCTACTCTTCTCAAACAGAAAAGAAGCAAACACAATCAAAGTCTGCGAAAACTGTGAGCTCTTCAACCCAATCATACTAAAACTAGAAAAGACTAGAGAGACATCGCAGGGGGTTTTCTCGAATGGGGAAGCAACGCTGCCCCACCTAGGCGGCAATGGGTGTTGGCCACAACCGTGGGCTGCCGGCCATGGCGCGGTGGTACCACTAAAATCCCATTGAAGCACCCAGTTAGTACAGCTCAAATCTCGACTTCCAGAAATCAACAAATAATAGAAATTCTCCTCGAACTGCAGCGAAACATTAGACTCCATTAGCGCATCAGATAAAACGACCATTCTCGGGCGTAATTGAAGAACAACACATTAAAAAGTGTATCATTGTTGAAACTTTTATAACAGTTACGGATTATTCTCTTCTCAACTAATCATATTTATGTGATTATTAAGAGAAATCTATGACCAAAGAAAGAAGAAGAGAGGAATCACAATTTCATGAAGTTAACTCTACTTAAATCTATTAATGTGCTTGCACCATTCACTTGACAACATGTTTTATTATCTTACTTTGAATCTTAATATATTACTTGTCAGCTATACATATTTTTTCAATACATACAATCAAGGTAGATTAACTGGTCAGGACGGGACTAATCTCGAGCCCGAGCCACACCTTCAATTGTTCTGCCCTTGCAGCGCATTATTCACTAGGAAAATTTCCCCCCTTCTGGTTAGGGCATCGAGGGTGCGGATTTCTGGAGCCCATGCTGTTCCCTAATTACATCCGGAGTAATTTTTTATCGGTAAAAAGAATGGTAAGGGGTGATCGGAGTCTATGTCACCGTATGAGTTCCATACCCACAACATAATATATGGTTTGAGTCATAACTGCTGATCATTTTGAGCGAATATGTCACCACCGTATCATTGTAACATAATGATGAGGTGGGGTGGGACTAATATTAGTTCAGCCTCACACTGTCAATTGCTTCGCCCCATGGGGCATTTTCACGAGGAAAGTTTGCCCTGCCTGCTCATCGTAACATAATGACGAGGCAGGGTGAGACTAATATCGGCCAACCTCACAGCATCAATTGCTCCACCCCCACAGGGCATTTTTTCACAAGGATTTGCCTCGTGCCAGGTCTCATGGTGCAATTTCCCAGGTCTCGTGCCCATCCCTCATTATATATGGAGTCATTTGTTATCAGTAAAACATATAGAAAGGGACAACCAGCTCTGCAACCCCTGAACGTTATTGTAAGAGTTTCACACCCATGATAGAATGTACGGTTTTGAGCTTTAATTGCTGTACATTTTGAGTGACTCGTCTCACTCTCTATCGCCTCATCAAGGTGTTAGTGGGAGTAGAACCATGATTATTCTATACCATGGCGCGGTCGAACCAATGTTGCAGATGGGAAAATGATTCTCGAAGCCAAGAAGCGACCAAAGTTTCAAATTTGTAATCGGGCTTGGGAGTAATCCCTATACCACTAAACCAACCATCACGGCCGTATGGAGTCAATCATTAGGAGAACAGATCTAGTTTCCAACATCAAGAACCTGGAATTCGGTTAGGACCAGTTGGTCCTCTGTTTCAAAACTTTGAACTGCTTGTCAACCCGAGTTTCGGCCTGACAAGGAGCGTTGACTTGGTTTTGTTTCTGTTCCTTTGTAAAAAGAAGTAAGCATCTACTAAAATCCAAAGCATTATATGGAAACAAGCTCACATAATGACTTAGACCAAGGGTACTTCTCACGTTTTTTCCACACGAACCGTACAACATAATCGTACCTTCAACTTCTCATAAATGAATTACGACAATTGGGAGGATTTCATAATTGTCGTAATTCATTTCTTGGTTTCGGTTTTCCATAGTCGAGACACGTCTCTTCTTGCCGATAAAACAAGGGCAGGAGGGAGCGATCAGCATCGTTGCCTCCCCCTAGGCTTCGCCATGGGGATCACGTGCCCTGCCACAGAATGTCCGGCTTGGAACTCCGCCCGAATCGGACCCTCCATCCTCCCCTCTAGACCCATCGTGCACTAGGATCCCAGGTCCATCTCCGAAGAACATGTTACGACCGTTTTCGTACGTAGATACGGCGGTAAGTTGCAACGGTAAAAGTGACCGGTCCCGACCTACCAATCTCTGTCTGCGCACGCGCGGCCGAGGAAAAACTGGTGCCTTCTGCCGAGAAAGGCTCGTCAAAACTATATTCCTGAGCCATACAAATCTCAAGAACTTCACCTCTCCTCGCCCGTCACTTCGCGCTTGCAGACCCCGTACTCTCTCTCTCTCTCTCTTGCTCTCTCTCTCTTCGTCGTATCACAGCTTCAAGAAATGCTCAGCATGAATCTCTCTCTACCCACTGCCGTCGCTGTCTCCAAATCCAGCCGCCGCTATCGCCCCACGAATGCCCACGCCCTTCTCGGCAGAAGCGGCGGCGCGCCCTCGTCCCTGTCTTGTCTTCTTGGCGGCGGCGGCGGCGGAGGAGATGGCGGATCTCCGGTTCTTGGCATCGGATCGAAATCTCCCGGCTCCGCCGGAATTCGCGCGCACCCATTTGGGTTGTCTTCGCGACCCTGTTCTCAGATCCAAGATCCGAGCTCAAAGACGTCGGCTTTGGATCGAACCGTTTCGCTCCATCGTGGGTTTCCTTCAAGAACTGGATCTCTGGTCCCCCAAGCGGCGTCCGAAGCCAGCCCGGAGGGCGAGGCCGAAGCCGAAGCCGAAGCCGCGGTTTCGAAGAAGAACAAGACCCTCCAGCTCGCCGTCGTCTTCGGGCTCTGGTACTTCCAGAACATTGTGTTCAACATCTACAACAAGAAGGCCTTGAATGTGTTCCCGTACCCTTGGTTCCTCGCGTCCTTCCAGCTGTTCGTCGGCTCCGTTTGGATGCTCGTTCTCTGGTCCCTGAAATTGCAGCCTTGTCCTAAAATCTCCAAGCCCTTCATCGTCGCATTGCTTGGGCCCGCCCTGTTCCACACCGTAGGGCACATTTCGGCTTGCGTGTCGTTCTCGAAGGTGGCCGTGTCGTTCACGCATGTCATCAAATCGGCCGAGCCCGTTTTCTCGGTCGTCTTCTCTTCGTTTCTGGGCGATTCGTACCCTTTGGCTGTGTGGCTTTCGATTCTTCCAATCGTGTTTGGTTGCTCGCTTGCTGCGGTCACTGAAGTTTCTTTCAATTTTGGAGGCTTGTCGGGTGCCATGATTAGTAATGTCGGGTTTGTGCTGAGAAACATATACTCCAAGAAGAGCTTGCAGAATTTCAAAGAAGTGAATGGGTTGAACTTGTATGGGTGGATTACTATACTTTCGTTGTTCTATCTGTTTCCGGTTGCGGTTTTCGTCGAAGGAGCTCAATGGGTGCAAGGTTACCACAAGGCAATCGAAGCTGTTGGACAATCATCCACATTTTACTTTTGGGTGTTGCTGTCTGGTGTGTTTTACCATCTTTACAACCAATCCTCCTATCAAGCCCTCGACGATATTAGCCCGCTGACTTTCTCGGTCGGAAATACAATGAAGAGAGTGGTGGTGATTGTGTCGACTGTTTTGGTGTTCAGGAACCCAGTTCGGCCCTTGAATGCGCTTGGATCTGCCATCGCTATATTCGGGACTTTCCTGTATAGCCAGGCAACATCTGCCAAAAAAGCTAAGAATCAAGGAGGTGAAAAGAAGAGTTAGATTTTGAAATGGTCAGTCTCTGCCTGTAACTTTTTCAGTCTTTAGCCTCTGATTGTATTTGCAGTCATCTTTAGTTTTGCTTGGCAAGACCATGATAGTCAAATAAAATTCTGATACATTTTGTCCCTGAGATGTGTTTTTGGCGCAAAGTTGGTCGCCAGGCGCCTGTTTGAATTGCTTAAGAATCTGCTGATTGTATGGATTCATGGATTGTAATGTCGCCTTTGGCAAATTGGATAGCATCTTGTGAACTGATTCATTTGTGCAATGACAATGTTGGATTGATCTTTGACTTGAAGTGTATATGATATGGTGTCCGACTGCATCTTGACAGAGGGTCACTACCAGTATTATCTCCTCGACTTGGTTGAATTTAAATTGCCAAAGTAACATGGGGACATTTGACTTCTACAGCAACAATTTGGCCAAAAAAGATTTGCATACTTCATGCAGTGAGGCCTACATCCACACGAAGCCAGCTACTCAAGAAGATACCACTTGATTTCAAAGATGATCTCGATATCAGTTTGTGAGAAATGCGATTTGTAGGTCTCTGCTCAAGCCGTGGCTGCATAAGATACGCAGTTCGGCTTCTCTTTTATGATTTCACAACGTGCTTATACGCATTTCATGGTGATTCACTGCATATAAAGAACTCGTTGTTCGAGTGTTGTTTACGCCGTAAGCGATTGGTTTGTCGTGTCTGAAACGGAAGGACGCCTTATCGAAGACTGTTGCCATATCCTGACTGAAGGAGGGGAGAAATTCTATTAAGCTCTGCTATGCGCTCTTCAGCGGCATGGTTTCTGCATTCTGAGTGTGTGAAGTAGAACTTTTGCTTGTGGCCAGAGGTGGCCACGGGCCGGTTTTGGCCTGGAACCGGACCGATCAAACCTGAGCCCGGCCCGTCGGTTCGGCGGTTCTGGGCCGGTTCTGCGAAATAAAAAATAAAAAAATTTAAAAAAATAATAATAATGAAATTTTTAAAAATTTCATTATTTAATTTTTTTATAAAACAAATTGAACTCTAATTGCCATGCATTGTAAGTGCATTGATCTTCAATTGCAATGCTTGGCTTGGGTGTATTGAACTCTAATTACAAGGCTTGGCTTGAGTTTTATAAACAACCCCTTTGATGGTCTCTTCATTCCCATTCGATGTGAGATTCTCGGTTTGCCTTGAACGCCTTCAATATGAGACTTTTGGTTTTGTCTTCATGCAAATACTAAGAGTCCCACATCGAATGGGAATGAAAAGAACATCAAAGGAGTTGTTTATAAAATCCAAGCCAAGTTATGAAAATATGAAGTTGTATGCCTTTTGTGGCTACGATTCTTTACTAATTAAGAGCAAAGGGTTTCATTGGACAGCCTAGAATCGGATCGGACTAATGGTCCGGTTCTCAGTTCTATGGTTTGTTGGTTCGGTTCTTAGTTTTAAAATTAAAAAACCGGCCTTACCGGTTCGGCTCCCGGTTTCGATCGGAAACTGATCACCCCTATAATTTTCATTTTGATTATAATTTATATTGAATAATTCATTGTTTCATATTTTTATAATTATTTTATTTTTTATTTTATAATTTATTTTTAAAAATTTTAAATTACAAACCGGAACCGGCCGGTTCCGAACCTGAATCGGAACCGCTAGGGGCGGTTCCGATTCCGGTTCACATGTGGCCACGAATCGGAACCGTGGCCACCTCTGTTGCCTCTACACGGTTGAATGTACCCTGTCTGCACTATCCATCCTCTGAGGGGAGTGAATGACCTGAGCTTCAACGGTTGCGCAGGATCTACTCAAGTTGCAAACTCTCGCATGTTTTTTTTGGTCTGTCATAAGTAAAAATGTCTGAAGTTGATGAGCTTCGGGAAAATGAATGATTTGAAAAATAATTTTCTCAATATGATTACTTGTATTGCTTGAAATAATTAGTCAATGAAAAATATTTCATTATCAGCAATAATTTATGTCTAAACATTTTTGTGAATAATAAAAAAATATTTTGTTCATTATTTATTGCAGGCGATACAAGAAATCATCTTTTACCAAATCATATATCTTCCGCCAAACAAACGCATCATTAAACTTCGAATAGTGGAGTCTAAAAGGAAGATAACATTTTTCCTATAAAAAAATGATTTCACATAAAGTATCTTCTTTCTCGAAGCAAACCCACCCTAAAGCATTTTCGTTTAATTTTTAACTTATCGTTTTCATATTTAACCTCCCATTTACCAAAAAAAAAGGGGGCAGAAAAATTAGGGCGATAAAAAATCTGAGCGAAAAATTTTAACGATTTCGAAACTTTTATGAGAGAAGAGAAGGAAAATTTCGAAATTTGTCATATCCTCTCTCCAAATTTTCTTCCCCTTGGTGTCCCAAATATAGCATATATAAAAGAGCCTTTAAAAAAACGCACTGAAATCTTCCGGAATGTATGTATACATATAAAAAAAACCAATCTTAAATAATTCATAGTTTGTTCGTAAATAAAATAATTAGTATTATTTTGACGGGAATTAAGGTATAAATTAATTTAATTGACTCAAAGCCTAATTATAAAAAAAATAAATATTACATCGTCGATTTGTTTTATGTAATCATAGCCATTAAAATGCGGGGGCTTCGTAACAGCAACACGCGTCCTCCGCCCCGTGGCGTCCGCCCACCGCGCTCCACCCGCCGGCTCGACGGCGCTCCTCCTCCGACGACGACGACTCCGGCGGCGGCGACCGGTCGCAAGTCCCAGGGAGAGGGAGAAGCTGAAGCCACTAGCCGGCGATCCCTCTTCTCCGCCTACGGCGCGGACTGCGCTCGACCCACAAAGGTACTCTTTGCACCCTCGGCTCAGCTCGTCTTCCCGTTCCCGCATTTTCTGCGAGTCTCTTCGGGGTCAAGAACGTGCCGGCTTGCTTAGAATGCTCGACCGAAAACGTAAAAGGGTAGGCGAAGCGACGCGAAATCGATGTTGGGTCCGTTTGAAATTCCATGGACAGGCGGCGTGGGGAGAGGGAGAGGGAGACTTTTGAACGCTGCATTGGCTTGCAAAGCCAGAGCACGGCGAATGAGATATGAAAGGGGGCTGAGGCGGGACCTGGGTCGGTTCTGGTATGGTCGTAGAAAGTCTAACCCAGTTTGAAACCGGAGCTGTGGTTGTGGAATTTTTAAACACTGGTTCGATTACTGTGGAAGTGCGTCTGTACTAGCAAGCAGGGTGTTAGTGGCATGAGTAATTGGACTGTTTTCAGCTGCCTGAATCGCTATGTTCGGGGGTTACGATGGATGATTGATGAAATGTTATGAGCAATTGCATTGTGTTGAGCTCTGTTGACTTGGTTTGATTTATGCTTCCTCGAAAGGATCTTGCAATTCGGTCCTCTTGTTATCTTCCTGCTCATAATTTCCGTATGCTTATGCTGATCTGCAGTAGAAGAATTTCTTAGCAGCTTCATGTCGCAGGTGTGCTCTTGCTTCCCTTGTGAAGCCGAAATGAGTGGAGGGCAAGAAGATGACTACTGGCCGCTCTCGGGGAAACCGTTCTTCGATATGCTGCTTGCAAAGTCGCATGTTCATCCCCGTTATAATCTGGTAATTATTGGTGGTGTCATATGTGGTTCTGGGATGATAGTGGGTTGATGATAAATGCTGCTTTTAAATGGAAATTTCTCAAGGTTGTGATGTTATGTAATCCTTACGAGATGCATTGGGAATCTTCAAGCTTTGATATCTCTCTGTCTTAGCCCTTTCTTGTGATCGATATTAGTTATAGTAGCCACCAGTTATTGTTTTTGCTTCCTCTTGCATTTCATCTGTCATGTAATTGCACAGTCATTTCTCTGCTGTAAAAAGAATTTGTTTCACTAGAGAACTCATACTCTGCTCTCTGTTTCTCTAATGGTCCTTGAGTTGTTGGTAAGAGCTCAATTCAAAGGGGGAGGTTCTCTTGCTTGAATATTCTTCAGTATGTACTGGCACTACGTAATTGACATGATCCCTTGGCTGGTCTGTGTGGTCTTCCTTTGTTATACAGTTCATTCCTTCCAGGATGCATCCGCTGCTGCCTTCACAGGACACACGAGCGGTTCTCGCTTATAAGGACAAGACATGGGATGTTATGCTGTTTACGAAAGGAAAAAGGTTCGATTACAGTTGGAGACAATTTGTAGACGACAATCATCTTAAGACTGGGGATGCATGTGTATTTGAACTCATAGAATGCCTAAGCACAAAAGTGACCTTCAAGGTTCAAATTCTCAGAGGTGACTTCCCAGCTGATTTGCTGGCCAAGGTCAGTGGTGAGACAGCAGGTGCTCCCATCATCATTGAGTAGGAAAGCCCTTATGTCTGCTAGATGTATCTTTTACTGCCTCATGTACAGCATTACTATCCTGATAATGCCGCTCTTGGCTTTTTAGCTGCTGGCATATCTCGTTTCAGTTGTTAGTGTAACAGAACTTTTCGAGGTGAATTTACTGATCCTGTTACACATTGTAAAGAAATACGTCCTGTCCTTCTACTCAACCTTATTAAACTGTCTTCTCCTTATCTTTTAACAGCTGTTGGGATAATGGTTCGTATTGATTGATTGAGCATTTAACAGTGTCCACGAGGAATGCCAGCCATCAAGCTTGTTCTACTGATACTTTCTTAGCATGAAAAGAAATATCTGGGTGTTTTTGTGTTGATTTTGCAACTCGAAAGGAAGGATGATTAGTTCTATATGATTTGTTATCATTTGCATTAGACAGTTCAATTCTCTCAAGTAAAATCGCAGAGGAAGTTAATTAGGCTCTGTTATTTCTGAGACCATGGTTACACAGGATTCTAATGCTAAATAAATGTGACTAAGGAATGGGCAGCTGGTCATGCAGCTCCACAGTAGTGTGGCTCACTAGGAGATCTGAGGGCTGTCACCCGTAAACTTTCTCATTCATCCTGGTATTTATACATGGTTGAGTTGATTTCTCCATCACCCCAAGGGGGATGAGGGTTTTTCAATCGTGTTTCGTTGAGCTGGCTATATCCATCACTTTTGTATATTCTACTGCATCAAAAATTTCTTCACATGCAGGAGCTAAGAAAATTCTCTCCTATTTCTGTTCCTTTCAAACCGGTCATAAGCAGGCTTGGTTCGTAGGAAGAGCAATATGCTGGAAGCTAGACCCACCACTGAAATACAGGCCCACCATATAAATGTCTGCTGATAACATTTCCTACCCATGCATATTGTAGCATCACCAAGCAAGCTTTTGCGTGCTGTGGTCTCTGCACCAGCGTCATACACGAGAGCTGCAAGAAGGCCGTAGAGGAGTGAACCGATTGGAATGTTGGTGATAAGGATGTTGTGGTTGACCCCAGCACTATTTGGCCCAAACAACTCGGATGTGACTGAGACTGCAGCAGAGAATACAAAGCCGGAGCTGAGCCCAATCATGCCAGTACTAGCACGCAGAATTGTCTCACTACCTGATGTGGCAAGCAAAATGAAAGCGATTGGTGTTGGAACGAGTGCCATGGCAAGCCACCCAGTCCTTGCAAAGTATATCTTGCTGCAATTAGGAACATGGACAAGGTCAGTTGACATATAATCGAGAACTTCTTCATGTTGAAACATGCACAGCCTACCTCCCTTAATGACCTTCCGAAATTGCATGTATGTTATTATGGCGTATGTGTTAAGTTTATGGTCTTTTGGAGTAGCTAAATGATTCATACATGCACAAACCAAGAAATCAGAACTTTTCTCTTCAGATTAATGCATTTCTATGGGTTCTTAACAAGTCCAACACATGCGTAACAGTGAATAGTAAATGTCTTCTAGTTAGTACGTACTCACGGAGGAAGTCTGGACCAGCTGAAAGCAGACGGCCAAAGAAAGAGCAAGATGAGTAGAGAGTGACAAATGCACTAGTCTGAGCGCCGAATCCAAGTGATTGCGAAATTTGCCCTAGATTGTTGCTGTACACCAACCCAATTGTTCCCCCACAAAAATAAGCCAGATAGTATAACCAGAAGTCCCAGCGACACACAAGCAACCTAGCCGAGTGCTCCTCGCCCAATACTGTCAACTGATCCTTTTCCATCACATTTCCACAACACCCATCTTTAGCTCGTAGAATGAATGTACTTGTGTTCCCGTTCCCGTTCATTGCAGCATGGACCCCTGCTGGCTCGCTTCCAATCAGTTCCTTATGAAGCTCAAGGTCATCAACATCTACAAGACTGAAAGTTGACCCATTGAGACTTAAGCTTGAACTGATGACACGACGGGCCCAGTCTCGAGCATATACTATGCCAGGGAGGCACAGGGGAAGGACAAGGAGGAGAATGGCCCCCACCAGGAAGAGACGTGCTCGGTTTGAATTATAAGAGAGTGGGTTGAGTAGGAGGAGGTAAAGGCCTGTGAGGACAGCAACACCATTGAGAAAGAGGAAGATGCGTGAATCATGTTTAATGGCATCAGGTGGGAGCTCCTGAGGCGGCGGTTGGCGGAGGACAGGGATCAGGGCGACACCCGACGTAAAGAGAGGGACAATGGCGTTTAGGAAGGGATAGAGGGTGTCGTCATCGGAGTTTATTGCATTGGCTATGAGAGTGTATAGAGCAGCACTTACGCCGTTGAAACTGATGGTGAGGGCTAATGCTAGTGCCCTGTTTGATTGGAAGTTCCCGATGCACAGAACGTAGCATACCGTGTTGAACCAGCTGATGCTACAACCAGCCATCAAAGACAGGAAAAATACCTGCATCATTCAAAATGCAACGACATTAGCTTCCTTCTCGGGGGAACAGACTAAGTCTTTAACAGGTATGGTCCTTGCCATCCAACTCTTCCTTTGCTGTCTTTTTAAGTTCCCTCTGCCCTTGCTATTATTAAGTCCATGCTCACATAGTTTATACAATTCTATTATACATCCATAAATGGAATACATGAGGTCGTGCGGCTTCAGATGAGACAAAGCATGGTTAAAGTTTCTTGAGATCATTATTGGGTCCTCAACTACAGATGGATCCTACGAGGCTTTAGAGAATAAACTACAGTTGATGTCTGCATTCCTCTTAAAAGATGCATGAAGATACATCTTTTGGACCATGAGCCTTTTCTGAGGAATGGCAGATGAGAATGGCAAATGCCTCGCTAAAAGTCTCATCCTCTTTATTATGGGTACTCGAAGAATTTTTGGTTCATTTGCCTCCCTATTGATATATAGATGCAAAACGCAGATCGAAAAAGCAATCTACATCCAGTGATTCATGGCATTAATACAGATGAGGGGTAAAGCTGAACATCGTGTTGGCAAGGCAGGCTTCCATAGCCATAACAGGAATGAGATTATGTATTTGCTCACACAGATAAGCGTCTAATCAGACAAAGGGTTGTCTTGCCAACTTGATTTAACTAAAGGTGTGCTACAGTGCGCAGACATCGAGTCGAGGTTGAGCATAAATCGACATGGTGTTCACGTGCACAGTCATCCATGATGGTTGGAACCCTAAACTGACCCTGTTGTTAGTACTCTAAATCCATATTCATTGTGATTTTGTAGGACGTATGAATCTATCCCAGGTTCAATTTTTGCTTCACATGGACAATACCTTTGGTAGAAACGAAAACCGTATGCCAAGCGACCATGATTTCGAAGAATATTAGTTGTAGCTTGTCAAGTGACGGATGGACTCTTTGAAATGTTATTTATATTAGGATAGATAAAGCTATCAACTTCATTTGCCCCAACCAACGCTAATCTACTTAAATTACCCCAAACTGGGGCAAGTTGGAGGTGGTTGACCCTATCCAAACCCGAACCCACCAAGTCCGATCGAATCCCGAACCCAACTCAAATCCGAGGGAAACCTGAAACCACCTCAAACGAGAAGACGGGAACCTCTAATCCGATTGGAACTCACTCAATTGAAACTTTCTCCCAGCATATATTCTGCACCGGATGATGTCATTTCATGAATTAAATGATAAATCTATCTTGACATATACAATAACTACCACCGTATATGTTGTTCTGTTTATGTTTAATTAAAGACAGTAATATATTCATAACCTTGTAGGTTTCAAAGGAACAGGAGAATCATCATGGACTAGTTGGGTTCGGATTTTATGTTACCAACCATTCGAATCCCAAATCTTTAAAGGTTGGACGAGTCGGGCGCGCCCAAATTAAGCTCAAACCAACTTGTGTTTGGCATAAATGTCTTGACGCTGACTTCGGGCTGATGTTCTACTCAGGAACAGAAAATGACACGATGTGCCGTTGTCCACCAAAACTTCGGCTTCGACTTCGACTTCATTCCATCTAATTCAACACCCAATGGTCCACACGATATATACGGCCGTTGAAATAGATAAGATGTGTCGTTGTCTAACTATTACGTCTTAGCCAATTAATCCATTGATCAGCTAGACTTAGCGACTAAGGCAGGGAAAACAGAGCACAGGTGACGTTGGCGGTTGTGAATGCGGCC
This sequence comes from Syzygium aqueum, assembly GCA_031216185.1. Taxonomy (NCBI): domain Eukaryota; kingdom Viridiplantae; phylum Streptophyta; class Magnoliopsida; order Myrtales; family Myrtaceae; genus Syzygium; species Syzygium aqueum. The sequence continues at coordinate 13,328,722 of CM062235.1, read as the reverse complement.
TTTGTGTACGAGGGAGGTTCACTCGTTCTCAAGGGCTACGTCCCCAGCGTTTCATTGGCTTTCCTAGCATTCAGGACGAAACCAGTGACGCAGAACAACTCGAGCAAAACAGCAAAAAAAAAAAATAATAAAGAAGGAAGAAAGAAAAGGAAAAGAAAGAGAAAAAAAATTGCGAGGAAGTCGATCGCGATGGACCCTCGGTGTATTAGGAATCTGGGAATCTGCATTTTCATGGCGTCAAGGAAGCTACGTGCCCGTCGATCCGAAAAACGAGAATGCAAATGGCGAAAGCAAGTAACAAAAAGGGAAGAAGAAGGAGGGGAGGGGAGGGGCGCGGACCAGGAAATAAGGCAAGGAGATGACTTGCTGGATGAGGAGCCACTGGATGCCGTAGCCGACGAGCCCCATGAAGGCGGCCATGAACATGACGGTCCACAGGGGGACGTACCGGAGCGACACGCCGGAGCACCACCCGAAGGCCTTCCCCATGTCGGACGCCACAGACAGGTAGTTGAGCTGCACCTGCGAGATCCCCAGCGCGGTCTTCATCGCGGACGAGTAGGACGAGAAGTCGAAGTTGGTCCCCGTGAACGCCTGCACCCACGTCGTCGCCACCAGTATCACCCACTTCCGCGACTGCCCCGCCATTTCCTTCCGCCCGACCACCGGCACCGACGCACACACTGCTCTCTTCCTAGAGAGAGAGAGAGGGAGGGAGAGACCGAGAGAGAGAGAGCGAGGGAGAGAGAGAGGGGAGAGATTCTAGGTGGGAGTGGAACGTGGGGGGAGAAAAATAGGGGAAGTTACCGTTCCTATTTTGAGGTTGAATGCGATGTGGACGCTGCGTGCAAGCTTGGCGAGGCCATGTTCAAAGAAGAGAAAGAAGGTTGGATATGAGAACATACGTGCCTGTGGCAACAGGCCATGTTCAAAGAGAGAAAGATGGTTGGATATGAGTAAATTTGTGCTTGTGGGTCAAATCTTGAAAGGACGCTGTGTCTGCGTGAGACACACACTTATATATGTACAATTAAATAAATACATTTATATATATAGACACACACACATACACATATATGTACAATTATACATATACACATGTACATCCTCAAGACCGATGCCTAGATTTTTCGATGTTAGAATTGGGTCCCTGTGTTTAATTCGAACAATACTCACGATCAGTAAAAACCGCACTGCAAGCCGTAAAAGCTAATGTACATATGCGATTGAATTCTGAACTTTTCGATTAATTTAATCAAGTTCGAAACTTTTTTTTAATTGAAAAAAAAATGCATTCGAATTCTAAATCTTTATGTTGATACAATGAAGTCCTAAATATCTACTGATAATATTCGATCAAGTCGTGAACTTATATTCGAAAGTGCATTTTAAGGTTGTCATGCAGGCACAATCCGAGTTCTATGTGGGCATTGTTATGTATATTGTTCATCCAAGGGACTATTGCACTTTTTGAAAAAGGGTTTAGGATTGGGTTGAATCTACGAAAAGATTTAGGACTTAATTACATTTTGTACGTAAGGTTTGTGACTTATACTGTACTTTTCATGTACAATTATGTTAGAGTGGCAAGGTTTTCAAAAGGAGGTAAAAGGCTGAATTTTAGGTTAATATTTTTAATAATGAAAACTAATTTTAAGTCGTTATAAGTAGTTTTGATACTCTAAACTCTTACCTATTATGTGCAAGCAATTTCATTCAGTTCAATAATGAAATATCCCGTTTGAATAATATCCAAATATTAATTAAGGCATTTTTTTTATATTATATGTATCATTTATGATAATTTTTAACTTAATTTAAAAAAATCACTTGATTTGACATTTAATTTGTTTTTAAAATATCGATAGGGACAAAGTTCAAGAGCTGAGAGAATATTGGCTCGTATGCTTTATTTGACACTTCAATTTGCCTCGCTGATTATCACGTAACGAGTCTTATGTCATAGTTTTGCCATGCGACAAACATTGGACAAATATACATCCCCAAGCTTCTATCTCCTGTTTGTTTAAATTATAATACGTATTTTATTTTAAATAATTTAATAAAAAATAAACGTAATTTGACATTTAAATGGTTCGACAAATGTAGATAAAAACTAAGTTCATGAGCTTTAGATTGTTGTGGTGTAGCTTTTACCCTTTTTGTCACAATTGGATTAAGCTAGAATTGATTTTTTAGTCGTAGCTACGACAAATATCGGACTATACTTTTGTAATATTTTCTCGGTCTATGAAACATAATATTACAACGTTTTTTTTCCCCTTATCAATTCTTTTGGAATTATAAATGTAATTGTTCGATAGCACTCATCTCTTTCCTTATATCACATCTCCACTAAATAATGTCACTAGCCATTCAAAATCACAAATCAAAAATGCTGGTGCAAAGCACGGGTCGAGTAATTAGCTAAATTTTAAGCTTTGAATCGATAATTTAACATATTTGACCTTCATAGCTTGCCCATGAAAATTACCCTAGTCGACAATTTGCGTGGCCGGAAATGAAAACTAGCTCGAATCCATTAAAAGCATGATGAAAACATTCACGTAAATTGAAATTCAATTCACGTGACCCAAATTAAATGCGGATAAGTAATTAAAAGACTATGGTCGGTTGGTGGCTGGAGAGAATCAGCTGCAATCAATGAAATATGCTCGTTCCCGATTTGATTCCTAATCCCACGTTTGGTTTTAAAATAGAAGAATTAATGTCTTTATATTATCAATTATGAAACTTAGGTAATAGATATTATTAGCGAAAATTACCGATATAGTCTTAAACATATTGCAATTGTGTCAATTCAGTCCTTAACCTTTTTTTGTGTCAATTCAATTCTAAACATTTTGCATTTATGCCAATTCGGTCCATCCAGCCAACGTCGACGTGGCAATTTTTAGATTTATTTCATTTTTTTCAAATGTTTACATTATTTTTTCTTTTGTTTCCCTTTTTTTCCCTCCATTCGGGCGAGTTCAAACCTTGCCAGCGATGGCGAAGACGAGCTTTCGCCATGCCTAGGCAAGGATCGAACTCATCAGCCCCTGCCTCTGGCTAGTCACTGGTTCCAGAGACTGGCTAGAGGTTGAAGATGAATGGAGGAAAAAAAAAGAAAGGGAAAGAAAAGAAAAAAAAAGGAAAATATAAAACAAAAGGAGAAATAAAAATATTAATAAAAAATATTTAAAAATTGTCACATTAACGTTGGCCGGACAGGTGATTGGGTGGACTGAATTGGCATAAATTCAAAAAATTTAGGACTAAATTGACGTAATTACAGTAGGTTTAGGACTGTTTTGATAATATTTCTGATATTATTATATATTATAATCATGTCTAAGTAAGGGTGGAAGTAATTATGATACAAACAGAAATATCATACTTTGGCTATGTATACCTTGAAAACTTTAATAGTAAACTCAAAGTGTTTTTTTTTTTACCAATCACATGAAAAGACAACAAATTTTGAACTTCATCAAAGTCACAGTAATAGTAATAACGACGATAGTGGATAGATAGATGGTTTATCGCGGTAAAGTTATAGTGAAAATTGAGATTTATGGTAGCTTTTGGTGGTTTGTCATCGTCTTTTTGGACATGTATATGATAAATCCTATTTATTCCAAGACCAAAGCATCAATGCAATCCCCTTCTCAGCCAAACTCAGCTAAGTACAATCTGCCGCAGTTGCATCGTGCAAAGAGCCTTTGCTTCAACTTCTGATACAGCTTCTTTTAGGGTTTTTTCTGTTGCGTTTTTCTACGACAACACGGCGACATATGTCCAAAACCAGGTTTTCTGAATTTCGACATAGATCTGTTTGGCAACTGGCCAAATAGTGAAAATTTCTGTTCTTTTGTTCCCAGAATCAATTTTGGAACAAAAATCCGTTTGTTAAATTTTTTGATTCTGGGCACAATTTCTTGTAAATTTGTGCCCAGAATCAATTTTGGAGTAGAATTAAGAATAAAAAAAAAGTAGCTTCTGGATTCTGAGAACAAAAATGAGAATCAATTTTTTTTCTTTTTTTCTTGATTTTTAATGTAGCTTCTAATATCAGGCGCAAGAGCCACCCTCGGCATATCTGGCGAGATTAAAATATTTTAATAAAAAAATATTATTATTAAAAATATTATTAATAATAAAATATTTTACCGGTCATGAATAAAAAAATTATTTTATCAGCCATGGCCAACGACTAGGCCACGAAAAAAAAGATATTATTAATAAAAAAGATATTTTATCAGCCATGGCCAGTGATATGGCAAAAAAAGGAAAAAAATATTTTAATAAAAAATGTTTAAAAAAATATTTTACCGGCTATAGCCTACGACCAGGCCATGGCAAAAAAAATGAAAAAATATTTTAATAAAAAATATTATTAATAAAAAAATATTTTACCGGCCATAACTGGCGACCAGGCCATGGAAAAAAAAGGAAAAAAATATTTTAATAAAAATATTGTAATAAAAAATATTTTACTGGCCATGGCCGGCGACCAGGCCATGGAAAAAAAATAAAAAAATATTTTCAATAAAAATATTTTTATTAAAATATTTTAATAAAAAATATTTTACTGGCCATGGCCAAAACAAGAAACAAAATATTATTAATAAAAAAAATTTTACCGGCCTTGGCAAAAAATAATAAAAAAATTTATTTTTAATAAAATTATTATTAATAAAGAAATTTTTTACCAGCCATGGCCAAAAAAATATGAAAAATTATTTTTAATAAAATTATTATTAATTAAAAAATATTTTACCGGCCATGACCAAGAAGGAGGAGAAGAAAAAAAGAAAAGAAAGAAATATTAAAATATTTAAAATATTATTAATAAAAAGAAATTTTATGCCGTTACCAAACGCATTCCGATTCTTTTACTATTTCAGGAATAGAAATTTTGGTCCGTTACCAAACGCCTTTAAATACTTAGAATCAGTTCCCGGGCACAGAATCAAAAAGAATCATTTCTGATCAGAATATATTTCTAAATACAGAATAGTTGCCTTGCGCAGCCTAACTTGCGGTAGTCCAAAATCCTTCTGCATCTAACTTTCAACGACTTTGTCAGGGGTCAGATGGTTCGGTTGGTACAGTGGCGACTTTTGATATCGGACAGCACGCTGCATGGCTGACGCACGGTCTCCTGTCTCAAGACATTCCGTTATCCCAGGCACGGAAGGGACACACTCTTCTTAACATAGCATACAGCACGATATAATATGGTGAAGGACAATAAAATAGCTATATCCAACTTGGCCAAACGGTACATAAACAAATAGCTTATCCGAGGCGGGACTTGGATCGTCCGGGCCAAAACGGGGCAAGACATTTATGAACCGACGTGAGCTCAGCGCACTTGATCGAGGCGTTGGGGGATGTTCAGGTCAAGAACTACACGTTGCCTGTCCGAAACCCATCGGTCCCGCACAAACGGGTACGAGTCAAGACCTCCTGCACAGGTTAAAGGCCCGAACTTAAGCGGGTTTACGGGACTTGTGACAGGGTGCTTCGCGAGCATCCAGGGAGTCGGCCCCTCGTGCTCATGCCTCGAGATTAAGATAGTGTATATTTAGTGTATATTACAACAGACGGTTGGTCGGTAAGCTGAGACTCCCAACGAACTTTCTCCAGGGTTACGCAGAGAAGTCGAGCAAAGCCGTCTTGGAGGTGGCAATGGAGCGTCTTGTTCATTTGTTTGCTTGTGTTGCTCTGACTTCAGATGGCAGTAGCTAGAAAAATCTAGTTGCAGAAAGGCCTTCTGGTGCGATGTAGCTTTTGTTGTCCTGGCGGGTGCTCTCATTTGATTTAATTAGTTGGCCACGTTGGAGGACAGACATCTTGGTTTTCTTAAGATAATCACCGCGGTGCACGCAAATTGACCGGATGTGCTGGTTCCGATGCTTTTTGGGAGGCTAACTTCAATGGGACGAGACTTTTTAGTTAGCTCCACGCTTTTTGTCTTAGCTAACTTTCCTTCTCCAAGACCGCTTTGTGTAACAAACATTCGGATGAACTTGCAAAGAAAACATTGAAGCTTTCGAGATCTGTTTTATCTTTAGATTAATCTCGGGAGAAGCACAGAATCAGTACCTAACATCTTCGAACTTGCCATTTCAGTGCTTATCGTACTGTGTTGATAAGTTTAGTTTTTAATGTAAATCAAGTTCTATGCTGGTCGTCGGTGTTCCCACGTGACCTTTTATAACATCAAGTAGCCGCCGCCATAGAGCCACGTAGGATATCGGGTATCATGAATCCACATATGGCAAGCTTAGGATTTGATCGCATCTTTTTATAGAACATCGAGAACTCAATCGACCGAAATACATGGTTAAGGACTCAATCGACCAACGGGACAAAACGTTAAGAACCAATCTTATACTAACCTTGCTTAATCTACATTCTGAACGTTCATGAGAGAGACTGTAATAGGAAAGAATTGCAATTTCGAGCCAAACATAAATGAAATGTAATGAATCCTTAATTCCATATGTTTCTATACGGAAAAAGACAAGGCATGATCACACGAAGGATGCTACGAAATGATATGCGGTACTTAACAGGAATGATTTTGCCCGCCATGAAGGAAACTTGAGGAATAGCTGCCTCGTTTTCTCACATCCTCTCGATCTTGTAGTGATCGAACCTTTTGATTTCTTACGATGTAATAGACATAATAATTGTAACGGATACAGAAGGACGCATATACGGAGCTACGCGGAATACGAACTCGCGGAATACGTTTCATCTTAGCGTGCCTCAACGCATTGTTTTCTGAGAGATCATGAGAATGTCGAGCGCAAGTAAAAGTGAAAGTAAGCTGAAGTGGTACACACGGAAGAACTTGATAGTGAAACGATGTTGGGACGAGCCCGCGTGATGGCCTTCATCAGATTCATCGTGTTGTTTTTGGTACATTCTGGTCAAGTAGTCATTAGACCCATCTAATGGCTCGGATCGGGTCGGATCGGGTCGTAAACAGTTCGACCCAAATTAACTCATTTAAACCGTTTTAACCCATTTCCATGCAATACAAATTTAATTACCTAATTCATACCCGATCCACCCATATTATTAAAACATTCATATATTTAACCCAATTTATGAAAGCTCATATCCAAACTGAGATGAGAGCGCAGAATGAATGAATACAAGATCGAGCGAGGGCGTGAGAGAGTGAAAAGAGACCCATAGAGTTGGATTAAGCCTAAATAAGTTGTGGAATCATTTAACACTCATATTATTTTAGGCTTTACCATTCTAAACCCATCTATAAGTCATTTACCGAATATATTAAACTCACATAATAATTCAGCTCCTTTAAAAATGGGTTGAGAAATGAGCTTATGACCCATTTTGACATATTTAATAATCATGTCAGTATTTGTTGGCTCGTACCATGGTTTAATTCTTGATGCGTGCAAAAAAATGTATGTGTATATGTATATGTATATTAGAGGGTTCAACTCGGAAACCAAACCGAACTAACGGTTCCATTTTTTTTTTTTTCCGGATCCACCAATCTCATGTGAATTTCTCTCAACTTTTCAACAAAACCCAAGATTGAATTCTAATCAAGCTTGAAGATGATAAGCGTCTCTAGTTCTCGTCAGACAAAGATCGATCGAGTGTTTCCAGGCAATTTTCGTCACGGGACACTTCAGATTTAAACTAAATTCCTCGATTCCAGCGGCATTATCATATGATAAGCATCGAGCATTACTTGAGAAATTACTTTCTGTAGCTTATCAAGAGTTTAACAATCTACAAATAGTTAGCATAAACACTTCCCCCCCCCCTCCCCCCAAAAAAAAAAGGTTAATATCACGAAAAATCTCAAATTAGTACACGTATAATAAATTTACCTCAAATTAATTTTTTGACCATCAAAAACCCTAAACTAGCATACATGTAACAATTTTATCCTCCATTAGTTTCTGTTAAATTTTACAGTCAAAATTTTAAGTTTGATGACACGTGACAGTTGACGGGTATTTCCGTTTGGAGTTTTACACTCCGTTTGGCACAGTTGTATTAGTTTGTTGTTTGTTGTGGTTTTAATCCAATTTAATGGATAGTAAATTTATTGCAAATATACCAGTTTTGGATTTTTAATAGTCAAAAAAAAAATTAATTTGGGATAAATTTGTCACAGATGTACCAGTTTAGGGGTGGGGTCGCGTAGTTTAAGATGTGGGTTTCGACGCCCATGCCCTGTAAGAGGCGGGACGTAAGTCTGAGTGTGTATCGTGAGTGAAAGATAAAGCATGATCGATAAAAAGAAAAAACAAAAATTGACATCCCTTGCGATTGCCGTTCGTTCCGCCGTTGAATCCCGACGTACACAGTGAGCCACATTGACCAGCACAAAACACACGACCTTTTTCGGACTCTAACTTTCTACTATCAAAATTTATTTAGAAAAAAAAAATTATTTAGAATCTTTGTTACCAAATTTCTTGCATTTGGTAAAAAAAAAAAGAGAAAAAAAGACACAAACAGTCCCTGAACTTTGGCTCAATGTGCAATTTAATCCCCGAACTTTTAATTTGTTCAATGTGGTCCCTAAACTTTTGGTACATGTTCAATTTAATCCCTGAACTATATGAAAATGTTCAAGGACCACATTGAACATTAAGCTAAAATTTCAAGGACCACATTGAATATTAGGCTAAAGTTTAGAGACTACATTAATTGTATATTGTGCTAAAGTTCAGGGACTATTTGTCTCATTATCTCTAAAAAAAACCATGTCGCTTTTTTTTTATCTTGATTAATGTGTTCATTCTGCACGTCAGCACGGTGAGCTACGTAGGACGAGGCATACCGCGATCAGACGGCGAGAGTGGTCAAAATCAGCAACCGGTGTCGTTTCTACCTCACGGGTGAAACGTCGTGAATCACGGCTCCGATTATCAGTAACTTAAAAGCCGGAAAGAACCTTTTCGACGACCCCGGGCCTCTTCGTAAAAAGGGTGCCCCGGGAACACTAGTTAAGTTAAACAAGAGAGCCGCCGGGGGCGGTAATAGGTGAAATCACGTCAGCACGACACGTCGCGAGACTTCGCAACCGATTGTCCTCTACGCATGGATCGTTGCAAACTTCCAGTTGAAGTATTGGCCATCTAACCTTCAGAGTGTCTCCGGGGTCCCACGATGTTGGTTTATTTCATCCCACCTAATTTTGAGCATAAAACAATTACAACTAGACAACTTATTTTATTGATAAAAACAATGAGGGGATAGTGGACTGACTACCATGATTTTTATTCATTAAAAAAAAGAGGATACCATCTAATATACATAGGAAAAATTATCCAAAAAGTCCTAAACCTATTGTCTTTTTGTCAATTCAGTCATAGATATTTTAATTTTACTAATTGAGTCCTAAACTTTTTATACGTTTTGCCAATTGAGTCAATCCGGTCAATTTTAGACGGAAATCGCTTACGTGGATAAGCTTTAATAATATGTTAATATGTTTTTCGAATTTTTGTGAATCTTTTCTTTACTTTTTCTTTCTTTCTTTTTCTTCTTCTTATTCCAAGCCTGCCAAGGGCCGCCGGCTCTCGGCCAGTGGCCGACGAGGATCACCGACGCTCGCCAGAATTGGTAGAAAGAAAAGGAAGAAAGTAAAAAATTATAAAAAATTATCTACGTTAGTGCCGGCTGTCCTATGTGGCATCATTAGCGTCCGCGTCAGAGATTTCAGACTAAAATTGATCAGATAGACTCAATTGGCAAAACGTGAAAAATGTTTACGAGTCAATTGAAAAAATTAAAAAGGTTTAGGACTGAATTGACAAAAGTGCAATAAATTGATGACATTTTGGACAATTTGTCCCGTTATATATATATATATATATATATATATTTATTTTTGTGTGAAATTTTCACGAGATCTTCCCGACCCTTATTCAATAAATAGTCTCTACATAGGCTGTACTCTTTCCTCGAAAGCCTCAATTCTCATATAACTGTAGTGTTGTACGTCTATATTGCAGTGCAAATGATACATTTGGCAACAAATCAAAGCTTGAACACGATAAGGATCCAAATAATCGCTTGAATCCATCGGTACATATCACACGATAAGCATCGAGTATTACCCATTAAGAAACTAATTCTGTAGCCTGTCAAGGTTTTACAATCTGCTACAAATAATTAGCCACGTAAAACTTCCCAAAAAGGCCCACAAAACCATTCAAATGTTACCAAAAGAAAACCCAACCTATCACCCGTGGATTAAAATAGCATGACCTTTCGAATGCCTTAGAAAAAGCCCAACATTTTTACCAATTGGACAAAAATTGACACCCCCTTTGCAATTTCAGTCCATTCGCCACTCGCCGTCCTACGTGACTCGTCATCGTACCGACTTGCAAGTGAGCCGTGCTAACCGGCGCAAAAGACCATGTCATTTTTAAACTGCACCTTCTATTACCAAATTTAATTTAGAATCTTTGTTGACAAATTTCTTGTGTTTCGTACCCAAAATAACATTTTTCTATCGCAATGAAAGTGTTCATTGTGCACGTCAACACGGTAAGCTACGTAAGACGATGCTTACAGTGATCTAACGGCGATAATGGTCGAAATTTGTGATAGGTGTCATCTTGGTCTTATGGGTGAAAGGTTGCGTTTTTCCTTAGGACATACATTTGATGTGCAAAAGGGTTGGTTTTTTAAGAATCTGGCCGGATAAGATGGGATAAGAAATGTGGGGGGATTTATCATATCATATATCTTGTCCGGATAGATAACCTACACTAGAATTAAATAAAAAATAGAAAACAATTTTAGTGCGTAGACAGAACAACCCCCACCTCCGGTGGTTGTTGTTTCCAATGCTTGATCTTGTGAGGTTTAGAGCTTATAAAACATCACACGAGATCTTCTTTGACACTTATTCGATTAAGTACTTAGGCTGTACACTAACTCGAAAAATTCAATGCTTTCTATCACTATACTTTCATTGGGTTTGAAACAGCCGTCGAACTTTTTGAAATGGTCCACCATTAGTATTTCAATCCTAAACTGGTACATCTGTTATAATTTTATCCCGAACTATTTTTTTGATCACAAAAAACCCCAAACTGGTAAACAGATGATAAATTTACCCCGAACTATTTTTTTTTACCACCAAAAACCCAAAACTAGTACACATGTGATAAATTTACCCCAAACTATTTTTTTATCATAAAAACCCTAAATTGGTACACTTATGATAATTTTACCTCCGAACTAATTTTTTGAGCACTAAAAATCCAAAACTGGTGCATTTGACAAATTTACCCTCTGTTAGTGTCCGTTAAATTATATTAATATCACAAAAAATCACAAATTCGTAAACTTGTGACAAACAAAGAGGTAAAACCCAAAATCAGTACACATGTCAATTACCACGTGTCAATAAATTTAGCAATTTGACCGTAAAATTTAACAAAAATTAACGAAAGTTAAATTTGTCATAGGTGTACCGGTTTGGAATTTTTGGTTTCCAAAAAATTAGTTCGGGGGTAAAATTATCATAGATATATTTGTGTAGGGTTTTTGATGGTCAAAAAAATAATTCAGAATAAAATTATCACAGGTGTACCAATTTAGAGTTTTTTATAATTAAAAAAATAATTTGAGATAAAATTATCACAGATGTACTAGTTTGAGATTTTTTGTGGTATTAACCCTTTTAATTTATTTGGGGGCGTTTTCGAGCCAAGTAAATAGAACGTGTGCAATTTTGAACAACGAAAATAAAGAAGCAGAGAGAGATCGAATGTTGTTAAATGGACAGGCCGCTGGCTAATCATGTCTCTCTGTCAAGACACGCAGTAAAAATAAGCCAATCATAATATGAGTGATTGGTGAAAGCTTTTTTTTTTTTTTATCGATCTTACTCTATCTCTCTCACGATACACACTTACAGAACGTGAGCGTCGAAACCCACATCTTAACTACGCGATCCCACCCCTATCCCCCGCAAAGGTGGTGATTCGAACTCCCCACCTTCCCATTTTCAAGTAAGAACGGTTGCCACTAGGGTTAAAACTAGTTTAAGCGCCACGAAAAATGACAAATATATTATACGGGACAATATGATTGGTCGTTCATACCAAATTAGCCGCGTGATTGATCGCGTATCCTGTCGAGGATTAATGGGGATTAATGGGATGGGGTGGGGAACGTAGAAGTCGATTTCAAAAAAAAAAAACGACTTGTATATTTTAATGCGAAATTCATTTATCAGAATTTCGGCGAGAAAATAAATTGTTGATTAAAAAGTCAATAAATATCGAAAAAGTTCGGAATCCGAAAAATACAAAACAGAGAGCCTGGTAAAAGTTGGACCGAAATTCCGAAAAAGCCCCTCTCTGTTTCTCTCTACTCTGACATCCTCGCTTCCTCTTCAGGCAACACCCCACGACTCGCCACTTCCCACTACCCGACCACCGCACGATCGGAACAAGAACGGCGCTGCGACTGGTAAGCCTCCCTCCCTCTCTCTCTCTCTGTCTCTCTCTCTGTGAAAGACCCGGATCTGGTTTTGTGGATCTGAAGTTCGTAACAACGGAATTTGCTTCGAATCTCCCCGAAACACGAGCCTTGAAGTGAATTTGGTTGTGTTGTTTCGCTTCTCTTGAATCGAAAGACCTAGAAGTGCTCCTCGTCCCTTTGAGACATGGACCCTTTATTATGCTGGGCTGCCTCGAGAAATGCTGAATGTGATGATGATCCCTCCAGGGCCCTTGATTGAAATAGCTTAAGATGGAGAGATGGAACACAAAGCAGTCACTTCCGGTTTTGTAGTATCAGTTCCAATGCCGTTGCTTGAATCGGAGACCCAATTCTGAAAATGGGTGGTGCTTGTTTTTTAACTTTTCTACTTACTTTGATGTGGGGGCAGCGATGGCAACGGTTAGGAATTTGAAAATCAAGACGGGCACTTGCAAGCGCGTAGTTAAGGAGCTGCATTCTTATGAGAAGGAGGTCGAGAGAGAAGCCGCGAAGACGGCGGAGATGAAGGAGAAAGGGGCTGACCCCTATGACCTTAAGCAACAGGTATTCGAAACGATTTACTCTGAGTTCGCTGAACTCTGTGGTTTTTTTATAACGATTTGTGGTTGTCGTGGCTGTCTCTTTGATCTTTGTTGAGAATGTGACTTTTTTGAGATTTCATATGAATTCCGTAAATTGGCTGTATGTAGTACATGGAAGCACATTGTGTAGCGTGCTTATTGAGCTTTGACGTAATTGTGCTCCAATAGACTGGTGAGGTGGTGACCTAAATATTTATCATTCAAGATGTTGATATGATGAATTATGATCAGCCTTGATCATGGTCAGAAGTTTCTATCACTATGGATTGGTATGTGTATAGAGTTATTAACTTCTGTTCCTGAACCTTCTCTGAACCATTAACTTTAGCTGAAAGTTTTGATTTTCACGGTATCATGTATTAGTGGAGATGTACATTTGTGACTAGTAAATCTGTAATGCTCAAGATTGTCTACTCGGGGTTACACGTTCTAATTCTTCATGGTTCATCCATGAAAAGGGATGTTTTCTCTGTAGTTGAATGTCGCTGCTAGCATGCCCATGGTTCAGCATTTGGAAAAAACGGGCTGCTCCCCCACGTAGTCTCTTTCTGTTCTCTATAAAGAAATTTCACGAAAAGAGTTCCCTCAGGCTTTTCCAAACGTATAGTTGACGCTTGATATATAGCGTGGTTGATTTGGTCGTGCCGTTAATGTCTCCTTTATCATGTCATATGCAGCATGAAGCTTCTGCTTGAGTTTTGAGATTTGATGCAGCGGGTTTCAATTTTGTGAATTTTCACTGGGTTTACAGCGATCCTGCCATCTAATCAAGGATTTGAACTGAAAACTTGATTTTAGCCAAAGAGCCGAGAAAGCTATAGGATTTTAGTTCAAAGTCTACAGTGCTGATTGGCTGAAGCATGTTTGTTGGGGTTCTATCTGTGGATTTGGTGATTACAACCTCTAATTAAAATCTATAAGCATTAGGGTGTTCTCTTTCTGTTTGGAAATAAGTATTTTCACCAGCAATGTAAGAAATGCAACTTGTTGGAACTAAGTCTATTATCAATCACTAAACTCTCATTCTTTGCTCTTAAATCAGTAATCTCATTGCTAGAAGACAGCCCTGTGCTTGTTAGAAATGTGTTCATTAAATTTTTATACCTGATTTTATATTAAATATCTAAATACTAAACTTTTTGAACAGTTAGAACACATAATTCTATAAAATGATTGTATGTTTTAAGTTTACCTGGCCTCTTTGGCAGCCTCATTTACCAACTTGGTTAAATTGTAGTGTACTTGGGCTTCCTTTGAGGTGAACTATTTGAGATACAGTAGAATCACAAGAATAAGGTAGTTCTTCCCCATGAGTTATGGCTTGATGTCCCATTGTAGTGGTCCAAGAATGAACTTCAAACTTTGAAATGATAGTTTTGTCCAGATGCCATAGAGCCAAAATATTAGCAGTAATGGCTGTCCCTGCCAAACGAGTTTATAATGGTTGAGACCTTTTTTTGTGATCAATGTAATTGGCAATGCACTTTTACTGAATTTTGTTGGTATTATGTGGGCTACAGATTATTAAACACTATAGAATGTGAAACCTGGTACATTCAAGTTTTCAGAATGTTCACAAATCTTCACTTAGTCACAAGCCCTTGTTACTTAGCTCAGTCACTATGAAACAGCTTTAGTAAGATTTGAGGCTGGCCATGTTTTTCCCTCAATGATTCTTCAGTCTCTTAAACAACCAAAATTATTCAGAAGGAAACACACAGTTTTGCCTCTCTTGTGGTGTAATTTAGGAGATTCATGACAGCAATAGAGTGTATGGAAAAGATTTTTCATCATGATTAAGATCTCAGGAATGTTGTGGATGTTTTTTCTTTTTCGTTTCTGAATCACCCTGTTGTCATTCTGCTGGTCTTTATCTTCCTTAAACGTGCTTCGTTATCACCTTGTCTTCTTCTCTTTTTGGATTCGGACTGCAATAACAAGAGATCAGCAAGAAAAATTGTTCCATCTGCACAAACATCTTTTGCATTACTCTTTGGTTAAGAATCATGACTAGTGCAGCTTTTATTATATGTTCGTTATTCAAGCAGAAAACAACAAATGCAGCCTAAAACAATCAACTGAGCCATAGTAGAATGAGATACTGACGGATGAAATCTAAAATTGAAAATTCAGATCATGACATGGCCAACCTAGCATTTTTAATTTCCCCAGTCGCAGATGGAATCTGAGGCAATAAGCAAAGTTTACTAGAGTAGTTAACTACCATTTGAAACATTAACTTTGAAAAATACACAAGTATCCCTGCGTGCTTGAGTTCAACATAAATTTTTCTAGTTTCTCAAGGATTCGTAATGGCATCCTCGAGTTCAACTAAAATTCTTCTAGTTTCTCAAGGATTTCTAATGGCTCTAATACTTAAGCTCACATCTTATTTCTCGTTATAATACTTAAAGGAGCTTAAAAAACATTTAATGTACATAACAATGCCATATAACCAGAAGCTTGGGAGAATATGAGAGGCGGGCATATCACTATGCCTAAATGTCTGACTGTTACCAAGTCCAGCTATATGATTATAGTGCTACCAGGTTATCAGTTCGTTAAATTCGGTTAAATATTTTCAGGCAATCACCGTAAGAATCATGGGGCTGGTCCATAATTGGCAGTACAGAGCTTCCATCTGAATTTTTGTATTCACCTGGTAGACAGAAACTGTGTATCCTTACCTGCTTCGACTGGAGAAAAGGATCTATCCTCCTGCCTTTGTAGTGTGCTAGAAATGAAATATAGAAAAAAAGATTGAATTTTTCTGCTCTTAGATGGGATGATAGTTAAAGTGCTGGATGTGTATGTTCAGACTGAAAAAATTATTTGGAGGCATCTGACTGATGTCCCGTTGAGCCTGAGTAATAAGCTCTATATGGACCTGTGTTTTGTTCATACTGTGGTAGTGCCCAATGTTTAATCTATCATCTCCAATTTCATCCTCCCTTGTAGGAAAATGTACTTGCTGAATCAAGGATGATGATTCCAGACTGTCGCAAGCGCTTGGAGGCTTCACTAACTGATTTAAAAGCCACTTTGGTATGGTATCGTTTTTTTCCTTAGTTCTGAATCACATATCTCTCAGTTGGCGCACAGTATCCCAGTCCACTGAACAATACGTTCCATTTCAGGCAGAACTGGAGGAGTCAAATCAGAAGGAAGGCGTTGAAATTGAGGAAGCTCGAAGCACTATAGCAGATGTTGAACGCTTTTTCGAGAGCACTGAGGCTTAGCAACCGATGGAAGCAATGCACTGTAGTTACATAAAGCAGTAATTTTTATGGAACATGGTATTTGTCCACTTAATTCTGGAACTTGTACCCTCCACTACTTTACTGGGTTTTCAGACAGTATGTTTTTCATGTGAGATCTAGGCTGGTATTTGCCGTGCACACCTCTTGGGGTTGAGAGCTTTACTTCTGCTGCATGCTCTGTGGTTCTAAGCTATGCACTAGTTTGCTAATATGAGTTCTTACGGCACATATGAGATTGGATCAGAATCAGATGTGACTGCTGAATGAAATCTGTGATTTTGTTATGTTGGCTTTTGAACTCAAATCTCTGCAATGGATCAACCGAAAGGTTGATTCTTTCTCTGAAAAACAATGGGGGGAATCTTTGTGCTTGAATACATAATATTTGTGCTTCGTTCAGGTAATGACTGTTATCCTGAATAGCAGTGCCCAGCCTTTAATCGTAAATGATCTTCTCTATTGATGCATTAACGAGCTTGAGCGTGTGCGCTTCCGGAAAAATGATCTTTGGTAATTTTGCAGAAATCATTAAAGGTAATGGGCCAAGTAGGCTGCAAGATGGCGATGTTGAATGAAAACGGGTGATTTGTTTGACAAGCCACTTGAACAGAAATTTACGGCATCTGGTTTTTTTAGTTTTGAGATTTTTGAAGCATGGAAAATGAGGGAAAAAGTTGAGCAGAATGCTCAACATACTGGATATACTAGTTTGGCTTTCCTTGACTGGAGATTCCGACCAGTCCTTTTCTCTGAATTTGGATTAAGCTGCCAGTCAAGAGTCTCAAAGGAATTAGTTCTTCTTTTGAGCAAGCGTTTGTTTTTTCTAGAGAATGGTACGATTTTCATTATCATGTCTCTTGGTTGCAGCCGAAACTGAGATGGGAAACACGTCATGTGTGATGAATTGTCGGAAAATAAACACGCCTGTTGACTTCGCTGTCCATCCTCTGGTTTTTTCAGTCAATTGATAAGTCTTGAACCGAAGTCCAAAGTTTGGCAAGGCTGGTCTAAAATCCGTTGAACGGACATGCACTTGATTCGCCTTGAGATAAGTCTTCAGCTGGAGTTGTCTTGAGCGAGGCCGCTTGCCGCGCACTAATTGAAGACTGTCCACCGTTCCTTCTTCCTTGATCTTAGGAAAATGTCAATGCGCGGACCACTTAGGTAGTTTATCAGTGAGAACCCGACTTACCCCGTTTGGTGAAACTGAAGATTAAGTGCCGAATATTTCGTTTTCAAGTGCTAATAATATTGAAGTGCTGAAAACAAGAATAAGAAGTCGGTTGATGACAGTTGAAGATAGAGAGCTGAATATCATTAATCTCTTGCCAAGCACAGGAAATATGCCATTATCGCTTGATTTTCATCGATATATTTAGCAACGTTGGCAATTGCCTAAAAGTTATATATCTATTGTACGAATTAAGTAATTTCTTTCTTGCTTATCAATCCCGTGAACAAGTTCATGTCATTGAGTGCTAAGGTTCTGTCCATCAACATCATCATCATCATCATTGAAGTGCAAGGGAAATGTTCAAAATAGCCAGGCCAGTCAGGGGAAACCATTCCAAGTCTCTACATCATGTTAAAGCATAGTCTAAACAAAGTAGAAACATCTTGATGATGTGAAGATGCCAAAGATCACCCCTCTAAAGCTCAGTCCTGACTCCTTACTCCTCAATTAGAAAATACAGAGTGACATTGCTGAAATCCCATTAGTTCACATTTGCCACTGGCTTTGTTGGCAGCGATCGTTCCGTTCGGCCCCGTGAAACACTATAAGTGACTCGTATTCAAGTTTCGAAAAGCAAGAAATTATTATGTACATCATCATCAGGACAACTGTTAACTAGTCACAAGACACAGCAAAAGAAAAACCAAAGCCAGTCAATGTTCACGTAAGATTCATCAGTCAAGGCCCTGTTCTCCCCCTACCACGAATGCCGTGTCTGAGACCCTCTCCTCATCTTCCTCCGGAAAGGCCTGCAAGCTTCAATGCTAAGATCAACAGCTGCCGCGAGCGCCATGAAAATGGCCGCATCTTCCACACACGTCACGTGCCGCATTGCCAATTGCACCAACGGCTTGCTGTTCTTTCCTTCACCTCGAACTTTACAACTCATAACGAACCCGCCAACGACAGGGCTCAGTCCCCCGAAGTCACCACTGCTTCTTGGGCTCGGTATTGGGGTCGGCCCAGATGCTCTCATCTGCCTATCTGTGTCTATGAAAAACTCCCCGCCCTTTTCAGCATTTATGTTGATCTCAGACACCAGAAATTCCGCTCCTTCTTGCCCTTCTGAGAGGAGCCGGAACCGGCAGCAGATAGAGTCTCTCATGCCACGTTCGCGCCACGCTTCTAGCTTTCCCCAGGGCTGCCAGCTCTCGGGCCTACAGAGATCAGGCCGGACGATCAGCCAAGCCCCTGGGTTAGATTTCGCTACCCAGTCACAACCTGATGAGGGCACAAAAGGAGTAGTTATGAAGGCTGCAGCCACAGCCGAGCCGGACAAATCGTGTATCTTCACCTTCCATCCCTTTCTCTCTCTTCTTTCGGGCTCTTGATCAGAACCGTCGATGGCTGACCAGTAAGAGCTCAACGGGTCAACCTGGGGGACCCTATTATTAATGACAGAATTTTCAGGTGGTGTGACACAGCTAAAGCAAAAAGACTCAACCTACATGTCATCAATGAATCAGTGACCCTATGACTCAATTACGACAAAAATTCACTCATAAAATGCCTCATTTTGTTAGCAGAGAAAAATAAGCTGCTTCTCTACAGATTGATGATTATGAGTGCATTGCCATCATGGATCAATGAATCCACAACTCCACTTCATTCAAGTACATTCTTTCATAATCTCTCCTAAATTTCTTGCACACAAACTTGATTTATCTTGTCAAGCATTAAGAAGGAGAGTATGGTGATGAATTACTTGTCATTAAGGAATTGAAAGATAAACTATGTACTTCATGTCTTCTTACTTTAACCAAAAAAAAAAACTATGTACTTCATGTCACCTGTCTTGGCTGAACTCGCAACTAAAAATAGGTTGTTTGATGGATCCTTGAAGCTGAACTATTTGAGGGCTCAATCTGGTCACGTCCTCAAACTGGAAGACATATCTAGGATCGGGATCTAGCTTCACTTTCAAGTGAAGTTCCGCTCCAGGTTTTCCGCTCTCCAGCTTACTCTTGCCGATACCTATCCACCCATTGAAAAGTATCACAGGTTTTCCTTCGCCCCACTCAGGACTCACCTCCAACTTAAACGTCCCTAGTTGCTGCCTTTTGTTTCCAACACCGCAGTGGGATCCCTTCCTTCCCGTGAATACGGAAATCTCGAGATGTGCCTGAGAGCTATAGAAACAGCTGGGTGCAGTTAAGGCTTTCAGATCAGATTCTTCGAGATAAAAGCTCGAAGCAATGCTCTGATAATCGGGGGTAGCTTCAGGGGAGGACACCAGGGGGATAGTTAGCGTCTGTGCGGGGAAACCTCGGAGGCGAATCTCGCACAGACATGAAGAAGAGAATGGCTGGATCCCAGATTTGACAGAGTTTAGAGTTGATTCGGGGATCCTCAACCCCAGCGAGCCGATTGATAACCTGATGAAAGCTTGAGGATCCATTACGGGTCACAAAAATTTCTGCATTAGGACGAGAAGCTTGACTCTTAAATGGCTGAAACCTGAGACACAGAAAAGGCCTGATTAAAATCAACCAAAGAGCATTAAATGGTTAGAGATGATGGCGCAATTTAGTGGCTTGAATAAATACAGCTTTCTATAAGATACGAAATCCAACAGTAGCTGAAAAGAAAAGAATGGATGATTATCAAATGAATTTATGAAGTGCAAAGAGTTTCTTATATAAGCTGATTTATCATGTAAGTTTATGCCATAAAGTAGCATCCCAGATGTTTTTCCAGACGGCACGGTTTTCCTCACTAGCCTCTTGCTCTTGCTGTCTGAGTCCAATAGGGCATTTAATCTTTGGCCAAGAAACAACACAAAGAAGTGACTATTGCTTCTAAAATAAGTAATTTTTCATCTTAGAATCTTTCTTATCTGTTTGCCGTTCATGCAGAATAACCAACGGATGCAGCCTAAAACAATAAAATGAGCCATGCTACCATGAAATGCTGATGGCTGAGAACTAGAAACAAACTTTCAGACCACGACAAGGCAATTCTATCGTTTATAGTTTCCCTAGTGTCAGAGGAAATCAGAGGAAATAAACTACAGCATTCAGCTAACATTTGAAGTAATACATTGAAAATCAGCGAGAATTCCTGCATGCTTGGGTTCAAGATAAATTCCTCTAGTTTCTCAAGGATTCATAACAACTCTTGCACTTAAGTTCACATCAAATCTATGTGATGGCATGCTTATCGGAACTTAAAGAATATTAAATGTACACAAAAGGCGCTATAAAACCAAAAACATCAGTGAAACATATTTTGGTTTCACATTTTCAGCTAATCGTAATAGCCATAACAATCAGGTGGCTGGTCCATAAATGGCACTGACAGAATTTGTATTCTAATCACCTATTAGACAGTCCTAATGACTATGTACAATTGAAACAATGATTTTGATGACACAGGTAGGTCAATCCACCTCATAAATAACAGCAATTTACGTCAACCAGGAAATAGCAAACTCGAACAGAATGTGGGGATTCAGTTCAGTCCAAATTTACTTCAGCATTTTTAGAATTCTCCATGACTATCAATGTTCTGATACCAACTAAAAGAATAGATTCAAAGAAGTTTAAAGGAGATGGGCAACTGGAAGTAAAGCGGTATCATTCATTCAATGAGGACTGAAAGTTAACTTTTCTTTTGGCCAGGATACAAAATAAGATGAATTTACAGGCTGAATGTGCACTTATGTACAAAGGAAGATGCTCAAATAAATGCCTGGAAGAGTCCAAGGGTAATCCTGATCAAGCACTCAAAGTAAAAGGCTTTAACCACACATACGTTAAGGACCTATTCCACACAAATCAAACATGTACAAACGTGGCTTCTCATCTCTTCCGCAGCTGACACGCATTTTCTGATCCCGATAAACAGTTCACCTCGGGACCAAGATATAGAAGAAATGACCATAACCTGGTTTGGTGTCATCATCGGTATGCTTGTGCCCTTACAGACATAGATAACCATTCTCCATATCGTCTGATCATTCACTCCCATTAACAGACGACACGGATACTTATCAGGCACGGCCGCACGGCACAATCAGGTCCTAGGCCACATCAAGATGAAGTAAAACAAGCACAAGATGGGGCATATAAAATTTCCAGCGACTTCATTGAAGAAACCCTTTGATATGGAGTAAATCCACCATGACAGCCGTGAAGCTTATGCTTTTTTCCACCGAATGTATGAAAACTTCCCGGTAAAGGAGCTAATTACATATTTTCCTGGCAGGAACAACCAAAGAGAAGCTAATTTTCAAGGCATGAGCCGCACTTTGACCATGGATTTCTACAAAAGTTGCACGAGAAGAAAAGGCCATTCAGTCCTAAACTAGCCGCCCTAGCCAATTGGAGAGTACCAACAGCATACCGAAGCAACACAGCCCATGAATTGTATGGTAAATGTAAAACACGCTCCCAAAGTCACAATCAGCACATAATAAGCCTTAAGCCACAATAAAGAGCAACTCAACAGAGACAGCAACAAGGAGAAACGGGCAAGAAAAGTCAAGAACCCTCAAACCAAGCAAAAATTAAACAAAACTTAAACTCACCCCCCTTGAAGGTCAAGAAAGAGTACCGATCCCACTTCTCATATCTTCAAGAAGTTCTCACAACCAACAACCCAGGGCAGAGACAGAAAGCTCACGAAGCACGACGATTCCGGACCTGCATGACTCAGCAGCAATAACCCAGTTATGGGTTGGGCTCAGAAACCAGAATCTCTCTCTCTCTCTCTCTCTCGCCTCTAAAAAGAGAAAGACGGGTTGAGTTATGATTAGTGGGTATTAGTTGAACGAAACAGATCAATAATAAGCCAATCCCTCCCCCCCTAGGATGTCACGTACACTGTGCCACGAATCACGAGGAACAGCCAAACACCCCCCCCCTCTCTCTCTCTCTCTCTCTCCTAAGAGAGCAAATAAAATATATGGCTCAACAAGTCGCGCACACAAACACACAAACAAACATACATCCATGGGATGTAGGAGGGGGCATGTGTGCCCCCCTCCCCCCACATCACATAAAAAAAAACAAAAACAAAACTAGCTCCCTACCTGAAAAAGAGCAAATGGGCTTCCCCTCAACCCGGCGCATGTGCATTCAATTCCAAGACAAGACGCAGACAGGGACAGAGACGGGGAAGAAGCTCAAAGGAAAGCCAGAATGGGATGGCTGGGCGGGGGTGGAGGGGCTTAGCAGTGGGGACAACAATGGGAAGATTTGAGACGAACGCAACCCACCATCATTGGATCACTAAGTCACTCGGGGGAGGGAGGGTTATTATAATGCTAGGATGCTTTGCTTCTTGGGCTGCTGCTGTTTCTGTTTGGGTTCTGTGTGTGTGACGAAGTCTGTCCTCGTGGGTATGCAACGGGAGAGAGAGACAGAGACAGAGACAGAGACAGAGAGAGAGAGAGAATAAAGAAACGGAGGGAGAGAGAGAGAGAGAGAGAGAGAGAGAGAGGGAGGAGGAGGGAGCAAAGGGAAGGAGGAAAGAAATGCGAGAGAGGGACAGAGGAGGAGGAGGAGGAAGAGGTCGTGAAGACAGCTGTAACCAACGCTCTCTTCCTCCTCCTTCCTCCTCCTTCGGTTCATAGAAAAAATATAATAACAACTATAATTTATTATTACAATGATAATGATGATAATAATAATAATGGGTGAATGAATATATATATGTATATATACATTTTTTTTTTGCAATTGATGAGGATACCCGTACGTATGCGTGACTTCATTTTTTTGCTTCCTTTCTTTTCTCTGGAGCCGTGTTCTTCTTCATCTCAGTGCTTTTACAAATCGTGAATTATACAAGATGGGTTTTGTTTCGATCGCGATTTTTGCCGTCGAGCAAGATAATTCGAAGAGTAAATTCCGTTTGATGCGATCGAAAGAACGGACACGTTGTTCCCTCTTGAAAGGCTCGAGAAAAGAGCATGAAAAATCTATTCTCCCTTGAAAGTAAAGCGAGGGAAGAGTGACCTGCTAAATTTTTTTTTTTTTTTGATGACCCGGGAACCTCCCTTTCGCCCGACAGGCTATTCGGTACTAAACCCGGGGGAAGCCTAGCCCAGCAACCCACCGCCAGGGCGGCCCACTTAAATCGCTGACGACGCAGAGTTTCGAATCGCTCACCTCCTGCGATAGCGGGAGGGCCCAAACCAACTGCGCCACCCACGAGTGGGTGTGACCTGCTAAATATATTAATAGTTTTATCGGACAAGCCTTTGGATTTCGGGAAACGAAAAATTTATCGGGCGCGAGATATAAATATTCACGACGAGTTTATGAGGACAATGATTTGTAGCCCATAATTTAGTAATGATAATCCTAGACAATCGAATCGGCATCACGAGCACTCCCGTTCTTTTCTGTTTAAAATAAGGCTCCAATAATTTGTTCCTCTCCTACGAAGGTCAACTTTTTCTTTTTTATTATATGCGAGCATAAGCCTTCAACTGCTCGAAAACCCGTTAATTTCTTTTTTTTTCGGTAATATCGTGCATAAAAAGATCGATCGAACATTTTTAATACGGCCAGGCACGATGAGGAGAATCACTTCGAGATTTTCGAATTTTTCAGAAATTCCGAAAGAGCATCTCGCAAATAATTTCTTTTTCGCCCATTGCAACTGCGAAAAGGCGGCATTTGTTGACGCCGGACGAGATGACCCAATAATTAAAATACAAGGAAAAAAAAACGACAAGAATGTCCTGCCGTACGACAAAAAAAAAGGAAAAGGAGGATTTTCCTCTCTCTTTTTTTTTTTTGAGCTTTTTGGTTTTGGTCTTTTTTTGGAAAGTTAAAAAAAAAAACGAAAAGAGAGAGAGAGAGAGAGAGATCGACTTTCTTATGTCAAAAGCGGAATCCACCGCATCCCGAAAAAGAAGGCCAATCGACGAGTGTTCCTTTTCCCCCCCTTTTGAGTCTTTTGGGTCAACGTAAATTTTAGACATGGCCCCCGATCTTTTCGGACTTTTTGCTCATCGGAAATTCGCTCCCCTTAGAATCGGCTCGTCTCGGCTCGGCTCGGCTCGGCTCAGCTCGGTGTCGGGAACCCGCAGCGCCTCGACCGGGTGACGGCGCCAGGGGCCGCCGCCCGGATCTATCCGGACGGCCGTGCGCCGAGAAAGGGGGAAGGGAACCGGGCGGCTGGGTTCCGAGGGCCGAGGAGATGAATCCATCGGGAACGGGGCGAATCTTTCCGATGCCTTCTCGACAGGGCTATCGGTCGATGGACGGAAGATTTCCCGTGCTATCGAATTAGTTATATTGGGTTCTCACGGTTAATGCCGGTATTTAAACATCGACAATATTCATGGTCAGTATCATATGACATAATGTGCTGGGTAGCATACTGTTTACTTATTCTTTGTCGATACCTAACTTGTTTTTATTAATCGATCGATACTCATGATTGGCATCGACTCTGTCTAGTCGATGACTCCGCCTTATCGCTATGGCCCGACTCGAGACGTTCTCCCTTGTCTCGATGGTCTTCGCAACTTTTCATCCACATTGGCCCGAGTTAATATCATATTCAAATTCAACCAAAAAACATATCGTATTCTAAGTTCGACCAAAAAAATTTTTTTTAAAAAAATATCATATTCGAAGCCATGATCAACTTTTAATGGCATCGATTCTGATTAACTTTAGGCTGTTTATAACTAACGTAATTCCGTACAATTCTTATGCTTGCCCGGCTATAGAGAGCACAAAGAAATAAGTGCGATGCTTTGTGCCTAAAATAAATTATCATATTATTCTTTTAGGAATAATGACACAAACAATCTCTTAACTTTGATCTAATATATAATGTAATCCATAAAGTTTTAATTTCTTCAATGTAGTCTTGGAAAATTTAGTCTAATATTCAATGTGGTCCCTAGAATTTTAGTACATGTCCAATGTAGTCCATGAATTATGTGAAAATATTCAATGTAGTCCCTAAACTTATTTTAATTGAGTCGAATAGAAAGAAACCTCTCTATATTATATTTGAAGTAAATAAGATTTTATTATAGCCATGCCGTGACGGTATTGTACCATAACTATACCGTGTATATTGTAATTAGCGTGTCTGGTTTGCTAGTACCCATTTTTACTGCGTGTTTCTAATAAGCGATTCACTTGTAATTACGATTCTAATGCAACTTTCTTTCGCCCGGGATTACATCCGTAGATTTATCACTCCGCGGAAGGCTCGTTCACGCACTTTGTGATCGAGCGTGGAACCACAGAGTGATCTCAATCGCTTGCCAGTCGTCTGAAGTCGGATCATCTTGGCACACATCCATTTTCGTCGAAATTTCTTTGGCACGTTGGCCGATTGCTTGTCACCAATACTTGTAATATATTTTCAATGCAGTCCCTGAATTTTAGCCCGCTGCGTGATGCCGTTCCTGAATTTTTAACTTGTTTAAAGTGATTCTTGAATTTTTGATGCACGTTCAATGTCGTGAACTTGAATCAATGGAAGCATAACATTAGATATTTTCGTATAATTTAGAAATCAAATTGAGCACTTACCAAACATTCAGGAATTGCATTAAACAATAAAAAAAAAGTTTAGAGAGGACGATACACATTAGACTAAAATTTAAAAATCATATTGAATAAATTAAAAATTCGGCGACTACGTTACACATGAATTATTCGTGTGATTATCCATTCACGAAACAAAATTCAACGCCCGGTTCCCCAATTTTGAGAAGAAAAGTTGAAGAAGTATCTCTCCAAAAATCCACCAAATCGACCCTAACGCTGACAGCTACCCACCACGCGAGCAGGTGGGGGCCCCGTTCCGAACCACTCTGCTCGCAGGAACATGCTGTGCAGTGGTGCAGCAGTTGTCAATCCCCAGGAAGAGACTCTGTGTCTCAATATATATTTGATTCCTGGAGACCTTGACCGTTGACCCTGCGAGCTCCCCCTCATCATTTTCTTTTGCTTCCGGGAAAAGAGATCAGCAGATGGGAACGTGCGTTGTCTGTCCTCTTCGGATCCCGACATTCCTGGCTACCCTAGATTATGTCCTGCGCTTGAAGCCAGAGAGAAGAGTCTTGGCTCTTAGCTATTTGCTTATCCCGTTTTCACATGGCGCCGAACGTTGATCGGCTGCATGGACCGTTTGAAATCTGCAGATCCTGTCCAGCATGCATTCACATGTATCATATCATCCGAGCATGGGAGTTCGGGCTGGGGGGAGGGGGGGGGGGGGGATGATCCACGAGCCGTCACCGTCCGTGCTCGGCACATGGTTTGTCGGGCGGCATGGCCTAACAAACTCGTACTTTAAAAAGGGAAGGAAAAAAACAAACATTGTTACGTTTCGAAATTGTCTTATGAAGAAGAAAAGGAATTTGTCGACCAATCCTAAGTGAAGCCTTATGCATGTAATTGATTTTTGTTTGTTGAATATGCAAGATATCATCATCATAGCTTAGGGTTTAAAGATAACAATCAGAATACCAATAGGATATAAATTTGTACTATCTAGAAAGTATAAAATGTGCAGCTAAGCACAATCTTATAGAATTCGATGGCCGATATAGCTGTGATCAGTCCAATTGAGGTCAAGACATTCAAATGTACTCATCGAATCAAGCATGCAACCTTAATACCAGTGACATACTAAGGAAAAAGAAGATATATGAAATGTTAGTTTTCTCTTTATTTTAGCATGATTAAAACGACAAGGTATTCAATATGATGTAAACAACCTCGTTTTGACCTAAAAGTCAAGTACGAAACATAAAAATAGTTAGAAAGCGTAACCCAAAATAGTTAAATTAGCCCTTTTGAGTCAATTTGGTCCGATAGACCTTCGACGGGGCAATCCGAATCAGCTATGGTAACCATAGACACGTCAAAATCAAATCAACAAAAGTTGTAAAAAGTTAAGAAAATAGGAAAAAAGGGCAAAATAACAAAGAAACAGACACAAAAGAGAGAGAGAGACTCCTTTCCCGGCAAGGGCCGCCGGTCATCTCACAATCGCCAGCGGCCATTGCACGATTACCAACAAGGGCCAGATTGCCGTGACGCAGTGGTGGAGTGGCAACTTGCCACCATTGAGCGAGGGTCGACCGACCTATGCTTGGTGGTGGCAAGAGATGTCACCACCATGCACTGGTGCTTGTTGTCGTCTAGATCTGCGCAAGGGCCGGAGGCCCTCGCTGGTTTCCGAGTGAGGGACGGTGTACTGCGCGAGGCCCCAACTGGGGCAGCCGATGAAGGAAGGACGGTGGCGGCACCCCTCTTCCTATAATTCCATGTGACAATTCTGCATTTTTTTCTGATGTCGGACTCTTAGGTAGTATTAACTCTTTTGTGGCAAAGCCTCCTTCATTTTGAAAGAAATCCCAAGCGCTTCTATCAAGATCATAAGTACTGTTCTTTAGGGTTTCTAAGGTGACAATTACTTATGTCTACATTTTCAATGAGATGGAAATAAATTCTTCTGGACGTTATACTAGAAACATGAATTGGTGTTGGTACTGAATTAAATGCTTTTGTCTGAACTCGTGAATGGTCATAAAGGTTCAGGAGATGAATCACTGCAGATAACATTAATGCATCTGTAAGATCGTTTAATCTTATGATTATGGTGTATTTCAACTATAAATAGATATGCTGTCAACCCAATCCACAGTGAAAAGAATTCAGAAACCAGTAACATCATATGCCTTAGAAGAGCAAGCATGGTTACTTTCAATAACAACTGGCTAGTTCTAACGGTTCTCATCGTTCATGCGCTTTCGTCAACATCTTATGTCGACTCGGTTGGTCGTCCTACGGAGGTTACAACTTGCGTGAGACAATTGGACGAAAAGTGTGGAAAAGAGATCTTGCTAAAGGTTTTCTTCAATGACGGCAATGGGAAAGACATGCCATGACAAATTAGTCAAGACGACTCTTTCGTCGTCGCCGCAGTACCAGGAGAACTCGAAGGCAATCCTAGCGAGAAGCCAAAGCACTTGGAGCCAGTGCCTTTCAACAGTGCACTCATCCGCTCCGCACAACAGATCATGTCCCCCGGTGTCCGACCTGACTTGCGGAAAACAAATCTTTTCGAGATTTTTTCACAGCCAAGGAGAGCTCAGCAACGACTATTGTGGAGTGGTCGTGGAAGTCGGAAAAGATTGCCATGACAAGCTAGTCAGCAAGCACGTCGCCTCTGTGAAGCTCGGGTCAAACAAGATGGCGATTCTTGGCGGGTGCACATTGGTCTGGAACTGGTGCTCATATGTCACGCGAAGCCTTCCGTCCATGAAGGCATGCGAAATGAAGATCGATGACGAGTGCGGCAAAGAGATCGGGTTAGGCATCTTCTATGGGAAAGGACAAGTCACTAAAGGGTGTAGCTCGAAGCTTGTGAGGATGGGAACGGGGTGCCATGACAGATGGGTCAAGACCATTCTAGCGAGGCCTGAGTTCGTGAAGAGCTCAAATGCCATCTTGGATAGAAGCACTAAGATCTGGAAGAAATGCGTTTTGTATTTTTAGGGTTTCTCGTGCAAGTTAGGGTTTCTCTTGATCATTGATCAAATGATCGAATCCTACGATCTTTCTATTAATCTTGTACACTTTAAGTTTCTCATTGGGAAAATGTATTGTCTTCAACCATATTGCTTAATAGCAGATTCTACTCAAAAGTACATAAACCTCTATAATTACTCTATTAATGTACTTGTGCTCGATTTGATTAATGGATGTTATGAAGAAAGAATTCTCATCGCATTATTAAGTTCATTCACATGTTTTCCAATACTAATTTCGATATCATTTCCAAATCTCAAATTACTCGGATTTTCGTGAAATCCTTTAATGGTAGTTTTATATCTAATTTAAGTTTCAAAATCTTTTCTTGTGGTCTTTTTTTTTTTTGCTTAATGTTGTAATTTCATTACGTAATTTAATGAAGATTTTGCCCAAAATTTATGTGATAGAGTTAATTTTAGCTTTAATTTTTAGTGGAGAATTCCTTTATATTTGATTTCTCATGAACATGTGATTAATTTATTTTATTTTATTTTATCAAATCATTGATTTTTTTTTATTATACACACTTACTTTTCATAAAATTTATAGCTTTCCCAAGTTTTTTATTGGCCAAATTTGACACTTGCACGCTAATAAGTTGCCAAGTCTTAGTTTCCTTCATGGAGGGACGGAATGATCTCACATTGAAGAATGTGTCAAAATTCATTTTGGGAAATTACCAAAAAAGTCCTAAACGTATTGCAATTGTGCCTATTTAGTCATAAACCTTTCAATTTAACTAATTTAGTCATAAATCTTTTCATAATTTGTCAATTTAGTCAATCTGGCCAATTTTGGTGTTAAGTGACCTAGCCCACTCCTTGAGAATTTTGCTAGTGGAGGTTAGTAATCACTTGACATTAACTAATTAATCTCTAGGGCTGCGTTTGGTCGTCCGGATTTCTAAACGGGATAGGACTGGATAGGATAGGATAAGAAATCCTGGGATTTCTTCATATCCTGTCCATTGTTTGGTGGACTACGGATTTAAAGTCGGATAGGATAATTTTTATTTTTTTATTTTTGCTATTCATGGGTCCGGAGGAGTTAGTGAGGGAAAAAAAGCGGAGAAATTTTTTTGGTTGAAGCGCGCAAGGTGTGGGGATGAAGATGTCGACGAGTGGAGTGTAACGTTTTTTGAAATATAGGCATTAGAAATCCTATCCGGGTCTATCCCACCCCCCTCACCGGATTTTTTTATCCGGGTTATATCCGGTCTATATCCGACCTTATCCTATCCTGGACCACCACCAAACGCAGGATAGGATAAAACATATCCTATCCTGGCTTTTATCCGGTCGACCAAACGCAGCCTAGTTGATTACGAGGTGGATGGGTAATCGAATTGCATGTTGACATCCAAATTACTTAGCATTTCCTAGGCTTAGTTTCATTCCCAATAGTTTAGATATCGCCTACAAAAGGTAAAAATGACAGTTGATAGTTTAGTCTAAACTAGGATCTTCGACCAAAAATAAAAAACTAGGATCATTTGTAATAAATAAAAAGGTGATTTGGGAAAGGCCGTAATGAGAGAGAGTTGGAAATGACTAAAGAGTGTTATTATCCTAAATCGAATTGAGGCCCGACTAGTATGCATCCACATGGAATTCCAAACCTCTAAATCATTATTGAGCGCCAATAATATACAATCTAAGATAGACTAATCTTTAGACCCAAGCTTACGGAGGTTCATGTCCCGATGCCTAAAATAAGGTGGTGTAATTTCGTTTGCCCGACTTAGTATCAGGTCAAGCTCATGAGAGATCATGTCTCAAGGTTTAGAATAGAACCATGTAATATTCTTTACCCAACGAGTATCGAGTTTTCATTTCTGTAGCTTTGTTTTAAGTCTTTCAATACTTGAATGTTTAATTACCGCACTTTTCTTACATTGGTTGTTCTTTTTCCTTTTTAGAATGGTTAGGACAAACCTTAAGATCATCATAACCATCGCATGAACACTTAACGACTTAAATGACCTCTAGGACTCATAATTGGTAAACGAGACCATTTGATAGCTTAGATGAACACCCAATCAAGTAAAAGGCACCAAAAGGGCACTAATAATAACTATTAGTGTAATCAAGTCCCTGAACCTAGAAAACTTTGGTTGGGGAGGAAGTGAGGTATTCTCTCGTGCGTCACTTGGTTTCTAATTGACCTCAATAGGTTAGTGGCAATTCCCGATTTACATAAAATCTTTTAGGATTAATTGGAACTTAAAATGAACCCCAACGTCGCATGAGATAAGAGCTTGGGAGAGCTTACACCTAATCAAGAGCTGTTGGCTCGCCTTTTAGGCATTGCCTCTAAATCCATCTTCTCAACGGCATCGGTAAGGGTCGCGACATTAGTTTACTTATTCTGAAACATGTAGTTTTTGATAAGGAGTTAGCTTGCTAGCCATCGCATGTGTATTGTGGGAAGTACATGAGCCAGCTGAACCAGGCAAGAGGACCATACCCTAGTTGGCATGCGTATCATCTCAATCGTGGAGAGGCAATGTGACATCTTGGATATTCAGCATTTATTGATATTATCTAGGATATTAAGATATTAAACGGTTTTAGGGATTTCGAATAACATTGGCCAAAATTACAAGTTTCCCATTTAAATCGGGAAGTTAGAAAAATTGAGAAAATCAATTTCAAAGTCGTTTTCCAATTGAGACTTTGTCGAGGGTTATAAAAGTTTTTGATAACATGATAAAGGTTTCGTAGAGTCAACTTGATGAAAATACTTTGACGATTTAGAAGTATTAGAATTTCGATAGAAAGGCCAACCCTATCGGACTTCGATAGTGTTTAAGTACGTCGCAATTGAGGGCAATCAACTAATGAGTTGATTTTAGAAAAAAAAACAAAACTAACGAGGTGATTTTACTACTTTAAGTATAGATAAATGAATCTTGAAAATTGACATGAGTTGAATTAGGGGTATAAAGGTGAAAACGCACAACATAATTTTGTCAGCATAACCAATACATCCTAAAATATGTATAGGGTATTATCGCGAGTTAAAATTTATTAAGGTTACTCGAGCATTCTGCAACATTTGCTGACTATTTTAGTGGTTTTGAAAATTAGTCTGATACCAAATAACCTAATTACTTACTTAATTGTAAAATATCATTTGCAAATTTACCATTTACCCTCAAATTTCCATCTAAACTAGCCACTTTCCATTTATCTAGCATGCCACTTCTCCTCAGTTTTCATTCTTAGGTTTTAACTATAAAATCACATTATGCATGGCATGATCTTTTGAACCCTAATTAATTAATTTCTTGGATTTAAAATGGGCCTAATTAAAAAAAAATGTCAACTTTAGGTCGAGTAACAATTTTGACTCAAACAATTTTTTTCTCATAAAAAATCACCAACTTTCACTTTTATCCGAAATCTAGCCCTCATTGATTTAGAACTATTGATTGTCTAACTTGACGATTCTATCTCAATAATAAATTCACATGGTTTACTGACTAAATTTAAAGCATCATTCATTATCTTCTTTTCTCAGCCATAGTTTGAAAAATAATGGTGAAGCTGTTCATTGTCTCCTTCTCTTCCTTAGCAAGTCCAAAGGATCTCCATATTGAATCTCTTCGGCCAAACTCCACTGTTTGGTCGTAATCTGAAATTGTAGGCCACTATCTGTTGAGAGATGCCATGGTTGTGATCCACCAAGCTCACGACCAGAATCTTTTTTCTCAAACAATAGTGACTTCAAAAGGAAGTCAATGTGAGGCTAGATTTGGGATAAATGTGAAAGTTAGCGAATTTCTATGAGACAAAAAAATAGGGTCAAAATTGTCACTCGTTTTAAAGTATGTGCTTTTTTTTTTTTTTGGAATTAGCCCATTTTAAATGAGGTCAATGTCCCTTACCAAAAAAAAATGAGCTCAATGTGGTTTCATTTGCTTGTGACGGCTGTGCACTTCATCTCCAACTTTCACTTAAAAAAGAACATAGAAAAGAAAAGTTCAGCCCCAAAAACACTTGCAACTAAATTTTTCTATGCAACCATAGACCAAACTCCATCATATCAAGACTAGCAAGACAGGTTTGGTTTTGCATATAGTAGTTAATAATATTTACTGTAATTTTGATTATAACGTGGTTCAAGCATTGTTGTTGCTCAAGGTCTTCAACCCAAGCTAAGAAAATTTGTCTGACGTATTGCAATATCCGCACTCAATGACTCCTCATGGACATGTTAGAACGATTTGCGATATAGAGAGATTTAAATAAAGGATATACTCATCTAGATAGAGAGAGAGAGAGAGAGCCGAGAGATTTAGGACTAAATTGGCAAATTATTAAAAAATTTAAGACTAAATTTGTATAATCGAATTGTTTAGTACTGAATTGTCCATCATATAATATGGTCAAGAATTTTTTGGACAATTATTCCTATTTATATGTGCTTTGATTTGGTTAGTTTAGGGTTTTGGTTCGAAAATGCGCCAGAAAGAGAAGGTGTTAGAGTGATGTGGTGTTTTCCGGTGGTCAATCGACGTTGATGCGGCAATGGCGCAAGCCTAGGCAACATTTTGGTTCAGGAAACAGAAAAAAAAAAAAGAAAAAAAAAGATAAAAGAAGAACCCTCTTCAAATAAAAAATGAAATATATATAAACGTATATCTACGTGTTTACATATATATATTTAAACCTTGAACATGTCAAGCCGGCTTCTTTTCTCCTCTTATTATTTTACTATTTAATTGCAACTCCATATATTCAAGTTTAAATAACATGACGTAGACGGGCGACAAAAACCCCTATTGTATTTATTTTATATACATTTGGGAGCTAGTAAAGATTGTGTGAAGTATATAGGTCGTATCACATTCATGAATCTATTTGTACACTAGATAGTCACTCCAAACCTTATATGTTTACGTGTGTATATATATATATATATTTATTTATTTATCATCTGACTATCTATTAATATAATGTTGGATATGTGCGTTAACTTTTTATGCTTTATTTTAATTGTATTTGTATGCTAATACACACAATGCGTGGAATTTGCTTTCATTGTACTTTTTAAAAGTTGTAGAATTCGATTGCACTTTCGTGACAAGTTTTAAGATTTCTAATGCACTTATTCTCAATAAAAAAAAAACTTATTTAGTTCGACTGGATTTGTACATAAAGATAAACCAACTTTGATTATGATGACCATATCTTACGCATAATCAAATCTTGTATTGCTTGAATTGAGATGGTCAAGCTATTAATAGAAAAAGGGAAAAAAAATACCTATGGGTTGGGTCAAATGAAGTTTTTTGACCTGCCTGTATCCTGGTAGACAATTATTAATTTTGGGATTGCAATTACAAGATGGTTTCTTTTGTTTGTCTCGTTCGGAAAATGGACACATTGCTGCATAGATGAAGAAATTGCAGTATATATGCTTTAGCCTTTAGGCACGCGAGCTAAAGAAGTCTTGAGTGACATGAACTTGCGGCGCAATTGAGACACTTGATGTTTCCTAACTTGGAAAAACAGCATAAGGTGTAATTCAGTAGAAAATATATGGTGGATTTGTTTCTAGAAAAATTTCATGATAAAAGAAAATGCATTTCGGGAAATCATTTTTTTGGAAAATGTTTTCCCCCTTGTAGGTTAGAGAATTCATTTTTCATAACTTTTAAGCATGCATATTTTCTTGAACCATGATTGGTATTTCGTTGCATGATCATTTTCGGCAAAACAAACGTGTGAAAGTCCAGAAAACAAATTCGCAGAAAATTTTTTCACTCAATCAAACACACCCTTAAATCATTAAGAAGAAGATGAAGCATATGTAGAGTCACAATAACATGGCAAAGAGTAAGGTATAATGAGGAATCGTGCTAAGGTTTGATCGTGGCAGGTTAGAGTTGCAAAGTTGATGAGCAGAAAGTAACTAGAGAGAACCTACAAATGCCATGCAGTGTTAATGTGGTCAGGAGATTATTGACAGATGCACTTATGATAAGCTATTTTGTAGATAAATATCTCTATTAACCACAATTGAATGTCAAAACTCCCGCAAGAAATCTTGTCAAAGAATGTCGCTGACTGTTATGATATGAAGAAAATTGATTAAGGTTCTGTTTGAGTGAGTGATGATAAGCTTGATTAAAAGGGCCAGATGATCCGCATTCATAGATTATGTGAGGTATAGTGTGGCTATAAGCTATGATGACTAGAGTTGCATTCACTTGACTTTCATTGAAATGTTATTTTTCACGAGTCTCTGTGATTCTTATGTGTAAGAGCGTTGACATTAGTGTCGACAACTATTTTGACGGTGTTCAAGTGGAGTTTGTAACCAGAAGCTTCCAAGGTAGCTAGGGCAAGTACCAATGCAGCAAATTAATATAGACGGTGCAAATGGTTGAGATGGAGGCGGTAGAGCTAATCGTTAATTAAAAATATATCTCGAATTTGAGTCAAATTAGAAAATTAGTATTGCGACGAATTTCTCTTGCCCCATATAAGCGGGAGTAATTTTGGGTTTTCTATTTTATATCGAATGCAAATTACATTGAGTCTAAGCAGTGTTGAGGGGATTGAGAGAGTTTTTCGTGAGGTAAGAAGGAAATTTCTTGAGGATTCGTATGAGGGCCTTGCCTCCGAGTTAAGTGTACTCAGGATTGTAATATATTTGAGTGTCGTTCTAAATCTTGTTAGCACAAAACTTGCCCTGCCCTATGGTGAGAAGCGATCCTATGATTGGCATGTGTTCGTCGGAAGGTGCTTATTATCACCGGTGATGAGGTGGGGGTCGAGTTTCATTTGAAATATAGTGACTTGCTTAGGACAATGCTTAGAGACGAGTGATGCTATGGGTTTTTTTTTTCCTCGAGAAAATGTGTTCAATTTATGATAGACTTATGACACGAGAGATTGATAAGAGTATGCACGCGACTCACCAAAAAATCGCCACTCATTTTGGTTGTACTTACAAAATGTCATATGGCGTCCATATTGGATTCTTTTCCACACAAAATCTCATGTCACGTATCACGGCTCGTGACAGAATGGTACTTGTATCATGTCTGTACCGTAATCAAGTATCCTATTCATAACGCATGTTTGAAATCTCCGGTACCTTCAAAGTATAGATGGGGGCAACCTTCTTTGGAAACAACCGAGAAGCTACCTAGTCTAAACGAGGTTTATCTACACTTGTGAAAACTTAGGGAAAGACTTCCATCGAAGCTATAGCATTGGAAAAATTATAACCGGGTGGATCATGATTGTGTACACTCGGATGAGTTTGGTTTGGGTACCCTCTATTGAAGAACCTAAGTTGGGTATAAGCTGATTTCGAGAATCAGTGGGACTTACCGGGTTGAAATAGGAAATTTGTGCCCTCATTTCTCTAATCCTCGTGTCATTTTTCGAAGAGAAGTAAAACTTGTACAATAAGAGAAAATCGGGGAAAATCCCAAAATGCCCCCGAGATCGGATGCCTTTTATGAAACGAACTACCCATAGCGGCACTCGTCTCAAAACGCCACCTCGAAGTGGACCACAAGTTCCCGAGTGACCTCTCTACCTCACCGCCGATGATAAAAAGCTATCCCGGCAATCACGTGATGGTCGCGTGCTCTCTTTTTTTGTGCACAAAATGTTCATTGTTTGGCTTAGGAGCTCATTAATCCAGTGATGTCAAACCTAAAATCTTCAAAAGATGCACAAATTTCACTTGCCCTATACTTTGTGGCATGCAAGAAATCGCCTCGTTGGATGATATCAACCCCCCTCTCTCTCTCTCCTCATCTGCGGTTCTCGTCTTGCTTGTCAATTGGATTTTTGGCCTAATTTCAAAACGCTGGCTCTCTCTCTCTCTCTCTCCTTTCCCAATTCCTTTTTCAAAATTTCTTCCGGCATTGGATGACATTTAACTGGAGGGAACGTGTTTTTTTGGGACAATGCTGGCCCCGCCCTATGGTAAGAAGCGATCCTGTGTCCGGCACGTGTTCATCGAAAGGTGCTTATTGTCGCCATTGCCAGTGACCAGGTGAGGGCCGAGTTTCATTTGAAATACAGTGATCTACTTAGGGCGATATTTAGAGACAAGTGACACTATGGGGTTTTTCTCGAGAGAATGCATTCAATCTATGGTAGACTTTGGACACGAGAGATTGGTAAGAGTGAATGTGACTCGCCAACAAATCGCCACCAATTTCGGTTGTACTTACACAGTGCTGTTTGGCGTTTGTATCGAATTTTTTTTCTGCACAAAATCTCCTATTGTGACTCTTGACAGAACAGTGCGCATACCGTTGCCAGTACCGTAATCGAAGCATCCTATTCACAATGCATGTTCGAAATCTAAAGGTACCTTAAAAAGTTAAATGGGGTAACCTCCTTCGAAAACTATCGAGAAGTTACCAAAGTTAAACGAAGTTTATTTTTCCATAAGAAATCGCCACCTGTTTTGGTTGTACTCACAAAGCGCCATTTGATGTCCGTATCGAATTTTTTTCCCGGCAAAAATACAGTGTCGTGACTCTGGATAGAATAATGCTTATACCATTGTCGGCATTGTAATCGAGTATTCTAATACTCACGATGGATGTTCGAAATCTCCGATACCTTAAAAAGTTTAGATTTTTCTTTTCGGGTCGAAAACCTTAAAAGCTGGATGGGACGGGCAACCTTTCTTTAGTTTGCCTAGGTTAAACGAGGTTGTGAACTACAAAACCACAAACGCACATGACCCCCTTTCCAAGTAAAGAAAAGAGAAACACTAAAATCTTGACCAAACGCACGCCAACTATAAACCCTGCAAGGAGCAAACTTTAGCCCATCTCGCTCCCTCTCTCTCTCTCTCTTCCCTCCGAGGTGGAGCGATTTCAACTCAGGTTGCAGCTCACGCTGTCAGGTCAGACCAGAGACCAGACCAGACCAGACCAGACTACCCAGAGGGAATTACTGCCTCCCAAGAGGCTTTGAATTCACCAATCTGTGTTACAGTCCACACGGGGAAGAGAGAATCTCGGGGAGAGAGACAGAGAGAGACGGGCAGGATGAAGGTGAAGGGTGGAGGTAAGAAAAAGAACGTGGCAGCGTCAAGCGAAGGCCTTGAGGACGACCCCACGACCCCCGTCGCCAACGGCGGCGGCGGCGGCGGTAAGCGCTGCGGCTCCCGATGACCGTCGTTTGATTTTTCGCGATGTGGGTTTTCGCTTGGCATTGACCCCCCCCAGTTTGGCTGTGTAACCAGAAGCGGAAGGAGGCCCTCTCGAGGAGAAGGAGGTGGAGGAGGCCGAGGAAGGGGACGAAGCCGACGAGGACGAGGACGAGGACGAGGACGACGCCGGGGGGGACGGTGATGAGGAAGGAGGTGAGCGCCCGAAGCTGGATGAGGGCTTCTACGAGATCGAGGCGGTCCGCCGCAAGAGGGTTCGCAAGGTCGTTGTGTTTTCCGTGTCCCTTGACTTTTTGTTTTTCCTATTGTGTTCGAGACCGCGTTTTTCGCTTCTGGGTGCGTCGTTACTGTCTTGTTGGTTCTTGGGTCATGGTAAAAGATCAATCTTTACGAGTAATGGCGGTGGGTTTTTCTTTGCAAAGTCGTGAATGGGGCTGTTTGGATTTCTTTTGCCCAAGTGTTTTGTTTAATCGTGCTTTCGCGACACTGATTGTGCTGGTTTTTATGGGACTGATGCTCATTACGATGGATATGTTGCGGACGGGCAGGGGCAAGTTCAGTATCTCATCAAATGGTCAGTGCGCTCGGCTTTGGCTTAGTTACATTATGATTGTACTGCCCGGCAGACTCTTTTTTGTGCTGATTATGTACTCGGTTGCTGAGATCTCATGCCTGATGACTCTGTTGACGTCTTTTGCTTAATAGGCGTGGCTGGCCAGAGACAGCCAATACCTGGGAACCCGTAGAGAATCTCATGTCATGTTCTGATGTTATTGAAGCATTTGAAGAGAGGTAGTCTTCTTGTTTTTTCGCCAAAATATTCTTGCTTATTTAAGAAGCTGCTCCAATTGGCACTAATGGCTTTTGAAAGAAAGGATATTCGTATGCGGTATATGATCGTTTCTTTTCATTCTCAATTTATGAAGATGATGAATTTGGGGAAAAGGTTGCATATCTTGCTATCTTTTATCTAGCTACTGAGTACCTAAACTTAAATTAAGAAAAACCAATTTTGCATGGATTTCTATATGCCCTTGTATTCATAGATATGCTGTACCTTATGTTTTGGTTTTTGTAGTTTGAGGTCCGGAAAGCAGAGATCTTCTCGTAAGCGCAAACGCAAGTATGGGGCTCCTCATGCCCAAGCCAAAAAAAAGCCACAGAGTCAGCAGCACCGAGCCCCTTCTGCAGCTTATAGTTCGGGGGGTGCTGAGACTAGCTCTATTGATGAGCCTCTTACTTCTTCTGCCCCTAAAATCTTAAGCTTTGCAGATCTTTCTAACCCTACCCAAGCCGTGGGCTCTGGATGTAATGGAGAGATTAACTTGGATATGAATGGATTTGAAACAGACCAGCAAGCGGCTCAAAATGGACTGGCACATGGTCTTCAGCAACCTGTCCAAGGACAAGAAGAACCTGAGTATGATCCCAAGCTTAGTGAACTTAGGGCGACAGCGTGTTCCAATGGTGTTGATAAGGATAATCTTGCAGTAAATTTCCGAGAATCCAAGGGTTTTGGAAGTACTGGCCCCACAATTGGGGTGCACAAAAGCGATTCACTTGATCCAGGCCAAAGCAATCGCAATACAGGAGCTAAGAGACGAAAATCTGGTTCTGTGAAGAGGTTTAAGCAAGAACCGGCCTCAGGTGGTTCAGCTGCAGAAAATGCCATTTGTAGCTCTGAACAACAGGGTTTTGGAAATCCTGACTTCTCAAGAAATGAATCTAGTCTAATTAAGAGCAGTTCCAACAGTGCTCCTGTTATAACCAAGATTATAAAGCCCATAGGCTTTTCAGCTTCTGTGTCAAACAACATTCAGGATGTGTCAGTAACTTTCATGGTGATGAGGTTTGTACTGAAACTTTCATCTCTCTCTCTCTCTCTCTCTCTCTCTTTCTCAGAATTATGTGTGAATACTTAGTCCTGAGGTACACAGTCCAGTTTACTTTGTAGTGTGGCACTCCCTCGATAGTCGAAGACATTATTTTAGTTGAGTACAAGTATCTGCTTAGTTAAATTAGTGATTAAAAAACAATCTGAAGGATGGTTAGGTTCTATAAACTGATTAAAGATCCGTGTTTGTGATATTACAAACAATGGTTTTATCTTATTTGGTCCATCGTTTAGGCAATTTCTTTTTGCTACTTGAGTGCGGTGCTGATTAGTGTAGGAGTTCTGATGCCTTAAATATCGGGTCGTGCGGTAGACAATAATGATTCATTTGTTGATTTTAGTCATTCTTCATTAGAATTGATGCTGATGACTTTTTATGTTTCTACACCTGCATCAATGGTGGGATGATGTTATATAGTGCAGATGTTAGCTGCAGGCTTTAAAAATTTGTGATAAAAGAGTAGATTTCTATGTTTTGGCTCTGCTTGCAATACCTGAGGATGTTTTAATATTAGCTTCTAAAATTGACTCAAGCATGTTTCATTGGGCTGGTCTCACATTTTATTGTCACCATTCTGTCTTCACAATTCCTGTTTCACTATTTATGTGCTCTGCATAGTACTCAAGTTCGTTTAACCATGCCTCCCATCATGTACTTTTGGTCATGAGGAGCACATACACATATATGTATTTTAAGTCATTCTCTATAATAGGGAGGGGAATATCAAACCTCAAATTAGTTGAATAGGATCCTCAGCATTTGCTTCATCGGCTTTTCCCAATTTTTTGCAGCTCTTTGTATTCTTAGTGTTAGTTTTATAGAATTTGTCTGTTATAGTTGGCACTCTACTGCGGCAGTCTCGAATATTATGGACTTGAATGTGCCCAACCTAACAGAGACTTTTACACCTAACTCTGTATTTTAATCATCTTTAATATACGGGTTTGACACTTTGACTTAATACATCTTTGTGCGCCCCCCTGCAGTGTATGCTTGTATCTAATTCCATGTCAGTGTGCTTTGTATGTATTCCCGAAAGTTAGTCTTGGATTTATAAAGGTACCTGTATATCAGAAAATTATAGCAGAATCCTATTAGTTAAATATGATAATTAGAGAGACCAGTCACTATACTTAGTGGACATGAGGCACCGAGTCGCCTTAACCAGGTCTTTCCCAAATTGTCTCAGAAATTTAGTTTCATTGAATTTTGTCTATATTATCATCCTAAACCATCCATATGAAGAATTAAACTAGATGGTGTAAACAGGATTTATATAGCCGACTATACTTAGTGGGATAAGGCTTAGTTTGTTGTCTGTCTGTTTGATTGTTGCATCCTTCATCATAATTATCTTTAGACAATTAAAATACCTGAAGCAATTGAACCTGCAATATCTCCTCCTCTTCGACCTTTCCTTTTATGAACATCTGTCCTCTGTGGGAGAAGAGATTACTATCTTCTCGCGACTAGTTCTGTCCATGGAGTCCTTTGACTAGATATTTCTGTTGTCCATGATGAGGTGACATGCTGTTCCAATTTGCATCTTTCAAGGAGAAAACCTCTTCGATATGTCCAAACCTCGTGTTGGGCCCAACTGATGGATGAAGTAACTTGTCGCTGTGATTTATTTATTGTCACTGTGATTACTTATGCGTGACGAGCCGAGCATCTTTGACTTGGTGCTTCTCCTTTGCTTAGTAAAATGCAAGGTTCATTAGTAGGCCAATGCTGACAAGAAGAGGAAAGTGAGGGCATATTAATAATTAACAAGGTGGTTCTTTTTGCTTGTAAAGTTGATAAAGCTGATACAAATGGAGATTGTACGCTGAAACAATTTCATAGTCTTGTCACACCAATCAAACATCTGACTATTTGATGATTTCAAAACTCTAGTATTGGATTCTGAAGTGGTTTCACATTATGTAATGCTTGTATATATTCTTGCATATCAAAAGGATTTGTTTCTGCTTTTCAACCATGTTTCTTGGAAAACTTTGTTTTTTTAAATTCTATGATGAAGTAGATAAAAATGGATGTTCCCGATTCTTGTTCGGTTATAAGAAACATTATGGTGTTGCTGAGAGTAGGTTATGCTAATCTTGTGTTTGCTTGTATGGGTGTGGATGTGTATGTTTGCGTTTGGGAAGAGCTTTGCAATGCCCTTTGGACCTCTATGTGTATGGTGAGATTTAAAGCTGCTACAATTGGATTTTTATTTACTATATCACGAAGAGGTTGTTGTTTTGGGGGCATAAATCTGTGCACGCATGAGAATGTGGGAGAGTTTGGGTGCACGTGCATTTGCGTGCATGTCTATGTGTATGTGCATGTTTGTAATTGCACATGTTTCATTGTTGGTGCATAGAGGGATGCTTTTCCATTATATGTGGTTGAGTGTGTGCTGGCACGCTCTCATGTTGTATGCACTAATTAAGTAACAAAAAGATCTATTTGTCACAAGAGGATTATCTATGGACTATATATCAGAGAGAAAACAAGCAAAGTCTATCTAATGTGAACCAAATGACTAAATGTCCGCCTCTCTTGAGGATTTATACACGAGGTCCTATATATCTGCTGATAATTGTTGGCCACTGATTTTTCTGCTGTTTGTTTATGGCTTAAAACTCCATAAGTGATCCTTTGCATTTTTATAATGTGAAGGACCTATTAAGCTGTTTTGAAAAGTTTTGATCTAGTTCATCTCCATGACTAATTCAAGCCTCAATCTATGGCGATTTAATGGCCTTTCGATGTATAAGTAATTCACTTTTGATTTGCTCCTTTATACTGGAATGTCCTCTTTACTGGCGACTTCCTATGAATCTTGGACCGATTAGTTATCCTTTCTTCCTACTTAATTTTTCAATTATGAGGTTCCGTTACAACCACTCAGCCCAGCTGACTACTGGTATGTGAGAAACTGCAATCTCTATTTTGTCTTTGCAATGGGAAAATAGTTTGCTTTGCCATTTTACTGGTGTTGCCACCCATTAGTTATTCTTGCTGCCCTTCAATTTATATTTAGTTTTTCATTAAAGGAAGCCTGTGATTCTTCTCTGCATTCTGCTTTTGTTATCTTTTAGACAAGACTGCTGTTTCTTATTGGATTAACTTGTATATATATCTTCTTATCTCCTGCCACTGGACAGTGTTGAGGAGACTCTGGTATTGCTTGTTTGCGTAGAAAAGAGGGCCATATTTTCCTTCATTCTTGATTGAAGAAAACTTCATTCAATCAGTCTTCTAATGGGTGTGTTACAAGTATGG
Organism: Syzygium aqueum; assembly: GCA_031216185.1. Taxonomy (NCBI): domain Eukaryota; kingdom Viridiplantae; phylum Streptophyta; class Magnoliopsida; order Myrtales; family Myrtaceae; genus Syzygium; species Syzygium aqueum. The sequence continues at coordinate 13,285,255 of CM062235.1, read as the reverse complement.
ACATCACCTATATTTATTTCCAGTTAAATTTGTGTGTGGGTGACTGCATCTATAACTACAATTCGAAGCTCTGGTTGGAGGAAGTTTCCTAAAGCTGGGAATGGAGGAAAACATAGCCATAAAAAATCTAAAGAGGGTAAACATGGGGATCATTAAGTTTCTGATGTTGGCCATTGTGAGGATATATTGTTGGGAAAAGGATTATATCGAAAGTTGTTTTTCTTGTTTGTCATTGCTTAGTGTTTCAGTTAATGAGCTTATTACACCCTTTGCACCCAGATGTTAGTTTAAAAACCATTGGCCTGACGAGGTGAAATGAGAGTTCAATTTTGTTGAACTGGAGATTTGTATGTTGTGTTTGTGATGTGACATTTGCCTCTTTGTCCGTAAAGGACTAATGCGTTGCTTGCTTCGCATTCATGTTTGGTTTTCTTTACCCTCAACACTCTAATTAATTGAACTTGTTCATTTTACTGTGTAGGTCCGATGGGAAAGAAGTGATGGTCGATAACCGGTTTTTGAAGGAGAATTGCCCTCTTCTGGTATTGCCACTTAACTGCATTCGGGTATTACTTCATTTGCTCTCCTGGCGATTGATGATTTCAATGCTTTTGTTTGCAGCTGATCGACTTCTATGAGCAACATCTTCGCTACAGTCCGACGTCATGATTGAGTAGAGCTGTATATGGTGAGTTTTAAGCTATTCAGGCGATGTACATGCGAGGCACTGTGGTGCAGGACAGGCAAAGGTATTTGTAACGAGAAAGACAATTTGCTGTGGAAATTCGACTTGAGTTTGTTGTGAACTTATTTTGTTAGATCCTACTATGTCTCTCTTATTGTCGTTAGCAGAACTGATTGCACTCTGACCATCTCTGTATCACAATCTATAGGAGTCTCAGGATTTAGATGATCTAGTGTCTTAATGACTTGAGCTTTTTACCATTTCGGCTTTGCGATTTCATTTACCCTCTCTCTCTCTCTCTCTCTCTCTCTCTCTCTCTCTCTCTCTCTCTCCCTTGTGTCGAGTGCATGCGCACGGTCTGCTGGTGCTACATGGTTGGCCATAGTTGTGCACGTTCATCTGTTTTGATCAACCGTCTATTATTCCATCCTTTCTATTCAGAAGCAACAGTACACAAATGAACTAAACAAATGCGTGCAACGATTTGATTCTTGATGGTGTCGAGAATGTGATGCATGCATGTCTCTTAAACAAATCGAACTGCAAAAAACAGACACAATTCTGATCCGGGAGGCGTTGGAATAGGCCAACCAACTAGGTACTTTTCAGAATATGCCCTCCGCAGTTTGCAATAGGCTTTTTAACTTGCCAATTTTAAAACCCATCTTGTTCACAGAGAGAGAGAGAGAGAGAGAGAGAGAGAGAGAGAGAGAGAGAGAGAGAGAGAGATGAACAATGGAGGGCCATCACCTCTGGTGCCTTCTCTGCTGGTGGGTGCATTTGGGTTGTACCATCAAGGGTCTACTGTGGTTTCCTACCTGAGGCTCGCGGTGGACATCCTGGAGCAGCTGTTCGGAGAGGGCGAGGAAGAAGAAGATGGCGGCGGCGGCGACGACGGTCCGGCCCCTCTGAAAACGATTTTCCTCGCTCTCTCGCTGATTGTCCTCGCACTCGCGCTGTTAGTGCTCATGCAAGTGGTCGTCATCATCTACAGGCAGTCGCATGCTGCGATTCGGCGGATTGGCAGCCCCAGCCATGTCGTGGAAGGCTTCGGGTGGGGAACTCTGCTTCTTGTCATCCTGTTCATCGCGTTGTGTAATTTGTTGGGAGGCGAGTAGATTTGGATCCTTAAAAGCAACGCCGTTATATGTGGTGATGTGTATGAACTTTCGTCTAAAATAGAATTTGCACTTCCTCTCAAACCAGACTTCGAAGAAGAACGATAATTTTTCCAACTTATGTCAAATGTTCCAAGAAATAACCTATTTATTCTCATAATCCCCAGAGAACAACAACAAAGTTTCTTGCTTCCTTCATCTTTTTCTTGCAGCAAAGTTTTATATGTAGATTTTGTTAGGAGTATCACCTCCGCGAAAATGTCTGATGGCACATCGTATAATAACACACAGATATGTAAGAGGACAAAAATTCATCAAACAAGAAATTACACATTCACGTTGTGTCGAAACAAGCTCTACTCATGTATGATTAGTCCTCCTTTGAGAACACTTCGACATCTCGAAACAGGCTCTAACTCATGTATGATTAGTCCTCCTTTGAGAACACTTTGACATCTCTTCGTATGATGTTGCAGATATTTCGAGATGACACAAATTAGAAATTACCGGCGAATTATTATTGGGTTCACTTCTGGAGTAAATAAAATATTTACACCTTTGTGAGTATGGAATAATCTCTTTTTCTAGAGTCTTGAAAGCTAGGGTTGAACTACTACTTAAATACTGGTAATGTACATTTGAAAGCTGGAGTAGCTCAAAATTTAGGTGAGGCAACTTCCGAAAAGTAGTTGTAATCTTTTAGGTGTAACAATTGATGAGATGCTTGCCAAATTAACCGGTCCCTAAAAATGTTTCATCAAATTGGCACATGCCTTTCTCATGACGTAATTGTGGACTCTAGTACATCAAATTGTGGTGATTGTAACATCCAAGGGCAAACCTCGATCTCTCCTTGTTCTCCGACGAGTCGAAAGAAATGAATTGGATGCCGAGGTGCATTCGAGGGCTTGGATCAAGCGCCGGCGAGTTGAGATCCGAGGCTTGTGCTTGATCTGAGCCCCGAGTTCGGGGCTTGGCGTTGCCACCTCGTCCTCTTGATAGTGGAGGCAACAGGGCGGAGGAGACGGACGAGACAGGTGAGAGTGTAAAGAGAGTGATGAGCAAGAAAAACAGTGTGGGCGGCCACGGTGAGGACATGGGATGGAACTTGGAAGAGAGGCAGGACGGCGACGAGAGGCCCAAGTCGGCGGAGGCAGTGGCTGACGGTGGGGATGGCGGGTGGTGGATTTGAGTTGAGAGGTTGAGCGCGTGGGTTAGGTGAGGCTAGAATTTTCAGGCTTTTACCCAATTGAAGGATAAATTAAGTCATTTTAGTGACATTGAAACACGTATCTTGTATAGAAAGAAGAGGCTTTGCTTTCTATCGTGGCCTGAAAAATCAGGCATGTGTTTTCATTTCCTTAATTAAGTTAAAAAAAAAAATTAATCGTCTCCCAATCACATAAATAAAAAAAATCATCCCCAAGGTTTATACAGGTTGTTAGACGTTAGTTCTTGTCGTTGCCGCAATGGAAATCGTAATTTGAAAATCACAAAAAAAAATTAGTAAAATCAGGCAACTGCTGAATATGGAATGTGGTAACAATTGCCTAATGATGAAAACCCACTCCATAAGAATTTAGAAATCGATAACAATCACTAATGTCAAGAGTCGTGAGAAATTGTCATCTATTGAAAACCAAAATATAACTTCAGATCATACTAACAAATGGTCTGAAAAGGAATTCACACTTCTTCTTTTAATCGGGTATTTCTCTCTTGTAATGTTTCCATCACTTGTCAATCTTATAAAGTGGAAAAAATTAAGAACTTTTACAAATCACAATAGTGTAAATTTACATATAGTGTAAATTTACATATTGTAATTGACCTTAGGAAAAAAGAAATACATGTAAACTCCATTTCACTACAGATTACCTGCTAATTAGTCCTTCCACTAACTATATTCCCGTGAATGATTAACGCGGATTAAAATCACTATCAACCCTTGATTCACATAATCTCATTATCATAGTTTTCTTTACTTAATTGGTCTCTAAAACACTTTATGAAACAATTCCGCAATATATAAGTCAACATCAGTAGCATCAAACATGCTAGTAATGGAAATATTTAAAAAGTCGACCAAGTATCAGCAAATCTTGCTAGAACAACATTTGAACCGATCAACAGGTGCTGTTTCAGTGGATCTTGTTCAGTGCATTTACATGTTACAATGCACCAAACACCCGATGATAGAGCAGGTTACTCACCATCCTATACAGTAGCAGCAACACAATTGCAGGCCGTAATAGTGTAATGCTCAATCACGCCTTCTGAAAATCATAACTCTCTATTAAAATGTTTCACGCATGACCCGAAGAATCGATCAAGAGCTCCTCTTCATTTTGTAAGACACTTACTATTTTCCTAAGTACCGAGAAATTTCAAGAACTGCATACGGTCAGTAGTCTCTTAAATCCCAGACCATGACTTTCACAAGCCGCATACACATTTTCTCCTATCTAAGCATTTAAAGTGACTGTATCTGCCAAAAGCGCAAAGAATGCGAATGAGACTGAATATAGCTTTGATGTGCAGGAGTGTGGCCAGTAAGACTGATGCATATATAGCAGTAACGATATACCTACTGCAATGCAAGCATTAATCTTCAGTCGAATCGTGGCCATGATAGCCTCATCAAATTGCACTGCAGTAAAGAAACCAAAAAAAAGAGGACGTGCTCCAAAACCTTCTTCACAGCATTTATCTACACCTCAGCTCAAGATCCCAAGAGCAAGAGCATAGCCTTAACACATTAGTAGTTCGAAGACCAAGTACATTATATGCAACAACACAGACTGGTCCTACGGGAATCGAGAAGGCATCACCCACTTTCCATCGACCCAATCCTGATGAGGACGGAGCTCCGAGTGGTGAAACTCCATCCTATCTCCAGTGCCCTCGAAATAAACCCGATACCGCATCCCGTCGAGAACCCTCTCAACAATGCCCTCCCACCACCCTTCATTGTACAAGGCATCAACTCTTGCCTTCCGTTCATAAGGGTCGACCACGAAGGTCTCCGGTGGGTACGGCCTCAGGTGACTTGTGGCGACCTGCTCCCTCAAGTACTCCGAGTTATTATCCTCCACTCTGAGGGTTTGGTACTCGATAAGGAACTGGTTTCTCGCTGCCTTGTTGATTATAGTGGCCGCGAACCAAGCACCTTGGAGTCCATCTTCGTCACTTCTCACCTCGACCAGCATTCCCTTGGTGAACGAACCCTTCGCTGTTCGGCAGACGTTGCCAGATTTCTCTTCCATCGTTGAGGTCACTTCCTGCAATATCCAATAACTGAGATAAGCATGTGAAGTTCTTGGAGACTTCCTCATTGCCGTGCAAACACAACCATACACAGATTGCAAATCATCTACAGCATAAAGTCAACGAAATTGCATCTTATATACAATCAACTATGAGAATGGGAAAACATTGCCATTGCGTCGACTTAGGCATTCTTTGCTAATACCTATTCTTCCTCTCTCAATAAATTAAGGATCCAATAATCTCAACTGGATTGTATGTCTGCACTTCACTGACAAAAGGATCGCCACTCGCCAATCGCCACTACCTTTGAATTGACATAACAGTGTCACAAGGTATTCGAATTACACAAAGGAATGAGAAAGCCTAAATAGTCTATTGAATTAGGCCTTCACAGTCACTAATATATAAATACTTTGAAATCAATCAGAACTTTCAGAGACCATAAGAAACCACAGCAAAGCTAACAAAGTGAGGGGCTTTAGGAAACAAGGGAGAAAAAGCATTCCAATTCATTCGAATTCTGGCAAGAATTTACCGAGATTATCATCTCAAATCTTCATACGCTAATCACGACTAGACAAAGAATTCACTCCCAGTAGCGAGGCTTTCAAGAAACGTAAATTGAAACCAAGCGAGAAAACCTAACCGACGACCTACCTCATCGTCGTCGCCGTCGCCATCTTCCCCCTCGGCTTCGAACGGCGGGACCCAATTCCCGTTGACCCACTCGCGGTGGAGCCGCAGCTCCGCCGCGTCGAACCGGTACTCCTGCTTCACGCACCGGAAGTACACCATGTACCGCGCGCTCTTCAGTTCCTTGGTGACCACGCCCTCCCACCAACCCCCGTTCAAGAACGCGTCCACGACGTCGCCGAGGCGGAGGCACCGGCGGCCGGTTTCGGCGGGCGGCGGGCTCGGCCTAAGGAGGCCGACGGAGACCTCCTCGCGGTAGGGCCTGGAGGAGGGGCGGCCGCCGCCGCCGCCGCCCTGGGCGACTAGGGTTTTGTACTCGACCAGGAAGGCGTGGGGGTTGCGGGACGACGGGGCGACGACCCGTCCGGGGAAGAGGGTCCCCCGGAGGCGGTGGATGGGGCTCGTGATCTCCACCTCCGCTCCGGGGCGGAAGCGTGGATGCGCCATGATCTCCGGGGAGGAGCGACCCTTCACGTCCCGCTCATACATACCATGAAAGCAACGTAGGGAGAGAGAGAGAGAGAGAGTGACGTAGGGTTTGGTGCTGCGGTACCAAGAATGGTATTATTAACAAGGAAACCTGATCTAAAAAAGGAAACGATTTCACATTTCAACTCTGGAGCTTTTACACATTGGTAAACATGGGTAGCGTAGCGGATGATACATAAATTTTGGTTCAATATAAAATATAATCTTTTTAAATATTTTAATTTTTTTAATATAGTCACTGAATTTTAATCAAATATGCAATATGATTCATAGACTTTTTATACATGTTCAATTAGTTTATGAAGTTCAGGGATCTCATTGAACAAATTAAAAGTTTAGGAATTACATTATATATTGGGCCAAAGTTCATGGATCATTTGTGTAAGTTTCCATTATAAATATGTATAATATGATTTTAATGAAATTTTAGGTTTAAATTTAATCCTAAAAGATTAAACATGTGGAGGGAGGGATCAGTGAGTACAAAATTAGGAGTTGTGTGAGTGCAATTTCGTTTGCAATTTGAGCTTTTTCATGATAGGTTAATTCTAAAAGACTAGAGGTTGTGTATAGTGTTGAAAATTATTCTAATGATTGTAGGAGGGAGGTAAAGTAAAGGAGGACGATGACCAGGCAGCTTTCAGGCATGATGTGGCAATAATTTAGGAAATAATTTTGAGAGAGATCTATTTTGGGAATTACCCTTCTAAATTTATCCCTTTTGGAAAAAAAAGTATAAAAAAATCGAGATAGTCATGTCTTTTTAGATAAGGATAAAATGTCAAAAAACCCTTTTCTAATTGATTTATCAAATTTACTATACCGACATTTAACATGATAATCTAATTGCCATAATCTCTAGGGTTTACCCAAATATTTTTCTGGCGTTTTCTTTCTTTCTTTCATTCATTTTTGGTTAAAGGGTGTAGTACTAAAGTAACATTTAAAACCTTTTGATATGATAACAGACGTGCTAACCCACAGAGATTGCCTTAAAAATGATAAGAGTACCTTACAACGTCCATGCCAGGAACTTGCCATGTCCATTTGCAAGAAGGTCTCATAAGGTTGCCTCTATGTCGAAACCCCGACCACGAAAGTAGCCAGCACAAGTCGGACTACTCCTGGCCGTGTCTGGACCTGGCCTCGATGAGTTCAATCAGATCGAAGGAGATGCATCTAGGTGAAGAGCTTGGGCTCTAGCGAGATCGGCAAAAAACCCTAGCTTCTCTGACAGGAGTTTGATCATTGGGGAAGACGGTCTTGCCAACGAACCCGTCCCTGGTGTTCAAAAATGCACTGAGAGTGTAAAGATTAGAGAATGACAAGCACTCTCACATTCTGGTGAATCATGCCCTTTTCCCCTCCCAAGCAGTTTGATGCGTTGGAGATAATGTTCAATCCAACCCTGTCTTATGTACGAACTCGACTCCTCTCAATCAATTAGGTTTACCAACTGTCTAACAAATCTATAAAGTTGTCAATCGACTTATTTGAAAGATTACAATGAGATTGAAAATCGAAAAAAAAAGAGGGAAAAGCATGTATCCTATTTTATATAGAACTTTCTATTCTTTAGGTAGCTTGACCTCCTACTTCAAAAAGAGAAAATTAGAGAAGTCTGGTTTGGAAAATAGCTTCGAAAGAGATTTATTTTGGAAAAAAGATCGACTATTTCTCCAAAAAAGCAGAACTTTTGGCTTAAGAATATAAGTACTGTTGAACACATAATATCTTGTTTTTGCGGATAAGAAACATCACACTTGGTCCCGTTATATTTCACTTGCATCACGTTTCTCCTCTTTACACATGCCCTGGTAACATGTCAAGAGGTACTTCTCTACATTCCCCGACATAGGTGTGGCCTGGTTCCTGCTAAGACCGGATCCAAGGCGGTTCTAGTGGACTCCGGGTGGGCGGTAATGTCGGCTTTGCATTGGACTCGGGTTGCTCCTACACTGATGGACTCGCCTATGGTTAGAGGTAAAGTGTCATCACCCAATTTCTCCCGTACCCATGTAGGTTGTTCTCGGCTAGAAAGCTTTCGACTTGTGACATAAGGATGTTAATCGATTATGGGATGGTGCTGTTCTCGGCCAGAAAGCTTTCGACTTGTGACATAAGGATGTTAATCGATTATGGGATGGTGCGTGATCTGAGAGCACGTTTCCTCATCTTTCTTTCCCGAGGATTGTGAGGTTCATAACGAGGTGAAGAACGATATACTGTGAAGCTCTTTGGGCGAGAATTGAAGGGGACAGGGAGCCGATTACTTTAAAATTTTTTTTGTCAAAATTGCATTCTTTCGTTTTGCTTTTGTTACACATTTCTTCTTGTACGATTCAAAGATCTTCACAAGATATTAGATGTTGATGTCCAGTTTGGGAGCCATTGAAAACACATCCTACATACCGATCAATTTAGATTTTTCTCCCACGCAATTACTAGCTACATTTTTCACCTCATAATATGATATGCTCTTAATGAGAAATAAGATACTTCATTAATCGATGTAATAAATAACAATTTAATAGATCATTATGAAGTTAATATTTTTTTTTTGGTAAAGATCATTATGAAGTTAATATGATCACCGGAGTAAACCGAACAACGATACATCATCAAAATCAATTGGACCATAGAGTAAAACGTGATGCCGTGCAATGTTGGACGTGCAACTTCAACCAATATGAGAATCTGAACAGAAATTGAAGAAGATGCAGGCTTTGCTCATAGGCCAAATTTTGATCTAAATTCAAGCAGACCAAGCCCAGAAAATGCAAATCATGGACCACCGGACTTGAGCCTAGTAACAAATGAAGGGATTAAGGAAGTTTGATACAGGAGGGGGTGACCGGAATCTAATTCCGTTGGTGTTCTTGATCCCTGAACTATCGCTACTTATCGATCTCATCATGATTTTGATAGAAGGACCGACTTGAAAGAAAGAAAGGGTATGTAATTGAAGGACCTAATTGTCCAAGAAAAAGAAAGTTGATGGATCAAATTGATTAATTTGCCATAGTTCAGGGATCTCATTGCCTTTACCCCCACACGTGAACAAACAGAAAAGCAAATAACCGGGTCTCTATTGGGAAATGGGCTTTGCGAAGATATGATTTGCCCTTAGTAGAGTTAAAGCTGATGCTAAATTGCATCTTTTTACAGCAATGGTAAGTCCAAAGTGATGTGGCCCTCATCAAAACATTCATCTCAAACGATGATCAAGCTAGCTGAGAACGCGATGGCGTCGTCTTAGATGATTACTTATCCTAATACAAAAGACAACTTCTATCGGCCAACGGACGGTGAGAAAGTCAATCGAATTCATTTATAAATTACTACAAACTCGTGCAGAAGCATGTATCTGCGAAGCACACAGAACGCATAATCTCTACTAAGACTCAAGAGTAGAAGGAACAATCTGTGCAGGCATACCTGATGTTTTACATCCAATTTGGTTAGAAGAAACAATCTGTTCAGGCATATCTGATCCTCTACATCTAATTTGCTGACTATGTGGTTTCATCATGTGGTTCTCTTTCTTTCAAGTAGCTAGGACTTCCACTTGAATCAGGGAGAGATTCACTCATTGATGAGAGCAATTGCTCTATTAGATGTACAACCCAACTATCGTTGAGATTTCACGTGTCCATCTCCGACCATTGACCTCATATCATTTTGTGTCTAAAGTTCAGCGGCGTGATAGCCTTTTCCATAACCCACAAGGACTTCTCTTGATTTCTATCTTGCATCGTGCGGCTTAGTCCTTATCGCACCACCTAATTTATTGATAGCAAAAATATCTGCCATACCGAGAGTTACAGCTTTGCGATAGCGGATGCAGGCAAATTTGATCTGGCAGGAAGCTTTAGATCCTCCCAGTCTTCATCATCCGCCTTGGAGAAATACTTGTCTACCATCTTTTCACTGACAAGCTCCAAACTAGGAGGCTCCCACTACAAATGAGAAGGATGAAAATCATAGTAAAGAAACTCATGACAAGGAAATTAGGAGAATTGACACAATACCGGAAAATGGAAAAAGGATGCATGTTAAACCTTTGGATTCTTATCCTTGGCCAAGAGTAAGGCTCTGCAACCCTGCATTACACGGACAAGTGTCACTTTATCACCTAAATTCAAATGAAACTATACAACAATCATCTAATTAATCACAGAACCTCAACAAAGTCCTTGCTGACTTCGCCTTGCATTACATGGCAAACCATTCTGTATTCTCGTACAAGGCACTGGCCAATTCCTTGTAGTCGACCTTCTCTTATCTGCAATTGCCAGACCAATTCTTAGAAGTCTGATCATTTCACAATTTTTAAACAGGTCACTTGTCCAAGCTAAATTCCCACTCATCTCTACTATCAACGAAGGGAATTGTGCAACTTAATTAACATTAGCAATTAAATGCTCTTTTAGAACAAATTACGTGATTGTACATAATCAAGGCACTTATACCTTTATAAAACGATAGCAAATGGAATTCTACTATCGCACACTGACTCAAGTTGTCAGTGAGCAAATATTGCACACTGACCTTACTTCTCAGCCTACTATAAATATTTGCTATAACTTTGTTCATCCATGCTATGACAGGTCTTTAAGTGAATTTGTAAATGACTTCTCTATGTTTTAATCAATACTGGTGGCCATTATCCAGGTCAGAGACACTAATGCACAAGTGTTGTTATAGTCATATGCCTGCGCCTCTAAATTTAAATCAAGCATACAGTTGTCATGATATCTATCCCAGTAGGTGATCCGAGGCATAAAGAGAAGAAAAGCAAATCTCGGTTTTCCAGTAGAATAATGATGCCGTTCCCTTTTGCTGACATACCAACAAGAAGTTGGTTGGCACATCTTAGATGGAAATTATTTGAACATATTCACAATTCACATAATCTATAAATTATCAGTTGTGTCAAAAAATGCACTGCTGATATTTCATCAAAAGATTCAGCAATCTCACTGATCTAAGAGAAATTTTAAGGCTTGTTGGTGATGCTTTCTTCAGTGACTGAAGTGAGGCATGGATCCAATCATCTACCTTATTCATGGCTTCTCGCTCCTGCAAAAGGGAGATTGAGGAAATGTTGAATCAAAATAATGTGCACAGATCATCACTGACTAATTACCCCATGCATGTACACATGCGGAGGCCCCTTCTCATGAATACAATAAGGACTCCAAATGGAGAACAAAATCACCAACAGCTTACAAGAGCAGATAGAATGTCTTCCACTGTTCTTCGCGAGAAGCACCTATTGATGACATCCGACCTGTCAAAAACAGAACTTAGAAATGATAAATATGACGTTGATTGAGAGAGTGAGCCAGCCGGATTTACCGCTAGCCACTAGAACTGTCAACATTGCAGGACTTTATACCCTATTTTATTTACTGGTAACATGTGTGTAAAATAGGTGGAAGTCTGCACACATGTTATCAGTAGATAAAATAGGGTATAAAGTCCTGCTATGTTGACACATCCTTGGTTCAGCAAAAACGCAATTTTTTCACTTGATTTTCTTTCTTTCTTTCATGTTGTTTTGTTTTCTATATAACCAATTCATCATCTTTCGAAATAAGAAAGTTTTGGAGGTTTCTTGGCATTTTCTAGGATAAGAACATTTGTGCGTGGACTGCTAGACAAAACTACACAGAGAACTCAACAAGAAAATAGAGGAAATGGTAGGTCAAAACTAACCGACGGTACGCACTTTGCTCTTTCAACATAGGCAGCTCAGAGTATTGACCAATGACTGCTGAAATTATGGCTTTATCACTAGAATCTACTGCGTGTAGAGCTGCTTCTAGGGATGGCAATTTCTGAACAATGTCAAGAATATACAAAGAGAAATTAGATAACCTTAGGGAATGAAAGCGAAGATGAACATCTGTTGTCCGCACAAGAAACACAAGTCACTCTCATAAATTGAGCATTGGCTTAGCATTCCTAAATTAGCAACAACAATATGACAAAGCGTTGTCACTTCTATCTGAGGTTAATTTCCATGAGCATTCCTTCTTACATATTTCATCTAAGAAACATGAGCAGGCCATCGTTCGACACGTCTAAACCATCTTAGGTTGAATTTCCCTGGTCTTACCACTAACGGGTATATACTTGAAGCTTTCATGAATGTGCATTCACTCCTAACTCTTTCGTTTGGACACATACACCAAGCGAGCAGTTCTCTCAGCTACACTGTCTAATTACCACATCTAATCTTTTATCACGCAATATTCACTGATATTCTATGTCACTATAGCTATCGGTATCAATGTGGTCCTGTATTTCCAGCCAACATTAAAGACCAAGACTCCAAATGCACCTCACCATTAAACAGAGAACCACCGCATCTCAATCCCCTCCCCTTTCTCTCAGGGAAAAAATAAAGGACTTGAAGGCAAAGGAATTCATTTTGTTATTGAACAACAATATGAAGAAATAATCCACCTTTCAGCACATCTCATTCCATCTATATGACAAGCTTCATAAACACCTCACCTAAAGAAACAAAAGTAATGTATGTCCCCTTCTATAAGCATAGTTGAAAACTATTCTGTGAGTCCATCAGTCAATAAATATTTATGCTTGTATGAGAGATCAGCCACAAGCTATCCATTTTGCACTTCCCAAGACAATCTGCAGTGGTCCAAATTGATTCTTCTCTTGATCTCTATCTCCAACCTTGCCATTTCCCATAAAACATGATTATATGGAGTGATGTCAAGTTCAAGCTCATGTAGTGATGAAAGCTTTCTTTCTGCTTTTATTCCACCTTTTTCTATAACACTCTTCTGGTAAGCAATCTGACATTTCCCTAGCTCTGAGTAATTAAATGAATCAAAGGGCAAGGCAAGATAGATGCTTTCCCTAATAACTGCTACTTGTAAAGGTTCTATTGGTCTTCTATACTTCATTTTTCCTTTTCTCTGATAACTTCTTCACCTTTTCCTTTAGTGGAATTTCTGTAACTTCTAGTACTAAAGATCTATTGGTCTTCTATGGTTCGTCTTTTTTCTTTTCTCCCCCTGTAGCTTGTACATCCATCAAGCAATAATCACAGAACTGAAGTAAAAGCAGATGGATACCGCTGAGGGAACAAAGTGAGTTGCAAGGCCACATGCAAGCATCTCGGCTCCATCCACTCTAGCACCAGTAAGACCAAGATACTCCCCTGGCACAGATAAAAAAGAAGCATGGTAGAGTTTAATATTTAGACAAGACAATGGGGTAACAAATGCAACAGAATACCCATAACATGAATACATGTAACTTCCCCAAGAAAGTACGAGAATGTATGAGCTGAAATCTAGTCCGAGACATTTATCTTTATTATTGCAAGATATATGAGCTGAAATTTAGTCCGCAGGAAAAATGCTTCTTGCATGTCAAGATCAGATTCAGTTGCAAACCAGGTGAATCTATTATTTTGATAAAAGGATAAAAGATCAGCGTAATCAACAAAAAATATCAGATTAAAGATGTGCATATTAGATTCTTCTCTCTTCTCAAAACTATATTCAATAACATAGAATCTTAGATCCAAATCTATCAAAATCAACAACGGGGATCTCTTCAATAAGTTCTATTGTGCAATTTCTAAATGCTATTAACAATTCAAGTCAATCCATCAATGGTATAATTTATGATTTATAACATCCTGATCCCAAAGCCACAAATGGAGTGGAAGCAGAAGCTCAAAACATCTGAACACCGTACCACTTGTGTGATTCATCTTTCAGCTTTAAATGGAAAAAAAAGAGAAAAAGAATCAATGTGTATCTTCCAGGTGGGAAATTATCCATCTTCTATAAAGGAGGGACTGAAATCAAGGTTTTTCCCAAAACACCAGAAAGAATGTTGCTTTCTTCACATCACCATACAGGTTATAATCAAAGTGTAAAATATGGATGGTCACTGAAGTATGTCAACCCTGCATTTCATTAAGTAGCATCAACTAGCCATATAATCACAATCCTGTATCATTTGTTTCCTCCATCGATCACAATGCTTGTCATCTCAACACAGTAGCAAATCTGCTACATCTGCAGAATATAAGATGGAAGTCCACCAGCTTATGATATGGTGATTCAAGAACTCAAATGTTTTGGTTGTTGCCTAGGTTTTTCAAGTCATCCTTAGTACAGACTAGCACGAGCAGTAGAATGCTCCTGTTAACAACCACACCTCTAACTCATAAGGATTATAACATACTTCCAGAAGTTAGAAACTTTTAATCTTCAATGAATATTGATTGGTAAAACAGATATGACAATAAACGGCCATTGTCTATTGTTGGCCATTACCAAAATGTCCTGGGAGCCTTGACAGGAAATATGAGGCACCTGTGTCTGGAAAGAGACCCAGAGCTGTTTCAGGCATAGCAAAAACCTGCAATGGGATTAAGCAAGCAATGCTGATAAAAAACTGCTGGAAATCCTGCTAAGAATGATGTTTAGGGAACGAGAAGCTGGACGATCAACAACCACAATAGCACCCACCAATTGCTTGCTTACATGAAGCACTCAAATTAACACATATCTGCAGTATTGGTTAGATACTCCAGGCTATGCAACCAATTGCATAAAAAGTGGTAAAAGGTACTGGGAAAATAACCCTTTTATGCGTTTTAAGAAATGCCAATAGACATATGCCGTGTCTTATCCATTAAGCAAGCAAAAATTTCATTCTTGTTAAGTGGAGTCAACTGAATGGATCCTTTCAAGTCACTGTTTCAGATAACATATCGGTACATATAAGTGCATGCACAGTAAATTTATGCTAGTTTTGTATTGACTTCTGTGGAATCTTGCCCACCTATATATGTATATCATCCTTGTTTAAAGCCAGGGAAACATTCTCTATTCTGATACGTGCTCTTTACGGACTAAGCATGTTCATGAAATTCCAGACGTTGCCCAATAGTAGAAAATGGCAAGCTATGCTCCATTGTACATTCTCCCCAAGAACCCCTGACCTTCAATGACGCTAAAGTTTATCATTCATGGTATAAATTTAGGGTCTATGCTTGAAGAGTGCCGAACAATGTAAAGATAACCACTTAACTATGTATTTTCCTTCATGTTCAGTAATTACTCTTTTGAGCACCCAAACTCTCATATTCTTCTGCTGTTACCTTATATGTGTACCTCCTATCATCCTCCTGCTTGAAACACATGCTGACAACAGTTGGAATGACTGATTTATTTCGGTCTCCGACTCTGTGTGCTTCACTGAATCTTATTCACCTCACTTCTAGTGATAATAATCCTAAATTCTTTTATTTGCTAAACCAAACCCCCCATGATTGGGCAAACGATCATATTATTTCAAAATACATCATGATGATCTTTTCCCAACCAGAATATACAGCGAGGAACAAAAGTTCTACTCTATGGGAGCTGTCAGTTAATAAAAAGAAATGAACCAGCATTTTTGGTAAATAATTAAGCTGCAGATCAGCCAGAACTAGTGAAACGGAAAGCGACATAATGACATAAGCAAAGCGCCTAACGCCAAAGAGATTCTTTCTTCAAGGAATGCACTCTCTAATTGGACAAGCTGAGAAGTAACCTGTGCGCTACCACTCACCATTGATTGCCACAATACAACAATCCCAACTTTGTTTTTTTTTTTGTTGAGCAACAGCAATCCCAACTTGACCATAACAAAAGGTTTTCTAACAAATAAAAAAGAAATGTAAGCCAACATATGGAGGGAATACCGAATTTTCTGTTGCCACGCGTAAACTACCATGTATGGAACAACCAGCCCCTCCTCCCATGACAATGCCATTCAATATTGAAACCTTCATTAAAACCAGCATGTGAAAAGTAAGACTGAACATGTAAGTTCAAATGAAGATTCCCTAGATATACTGACATCGATGTCGCTATTATGAACTCCCGAACAGAAACGCATGACAATATCAGATTACCTGAGGTTTACTGTATGTGGCCATCATATAATTTAAAGTAAACACTTTCCAAGAGACAATTGCACATGACTTCCAATTTCCTAGCACATTAATAAAAACCAAAATTATTATCGACATACATTTTCCAAGTCTGACTGAGCACCATATAAATTGCATATAACAGAGATCAAGCCTGGTCTGAAACTGATGGACGGCATGATCTTTTTCAAAGGTTAACGAAGGATGGATTGACAAGGTTGACATTATAGACAAGTGAAACTTCACCTTGAGACAAGGGAGAACTGGATGCTTAAGTGCATCTACTTATAGCGGGATATAAGTACAGTTTGGGCCTATTTCTGATTCACAGTCAGTATGAGATGAAACATAAAGCAACTAAAATGATCTGTACCATTGTTGATATCATGCACAAGAGCTGCAACATCACCACCAGCACAAAAAGCTCTCCCCTTGCCCTACAGAAACAAGAACACCAACAAAACAGTCAACACCGAGCTAAGAAAATATGTAGGATTTCCAAATTGAGAAAGCAAAGTATGAAAGGAGAAATTGTAACAGTAGCTAATGGCCACAAGATCTAACAATGTCAAGCTATTATTAAGGTCTTACAATCTAAATGAGACAACAATTGTCTCCTCAATGACAATGAATGCCAACAAGACCAATCTGACAAACTGTTCTTAAGGCGATGTTAAACATGAGAAAAGAATGGCTGGGTAGCATAAATAGATGGAACTCTTCATTGTAGCTAACATGAAGTACTTCGATCACAGACTTCGTTGTAGCTAACGTGACTTACTTCAACGACAGACATCTTTAGGTTGTTGACCTTTCCAAAAGAAACAACAATGCAAAATTTCTAAACAGCCAACAATAATGTCGAAGCTAAAGTCCACCCCCTACAACTCAGAACCAGACATTGGAAAGGCCATCAAACTCCAAAAAGCTCCAGAAATCTATATGCTTTTTTTTTTTTCATTTTGCATACCACTAGTCCCCATGTTTATGATGTGTTACCCAAAAAATAGGTCTTCAACAAAGTCAAAGAACGTAGCAAAACATAATATACCTTGCTGCTCAAGCATGTTAATAAACTGACTATACATTTTTTAAAACACACACAAATGAGCACACAACCCTAGAGGGTACACCAGCAAGAGAAATTTCACCAAAATACCAATCTTCCAGCAACCGAAAAAATCTGTCAAACTCCAAAAAGACTATGAAGGCTGATAATTCTCATGTTTCTATTAGTGCAAATTCAACAGCTCTTAACAGTCATAAAAAATGCTTTCTAGGAAGCAATGTACCTTTAAGATTACCAACTTCACGTTAGAATCCTTCTCATAAACAAGGAAAAGTTCCAATAACTGAGATATCTGCGAATAAAAGCAACAAACAGTTATACAATAGCCACGTTAGCAAACAAATCTTAATTAACGACGTGAACTATTGAGGTTTGACACAAGCAAGAGAAGTCACCTACATGTACTTAAATTATTTGAAATGACAACAGAACCCAACTGCCAACAGGGTGACTATCACAATAAAAACAAAAAGGCATAGAACAATAAACAATGGTACTACTGCATGACAATTCCCCAGAAATATTTTGGCGGATGCAAGAAAAAGAAGCTATATAGGCTGAACTTGCTTCAAAGAGACTCACATAACTTATGCAGGATTTACAACATCCTTGACATTTATCTGGGCATTGCCTGATTTGGGTCTTGATCTCATAGTCCTTTCATTCCCTATGACCTTTTGTCATGTGTGCTTCCAAGTTTGCATAAAAGTGCACATTCCTTTTTTATTATGGAAAGAATAAAAACCCAAAAAAATAACCCCATGCTACACCCCCAATCAAGCAGTAAGAGTGAAGGAAGACCCAACAACTGCACAGAGTATCCAGCAGCCAGATAAGAGACACACCATATAACGTGAAGCAGAATTCAGTTGCTTGGGTCTGTTTAGTATCAGTGTTCTCACAAACGACTTCTCCTCCACCAAAACCTACAAAGGAAAGCCAAAGCAAATCAAATCCCCAACATAAGTTCTTGAAGGGCTAGAATACCCAGTTGCTACAATCATCCAGAGAATGGTATTCCGACGCTCTAGAGCACAAAACGGCAGTGCCCCAATCAGCAGAACAACACCCCCAAGCTTCACCCCTCAGCAATTCCAAGCTAAAACCAGATTTTATCAGACACCCGGCATCATTTGGACCATGATCGTGTCCCCAAGATTGAAACCCACCCGCAATTCAAAGCAGCAAGGACAGTCAAATTCAGCAGCACAACTGCACAGCATAGTCGCATTCTTCTGCTAAAGTAATGGAGCTCGGTGGTACCTCATCTTCCTGGCCACTGCCGGAGGAGAAGGAAGCCATGGAACTCGTGCTTGTCGGTCGAGCGCGGCGGCGGAGTGCCTCCTCCTCCTCTGGTCCGTCTCCTCAGCGGCGGCGGCCGACGACTCGATCACGCCCATCTTAACTACCGAACGGTCCGATGCCGTCGGGCGCACAAACAAACAGTTTGTTTCGCACAAATTCAATGATTTTAAAAAACACATTATCCTAAAACAATTAATAAATGAAAAGTATTTTTCATTTATTTTTGAGAAAATACCACCAAAAATCTCAAATTATACAATTTATGATAAATTTATCCTGAACTTATTTTGTGACACATAAAACCTTAAACTATGTTACTTATAACAAATTTACCCTAAACTTTTTTTTGTAACATGAAAAATCCAAAACTATGACACTTGTGATACATTTACCATACAATACTTTAGCCGATGGGCATTTTTCGTCTTTTTCCTTTTTTTTCCTTTTCTTCTTCGGCGAGGGTAGCCCTTGTCGGCGTCAGGCGAGGGCTGCCTTCACCGACTTAGGAGAGGACAACCCTTATCGGTGTCGGGCAAGGTTAGCTTCTCTCGACGCCGGCGAGGGTCGCCCTCGCCAAATCCGGTGTTTGGTGAGGGCAGCCCTCTCCAGCTCTTGCTGGCGAGGGCTTCCCTTGCGGAAGAAGAAAAGAAAAGAAAAAACAGAAAAAAGAAAAAAAAATGAAAATGTCCATGGATCAAAGTATTGTGGGGGTAAACATGTCACAAGTGGCATAGTTTAGGGTTTTTCGTGTTACAAAAAAAAGTTCAAGGTAAATTTGTGACTGGTGGCATAGTTTGAGGTTTTTCGTGTCATAAAAAAATTTAGGGTAGATTTATCACAAGTGACATAGTTTGGGGTTTTTGGTGGTATTTTCCCTTTATTTTTATAAGTAAAATGAGCGATAATTTTTTTTTTCAAAGTATCCATTTTTCTCTATACAAATGGAGCATTAATTCGTTTGTTAACCATAACATAGATTTATATTTTTATATACATCCGGTTTTAAGCTCGCTCCCCCTATTTTTATCGGCCTTATCGATAGAAATAAATTCGATCATATTTAATCGTATATTTTTAGCATCACCCAAGGTGGAGATCAAAGTCGATGCTAAAGCGCATATTTTCACGGTAGAGACAAGTTCAAAGTTTACTATGCATCACGCTTTTAAGATGCTTGCTATTCAAACGACACATACGGGTCGCTCCAACGAGAGAGTGATTGGCGCAATTCAAGACTCGTTTGAGAATTGAGATAATACTTTGATTAGCATATCACCGTCTAAATTGACCAACCCCCCCATGGGTTAAACCCTCAACGTTGTGTTCAAAGCCTGCTTAACACTCTCAAGAGAAAGGGAAACCAGAAAAATTAGTGATGAATGCAAATGGATTTCTGTTTCCAATCAAAGACACTTCCAAACTCTTGCACCCTGCTTGACTCACCCCGTTAGTTTGGGGTTCCCGGTCCGATACTGATCCCACTTAGAAATTGGGAATCGGATTGGGAGGACCGATTTCCAGGGAGCCGGACAGTTCGTTTGATGAAATTAGTGACTATAACTTTCTTTTCTCAAACAAAAGTACAATACAAAGCAGAAGAAATCTAGATTGGAGAAGCACTGCTATGCAAAAAGCAAACGCTAATAATTGCAAAGCTTAACACCGTGGAATATACGGTGAGATGAGAGAGAGGAACGATAAAAATTACTCAGGTTAGAGTTTGCTTCAGACTATTCTTTAAGAAATTATAAAATATAAAAAACAAATGTAACCGGTCCGGTTCCCACCTTGGAATAGAGAACCGGATAAGTGGCCCTTGGTCCGGTTTGAGCAGTTCCCGGCTCAGGCAGTTCCCGCTGCTGGCTCCTAGTACAACACGACATGAGCAACCGAGGAAAGGGACAGTGGCCCTCTATAAATAACATTACTCTCAGACGACGGTCCAGCTAGCCGAGAACGTTGCACGACATAGATGGTTACCGATCCTACTACGAAACAGGACTTTCTATTGACCAATAGACGGTAAGAAAGTCGATAGGATTCTTGTATAAGTTACTACAAAATCGTGCAGAAGCATGTATCTGTGAAGCACGTGGAATGCATAATCTCATACTTAGATGCACAGATTTAGTTTTGAGTCGAAACAATCTGAACAGGAAGAACCCTTTTCTCAAAGAGATTACCACGGTTCTGCTTTGGGATATCCATAAAAGATAGATGATTCGATCAAAACAAGATATGCCATGATTTTAGTTCCTTAGAAGGTTAAAATTTACGAAGATCATACACGAGAGCTGAAATAAGATCAATGGGAGTCACTCGTATTGATGAATGGAGCAATTGCTCTAGATGCACAACGCAAGGATTGTTCGACTTAACTCTTCGGTCGTCCATCTCCAGCCATTGACCTCATGTCGGATCGTGTCTAAAGTTTGATGTAGCGACAACCTTTTCCATAACTCATTATCTGGACAGTTATTCTGCGTCATGCAGGCACCACTTAATTTATTGACAGTGAAAATCTGCCATACTGAGAGTTACAGCTTTGCGATAGCAGATGCAGGCAAGTTCGATCTGGGGGGCAGCTTTAGATCCTCCCAGTCTTCATCATCCACCTTGGAGAAGTACTTGTCTACCATCTTGTCACTGACAAGCTCCAATCTAGGAGGCTCCCACTGCAAAAGAGAAGGATGAAAATCTCTGTAAAGCAACTCATGACAACGGAAGAAAAAGAATAGGAACAATGCCGAAAAAATGGTAAAGAGCGCTTGTCAAACCTTTGGGTTCCTATCCTTATCCACTAGAATGGCTCTGCAGCCCTGCATTACATGGACGAGTGTCACTTTATCGGCTGGATTCAAATGAAACTATACAACAAACATCTGGTTAATTACAGAACCTCAACAAAGTCCTTGCTGACTTCGCCTTGCATTACGTGGCAAACCATTCTGTATTCTCGTACAAGGCACTGCCCAACTCCTTGTAGTCGACCTTCTCTTATCTGCAATTGCCGGATTGATGCTCATTAGTATGGCCATTTCACAATTTTAAAACAGGTCACCTGCCTAACCGAAATCCCCACTTATCTCTAATATCAACCAAGGCAATTGAACAACTTCACACAGTATTGCAGTAAAATGCTCTTTTAGAACAAATTGAGTGATTGGAGATACTCTGGGCACTCTGACCTTTATGAAAGGATAGTGAATCGAATTCTACTATTGCAAACTGACTCGAGTAGTCAGTGAGCAAATACTGCCCAGCCCTACTATGAATTTTGGCCATCTATCACAGGTATTTAAGTTAATTCTTATTCTCTGCATTTTAATCAATACTGGTGGCCATTATCCAGGTCAGAGACACTAATGCACATGCTGGCGTTATAGGCATATGCCAGCATGTGTAAAAGTTAAATTGAGTATACGGTTGTCATGATATTCGTTCCAGTAGGCGATCCGTGGCAAAAAGAGAAGAAAAGGACATCTTGGTTTTCCAGTACAGTAATGATGTCATTCCCGTTAGCTGACATTACAAAAAGAAGTTGGTTGGCAATCTTAGATGGAGATCATTCGAACATATTCACATTACATTGTCTATAAGTTATTAGTTTTTTTCTGACCAAAAAAGAAAAGTTATTAGTTGTGTTGAAAATTGCACTGCTGATATCTCATCAAAAGATTCAGCAATCTCACCGATCTAAGAGAAATTTTAAGGCTTGTTGGTGATGCTTTCTTCAATGACTGAATTGAGGCGACGATCCAATCATCTACCTTATTTGTGGCTTCTCGCTCCTGCAAAAGAGAGATTGAGGAAGTGTTGAAATCAACATAATATGCACAGATCAGCATAGAGAAATTACCCCATAAAAGAGCTCATGCATGTACATATGCAGAGAACCTTTCTCATGAACACAACGAGGACTTGAAATGGAGAACAAAATCACCAACAGCTTACAAGAGCAGATAAAATGTCTTCCACAGTTCTTCGTGAGAAGCACCTATTGATGACAGCCAACCTGTCAAAAACACAATTGGAAAATGATGAATGAGACATTGATTGCGAGAATGAGTTAGCAGGATCTGCCACTAGCCACTCAAGCTTCATGATCAAAGTTGGAAGTCTACACACGGTTACCAGTGCATCATAGAGGATATAAAGTTGTGCTATGTCTACACATCCTTGGTTTGGTAAAACTGCACGTTTTGTTCACTTAATTTCCTTTCTTTCTTTCATGTTGTTTTGTTTTATCTATAACTAATTTATCCTCTTCCACATGAAGAAGGTTTTAAGGTTTCTTGGTATTTTCTAGATAAGAACATTTGTGTATGGACTGCTAGACAAAACTATCCAGAGAACTCAACAAGAAAATACAGGAAATCATAGGTCAAAACTAACCGATGGTATGCACTTTGCTCTTTCAACATAGGCAGCTCAGAGTATTCACCAATGATTGCTGAAATTACGGCTTGATCGCTAGAATCTACCATGTGTAGAGCTGCTTCGAGTGACAGCAATTTCTGAACCACCATGAATATACAAAGACATCAGAAAACCATAGGAAATGAGACTGAAAATCAACATGTGTTGTCCAGCACAACAACACAGGTAACTAATATAAATTTAGCATTGGCCTAGCATTCCCAAATTAGCAACAACAATATGACTAAGCATTTTCACTTCTATCTGAGTGTAATTTACATGAGCATTCCTTCTTACATATCTGTCGAAGATTGCATCCTTTACAAAACCTCAAATGCCAGGATTTTCCCCCAAAACTTTGAACTTATGCATAGTTTATCAACAGATCCCAACATGGCACACTTCCAAACAGTCACATTTTATCCATGAAACATGAGGAGGCCATCTTAGGTTGAATTTCCCATATCTTACTGACAGGAATATCCTTGAAGCTTTCTAGAATGAGCATTCAGCTCTAATTCTTTCATTTGTGCACATCTACCAAGCAAGCAGTTCTCTCAGCCACACTGTCTAATTTTCACATCTAATCGTTTATTGCATAATATTCAATGATATTCAGTGTTACTATATCTATCAGTACTAATGTGGTCCTATATGGTTTCCAGCCAACATGCTATACTCCAAATACCCCCACCCCTCAACCCCACCTCCCCCACCCCCCCCCCCCCCCAAAAAAAAAAAAAAAAAAGAGAAAACAAAAAGAGAGAGACATTTCTCCCAACAAGACATAACTAAAAATAAAAAGAATTTGAAAGGAAATCATTTCCTCCAACAAACAACCAGACATTTCCCGGCTCTGAGTATCTAAATGAATAAAAAAAAAGGCATGCTTTCTCTACTAAGCTCTAATTGTACAGGTTGTAACGGTTTTCTATACTTCCTTTTTTCTTTGCTCCTGATAACTTCTTCACCTTTCCTTTGGCAGAACTTCTCCAACAACCTCTAGTACAAAAGTTCATATTGGTCGGTGCTTCGTCTATTCCCTTTTTCCCCCAGTAGCTTCTACATTCATCAAGCAAAAATCATAAAACTGAGGTAAAAGCAGATGGATACCGCCGAGGGAACAAAGTGAGTTGCAAGGCCACATGCAAGCATCTCTGCTCCATCCAATCTAGCACCAGTAAGACCAAGATATTCTCCTGGCACAGAGAATAAAGAAGCATGGTAGATTTCAATATTTAGACAAGACATTCGGGTTACAAGTGCAACAGAATACATACAATCTAAAACGAATATGTGTAACTTACCCAAGAAAGTACAAGACTATATGAGCTGAAATCTAATGCATGATTTTTATCTTCAGTATTGCAAGATATATAAGCTGAAATCTAGTCCACAGGGAAAATGGTTCTTGCATGTCAAGATCAGGTTTAGTTGCAAACTGAGAGAATCTCTAATTTTGATACAAGAGGATAAGAGATTAAGGGTAATAGAGAAAAACATCATTACGCAGGTTGATACAGAGAAATTAAAACTATAACCTTGGACTTCACGTTAGAGATGTGCATATCAGATTCTTCTCTTTTCTAAACACTAAATTGAATAACATAAGTCTCAGATCCAAATCTATCAAAATCAAAATCGGAAATCTCTTCCACAAGTTCTCTTGTGCAATTTCTGACTGCTGTTAACAATTCAAGTCAAGGCACCAACGATATAATTTATGATTTTTAACGTCAAGATCACAAAGCCACAAATGAAGTGCCAGCAGAAGCACAAAACAACTGAATGCAGTCACACTCACACTTGTGTGATTCATGTTTCAGCTTTAAACGGGAAGAAAAAGAAAAAGAATTAATGTGCATATTCCAGCTGGGATTTTTTTCCATCTTCCATAAAGGAGCGACCGAAACCAAGGTTTAACCCAAAACACCAAAGAGTACATTATTTCGTTCTCATCACACTCCAGGTTATATTCAAAGTGTAAAAAGTGGATGGTCGCTAAAGTATGTCAACCCTGCATTGCATTAAGTAGCATCAACTAACCATATAATCACTATTATTTATCAGTTGTCGCCTCCATCGATTGCACTGTTTGTCCTCTCGACATATGAATTTAGGCAAATTTCCTTATCTCAAGTTATCTAATCTTCTGACGAATATGCTTCCGAAATACCATATCAACACGGTAGCAAATCTGCTATATTTGCAGAATACAAGATGGAAGCCCGCCAGTTTATGATATGTTGACTCAAGAACTCAAATGTTTTGGCTGTCATGTAAGTTTCTGAGTCAACCATAGTTAGGACTAGCACATCCACGAGCACTACCAGTAGAATGCTACTGACACAATTAACAACCAAACCTCTACTCAATAAGTATATCTACATACTTCCAGAAGTTAGAAACTTTTTATCTTCAATCAATATTGACTCGTAAAACTCGATGTGAAAATAAAGCGCCCTTTTCTATTGTTGGCCATTACCAAAATGTCCTGGGAGCCTTGACAGGAAATATGAGGCACCTATGTCTGGAAAGAGACCCAGAGCTGTATCAGGCATAGCAAAAACCTGCAACGAGGTTAACCAAACTATGCTGATAAAAGCTGCTGGAAATCTTGATAAGAATGCTGTTTAAGGAACAAGAAACTGGACAATCAACACCGCAGTGGCACCCACCAACTGCTTGGTTACATGAGGCACTCAAATTAACACATATTTGCAGTACTGGTTAGATACTCTAGGTTATGTAACCAATTGCATGACAAGTGGTAAAAGGTACTGAGAAAATAATCATTTTATGTTATGTGGTAAAAGGTACTGAGAAAGTAATCATTTCATGTTCCACAAGCAAACGCCTGTTTTAAGAATTGCCAATAGACATCTACCCTGCCTTAACCATTAAGCAAACAAGAATTTCAATCTCCTTAAGTGGGGTCAACTGATCTCAAGTCACTATTTCAGATAATATATAGGTGCATATAAGTGTATGCACAGCAAATCCATGAAAGTCTTGTATTAACTTCTGTGGAATCTTGCCCACCTGGATATGTATATTATCCATGCATTGATGTCAGGGAAACATTCTACTATTCAAATATACATGCTCTTTAGGGAATAAGCATATTCATGAAATCCCCAGATGTAGCCCAAGAGGGCAAAATGGCAGGCTATGCTCCATTGTACATTCTCTGCAAGAACTCTAACGTTCAATGACACTGTAAAGTTTTCATTCATGGTGTAAAATGAGGGTCTATGCCTGAAGAGTCTAGGACAATGTAAGAATAAGCACTTAATTAGGTATCTGTCACATTTGGTAGTTACTGTTCTGGGCATCTGAGCTCTCATATTCTTCTGCTGTCACCTTATTTGTGTACCTCCTATCATCCTCCCGCTTCAAACACATGCTGATGACAGTAGGAATAACTGATTTATTTGGGTCTGTGACTCTGTGTGCTTCACTGAATCTTGTTCAACCCCACTTCTAGCGATAATAATTATAAATTCTTTCATTTGCACTACCAGCCAACCATGATTTGGCGGACAATAATATCATATCAAAATGCATCATCATGATCTTTTTTGAACCAGAATTTGAAAAGGGAAAACATGTTCTATTCATGGGAGATGTCAGTTAATTATTCACCAGCATTTTTGGTAGATAATTAAGCTGTGGATCAGCCATAACTAGTGAAATGGTATGCAAGATTAATGCCATCAACAAAGTGCCTAAAGCAAAAAATATTCTTTTTTTTTCTACAAACCAGACAAGCTTAGAAGTAACCAGTGTGCTAAAACACACCAGTGACTGCAACAATAGAACATTCCCAACCTAACTATAACAGTAGGTTTCCTAACAAATGACAAAGAAATGCAAGCCAACATAAAGAGGCAATACCGAATTTTCTGTTGCCACGCGAAAACTACCATGTACGGAACAACCAGCCCCTCCTCCCATGACAATGCCATTCAAGATTGAAACCTTCATTAAAACCAGCACATAAAAAGTAAGACTACGCATATGGAACAACCAGCCCCTTCACTAACATTGATGTCACTATTATGAACTCCCAAAAAGATACACATAATAATATCAGATCACCTGAGGTTTACTGTATGTTGCCATCAGATAATTTAAAGTGTACTCCTTCCGAAAGAAGATCGCACCTGACTTCCATTTTCCTAGCACAGAAACCAATATTATCAACAATCCTGAGTTTTTAAAGACTGAACGAATACCATATAAATTGCATATATGAGAGATCAAGCCACGCCTGAAACTGATGGACAACGTGATCTTTTTGATAGGTTAATGAAGGAAGGATCAAGAGGATTGGCACCATTGGCACATGAAACTTCACCGTGAGACAAGGGAAAACTGCATGCTTAAGTGCATCTACTTATAACGAGATAAAAGTACAGTTTTGCCCTATTTTTTACTTTACAGTCGGTATGAGTTGAACCATGTAACAACTAAAATGATCTGTACCGTTGTTGATATCACGCACAACAGCTGCGACATCACCACCAGCACAAAAAGCTCTCCCTTTTCCCTACAGAAACAAAAACACAAACAAAACAGTCGATTCCGAGATGATATTGGCCACAAGATCTAAAAATGTCAAGCTACAATTAAGGTATTGCAATCTAAAGGAGCCAATAATCGTCTCCTCAATTTCAGCCAATGCCAACAAGACCAATCTGACAACTGTTCTTCAATGCCATATCGAATTTGAGAAGAAAAGCATGGCTGTGTAGCCTATATAGATGAGCACTTGGTTGTGGCTGATATGAACTACTACAATGACAGACATGTTTGGGTTGTTTACCCTTCCAAATGATTGACCAATGCAAATTTGTAAACGGCCAACAATAATTCGAAGCCATAGTACACCCTCTGCAACTCAGAACCAGACATCTGAAAGGCCATCCAACTCCCAAAAGCTCCAGAATTATTTCCCGTATTGTATACCACTAGTCCCCATGTATATGATATGTTACCCAAAAAATGGGTATTTAAATGCAGTCAAAGACATTAAGAAAACATAATTTACCTCGCTGCTCAAGGATATCAATAAATTGACTATACATTTTGTAAAATATACAAAAATGAGCGCACAGCCCTAAATGGTACACCAGCAAAAGAAATTTTCACCAAACTAAATCCAATAAACTCTAAAAATCTTCACAGCGGGCCACAAAAGTCCATCAATCTCCCAAAAGACAATCTCAAGGCTAACGATTCTGATATTTCCACTTGTGCAAATTGGAGAGCAATTACGGTCAAAAAAAAGAAAAAGCTTTGTAGGATGCAATGTACCTTTAAGATTACCAACTTCACATTAGAATCCTTCTCATAAAGAAGGAAAAGTTCCAATAACGGAGATATCTGCAAATAAAAGCAACAAATAGTTTTACAATAACCACATAAGCAAATAAAGCTTTTTTAAAAACGCGAGCTATTGAGGTTTGAGACGACCAAGAGAAGTCAAATATGTCTTGTACACATACTTTAATTATTTGAAATGACAACAGAACCCAACTGCCAACAAAGTGGCTAACACAATCAAAACAGGCATAAAAGGCATCCAAGAAACTATAAACAACGGTACTACTGCATGAAAATTCCGCAGATATATTTTGGCGGATGCAACAAACAGAGGCCATTCAGGCTGAACTATGCTACAAAAGCAGGATTTACAGCATCCTTGACATGTACTGGGTGTTTCCAGATTTGGTTCTTGATCTTATAGAACAACTTTTTTCCCTGTGATCTTTCATAATGTGTGCTTCCAAAGATTGCACAAAAGGTGCACATTCATTACTGCCTAGCAAAGGAATAAAAAACCCAAAAATTTAAGCAGAACACTTCTCCTGCTCTTAGCAAAACCCCATGCAGTCTCCAAGGTATTCATCAAATGCAAGACAAGAGCAGGAAAATGTACCAACTTCAAATAAAAGAGTAGATAATGCTATCAGATATTTAGCTGATCCTGTATGATAAACACTGATGAATTGTTTTGCATTGTGGAAAGAGCTTTCTTGAGAGTGCCGGTTTTCAGGTGCTATATGATAGGAAAACTCAACATATAAATCACATGGCCATTTGATAAAAGCAAACACCCATGAATAGATTGAAAAGCCTCGACAGAGAGACAGCAAAATGGCGACAACAGAACAAAAGAACCCCACGCAACGCTCCCAACCAAACAGTAAGAACGAAGGACCCAACTGCACAGAGTATCCAGCAGCCAGAAAAGAGACATACCATATCGAATGAAAGAGCATTCAGTTGCTTGGGTCTGTTTAGTATCAGTGTTCTCACAAAGGACTTCTCCTCCACCAAAACCTACAAAAACACAACGTACAACGAATCTCCATCACAAGTTCTTAAAGGAGTACACAACTCAAGTTCTGTCGTGCTATAATCATCCCGAAAAAGTTACTCCCGCGCTCCAGAGCACAAAAACGCAATATTCTAATCAGCGGAACAACATCTCATGCTTCATCAGCCAAAACAAGATCTTTTTAAACACCCATCATCATTCGAACCATGATCGTGTCGCCAAAAGTTGATCCGCGGGCAATTCACGGCTCACCCATTACCCGGGGGGCAACAAAGACCACCCTCTAGTATCGTTGCCTTCTCTGTAAAGCAACGGAGCTTGGTACCTGATCTTCCTGGCCATTGCTGGAGGAGGAGGAAGCCATGGAGCTTGTTCTTCTTGGTCGAGCGTGGAGTGCTTACCCTTCTCTGACTCCTGAGAGGAGGTAGGAGGTAGAGTCAACACGACTCAACCGGGAACTCCTCCACGACGAAGCTCGCGGAGAAACCACACGTGCGCAGTTCACCCAACGTCCGCTCAAGTACTCCATCACTCCGGCACAGAAACAATCACTATGTTTGGTCCTTATTGGTCCTTACCAAACGTGATCATTGAATTTTTAATTTAATTAATATAATTTTTAAATTTTATATTAATATATAACGTGATTTTTAAATTTTTAACTTATTTAATCTGGTCCGTAAATTTTTAGCACATATTCAATTTAATTTATGAATTATACAAAAATGTTCAATATTGTCCTTCCATTAATTTAAGTTCAAGAATTAAATTGAACACGTACAAAAAATTTAGGGACCAGATTCATCATATAGTATATTAAAGTTCAGGGATCATTTGTGTCGTTTTCCCTTCCGAAATAATTATAAAAAGAGGGATGTGTAGGAATTATTTGTTAGTATAAAAAAGTAAGAAACAAATGTATCATGACTAAATGTTTTTATGTATTTAAATGGACACAAAATAAGAACATGAGCGAAAAAGAACAATAAATTAATCCGAATTGCTTCATGTGTCGAGGGATGCGAAAGGATTTATAAGACATGAAATTAACCGCACTAATCGCTACTAATCCTTTTTAATCATTTCCCTCCGTTCTTTCTCTCGTCCAAACAAACACGGCATCGACAACTTGTCGGTGAAAATCAATCGGCCGCCAAAGCAAAACATGATGTTTTGCGATGTATGCACATATAATTTTCTGTGAATTCGGAAAGGGCGACTTAAATTGTCACATCGGCAATTTTATACCGTGATTCTGGCATAAGGGACCGGTCTGAATAAAAAAAATTCATATAATGACCTAATTGTCAAAAAAATGAAAAAGTTGACGGACCAAATTGGTCAGTTTGCAATGATTTTTGGTAATTTTTGCCCCGACGACGGAAACAAAAAAGAAAAGCAAAATAGGTGGATGTCTTAATTGGAAAATGGGCTTGGTGAATAGAGTTAAAATTGATGTATGTCATGGACTTTAGGACTATTAAGCTTAAATCGTCCTCGTTGCTGCCAAACTCGACGAAGCTTAATCGGTTTTGGCTTATTTTCCTCCTAACTTTAATTAAAATGAGATTTTCCAGGCAATTTTTTTTTTAAATAAAGAGGCAGAAGAGTCGAAAAGAAAAGAAAGAAGAAAAGCATGTTATGCTAGAGGGGGGCTTAAGGTTAAGGTGGCGGGCCGGGCGGCCCCACGGCCGCCCGCTTCGCCGTCGAGTGTTGCCGGCCGAATACCCCTCCGGCTCAATCCTCGAATCCCGATATGCACTTTTATTTCTAATTTGGCCTCTCCATTTGAATCCTCTTTCTTTTTAATTCTATATAATTTTTTACTTATTTATTTTCTTTTATTTTTTCAACTTTTTTTTTGAATATTTCGTGCTTTTTTTGTGCTGCGCCAATCCAACGCCCCATGCTTTAAAAAAAAATAGAAAATGCCACGTCACTAAATTCTATAATATTTAAATTGAACAAAATTAATGGGAGGACTCGATTGCATCAATTTGGCAAGTTTTAAAAATTGATTGCAATTTCACGATAAGGTCTAGGATTTTAATTGCGCTTATCCCTGAAATCTACAAACCAATGATAGAATATATTACAAGTAAAGCTTACGCTAAAGCGTAGTTTTTTTTAGCAATGACAAGTTAATAATATAGTATACTAATGGAATGACTTGATTATACCAATTTAATTAATTTTAGAATTACATTGCACCTTCACAAAAAAGTTTAAGGATTTCGAATACGCTTATCCCCAAAATCTAAAAACCGACGTTAAAATATTATAATTTTCCCAAAGTGAAGGTAAAATCTTATGCCAAAGTGTAGTATTTTAGCAGCAACAAGTTCAAAGTATGGAATGCATCACAGTATAAGATATGTTTTATTAAATAAAACATACGGGTCGCTCCAACTAGAGAGTGATTCGTGCCTTGCAATTCATTACTCTTTCAAGAATTAAGATAGTATTTAGTTTGCATATAACCAATGAGATGAAATTTCAGATATTTGATTTCTAATTAACCAACCATGAGTTGAACTCAAATATATTTTTCAGGGCCTGTTTCATTCTCAAAAGAAATTGTGAAAATTCTCAGTGATAAATTGCAAACGGGTCTCCGTTTCCTATCAAAGACACTTCCACAAGCTCTTCTCCACTTCGCTTGACCCACTGAACTAGCCTTGGTTCAACACAAACATAAACAAAAGCAGCAAAAGGGACGGTGGCCCTCTGTGAATACATTCATCTCAAGCGATGGTCGAGCTAGCTGAGAACGTTATGCACCTTAGATGATTACCAATCCTAACTCGAAGAGGGACTTCTATCGACCGACAGATGGTAAGAAATTCGATAGGATTCATCGATGAGTTACTATGAACTCGTATGGAAGCATGTAGCGACTGGAATGCTCGCCACGATTATAGTTCCTAAGCAGGTTACATGAAAGCTGATATAAGATTAATGATTAATGAGTCACCTAATGACTTGAGCAATTGCTCTAGATGTACAATGTAATTATTGTTCAACTTAATCTTCAGTTGTCCATCTCCAACCTTTGACCTCATGTCTGATCGGTCTAAAGTTCGCCGGAGTGACAGCCTTTTCCATAACCCGCAAGTACTTATCTTGATAGCTATTGCGCATTGTGAAGCTTAGTCCTTGTTGCACCACCTAATTTATTGATAGCGAAGATATCTGCAATACCGTGAGTTACAGCTTTGCAATAGCAGATGCAGGCAAGTTCGATCTGGGGGGCAGCTTTAGATCTTCCCAGCCTTCATCATCCACCTTGGAGAAGTAACTGTCTACCATCTTGTCACTGACAAGCTCCAATCTAGGAGGCTCCCACTTCAAAAGAAAAGGATGAAAATCTCAGTAAAGCGAATCATGGCAAGGAAGGAAAGACCACGGAAAATGGAAAAAGAACACTTGTCAAACCTTTGGGTTCTTATCCTTATCCAGTAGTAAGGCTCTGCAGCCCTGCATTACATGGACAGGTGTCATTTTATCACCTGGATTCGAATGAAACTATACAACAATCATCAGATTGATTACAGAACCTCAACAAAGTCCTTGCTGACTTTGCCTCGCATTACATGGCAAACCATTCGGTATTCTCGAACAAGGCATTGGCCAACTCCTTGTAGTCGACCTTCTCTTATCTGCAATTAAGGGATCAACCCTTATAAGTATGACCATTTCACAATTTTTACACAGGTCACCTACCTAAGCTAAATCCCCGCTTATCTCTAATATTATATAAGGCAATTGTGCAACTTAATTAATTAGAGCAGATAAAATGCTCTTTGAGAACAAGTTGAGTGGTTGTACATACTCCAGGCACTTTGACATTTATAAAAGGATAGGTAATCAAATTCCACTATTGCACACTGACTCGAGTTGCCAGTGAGCAAATACTGCACACTGACCTCACTTCTCAGCCCTAGTACGAATTTTAGCTATTACTTTGATCATCTATCCATCACAGGTCTTTAAGTTGATTCTTATTCTCTATGTTTTACTCGTTACTGGGGGCCGTTGTCCAAATCAGAAACACTGACGCACAAGGTGGTGTCACAGGCATATGCCTGCACCTCTAAAATTTAAATCAAGGAAACAGTTGTCATGATATTCGTTCCAGTAGGTGATCCAAGGCAAAAAGAGAAAAAGAAATCTTGGTTTCCCAGTAGAGTAATGATAGAAATGCACTGCTGACATCTATAAGTTGTGTCAATAAATGCACTGCTGATATCTCATCAAAAGATTCAGCAATCTCACCGATCTAAGAGAAATTTTAAGGCTTGTTGGTGATGCTTTCTTCAGTGACTGAATTGAGGCAAGGATCCAATCATCTACCTTATTTGTGGCTTCTTGCTCCTGCAAAAGAGAGATCGAGGAAATGTTGAAATCAACATTATGTGCACAGATCAGCATTGAGAAATTGCCCCATAAAAAGGCTCATGCATGTTCACATGCAGATGTCCTTTCTCATGATCACAACAAGGACTTGAAATGGAGAACAAAATCACCAACAGCTTACGAGAGCAGATAGAATGTCTTCAACTGTTCTTCGCGAGAAGCACCTATTGATGACATTCAACCTGTCAAAAACAGAACTTGAAAATGATGTATGAGACATGGATTGAAAGAGTGAGTCAGCAGGATCCGCCACTAGCCACTCAAGCTTCTTGAGTAAAGTTGGAAGTCTACACACAATATATAAAAGAGGATATAAAGTTGTGCTATGTTGAGACTCACACATCCTTGTTTGGTAATTTCACTTGATTTCCTTTATTTCTTTCATTTGTGTTGCTTTGTTTAATCCATAACCAATTTATCCTCTTCATACATGTATAAGTTATAGGGTTTCTTGGTATTTTCTAATTAAGAACATTTGTGCATGGATGGTTAAACAAAACCATACAGAAAACTCAACAAGAAGATAAAGGAAATGGTAGGTCAAAACTAACCGATGGTATGCACTTTGCTCTTTCAACATAGGCAGCTCAGAGAATTCATGAATGATTGCTGAAATTATGGCTTGATCACTAGAATCTACCGTGTATAGAGCTGCTTCTAGCGACGGCAATTTCTGAACAATGTCATGAATATACAAAGATAAATCAGATAACCACAGGGAATGAGCGCGAAGATGAACATCTCTTGTCCAGCACAAGAACACAGGTAACTATCATAAATAGCATTGGCCTAGCATTCCCAAATCAGCAATGACAATATGATTAAGTGTTTTTCAGTTCTAACTGATGTTAATTTCCATAAGCATTCCTTCTTACATATCTTTCTAAGATTCCAACCCTTACAAGACCCCAAATGCAAGAATTTCCCCAAAAGTTTGAACCCATGCATAGTCTCTATCCACAGATCTCAACGTGGCCCACTTCCAAACAGTCACATTTTATCCATGATGATACATCAGAAAGCCATTGTTTGACAGGTCTACTTAGGTTGAATTTCCCCGGTCTTACCGCAATGCTTGAAGCTTTCTTGGATGTGCATTCACTTCTAATTCTTTCATCTTTGCACATCCACCAAGCAAGCAGTTCTCTCAGCCACACTGTCTAATTTTCACATTTAATCTTTTATCTTGCAATATTCAATATCACTATATCTATCGGTATCAATGTTGTCCTATATGGTTTCCAGCCAACATACTAGACTCCAAATGCACCTCAAAAGGCAAGATAGATGCTTTCTCTAATAAGCACTAGTTGTTAAGGTTGTAATATGGTCTTATTTTCTTCGTTTTTCCTTTTTTCCTGACAACTACTTCACCTACTGCTTTAGCAGAACTTCTCTAACAACGCATTGGTCTTCTATGCTTCGTCTTTTCCCTATTTCCCCCCGGTAGCTTCCACATTCAAGCAATTATCGCAAAACTTAAGTAAAAGCAGAAGGATACCGCTGAGGGAACAAAGTGAGTTGCAAGGCCACATGCAAGCATCTCTGCCCCATCCAATCTAGCACCAGTAAGACCAAGATATTCCCCTGGCACAGATAAGAGAGAAGCATGGTAAATTTTAATTTTTAGACAAGAAAATGGGGTAACAAGTGTAACAGAATACAAATAATCTAACACGAATATGTGTAACTTCCCCAAGAATGTAATAGATCATATGAGCTCAAATCTAGAGAATGACTTAATCTTTAATTTTGCAAGATATATGAGCTGAAATCTAGTCCATAGGAAAATGGTTCTTGCATGTCAAGATCAGGTGTAGTCACAAACCAGGAGAATCCTTAATTTTGATATAAAAGGATAAAAATCATTATGCAGGTTGATACAGAAATTAAAACCGTAACCCTAGACTTCAGGTTAAAGATGTGCATATCAGATTCTTCTCTTTTCTCAACACTAAATTGAATAACATGGAATCTTAGATCCCAATCTATCAAAATCAACATCAGGAATCCCTTCCATAAGTTCTCTTGTGCAATTTCTTACTACTATTAACAATTCAGGTCAAAGCACCAATAATATAATTTA
Organism: Syzygium aqueum; assembly: GCA_031216185.1. Taxonomy (NCBI): domain Eukaryota; kingdom Viridiplantae; phylum Streptophyta; class Magnoliopsida; order Myrtales; family Myrtaceae; genus Syzygium; species Syzygium aqueum. The sequence goes on along the minus strand of CM062235.1, from coordinate 13,249,380 downwards.
TTATTTTTAACATCAAGATCCCAAAGCCACAAATGAAATGCTGGCAGAACTTAAAACAAATGAATGCGGTCACACTTGTGTCATTCATATTTCAGCTTAAAATAGAAAAAATAAAGAAAAGGAAAAGAATCGATTTCAATATTCCAGCTGGAAATTTATCCATCTTCCAAAGAGAAGCAACTGAAACCAAGGTTCAACCCAAAACACCAGAAAGAACGTTGTTTTCTTCTCATCACCCACCAGGTTATAATCAAAGTGTAAAAAGTGGATGGTCACTATTGTATGTCAACCCTACATTTCATTAAGTAGCATCATCTAGCAATATAATCACTATTATGCATCATTTGTGGCTCCATTGATTGCACTGTCTGTCCTCTTGACATACAGTTCGAGGAAATTATTCCTTATCTCAAGTTTCCCAATCTTCCGAAGAATATGCTTCCTAAATCCCAAATTAACACGGTTGTGAATCTGCTATATTATATGAATATAAGATGGAAGCCCACGGGCTTATGATTTGTTGATTCAAGAACTCAAATGTTTTGGTTGTCGCCTAAGTTTTCTAAGTCATTCATTGAACTGAGTAGCACTTCCACAGGCACTACCAGTAGAATGCTCCTGACAGAATTAACAACTGAACCTCTACCCAATAAGTACATCTACATACTTCCAGAAGTTAGTAACTTTTAATCTTCAATTAATATTGACTCATAAAACTAGATAGGAAGATAAAGTGCCCTTTCCTATCGTTGGCCATTACCAAAATGTCCTGGGAGCCTTGACAGGAAATATGAGGCACCTATGTCTGGAAAGAGACCCAGCGCTGTTTCAGGCATAGCAAAAACCTGCAACGAGATTAACCAAACTATGCTGATAAAAGCTGCCGGAAATCTTGACAAGAATGATGTTAAGGGAACAAGAAGCTGGACAATCAAAACCACAATAGCACCCACCAATTGCTTGCTTACATGCGGCACTCTAATTAACACATATATCTGCAGTATTGGTTAGATACTCTAGGTTATGTAACAAATTGCATATCAAGTGGTAAAAGCTATTGAGAAAATAACCATTTTTTGTTCCACAAGCAAACATCTGTTTTAAGAATTTGCCGCTAGACATCTACTGTGCCTTATTCATTAAGCAAACAACAATTTCAATCTCGTTAAGTGGGGTCAACTGATCTCAAGTCACATATATCAGATAATATATAGGTACATAGAAGTGAATGCACAATAAATTTATGTAAGTCTTGTATTAACTTCTGTGGAACCTTGCCCACCTGGATATGTATATTATCCATGTATAAAGCTGGGGAAACATTCTTTATTCAAACATACCTGCTCTTTATGAACTAAGCATATTTATGAAATCCCCAGAAGTAGCCCAAGAGGGGAAAATGGCAGGCTACACTCCATTGTACATTCCTCCAAGAATTCTAACTTCAATGACACTTTAAGGTTTTTCATTCATGGTGTAAAATGAGGGTCTATGCTTGAAGAGTCTAGAACAATGTAAGAATATCCAATTTAATTAGCTATTTTCTTTCACGTTTGGTAGTTACTCTTTTGGGCCCTGAGCTCTCATATTCTTCTGTGGTTACCTTTACCTCCTATCATCCTCCGGCTTCAAACACATGTTGATGACAGTAGGAATAACTGATTTATTTGTGTCCGTGACTCTGCGTGCTTCACTGAATCTTGTTCAGTCCCACTTCTAGTGATAATAATCTTAAATTCATTTATTTCCTCTACCAACCACCCATGATTGGGCGGATGATAATATTATATCAAAATGGATCATCATGATCTTTCTTCAACCAGAATTTGAAACAAGGAACACATGCTCTATTCCATAGGAGATGTCAGTTAATTAAACAATTTCACCAGCATTTTTGGTAAATAATTAGGCTGCGGATTAGCCATTACTAGTGAAATGGTAAGCGAGATTAATGACATCAGCAAAGTGCCTAATGCAAAAAAAAAAATTTCTTTCAAGGAATGCACTCTCTAAATCAGACGAGCTTAGAAGTAACCTGTGTGTTACAACTCACCACTGACTGCCACAAACAATAACAGTAGATTGCCCAACAAATAAAAACGAAATGTAAGCCAACATAAAGAGGCAATACCGAATTTTCTGTTGCCACGCGAAAACAACCATGTATGGAACAACCAGCCCCACCTCCCATGACAATGCCATTCAAGATTGATACCTTCATTAAAACCAGCATGTAAAAAGTAAGACTACATGAATACATCCAAATGAAGACTCCTTAGATACACTAACATTGATGTCGCTATTATGAACTCCCTAAAAGATACCGATTATAATATCAGATCACCTGAGGTCTACTGTATGTTGCCATCAGATAATTTAAAGTGAACTCCTTCCGAAAGAAGATTGCACCTGACTTCCAATTTCCTAGCACATTTACAGAAAACAATGTTATCAACAATCATACATTTTCCTAGTCCGAATGAACAACATATGAATTGCATATAAAAGAGATCAAGCCCTGTCAGAAACTGATGGACATCATGATGTTTTGATAGGTTAATGAGGGATTGATACTATTGGCATGTGAAACTTCACCTTGAGAAAAGGGAAATCTAGAAGCTTAAGCGCATCTACTCATCATGGGATATAAGTTCAGTTCGGCCCTATTTTTTATTTTACAGTCAGTATGAGATGAACCATGAAACCACCAAAATAATCTGTACCATTGTTGATATCACGCACAACAGCTGCGACATCACCACCGGCACATAAAGCTCTCCCTTTTCCCTACAGAAACAAAAACACAAACAAAACAGTGATCCCTGAGCTAAGAAAATATGTAGGATTTCCAAAATGGGATAGCAAGATAATGGCCACAAGATCTAACAATGTCAAGTAATCATTAAGGTCTTGCAATCTAAAGGAAACAACAATCGTCTCCTCAACAACAATGAATGCCAACAAGGCCAATTTGACAATTGTTCTCTAATGTGATGTTGAACTTGAGACAGCATGACTGTGAAGCCTAAATAGATGAGCACTTTGCTGTAGATGAGATGTATTACTTCAATGACAGACATCTTTGGGTTGTTTACCTTTCCAAATGATTGACCAATGCAATATGATATGTTACCCAAAAAATAGGTCTTAAATCCAGTCAAAGAAGCAAACAAAACATAATTTACCTTGCTGCTCAAGCATATTAATAAATTGACAATTTTGTAAAACATATACATAAGTGAGCGCACAGCCCTAAATGGTACACCAGCAAGACAAAGTTCACCAAACTAAGTCCAATAAACTCTACCAATCTTTCAGTGGGCAGAAAGAATCTACCAATCTCCCAAAAGACAGTCTCAAGGCTCATGATCCTGATATTTCTACTTGTGCAATTTGGAGGGCTCTTAACAGTCATAAAAAAAATGCTTTGTATGAAGCAACGTACCTTTAAGATTACCAACTTCACATTAGAATCCTTCTCGTAAACAAGGAAAAGTTCCAATAACCGAGATATCTGCGAATAATAGTGACAAATAGTTATACAAAAACCATGTAGCAAACAAAGCTTAATTAACGATGCGAGCTATTGAGGTTGAGACAACAAGTATGTCACCTATTTAAATTATCTGAAATGACAACAGAATTCCAATGCCAACAAGGTGACTATCACAAAAGGCATAAAAGGTGATAAAAAAGAAACAGAAAATGGTACTACTGCATGACAATTCCACAGATATATTTTGCTGGATGCAACAAAAAGAGGCTATTCAGGCTGAACCATGCTACAAAGAGACTCACGTATTTTACGCAGGATCTAATAATATCCTTGACATGTATGTAGGCATCGCTAGATTTGGCTCTTGATCCCATATAATAACCTTCTTTCCCTATGACCTTTCGCAATGCGTGCTTCCAAAGTTCGCATAAAAATGGCACATTCATTTTTTCTTAGGAAAAAGAATAAAAACCCAAAAAGTTAAGCAGAACATTAATGCTGCTCTCAGCAAAGCCACATGCAGTCTCCAAGGAATTAATCAAATGCAAGACAAGAGCAGGAAAGTAAAAACCTTATAATGATAGACTAGATAATGCAATCAGATGTTAGTTTATCCTGTATGATGAAGCTGACGAATAATTTTTGGATTGTGGAAAGAGCTTTCTCGAAAGTGCAGGATTTCAGGTGCTATGTGATAGGAAAACTCAACAAATAAATTCCACGAACCATTTCACGAAAAGCAACACCCATGATTAGTTTGAAAAGCCTCAACGGAGAAACAGCAAATCGGCAACCAATATAACAAAGAACCCCATGCGACACTTCCAACCAAACAGTAAGAGTGAATGAAACTGCACAGAGTATCCAGCAGCCAGATAAGAGACACACCATAGAATATGAAAGAGCATTCAGTTGCTTGGGTCTGTTGAGTATCAGTGTTCTCACAAATGACTTCTCCTCCACCAAAACCTACAGAAACAACGTAAATCGAATCTCCATTACAAGTTCTTGAAGGAGTATAACGCAGTTCTGTCGGGCTATAATCATCCAGAGAATAGTACTCCTGCGCTCTAGGGCACTAAAATGCAATGTTCCAATCAGCAGAACATCTCAAGCTTCATCCCTCGGTAATTCCAGCTAAAATAAGATTTTTTTTTATTAAACACCTATCATCATTCGAACCCCGATAGTGTCACCAAAATTCAAATCCATCGGCAATTCAAAGCGCGTAGGGGCAATCAAACTCAGTAGCATAAGCAAAATCTAATCGAAGCCTCGACCCAATTCACTACTCACGCAACGCTGGCAGAAACAGAGACCCCAGTGCTTCTCGACCCAATGCACTACTCACGCAACGCTGGAAGAAACAAAGACCCCAGTGCCTCTCCGCACAGCATGGTTGCATTGTCTGCGAAGCAACGGAGCTCAGTACCTGATCTTCCTGGCCATTACCGAAGGAGAACGAAGCCATGGAACTTCTTCTTCTTCTTCTTCTTGATCGAGCGTCGAGTGCCGACCCTTCCCCGACCACTAAGAGGCAGAGACAAGCACGACCCAAATCAGAAACTCTTCCACAAATGAAGCTCGCAGACGAACTACCCCACGCACAGCTTACCCAACGTCCGCTCAAGAACTCAGATCACACGAATAGAGAAGCAATCAGCCGAAACCTCAACTGGGTCTTCCTCGTACCCAATCACGCGGACATGGAGACAGTGAATGCTCGGACAGAAACAGCCGAACTCGGCCTTGGCCGCCGCCGCCGTTATTTTCTTGCTTCCGGTCGGAAACGATGCTCGCGCCCAGATTTGGTGGGGGCGATCGGGAAGGAAAATGAAGAGTTCGGAAAATAATGGTTAAAAAGCGGGGAAAATAAATTTGTGGGGATTTGAGTTATAAATATTGTTTAGATGTTAGTAAGAAAAAAAATATTAAAACTCGCATAGTTGGAAAATCATTCGCCACCCGAAACCCAAATTTCCAATATATAAAAATCTCGTGATTTTCTTTCCTTCTAGAAAAATGACCAATCAAGACCCCTCAAAATAGATTTGTTCGGGCAACGGATGTATAGCTCGAATCGAACCGCGCAAATCGAACAAATTTCAATGCCTCAACTACAAAGTGTGGGATCGAGAAACTCGATTGACATTGGCCTTTTCGACACACAAAGATGCAAACTCTTTCGGTTCATAGATTGCAGGCTATTGAAGGAGCCTCTGCCAAAAATGACGTTCAGATGAGCGGCTTCACACGATGAAAGACACAGTGAAATTTGGCCGATAAACTTGTAGAGCCAGATTCTTAACTTCTACGTGGTTTAGATATGAGCTTTGGATTAAGTCTTGTCATCATCGAAATTCTTTAGGGAGATTTTCCGACATTAGCGGCGATGCCAATGTTTAGGGAAGGTACCGGCACTTAGGCCACGGCCGTGGAATCTGGAGACGTGGGGATCATGGCTAGACACATGGCACAGACGAGTAACACACACATGGCAAAAGCGACTTGTGTGATGCCAAACCGGTTAAAAGTCCGAGAAAAATGCAGGAAAGTGACATCCTAGAGACCTGTGACTATAAAACGACGTCTTAGGAAAGAAGGAGACGGACGCTATACCAAATTGCAAGATTTTTCACTTATTTTATCCAAATTTTCTTTCCTTCGTTTTATTTTGCTAAACTCCCGCTCTTGTGAGTTTAATTTATGCTTGTGCTGTGGCTTTGAACCCTAAATCATTCTCAAGTCTAGTTCATGTTCCTTTCTAGATTGTAATCGTTTGATCAATAACACAAGGACTACGAGTCTTTCGTATTTGCCAATTCTGAGTTTGGTTTTCCTTGAAGGGCTTGGCACCCATTTGGAAATTTTAAGAGGGAAAAACTTAATTAAAATCTCGTGACGTACATACTTTGACTTCTCTTTTTAGGCCATTGAAGAGTTGATGTTGGATTAGTCAAAAATTAAAAGTCAAAACACTCGAAACTTCCTTTCTTTTCTTTTTAAGATCTAGGACACGAACATAAAGATCCGATTACCTAGAAGGCCCATGGAACAACAACTAAAGACTTTCATAAAAAGCAAATATCGATATGTAATTTCACGTGTAATTTCTCTACTTTCTTTAGGAATTTGACTTATATGTTAAATTTTTGTAGGGAAGCTTTCATGCCAGATTACTTTGGTCGACGCCATGTTGCATGGTCGTACGTTTCTAGTGGCTGTTTGGCTGATTTTTCTCTTCCTGGTTAGCGACAGAGAATGTCTGTCGTTAATTATAGCAAGTGATCTGAAATGGAAAATGTCTTTCCATTTCTAATGTCAAATCATGCCCACTTTGAATTCGGATCTCATTCCTCGAACTTCATTCTCGTCACACGCTTCCCTCCGAACTTGCTGCAAATCCCTTAGAAAGAAAAGCATCCGCCACGAATTGATGGAGAATGTCCCCATGTTCGACACTTGTAGGCAGTGCAACCACAAAGAAAAGAGAGGGAGATCCCAGAATAGAATGCTGTCCGTCTCCTATAAATGTCTTCTGATGTCTGGGAAAGCTTTGGGAAACCATTACAGTAAGCCATTTTTGAGAGAGAGAGAGAGAGAGATAGAGAGAGATGCAGGCCATTAAGGAGAAGCTTAGTGAAATGAACGCCGCGCGCAAGGTCAAGGCCGAGGTGAGGGCCGATGAGAAGGTATACAGGATCAAGTTGCACCACGTGCAGTTACCTTATTTTCTTAGCCTATCTCCTCTGTTTCATCCACATTATTGTTTCAACTCTTGACATTTAAACAACTTTTCATGGTTTATCAGTGCTACAAAAGCTTTTTCTGATGTCAAAGTATACGAGTTACTGACGAGTTCAGTTTGATTTCACATGGAAATTTTGAGAAGATCAGATTTACAAACTTTCATTTCGCGTGATTTTGGTCCCTAGGCCTACTTTGCAATTGAATTCTGGTCACGGTTCTTGCATATGATCAAAACTACATGGATATCCTTTGATCCCTAGTAGTATGTGATTGTGTCAATCTCGAACAGTGGGGGTTCTGAAAAATGACCATTTAACGACATTTTTTTGCAACAAAATCCATTGGTAGGCCGAGAAGGACTACGCGAAAGCAAGAGCGGGGGTGGCACACGAGGTGAGATTGGCGAGAGAGGCCGAAGCTGATATGGACAAGCATGTGAGCAAGGCCGAACGGCTGGCACGGAAAGAGCTAGCAAAACATGGGGATGGTGGTCCTAGGAACAGCAATGGATATGGGAGCTACACGAACAGCGATCAAAGAGCAACAGACCCGATTGGAGCAGGCAATGCTACCACTTATGAGGTCAAGATTGCTTCTCCATCCCCAGCATCATCTGCTCCTCCATCCAACAAGTTATTGTAAGAGTCCCAGAGACCCTCATGTGTTGCGGGATAGAACTAGAGTGATTTCATCATTCCCTCTCCTTTGTTTTTCCTCCTTCCGTGTTTCTTCGTATTCATAATGTCTCTCGACCTATGTAACAATTTCTTTCAATCGGTTTGTATGGTGACCGGAGCGGAATCGTGATGCACGTTCGCCTCTTCGTTACATCCTTCGTATAAGGTGCAATGGACTTTGCTTAAATATAGATCTTTTCTGTGTAATTGGAAATGTTTTTGCTGGTGTTTTATTGCTTATATACATTGGAATAGAGGGGATTTCAATTTGAAAAGAAAAAGTTTCCGACCATCATCCTCAAAAAAAAAAAAAATACTTTGCCTTATGCAATGTTAAAATAGGAAAACAAATGAAAAAATGAAAAAAGAGAGATTTCGCGCTTATCTGATTATCTCTAATCGAAAATAAAGTAAAGAAAGAAAAAAGAAAAATATGAACCTCATGCAAATACCTTCGAGTAATGCCATGATTGGCTCAAATTCGTGTAACTCAAATATAACTAAGCTAAGTTATAACATACGTAGCTTATAAAGTTTTTCTTTGGCTAGTGCATGCAAAATATGAGTCATATCTACGGTTTTCCCACAACTTTTTGTTGACAATAACAAAAAAAAATTGAACCTAAAATGTATAAGAACAAGTCAAACCTAGATATAGAGCGTTATTTGGTTTTTTTCCCAGTTAAGGAATGAAACGAAATTCTTGTCTAGGGAAATCAATCTTAGGATCGATTGTATGACGATCTTATTAGGATATTTATTAGGTTCATTGTCAGGAGTGCCGATTCTGTTATCAAGACTCGTAAACTATTCTATATAAGCCATGACATCAATAATGTTGGTATATAAACGAAATCCTCCACGATCAATGGACCCGAAACGTATCGGCGAACGTACAGCATCGTCCGAAACTTCTTTGCCCTTTTTGAACATTGGCGTACATGATTGCGCGAAGACAACACCCGATTTGTTCAGACCTTTCTCATAAGCAATTCCTAGGCATATCGGTAGTGCCGACCGCCGTCATTTCGGTGCTTTCCGCCGTGATCTTGGATCGATGGACCGCCTCTATCAAGAAAAAAATGGACAGTGCTGCGTAAAAAAGGGCAGGTGAGCTAATGTGTTAGGGTAGAGGCTGATCAAATCTGGTAATCACTCATGGGTATCATAATTGACGGGACAAGTTTTCTTATCATTGCCCAGATTCTAGTTGTGCAGAATTCCAGTGCCAGTACACGATCCTTCTTTGATTCCCGTCAAAATTCAAATGGAAGCCATAAATGGATTTTGATCTTATCTATCTTTGACAGTTCACCTGAACAGAAAGAAAACTGGAATCCCTAGGGCACATACCATGTCAGTCCGCAATCTCATATGGTAAATTTTTGTTACCCCAAATTGAATTTCCATTAGAGCAGCCGACCACAATCATTGTCCTAGGAATCCTAATGCACTGTTTTGCCAGGGGACCATTTCCTTCGAAAGAGAGAAGGCAACAAAATCTTGTCCATTAATAGCGCGATCTTCTTCCTTACACTATATAAACGCTATGCCCTAAGGGGCAACAAAGCCACCTCAAAGATCGTCCAACGTTTTCCTTCCGGAGCACCAATCCTCCCCTGGCCATGACTAGAAAGAAAGTCACTCTCGCGTACATCGCCAACGATGCCGCGAGGAAAGCCACCTTCAAGAAGAGAAAGAAGGGCCTGATGAAGAAGGTGAGCGAGCTGAGCACGCTGTGCGGGATCGAAGCGTGCGCCATCGTCTACAGCCCGTACCAGGCCGAGCCGGAGGTGTGGCCGTCCACGCTGGGGGCGCGCCGGGCCATCGCGAGGTTCAAGAACATGTCGGAGATGGACCAGAGCAAGCGGATGGTGAACCAGCAAGGATTCATCCGGCAGAGGATCGTGAAGGCTGAGGAGCAGTTGAAGAAGCAGCTGCGTGACAACCGCGAGAAGGAGATTGGCCAGGTGATGTACCGGGCCCTCGTCGGCAGCGAGGGGCTCCAGGGCCTGACCATCGTGGACCTGAACGACCTGGGGTGGATGCTGGAGAAGACCGGGAAGGAGATCGAGGAGAGGATCAAGAAGCTGAAGAAGGTGGCACCAGGCTCGGACCGGGAGGCGCCAGTGGAGCTGGAGGCAGACAAGGGTTCCGAGGAGGACAATGGTGAGGCGGCTCCGAAGAACAGTGCCACCTTGAATGATGCCGTGGCCGTGGAGACCATGCAGAACCAGCCTTGGTACATGGAGCTGCTGAAGCCGCGCGACGAGGGCAATGCCATGAATCTCAGCAAGAACGATTCGATGCCGTCGTACCCTTATGGAAACCCTACTCCTACATGGTCGAACTTCTATTTTCCGTGAAAGAGTTTGGTAGTGTCCTTTTCTCTTTTCTTGGTCCTTAGTGAAGCGAAATAAGATGAAATTAGGTGTGTTGTCGTGGGTCTAGGTTTTTCTTTGTCTGTGTGGGTCTAGGTTGAAAGTGTGAGGTTTGTTGTCATCTGTCCATTTCTATGTCTATTTGGTTTACATATAAAGAACGTTATGATCCATTTATGTTCAGAAAGTGAAAGAACCAAGATGGCATGCTATCGCGCTCGAAGAGGGTACTCTCGAGCTTCATGGGAAATGATCCTCGCATATCCATCAAGGAATGAAATAATTTCAGGTTCTGTTCGTCCATGGACATACCAATTGCGCAAATCCGCCGATTGTTCGGTTATGCAAACTCGAAGGTGCCACGTCAAACCGATCGCGGCGCCAAGTACACGTCGTTGTGGAAATCACGCGCGGAATAGATTGCCGGGCGTGCTTCACACGCGCGGTGAAGCCGTCTTCGGCACGATATGTATGTATGACGGAACAGCTAGCATTGTCCAAACTAAATCAACCTTCTAGGACTCACACGGTGATCAAATGATTTCTCTGAGATCACATATGCGTTTACAATCCAATTAGGAAATGGAAATCCAATGATGCTGAGCATGGAAATAAACGGAAATGAAGCCAAAGCAATCTTGAGCAAGTGATTCATTGTTCATGGCATGAAATGTCAAGAAAATCAAACGTATTAGAATAAGGGAGTGCGAGATTAATGGAAAAATTCACGCCATGTATGTGTCACGGTCTCAAGGTTTCGGCCCATGACACGTAATTAAAAGATAAATGTGCTATGATAAGTTGTGTCGTTTCATGAGACACGAAGAATTGATTATTCAAAATTGCGTTTTATTATGCTAGCAATCTCCAAAAAGTGGAATTCAAAAGAGGGGCGAATTCAATCGATGCAATTGGATTAAATAGTTACTTGAATTGAAAAATGAACATACATATGAAAATGGCAAGTAATCCAGGTATATCCTGAAATTAATTATGTTCTACAACTGGAAGGATATGACGTGAGAGAGAGCTGACAATTATTTCCATTTTGGGAAAGAAGGCAAGCTGGCTGAATCACCGACATGACGAAAGATGAAGGAGCCTTATTAATATATACTGTTAATTAAATAAATGCTACGATGTGGCCACCAACTCCATTAATAATCCCATCCTTAATAAAATGCACATATTTTGACCTATATTATATATAATTCAAGACTACATTAAATGTTTTCATATATTCCAGGAACTGAATTGAACATATACCAAAAGTTCAGATACCACATTAAATATTAAGGTAAAGTTCACAGATCACATTAGACAAATTAAAAACTCGAGAATTACATTGCACCTTGGGTCAAAGTTCAAGGACCGTATGTGTTATTTTCCCCTTTATTTTCTTTTTAAGTTAAACTTAGTCGCATCTCATTGAATTTGTGCCGGAACCAATGACATCTTTATTCCAACTTTTTTTTTCCAGTAAATAGAAATTTGAATTGATCTAAACTTTGGAAACCAAAGTACATATTCCATATCTAAAGTGACGTGCATGGGCATTCCTGTCATTGATATTTGGTGGAAAAAAAGCATGAGCCAAGGTATATAATGTTTTATTTTTTGTAATGATCCAGGGGCACGGGCGTGGAGACACGGCTGCCTCCGGTAGTAGTCGAGTCCTTTTGGTGACGGCCTGGCCAATTTTGTCGATGTGTCTCATCGGAGTCCGATGTGGTGTTCATCTAACTGACTTTTACTCGTGTGGTGTGGTCGTGACAACGCTGAGGTCTAAGGAAAATTTAAAAATATATAATGAAAGAAAAGGTCGCTATCCTTGGCTAGGAAAGTGCGATCAAAGTCAAAGACCCAATTCTCTCTCTCTCCGAGATTAGGTTCTTTTGCTCTCTTTTTTTTAAAAAAGAAATTGGCCTCTTTTTGTTTTTTTTTTGGTCGCATTTTTACTTGCATTTTTGTTGGTTTTATACTTTGGCAATTTTTCTAACGTGGCACCGCGTCAAGGCCACGTACACCAAAAAGTATTTATATAGTGTATTGTTGGATATTCGGCGTGCCATGTCAATAAAATTGTCAATGGAATTACCCAATTGCACTAAATTCAAAAGCGTTTGGGACTTGATTGCACATTGGATCAAAATTTTAGGACTATTGAATAAAGGAAAAATTCCAAATCAGTACCCAAAATGAGGCTATTTTCTCAAAAAAAGGTCCAAAGTGGATATAATGTCTAATAAGAGCTTGAAGCGCCCAATTAGTCTCAAATAGGGGGCCCGAAGTACCCAATTAGTCTCAAGTAAGGGTTTAAGTTCGCCGGCTGGTCAAATGCTCACTGGCTGGCGAGCACATCACTGTTCCGATCGCCGGAATAAGGGCAATCTCGTCTTTTACTTTTTAAGTTTTTTTGGTTTCTTTTTTCTTTTTACTGTTTTTTCCTTTTCCTTTTCTTTTTTTTTCCTCTTTTCCTTTCGCAGGCCATAGCCAGGGCTAGCGGAGGTTGTTGGCCTCAAGTGGAGGCCGCCCTCATTGGCACTAGGCAACCCTCGCCTGACGTCAATGAGGGAAACCCAAGGCCGCCCTTGCCAACGTCGGGCGAGGGCCACCCTCGCTGGTATCGAGCAAGAGCTGCCCTCGCCCGCCTAGCCCATATAGATTGCATCTAAGCAATCTAAGCAAAATTTGCATGATAAATAGGATCGAATTAGTTTTATAAATTGAAAAGACAACAAGAACATATAGATTGCATCTAAGCAAGTTTGCATGATAAATAGGATCGAATTAGTTTTAATCTTTGGCTTTATCATATCATATTAATAATTCCTTTCTCATCTTTTAGATTACGAAATTTTTATTTCCGTAGATTTGTGCCCTTTTTTTATGTACTGCTTACGGCGGGGTCTTATCCTGAGACAGACCTCATATAATTTTTACCCGATAACGTTCGGGCCTTTACTTTCCCGTAGTTTACTTATTACTATTTTGTCATTGCTTTGTTCATCGCCTTGATCGTGGTTGGGTTGTCTTTGTGGTTTGTGCACCTCTGCAAGATCCCTGTTAGCGGCTTAAGTTAATAAAAATGAATAAGTTTACATAATTCACATTATAAAAAAGAAAAAAAAGTGGTTTAGGTACTAAAAAGGCGCTAGGTAAACTTTTAGCGCAACCAAGGTCCTTATTCTAGATCTCTAGTTTAGAGGATGCTCCTAGTCAACCTCAAATAGGCTGGTGGCCACTTCCAGGTCATATAAGAATCTGATCGTTTAATAGAATCAACCAACATCGCGCGCAATAAGGTTCGGAAGAACCCATGCTGAACTAGAACCAGCGCCTATATTAAAGGAACTGTCAATTTTCATTCGACTAACTGCTAAACCCGTTTCCCCCGACGACCCATTACGGAGGTCGCAACAGTTCTCTTTGACAATTGTAGTGGGATTAAAATTCATTTAATTTAAAGTGCATTTTTTTTATGTTCAGCGTTGTTCTTTGTGTTATCTTTCTGAAAAAAAATTCTTATCAGGAGTAATGGGTTTAATGGATGTTGTCCAGACAGGTGGATCTAGATTTATACAATGACGATCTTAGTCATTTCTTTAATTACTGGGCTGTTATTTCTAACTTAAATAGCAGAAACATCATCCTTCTCATCGTTGCAAGGGTGCCTTTGTCATTCACTTGCATGTAGATGCTTCATAAATATGTATATAGCTACATGTTTTTGCTGAAACTAATATTTTCAAAATAACAATTTATGAATATTTTGCGGAAGAAAAAAAAAAGATTATGATCCCTTAAATGTAGAAGGTCATATTCACTTCGCAGAATAGTATAGATAATTAAAATGTGCTTCTCTATCAATTTTTTAATGAGGAGGGCTGCTAGTATATGCTGGAATGAACGAGTGTGATTCCCTTAAAACAATATGAGTCCTTGAATATATCGGTGATTGTAATTTGGATTTGGAATCTTTTTTTTTAGCAATACGAAGCAGTTCACATATGCTAAATAAGTTCAAAGATGCCTCTGGACATAGCGTCCTCATTCAATTTTTGAGCTGAAAAACAAGGTATGATGAATTGTGTAACCTCAAGGAAAACTTATTTTACATAATTCAAGGAAAACTTTCCTTGAGGTCACACAATTCATCATCATTTGTTTATTTTACAAAGTTTTGGGTTCGTCATATGCAATGAATTAACAGTTTTATTTATATATAGTCAAATGAAAATTTGTATGTAATCATCTGTAAACTTCATTACTTTTACTTCTAGATTTCATGCCGAAACTTTTGATAAATTTGCACTATTACAAAAATCTCATTTTCTATAAGCGAGTAAAATCACGCATCTCTTTTGCGTAGCACACAAATTCTAGTGATTACAGTAGAAACAACTAGGTAATTTTCATCACTAAATTATCGAGAGATCTTTGAAAATTCTTTTAGATAATGGATACTCAAGAAATATATATATAATAAGAGACATCTAGGATGAGTATTGGAAATGCAATATTGGAAGTTCTCTTTATAGTAACACTAGATTTTGGCAACCGAATTATCCTTCATGTGTTGATTCTATTGCACTATCTAGTCTAAAATCTAGATTATCGATACTGATAGATTGACAAATATTTATTATCTGTGCAAAAATTTGGAAAATTAAAGGATAGATAAAGCATTTACGATTTAGGTTACAAGAAACGATATCTCCACAACTACAAGATCTACCTTCCCCACCTGCAAGCACCTAAGTTCCCTCCCTTTGTTTTTCTTGCCGAAAGAGGAGGAATACGGAGAGAATTTAGAGAGAGATCTCTCCACCATACCGAGGAGGAGGGTAAGATAGACTCCATGTTAGTTTCAACTAGGTACCGCCGGGTAGGCAGGTATAGTTGCCTGGGGTAATGCAAGGGAGCTTCGGCTCCTGCTTGGCTGGCTTGTGCTTCGCGTAGTGTCTATTCAATCGACATCCGACCAAGTACTGCTAATTTAATAGACACTGTGCAATCACAGAATCCGAGGCTCCCTTGCATCACCCTAGGCGTGGGAGGTTACTATACTTGCCTACTTACCGATAGCTAGCCGAAGCTGATGTTGAGTCTACCTTCTCCACTTACAAGCCCTTAAGTTCCTTCTCATTGTTGTTTTTCTCGGGAGAGAAAGAATACTGTGACATCCTCAAATCTAGAAGAATACTATGACATCCTCAAATCTAGACCCTATTCAGGATATGATGAATGGTTATTTCATCAATGCGCAATGAGTAGAATTAGGTTCTGAATTGATTTTCAGAATCATTCAAGAGTATTCCAAGCTTTGGGAAAGGCAAATTAGGATTTTGATGCATGAGACCAAAGTACTCAATCATGGATTGACTATTCGACCATCACATAATACCCAAATGCATTTTATGTGGGGTTGAACCAGTCCTGATGCGTTTTACGTGGGACGATACCCGATTTATCGGATGCCCGAAGAGTGTTCGAATGCCGAGTCGCGGTAGAGGCCGGACCGATGCTCTTTATGAAATGCCATCTTGATGGGTTTAACGCGAGATGTTGCCGTGCCCGATGGGGAGGGATAATGCTCGGTTATGCCCGAAGACTGCCAACTTGATGCGTTTTATGAGGGTTATACTGTGGCCCAAGAGGGTCGTTAATAACATAGACTATCACGTGTGCAATGTGCATCGATGAGTGCTACATGTCTGAGAATGATGATCGAGCATGTCTGGATTTTTAAATTGTGGTTGTGCATGATGATGCAATGAGATATGTTGAATATGCCTCTTGAACATATACATTGTTGTGGCCCCATTATATGCTCGTTGGAGCGATTGCCATTGATGTTAGAATTGCATGTTGAGGGCGATCCGAAGGCAACGTGTTATCTTAAACGAAGTTTTGGGAGTTTAGTTTTTGAGTTATTCACACTATTGTTTGTTAACTATTTTCAGACCCCTTATTATGAATCGACCTCCTACAAGGTTCGGGGTGCCCATGGACATGGGCACGATAGTGGTAGAATATCTAGTTGGACCGGATAGAGCTTATCAAAAGCACTCGACAATCGTCTGGGTTGATGAAGGGTTAGCCATGTGAAAATCACACGAGTATATAGTGTGATTCATAAGGGAGGGTGAGGATTTGATAGACCTCCAATCGGAGGTGTCGGAGAAGAGGTTTGGAACCTGATGGATCTCGACCCTTTGGATGGTGCTGTTTCTGATCTAGACGCCATGGAGTTTGATCCAGAGAGTCCTCCCAGATACCACCAACTTTGGTGATGGATTTGGATGCCCTATCTTTTTGCTACCCCCTTTTGTACAGAGAAGCTAGGTTAACCTGATCATCGACATCCCGTTTTGAATGCTTGGTCTTCTGGGAAGTGGCCATGAGATAAGGCTTGTAATTATGAAACCTTCATAGGGTTAATGAAATGTTTATAAAATGGTTTAGTAGTTTCGTCTATAAAAGTGTTTTTCTTGCTTTCCCGCTTTGTTGTTGTTGTTGGGGAGTTTGAGTATGTGTCCGCATGCGTTGAATTGAAAGATACAAAAAATGAGTCGGCGACGTGTCTTGGGATGTCGAAATTTAACAACCGAGGAAGGATGTTAGCACTCTCGATGGGGCGCGGGCATGACAAATACAGAGAGAACTTACAAGAAAATCCCTCCACCATAACGAGGAGTTCCTTCCCTATCTCCTCTTGAGCCTTTTAAGAACCTACTCAGGTCCAAGATAGAAGAACTATAAGATCTTCTTCCCCAACTATTTTATTTTTTGTATCTTGAATGGACAAATTTATCCTCAAAAGCCAAAATCTAAAAAATAGAAAAAACCAAATATCATTAAGATAGAGTAATAATAAAAATAGCTAATATCACAAAAATCCCAAACTGATACACTTGTGATAAATTTATATCAAACTAATTTTTTGATCACAAAAAACCCCAAACTGGTATACTTGTGACAAATTTAGCCCAAATTAATTTTTTTACTACAAAAAATCCAAAATTGATACACATGTGATGATATGAATATGTGCAGAAGATGATCGTTCTACGAAGATCTGTGAGTTACGAATTGCTGACCTCGACCCCCAATCGAACCTGTGATTGGTAATCTCGGTATGAACGCGACCTGTTGACGAACCTGTGTCAACCAATCCACACTATAACGCCATGAACAAGAGAATTCACGATCTTGCTCGATAAGTTGAATTCGATCGTCACAAGGAAACCTTGATAAGATCTGGTTCTAAAAAGAACTCAAGAAAAAAACTTATCTATATAAAATTATGCCTCCTCTTAGAAATCTATAAGCAATCTTATATAGGGTGCTAACCCTAATTCTAATCCTACTAGGATTAAAATTACAAAAATAACCTTAATTACTAAAAATTCGTCAAAAAATAGAAAAAGGCCTAAAAGTTCATCTAAACGACACCAAATCGCTACAAAAAACGTCATTAGTCACTACCAAAGTAGTGTGTATTGATCAACAGCTCGTTTCCAAGCGTCCATCCCAATGTGAGCCAATTCGGAGTTCGTCAATTCTAAGCTCTTTCGGAATTCACTGGACCGAGAGTAATCATGTTGCGCCAAGGAGCTTCAGAATCTTCAAGTTTCGAATCCAGATTATCTCCATTCCAAATATCTTGAACCATGATGCCGACAGCTTGTTTGAATTCCTTCGTTCTCGCTCGAGTGATCGGGCTTGGCTGATAGAACAACAGGTCCCTAGCACCTCCTTCTCGATAAGGTTCGATGTCCACATCATTTCCTCCCCCGTGCAAAGGATTTGCCCTCAAATCAGCGTCTGCATCAAAAAGAGTCAAATCAGAAACATTGAAAGTAGCACTAATACCATACTCACTTGGAAGGTCAAGCTTGTAAGTATTATCGTTAACTCTTTCCAACACCATAAATGGTCTATCCCCTCGCGGTAGCAATTTAGAGTGTCGCTGTTTGGGGAAACACTCTATGCAGATATGAACCCAAACCCAATCGCCAGGTTCAAACACTACTTTCTTACGCCCTTTGTTGGCTTGCTTTGCATACTGCTCTGTCTTAAGATCAATATTCAGCCATGTCTTCTCATGCAAAGTCTTCACAAATTCAGCTTTCTTAGCACCATCTAAATCCACACGCTCAGCAACAGGCAAAGAGGTTAAATCTAACGGAGTTAAGGGATTAAAACCATAGACAACCTCAAACGGTGTGAATTTAGTAGTAGAATGCACGCTCCTATTATAAGCAAACTCAACATGCGGTAAACAATCTTCCCAAGACTTAATGTTCTTTTTAATGATAGCACGCAACAATGTCACTAAAGTCCTATTAACTACTTCAGTTTGACCATCGGTTTGTGGATGACAAGTAGCAGAGAATAAAAGTTGTGTATCTAATTTCTTCCATAATGTCTTCCAAAAGTAGCTTAGAAATTTAGTATCTCGATTAGAAACAATGGACCTAGGCATGCCATGCAAACGCACAACCTTTCGAAAGAACAATTCAGCAACATTCGATGCATCATCAGATTTATGACAAGGTATAAAATGAGCCATCTTTGAAAATCGATCAACAACCACAAAAATAGAATCCTTGTCATGCTTAGACCTAGGCAATCCTAACACAAAATCCATAGAGATATCAACCCAAGGATGCGTCGAGATAGGCAAAGGTTTATACAAACCACGTGGTTTAATCGTAGACTTAGCCTGCTTACATGCGATACATCTCTCACAAACTCGTGTGACATCTCGTTTCATGTGTGGCAAAAAAAAATGTTCATGCAACACTTCATAAGTCTTATTGATTCCAAAATGCCCCATTAAACCACCACTTGTGCCTCTCGCACTAACAACTCGCGCAAAGAGCATCTAGGCAAACACAACTTATTTCACGAAAGAGATATCCATCATGCCTATAAAACTTTTCAAACGCAGCATGCTCACAAGCGTCAAATACTCTTCCAAAATTATAATTGTCAGCGTATAAACCTTTGATATGCTCAAAACCTAAACACTTTGCTCCTAGAGTAGTTAGAATTGCGTACCTTCGAGAAAGTGCATCGGCTACCACATTTTGCTTACCTTTTTTGTACTTGATTACATATAGAAAAGTTCCAATGAACTCCATCCATTTGGCATGTCTTTTGTTCAACTTTTGCTACCCCCTCAAGTACTTTAAGGTCTCGTGGTCGATGTAGATCACAAACTCCTTTGGCCACAAGTAATGTTGCCAAGTCTCTAAAGCTCGCACCAAAGTAAGTCGAATAATTTAATATCGCTCCGCTTAACTTCTCGCTAAAATACGCTATGGGACGTCCTCCTTGTATCAACACAGCTCCAATTCCTATACCAGAAGCATCGCATTCTATCTCAAAAGTAGTACTGAAATTCGATAAAGATAACAAAGGAGCATGAGTCAGCTTATCCTTTAACATATTGAATGCTCTCTCTTGCTCTTCTCCCCATGTGAAACCCACGTGCTTCTTGATAATCTCTGTTAAAGGTGCAGCGATGGTGCTGAAATCTTTTACAGATTTACGATAGAAACTGGCTAAACCATGAAAGCTGCGCACTTCTCCTACTGTCTTAGGTGTCGGCCATTCACGGATTGCTTTCACCTTTTCTTCATCAACCTGTATTCTATCAACACCAACAACAAAGCCTAGAAATACTAACTTGTCAGTTACAAAATAACACTTCTTTAGGTTAGCATATAATTGCTCAGCCCTTAAGACCTGCAAAACAGCTCGCACATGCTCAATATGGTCATCAAGGCTTCGACTATATATCAAGATATCATCAAAATAGACAACTACAAATCGACTAATAAAAGCACGCAAAACATGATTAATAAGTCGCATGAAAGTACTAGGTGCATTAGTTAAACCGAATGGCATGGCTAACCACTCATATAACCTGTACTTAGTCTTAAATTCAGTTTTCCATTCATCCCCCTCTTTCATCCTAATTTGATGATAACTACTTTTCAGATCAATTTTAGTAAATATGCAAGCTCCATGCAATTCATCCAACATGTCATCTAGCCTAGGAATAGGATGTCGATACTTTACCATTATGTTATTGATTGCTCGGCAATCAACACACGTTCACCAAGACCCATCCTTCTTTGGCACCAACAAAACAGGAAAAGCACACGGGCTAAGAGACTCTCTCACATATCCTTGCTTTAGTAATTCGCTCACTTGCTGCTGAAGTTCCTTTGTCTATTCAGGATTGCTTCGATATGCGGGTCGGTTAGGCAATGGTGCACCAGGAATCAAATCGATTTGATGCTTTATGCCTCGAATCGGTGGTAAACCTCCAGGAAGTTCCTCAGGAAAGACATCTTCAAAATCCTGCAACAAAGACACGACAGAACTTGGCAAA
This sequence comes from Syzygium aqueum, assembly GCA_031216185.1. Classification (NCBI taxonomy): domain Eukaryota; kingdom Viridiplantae; phylum Streptophyta; class Magnoliopsida; order Myrtales; family Myrtaceae; genus Syzygium; species Syzygium aqueum. Next base: position 13,228,665 of record CM062235.1, on the reverse strand, counting down.
TTCAGGTCAAGTTCGTTAGTAGTAAACAGTGCCTCCTTGTACAAAACTACAAGTATCGATCGGTCCAGAATCAAAGCTCTCCTCACTTCGCTCGATTTTGCATAGAAATTCTTTTCTTTCTCATTTTCTCTCGGTTTTTACCACTCTATTTTTTTTCTTTCTCTCTTTTTACTTGCGACTCAGAGTTTCCACGCAGGCCTTCAGTTTTATCACTTTTTCTCTCTCGCTCAGCCTCACGTTATAGTTTCAATTGATCTTCATACACCTCAGTAGGTGTCATTAGTACCAATGTGTATGTCTTCTGATTCATCACCAATGAATATTGATTAGTGTACCCGTCATGATGTACCTTTCGATCATACTACCATGACCTATCAAGCAAAAGATGCCCTGCTTGCATAGGTATAACATCACACATCACCTCATCCTTATATCGCCCTATTTCAAATGGAACTCGGACTTACTTCGATACTTTTACTTCACCACTATCATTCAACCACTGCAATCTATATGATCTTGGATGCTTTGTAGTCTTCAATCCCAACTTCTCCACCATGGTACAACTTGCTACATTTGTACAACTACCTCCATCAACAATCAAGCTACAAATCTTACCATTCACCAAGCATCTTGTATGGAACAAGTTATCGCGTTGCTGGTGATGCTCCTCCTCTTTGACTTGAACACAAAGAGAATGCCTAACCACCATCAATTCACCCTTTGCCGGCATCTCAATATTACTACAATCCTCCAATGGTGGCCTGTCATCATCCTCTTTCTCCCTCTCACTTTCTGATTCAACATCATTATGTCCAGTCATGATCATCACCATCCTATTAGGGAACTGATTTGCCATATGACCCTTGCCCAAACACTTGAAACATTTAATATCACGAGTCTTAGTGTTAGGGTTTTCAGTTTTACCTGAAGCCACATTCGAACCAACTTTGCCATTCTTCTTCTTCTCCTTCAAAGTTTCAGTCTTGATATTGTTTCCCTTTCAATTCGAGCTTGAACCTCCAATACTCTTGTAATTTCGATTTAACTTCAATTGCCGCTCAACTTTGACGGCTTTGACCATTAATTCCTCCAATTCAATGTAGTGTTGCAGTTTTACCACCCTTGCTATATCTCGGCTCAAACCACACAAAAATTGTGACATTGCGGCCTCATGGTCTTCCACCACATTAGCACGGATCATAGCAATCTCCATCTCTTTATGGTTTTCTACCACACTCTTATTATCTTGTGTGAGATTTTGCAGCTTATGAAACAAGTCTATGTGGTAATGACTAGGTATAAAGCGCCTCCTCATCGCTGCTTTCATCTCATCCCACGTTTCTATTGGTCTTTCACCATTGCGTCTCCTGCTAGTCACAAGTTGATCCCACCAAATTATAGCATAATTAGAGAATTCAACAGCTGCAATTTTTACCTTTTTGAGCTCCGAATATCACTGGCAATCAAATACCATCTCCATCCGTTTCTCCCATTCTAGATACGCATCAGGATCATTCTTTCCTTGAAAAAATGGAATCTTTATCTTAATGTTGCCAAGCTCATCATCTTCTCGACGTCTAAATCCTCGGTGTCTGTTTCTCCTCTCAAACCTACCATCTCGATCATCTTCTGTATCGGACAACTATGCATCATCAAATTGCCGCTGCCATCTAGGTTATGCCCTAGGCTCCTCTCACTGATTTTGTGGCCTCCCTCGTGGTGGCTCTCGGTCATCTTCAAGTCTCGTCTCACATCTTGTAACTCGGTTGCTAAGTGCTTCAATTTGTAAACTCAATTGCTGGATGGCTGCTAGAATCGCATCATCCCTTGGATGAGTGCGATCCTCCCTTTGATTCACACTTCCTTGGCCTAAGCTTGACATTTTTTTTAAACCTACAAGAAAATGTTAGAAATAAAAGAAATCTCACTAGTCACTCCTTCACGTTTTCCGCTCAAAGTGTTTGTCACTCCTCTCGTGTTTAACTCAATTTCGGCTTTTTCTTCCCTCAATTAAACTCACACACTCTTGCCTTTTACCTCTCGTTTCCTTCTAGCAAGCTCTTTTTTTTTTCAGACTTGAAACCAGTCTCACAAGATCCTCACAACAATCGATAAACCACCAAGCAAGATCAAATTCAGCAATATAGCGCTCAACTTAGCAATTCAGCAAATTTTCACGAGATTCGGATTCATATTCAATTTCTGCTACTAATTTTTTTTTTTTTCTATTCGGTCCAACTATCAATGATAAAAAAAAATGAGTCGTCCTCTTGATTTTTTTTTCTTTACTTTTTTTTGGCACTTTTCTTTTTGCTTTTTTTTTGCTCTTTTTTTTTGCTTTTTTTTTCTCTTTTTTTTTGCATTTTTTTTACGAACTCAAGTACAATATAAAAAAAACAACTAGGACCCAAAACCCTAAATCAAAATTGAAATCATAGCAAGAACAAATTCAGAATCCTAATTCAATTAATAATGAAACCCTAATTCTATAAACCCTAGATTGATGACTGAAAAGCAGTAAAAGTAGGATAACTAGACCTTGTAGAACCAGCTCTGATACCAAATGATATGAATATGTGCGGAAGATGATCGTTCTACGAAGATCTGTGAGTTACGAATTGCTGACCTCGACCCCCAATCGAACCTGTGATTGGTAATCTCGGTATGAAGGCGACCTATTGATGAACCTGTGTCAACCAATCCATGCTATAACGCCACGAACAAGAGAATTCGCAATCTTGCTAGATAAGTTGAATTCGATCGCCACAAGGAAATCTTGATAAGATCCGGTTCTCAAGAGAACTCAAGAAAAAAATTTCTCTATATAAAATTCTGCCTCCTCTTAGAAATTTATAAGCAATCTTATATAGGGTGCTAACTCTAATTCTAATCCTACTAGGATTAAAATTACAAAAATAACCTTAATTACTAAAAATTCGTCCAAAAATAGAAAAAGGCCTAAAAGTTCATCTAAACGACTCCAAATCGCTAAAAAACATCATCAATCACTACTTAAGTAGTGTGTATTGATCAGCGGCTCGTTTCCAAGCGTCCATCCAAATTTTAGCCAATTCGGAGTTCGTCAATTCTAAGCTCCTTCGGAATTCGCTAGACCAAGAGTATTCATGTTGCGCCAAGGAGCTTCAGAATCTTCAAGTTTCGAATCCAGATTGCCTTCATTCTAAATATCTTAAACCATGATGCCGACAGCTTGTTTGAATTCCTTCGCTCTCGCTCGAGTGATCGGGCCTGGCGGATAGAACAACGGGTCCCTAGCATCTCCTCCTTGATAAGGTTCAATGTCCACATCATGTGACAAATTTACCACAACTTTTTTACCACAAAAAACCTCAAGCTGGTACAATTTATCTTCGGTTAGCTTCTGTCAAATTTTACCGTTAAAGTTGTTGATATAGATGGCACAAGGTGACATGGTATGGTGACGTGGCAAGTCCACTTAGATATCCTACCACGAAAAACCTCAAATTGGTATACTTGTGACAATTTGACTGTATTAGTTTGGAGTTTTTTATAATATTAATCCTATGGATTTTCTTGTGGACTTGGCACATCATCATACCACATCACCATGTGTCATCCACATCAGCAAGTTTAACGGAAAAATTTTACAGAAGTTAACAGAGAGTAAATTTGTCACAGGCGTATCGATTTGAGATTTTGGTGGTAAAAAAAAATAGTTTGGAGTAAATTTTTGATAAGTGTACCAGTTTGGGGTTTATCGTGGTAAAAAAATAGTTTATGGTAAATTTATCTTGTGTGTACCAGTTTGGAGTTTTTTGTGATATTTATCCCTAATTGAAAAAGCCGGACTTATCTTTTTGATTTGTATTATTTCCTAAAGCTAACTCTACTTTTCCTTTTGATTTTAACTTTTTTCTTTTCTTTTGTTTGGTTATTCAATCCTTTTTAAATGTTTAAGCTAAAGGTCAAGGAACATCTCTTTCTATTCAATGTTTAACTTTTTTAGAAATGCTGGGGTAAAAAAACAAACTTGAACATTATTATGAAGTTATTATGGTAAAGAAAAAAAAATATGCTCTTCCCGTGCGCCAGAGGAAAAAATCTTTGATTGTCTGGCTCGACTAGAGTCTGAATGTGACGATCTTGATCCTTTGAAATTGGCACCACATAGCATTTGGAGTTTCGATCATCCTTCACATTTTGTGTAGCAATTAAGGCTGGGGTTAAAAAGAGAGCGCTTGACGAAAACCCAACCCTCTTCCATGAATTACAGATTATAGATCGTGTGCATTCATACATGTTACTATTTGTGCGTTGTGAAGGCCTTAGGTTTTTCCAATCATTAAAAATTTGAAATGTACGAGCCATAAGATTTTTTTTAAAGTAGAAAAAAAAAGATATGAAGGAAAATCCACAAATTGGCCTTATACTGATGAAAAAACATAATTGCTTTGAATTTTACAGTGTGGTTAGTTAATCGTTTCGATTTTGTCGTCTAATTTGGCCTTACACAAATGGCTTTAGCTCGAGGAGACCTCAAAAATATAACATATGAAAGGAAACCTTGACACATATGTTCAGATAAAAAGATGGATATTTTGTCTTAGAAGTTGAGATTACAATTGGATCTTATTATTACATCTACCTGTTTGTTTCTAAACTCCACAATTCGCTCCACCGGGTCCCCCGAACAACAAGGTATAGCCCATGAAATCATTGGCATCATTGACGGCGGCGCCATAGCAATGTTCCGAGCTCGTGTGAGCAGATGCTCGCCAATACTCAGGCACGCTCCAACCTTGTGACTCATTCATGAATTGAAGCAGGTACTGAATCTGTTTGATGTAGCACACGTGCGAGTATGAGTTGTCCGGAAAGTATCCGCTTCCCATTGCCGGGAAGGCCATGCCTTGGGAAGTGTGCTTCGCTCCACCGTACTGCACTGTTTGAGCACCGGACATCAACTGAGGGAGTAACTTAGCCGGCCAATAGCCCACATTCGTGTCAACGTTATCCTTTTCAACTATCAACCACCAATCCTTTGTGGTCAAATCCTGTTGTGAAGTCAATCGTTAAATAGCCGTTAGAGAACTTTTTATGTGTTATCAAAGGTAAATCAATCCACACACAATGTGATTTCCAACCAAGTTCACTAGCATGTTCGAGAGAGGGGTAGGTAACCCGTTTTTTCAGTAATTATTTCTTGTTTTCACAAACATGTTCGTAAAATAACATGTTCATGTAAAAAGATGTTTCAAACTCCTTGAAAGAGCAGCTGATCACATTTTTCCTCAACTCATGTTCGTCGCTGGTGCAACTTTCATACTTCATAGAATTTTTTTTTATCATTATTAAAGAGGTCCGAAGAAAAAGAGTTATTTACTTAACGAATTGTGAGATGAATTTCGAATTGTTTCCCGCAATAAGAAGAAGATTTTGGGAGAGCTCCTCCTAGAGTAATGGAATGATCAACTTGCACAAAGCCTGGACACCGCAAATGATTGCCCCTTTTGGACTAGTTTAGAACAATCAAATTAGCACTAGTTGGGTAATTCATCACGCATAACCACCCATGTCAACTATCATAATAATTATATATCCAAATGACATAATTCTACAAGCAATCGCCGCTCACCAAACACCGAATTCGATAAAAAAAAATTTCAAAATCTGCATTCCAATGAATTAACATTTCGTAGATAAAAATTGATATTTAGTACGCAGAAATTGAAGAAAAACATATTTCATATGCAAGTCACGCTAACAAATTACAATAAAATGTGCAATAACGATGAATCCGTGAATCCATATAAGACTGGAAATAGAATTTCATTAGGCAATTGAACGAAGACGGGAAAAAAAAAACTTCAAGGGACCATCCATGAAAATTTCCCTGTTATACAGGTAGTTTTCAGCAAAACTTGTAGCAAGTTAGAACTCACTTTCCAGTAAATAAAGAGATGATTCTGACTGTCGTTGTACACACCTGGATCCACCTATCATGACCAAAATCCATTAAATCCAATATCCTATAGCAAGAAACAATCAGAACAACGCCGAATATGGAAAAATAATGCACCTTAGATCAAATGAAATTTTAATCTTATTGTGATTATGTTCTTATATTTTCTCTATTCCCGAGAAAGATCTAATTTAATTGATATATCAGCAGGAAAACGTACCCTCCATCCAGCTTCTATCGAGTTTGCTTGATTATCGAGCTCAATGAAGATCCACATCTGAGCTCCACTATATATATATTGTCCATTTTCACACCTTGGAATGTAATTATCAATGAATGCTTTTGCTCCGTGCATAGGACTACCGTCGGATAGCAGGTCCAGAAAAGCGAGCTTGAAAAATCGAGAATGATATCATTGGTAAATGTAATTATTGTGGCCAATCATCGATAGACATACGAAATTCACTACAATACGACGCATTAGGTTTTTAATAATTAGTCATGAGATTACAAGAGAGCGAAAGATACGTCGAAGGTCATTGAAACAAGTTAAGTTGAATGCAAAAATGATCGAAATTAATTGGATAATACAAGAGACAGCAATTCATTATGAATTTAATTTCGTCATTAAGGGAAGAACTTACATGATAACCCGGAGAATCGGCAGTCGAAGGATGATACATCTGTGGACGTGTCTGCTCAAGCAATTTGGCTCTCACCCGATCTTCCTTTGTCGTTCTGAGAATTGGAATAGTTCCATAAGGACAGCCATCCAAAACATGTGATATCTCGAGTTGCTTAACTTGTGCTCTATGTATGTGCTTTTTTGCATTGAGAGAAAAAACTAGGCTTTTTCTGTCCACAATTTAGTTCATGCAACAATTAGGGACTAAACCAATATTATTGAAATACTGGCAGAATTTCATGGAAAATTGCATAATCAGCAAAGCAAGACGGTATCTCTGCTGTCGAATGGAGGAGGAGAAGCTAGAGCTACTCTGTGCATATGTGTATGATAGAATAGGATCGATTGTACAATTATCCCCACAATTTTGACAATAAATTAGTACCTGAAGCTTATGATCTTTCAGTAAAGGGTGGTCGAACACTGATTGTTTATATATGTCGATACAATCAATGATCTCTCCGTAGTTTGTCTACACTAGTTATGAACAATGGAAGTTAGTACATCGATACAGGTGACAAAGAAACTGACGTCGTGCACCGGGACAAAATTCAAAATCAATCAAAATACCTTAAAGGTCTTAATAGGCCTCCTCTCTTGCTCCGACTCTTGTTCTTCAGCATTGGAACCCACAAGAAGGGCAAACCATACAACTGCAAGCAAGGAGATTTTTCTCAACCCCATTGTCTGAATCTTTGTGTGATGTGATTTGTTAAAGGGCTCTTTTAAATGTTACAGTTCGCATCTTCAAATGGAGAAAGAATGCTCTGGAATTAAGAGGTAGGTAATCTCTTTCCACTTTACATGGAAAGTGATTGGATTATTTTAGTTGTCGCATTACCTAATTTGCAGTTGTTCTTTTAAGATTTCTTTCCATTACTGCAAAAATCTCATTTTCTGTAAGGAGAATAAAATCACGCAATTTTGTCCACCGCACATTCTAGTGACTACTGTAAAAACAATCATGTAATTTTCATTACCAAATTATTAAACGATCTTTGAAATTTCTTATAGATCGGCTACTCATTTAAGACCCAATAATCGGAAAATAAAAGGACAAAATATTTTTAATCACTTTCTTACCTTTACCAAAAAAAATATATATTTTTAATCACTATCGCATGGAATTCCATTTTCCTTGGAAATGCTCCCCTAATTTCAAACGTCGCTGCGTTTTGCTGTCCTTTTCTAACGAGAGAATCCCCTATTTTTGTTCGGGGTTTTCTTGTTTGATTTGTTTGGGCTGATTTGTGATGGAAAAGGAAAAGGTTTGGACTCATCTTTTCTCAACGATTTTCTCAACGGAAACAATAGCAGACCTTACGCGCATGCAAGATCATACAAAACATAACAACTGGGTTGGTTAAATGGCCAAATACTTAGTTTGGAAGTGACGAATCCCATTTTCAAATCGTATCTCTCATTCAAATTAGCCTTGGAAGCGATGCTTGCTGCATTGTAGGTGCAACCTCAACCCCAAACTTGCTCGATGTTTATGGACAAGACTCATTTTGTATATCCAAAAGGATTAGTCGAGTCAAAAGGTGTGGCGACTGCTTATTAATCCAAATTGATTTCCAATTTCATTCTTGCATCTACTGCGAAACCCAAGCGACATGACCATGCTTAGCTACAACAAAACACAACTATAAATATATTGAATTGAACATTGACTAAATCCCAATTTTAGACACCAAGCTCAATAGAGCTCAACAAAGCATCACGTCCCAACCTTTCACAACTTAGCTGTGGATAAATGTTTGTTTATTTGTATATGTTGGACATGCTTATCCTCATTTTTTAAGTTTATGACGTGTTGTAAATGAGTGTGTGGTTGTCCAAAGACTCTTGCTTAAACTGCTTCGGTGACCAACAAAGATTTCATTCCCTTTGTGACATTTAAGTTATAGTCACCAGATACATTGTCTTTTCATGAACACGTAATTGGGATTTGATTGACAAACTATCGGATGATAACTTAGAGGTAAGTAAAATGTTCATATAGAAATGTCAAACAGCCAGATACTATACATGTCGAATAGCTTGGATAATGTTTTGATTGACGTATAATGCTGACTGTTTGCTAGACTTCAAATGTATACCAGCGGTAAATTTATTTTTGCCTTTGGATTTTTATGGATGTCATGTTTTTTATGTTTCACCAGAGCAAGCTAACTGACATGTAATTGGTATCACTAGGTGGCTTTAACCAAGGATCTTTGTTGTTTGATGGTTGCATTCTCAGAACTTGTTGAAGACATTGTTGAATCAAGAGGGTGTCATTGGAAAATTAAAGGATGAAGCGCTATGGTTTAGGTCACAGGAAATGATATCTCCACAACTACAAAATCTTCTTCCCCAACTATTTTATATTTTATACATTTCCGACAGAAAAAACTATTTTATATTTTGTATCTCGAATGGACAAAGTTATCCTCAAAAGCCAAAATCTCCATGAAGACTCTTGAAAAATAGAAAGGGGCAGATATCATTAAGTTAGAGTAATAATAAATGAAAAAAAAAACTGCACTTATCTTTTATTGAAACAATAAACCCAACCCTCTTCCATGAATTACAGATTTTAGATTGCGTGCATACTTATATGTTAATATTTGTGTGTCGTGAAGGTCTTAGGAATTTCGAGTCATTAAAAATTAAAAATTGACAGCCATAATATTTTTTTTTTGTAAAAAAAAGGTGAAAAAAGTAAAAGTTATTCTATAGACACCGTATGAGAAAATCAGAACTCGAGCAAGAAGATACGAAGGAAAATCCCCAAACAAAGATGCAAATACTTTCTGGAGTTCGATTTTCTACACTTATTATCACGATAATGAACGATTTAAATATATTCATACAGATATGTTTACGTGAAATGCGGGCTATGTAACTAGATTGAATAATTGTATGGTTTTCGCCAAATACATATCGCGTTGCAGGTTATTTATTTTGATGAAAAGAAATAGTTGCTCTAAATTTTGACGGTGTGGTTAATTAATTGTTTAGATTTCGTCGTCTAATTTGACATTACACGAATGGCTTTACCTCAAGGAGGGCTCAAAATGTAACATATGAATGGAAAACTTGACAAATATGAGAAGATAAAAAGATGGAAATTTATATATTAGAAGTCGACATTATAATGAATAATCTTATTCTTATATCTATCTGTTTGTAATTAAGCTCCACAATATCCACCGGGTCCCCCGAACAACAAGGTATAGCCCATGTAATCATCCTTATCGTTGACGGCAACGCCGTAGCAACGTTTGGAGCTCGTCCGAGTCTTTACTTGCCAAGACTCGGGCACTTTCCATTCTTTCGAGCGATCCGTGTAGTGAATTTGTCTGATGTAGCAAGCATGCGTGAACGACTTGTCCGGAAAGTATCCGCTTCCCATCGGCGGGAAAGGCATGCCTTTGAATGCAGACGTCCCTCCTCCGAAGAACAGTGCCTCGGCGCCGTTCTTCATTTCAGGCAACAACTCAGCCGGCCAATAACCCACATGAACAGTGCCTTTAGCCGTTTCGACTATCAACCACCAATTGTTTGTGGTCAAATCCTGTTTATGAAGTCAATCATTAAATAGTTGTTAGAGAACTTTTTATGTGCTCTTGAAGAATGATATTTTGCTCGTGGATAGGTAAATCAATCCACACACAATGTGATTTCCAGCTAAGTTCACTAGCATAATCAAGAGACGGGTAGGTAACCCTTTTTGTAGTAATTATTTCTTGTTTCACAAACACGTTCATAAAATAACATGTTCACGTAAAAAAACGTTTCAAAATCCTTGAAAGAGCAACTGATGACCTTTTTCCTCAACTCATATCCGTTGCTGGTGCAACTTTCGTGCTACGTAGAAATTCTTTACTTTTTTTTTTTCCATTATTACAGAGGTTCGAAGGGAAAGAATTAATTACCTGATCAATTGTAAGTTGACTCTCGAACTGTTGCCCGCCATAAGAAGAAGATTTTGGGAGAACTTGTCCGAGAGTAATGGAATGATCAACTTGCACAAAGCCTGGACACATCAAATCATAGCATCCTGTTGCACCTGCCTGTTCTTTGCACATGTATTAGAATGATTGTCCATTTTGGACTAGTTTCATTTTGCTCTTTGAACAATAGATTTGGCACTGATTGGGTAATCATCACGCATAACCAGCCATGCCGAGTATCATAGTCATGTATGCAAATGACATAAGTCTAAGATTAATCAAACACCCATCGAACACCGAATTCAATAATCTTTTTTTTCAAAAGCTGCATTCCAATGAATTAACATTTTATAGATAGAAATCAATAGTTAGTACGCACAAATTGATGAAAGACATATTTCATATACAAGTCACGTTACCAAATTACAATCAAACGTGCAATAACTACGAAGCTGTGAATCCATATGAGACAGGAAATATAATTTCACGAGGTAATCGAATGCAAACCAAAAAAAAAAAAAACTTGAAGGGCCAAAATAGAACTAGGTAAACTTGTAGCAAGTTAGTAACTTACATGCCAGTAAATAAAGAAATGACTCCGACTGTCCTTGTATAGATCTGGATACACCTATCATGACAAAATCCATTAAATCTAATATTATATAGGAAGAAACAATAAGAACAACGCCGACTATGGAAAAATAACGCACCTTGGATCAAATGAAATTTCAATCTCACTGTGAATATGTTCTTTTCTTTTCTTTATTCCCATTCAAAAAGGAAAAGAAAGTTTTGATTAATTTATATATCGGGAAAGCATACCGTCCATCCAGTTTGCATTATGTTTGTTCCGCCAGTGACCCTGCTGGCGATACAAAGCAGACCTGCACTAGATTGTCCATTCGCACACTTCGGAATGTAATTATCAATGAAAGCTTTTGCTCCGTGGAAAGGATTACTTCCGCTCCACAGCTCCAGATTGGCAAACTTTGAGAAATTGAAAATGATATCATTGGTAAATGTAATTCTGATGGCCAATTATTGATTGACATACGAAATTCATGACAATACGACATATTAGGTTTTTGATAGTAAATCATATAATCACGAGAGAGCTCAAGATATGTCGAAGGTCATTGAAACGAGTTAAGTTGAACACAAAACACGAAATTAATTGTGTAATACAAGAGACAACAATTCGTTGTGAATTTAATTTCGTCATTAAGGGAACAACTTACATGAAAACCTGGAGATTCAATAGACGAGGGATGATATATCAGTGGATGTGTCTGCTCAAGTAATTTGGCCCTTATCCGATCTTCCTTTGTCCTCCTGAGAATTGGAATAGTTCCATCGGGACAGCCATCCAAAGCATGTGACAGCTCCAGTTGCTTAACTTGTGCTCTTTGTCCGTGCTTTGTTGCATTGAGCGAAAAGCTAGGCTTTTTCTATCCACAAGTTAGACAGCAACACTTAGGGATTGAACCAATACTACAGAGTACTGGCAGAATTTCATGGAAAATTGCATAATCAGCAAAGCAAGACGGTGTCTCTGCTGTCGAATGGAGGAGGAGGAGGAGCTAGCGCAGGCTACTCTGTGCATATGTGTACGATAGAATAGGATCGATTGTCCAATTATCCCCGCAATTTCGACAATAAATTAGTACCTGAAGCTTGTGATCTTTCAGTAAAGGGTGGTCGAACGCTGGTTGTTTATATATGTCGATACAATCAATGATCTCTCCATAGATTGTCTACAGTAGTTACGAACAACAAAGGTTAGTACATCGATACAAATGACAAAGAAACTCATGCGTAATAGTACATGTACATAAGCGTGCACGGGGACCAAATTTGAAATCAATCAAAATACCTTAATGGTCTTAATAGGCCGCCTCTCTTGCTCCGACTCTTGTTCTTCAGCATTGGAACCCACAAGAAGGGCAAAACATACAACTGCAAGCAAGGAAATTTTTCTCAACCCCATTGTCTGAATCTTTGTGTGATGTGATTTGTTAAAGGGCTCTTTTAAATGTTACAGTTCGCATCTTCAAATGGAGAAAGAATGCTCTGGAATTAAGAGGTAGGTAATCTCTTTCCACTTTACATGGAAAGTGATTGGATTATTTTAGTTGTCGCATTACCTAATTTGCAGTTGTTCTTTTAAGATTTCTTTCTTTTTTTTTGGTAAAGGTAAGGAATTGTATTACTTATCATAAACACCATATACAACATAAAACCAAGCACATCAATCAACCCAACAAGGAAAGTATCCAAGAGGGGAGAGGGATGGCTTAGCAAGGAAAACTATACAACAAGCCAAAAGAGGCTACAAAAGCTATAAACAAACGGCAACAACCCTAAGGGTTTGTTGGTCTGACTTCAAAGATCGATTAAGAGAGGCCCCACTTCCTTTGTATCTTGCGATTGATAGGAGTATCAGGAACTGTGCCCATGGACAAGGCTTTGTCTTTTACCACCTTAATGAGGTGGTTGCGCATACCCGGAATGAAGGCAGATTTGCTTCTGAAAATGACGTTATTCTGTTCAATCCAAATAATGTGACATAAAGCCCCAAATGCATATCTGGATAGTCGATGAGCAAAAGAATTGCTCCCGGCAACCTTCATGATCCAGGTGATAAGGTCAGGCCAAGGTCTGTTACGTCAGGGGAGATTACATTTCGTAGCCATTACTGCAAAAATCTCATTTTCTATAAGGAGAATAAAATCACACAATTATGAGCACTGCACATTCTAGTGACTACTATAAAAACAATAAGATCATTTTCATTACCAAATTATTAAACGACCTTTGAAATTTCCTGTAGATCAGCTACTCATTCAAGACCTGATAATCGGATATTCAAGAGATGTATATATCATAATGAGATACGTCTATAATGAGTATTTGAATTTCAAACTTAGAGGTTTTCTTTATGCTCACATTAGATTTGGCATCTGAATTGTCCGTGGCGCGTTGATTCTATCGACTATTTAGTCTAAAATTGCTATATAATCGAGACTAATGATAAGGCATACATTATTGTTTGCACAAAAAAATCAGAAAATAAATGGATAAACTATTTTTTAATCACTATCGCGTGGGATTTCATTTTCTTTAGAATGCTCGTAGTTAATTGATTGAGGGGCATTTGCACCAAAAAGTGACCGGGTCATCAACATGTGATTAATGCAATGAGTGTTGCTAGACACGTAACCAATCGGTATCAATGCTAGTGCTTATCGATAAGTGTCACCAATTTGTTGTTGATATACGATCACGATTGGGAAATGATAATTGGTAAGAGTACCCATTGATAGAGATCAATGAGCTATCAAAGTATTAAGAGAAAAAACCCATCAAGATACGATTGCGAGTTTGAAGCCCCTAGAGAATGAAGTGACTAGAGAATGAAGTGACTGTGATCGGGGGATGGTTAACATGCATTTTATAAAAACAACCGCTTAAACAAAGGATCATGGTGTCATGGGAACATGGTTACAAGATTTTCAGAATGGAAGAACATAGACACAACCGCTAGGAACCACTTGAGAACAGTTATGGCACAACCACTATAACTACAATCGCCTATCCACTAACGTCCCGCCGACCCCTCGCACAAATCAAACAAATTTATTACCTTTCAATATCCTTACTTTCTTGTATCTTGTTTTTATCTTTCAGACTCACGTCATCGATTAAATTTCGATATAATATTTTTGTGTTCTCAAGTTTTATCATCGTTTAAATTATGACAGAGTTGGTTTATGTCTTGTTCGCTTGTAATAACTGTACTTTCAGACCTTGTCGTCGATTAAAACCCGACACGGTGTGCATTTGTGTAGTTTTGTTTGAATTGAAGTTGTTGGTTCCTTCATTTGCCTGTGATATTTTCCTGTCTGAGTCGGTGCAGAGCCCGTCTCCTTCAATTAAAAACCGAATGGTTATAAACATAAAGCAACCCAAAACTGTAACAAAGACAAGCCTTCCAATAATATCCTTATCACTAAACAATATATCCACAATGGTGCTATGGTGTACACCAAGCCTTCTTTTCATTTGAACAGAGGGTGGGCTAATGTTGGGTCCACTGCTGTTCTTGCCAACCATATCCAGGCTCTGAATATCAGTCAAGTGCTTAATGGCCAATCCAAGGTGTCGAGAGGAACTTGAAGTAGGAAGAGATTCATCAAACTCTCTTCTGTGTGTTGCTAGAGAAGTGGATAGTGGCCTGTGGTTAACAGATGGCATGGTTTCTACCGCTCGTTTGATTTTTTTTTTAGCGAATCTTTTTTCCCCACTAAAGAAATGAACCTGCAGGAACATTCTATTATAATTATTTCATTTCTGGTTGAATTTATCTTACGTCAGTATGTCGCAAGTCATGCTACAAAAGTCATTCTTACCAATGATGGGGACAATCCTGTGTATCTGCAAATAAAGTAAGAACTGCATCTTTCAGCAACTGTTCCAGCTCAATTTAACACGAAGAGTTAAACATATAAACCCACAATGGAGCATATAAAAGTATGACAAAAGCAGCAGAGAAGCAACAGTCTGGAAGGATATGACATTGCAATGTCTAACATATAGCATTGTTTGAGTTAAAATCTTATGACACCATAGACAGCAGTGCAACACAATAATTGCTTGCCTGAAACCAGAAAGTTAAAAGAGATGTGAAATAAATGCTTAGCATACTATAGCTAAGGGTCATATCTTTACCACCAGCAGATAGATCAGCAGTACGAGACAGATCATGCCCAACATTCCACCAGCGGACAGATCATGCCCAGCATTCCCAACAACTTATCTCTTGCTTGATATCGTGGTCATTGGGAATGCAACGATAGATATGTATACTAGTCGGGCGAGAGAGACAAGTCATCCCAGAGTAGAGCGTAGCTTATACCGTTTCTATGCATATAATTTGTTTTATAATTCGTTAAAACGTGGATAATATATATTCACATTGTGACGGAAAATCGATCGGTTCTGTTTTGTCAAACAATTCTCCTTTCTTGGAGAAGTCGGATCAAGTCATCTAGATCATATTCTTGTGTGAGTCTATGGCTCCTCGTGGGGATCATGCCTTCACAGATTTTCGCAATTGGATCGAAAAGCAAAACGTCACACCGGTCTAGGCTGAAATCTTATCAAATGGTTAAGATTTATTGCGTTTCAATCCAATGGCGAGAGATATGTGATGCCATCCTCGGGGATCTTTCCTAATTTTTCTTGTGTGGTAACTTTTATAATTACCATGGAGGCGATTTCCAAATGAGAATGAAAGTAGCTTGATTAACTTCTCCAAAAAGGCACTTCGAATGAATTCTTGCTTTGCCTCCGACGCTCGTCTATGTGAGACCGTGCATGGACTCATGTTGAATCCATTTCTAGTGTTGATCATGTAGGCCTGACAGTGGGTCTCGTGTAATTGACTAAGATGGTCTATAAAAACTTTTCTAAAATTGAAAAATCGAAAAGAGTCGGTGCCTAGCATTTTTCAAAAGGACTAGTAGTAAATTCATGATGTTCGGCACGATGAGAATACTCGTTCATGTAATTATTTGAGCTACTTTGTACCGAGATCAATAAAATTTGAAGCATGAATAATCTGTTAACCCATATTTAAAAAGTATAAAACAATATAGATGAGAAGATTCATATTTTTATTGTTTTTGTCCGGAAATGTTTGGTATTTTTATCAATAATTTGTCATGAAAACATGTTTACTATCTTCATTAGCGAGAGGAGTTGATATGCATCGCGAGAAGTTTTATAAACTTAAATTCGAGTCCAGTCGGGGTGAGCTCAAGCATGTCAAAGTTTTATATAAAGTCGAGTTCAAGCAAAAAAAAAAAAGTATATGATCAAGCTTGAGTCGACTTTCAAGCTTCGAGTTTATGGGTTGAGTCTACCTTGAGCCTAGCACTGTGTCAGCTCAACTCAATTTAATTCACTCAATCACAGCTTCTCGAGGCCATAAACGCTACTGCCATTAGACAATCTCCTATGCTTGCACCGGGTTTAGCTTGGGTTACCAGATGTTCTATCAAGCAAGAACTTTGGGCTTGGCAGGGCATTCGTTTACAGCTGCAACAAGAAAAAAGAGTGATTTTGATGGATAGAAATCTCCCCATTTCTATCATTACCGAATTTTGGCCTAAAGTCCTACGCAGTTGGTACAGTTGATTAATGACTTTGTTGATATAGTGGATGATTCATCTTGTATTTGAGCTCCCTTTTGGTTTTAAGAGATGTTTTGTGTACAGCTTCAGTTTTTTGAGGGAAAATTACCAAAAAAGTCATAAACCTTTTGTAATTGTGCAAATTCAGTCATAAACCTTTTTTTTTGTCAATTCAATCCTAAACCTTTTGCAATTATATCAATTCAGTCCATCCGGCCACTTTTGGCCTGCCGACACTGATGTGGGCACCAGCTGGCTAACAAGGCAATATTTTAATATTTTTTTATTATTTTTCGAATTTTTATTTTATTATTTTCTCTTTCCTTCTTTTTTTTTTCCTATCTTCTTCCCCGATCGCCAGTCCGGCGAGAGGTTGAAGCCAGCGAATTCCAACTCATCGGCCATGGGCGAGGCTTGCCCTCGCCGGCACTGGTGAGGGCGAGACCTCGCTATCGCCGGTCGAGGTCAAGCCTCGCCGTCGCTGGGCGAGGTCAAGCCTCGCCATAGTCGAGCGAGGTCGAGCTCACCTAGCGATGGTGAGGCCTTGCCAGATCTAGGCGAGGCCTCGCCGTCGCTGGGCGAGGTCAATGTAACAGACTGAATTTTTGATCATTTTCCCGGGATTTAGGAAATGAATATTGATCAATGCACTATAGTGAGATCTCACCCGGGCTTGGCTGATAGAACAACAGGTCCTTAACACCTCCTTCTCGATAAGGTTCGATGTCCACATCATTTCCTCCCCCGTGCAAAGGATTTGCCCTCAAATCAGCGTCTGCATCAAAAAGAGTCAAATCAGAAACATTGAAAGTAGCACTAATACCATACTCACCTGGAAGGTCAAGCTTGTAAGTATTATTGTTAACTCTTTCCAACACCATAAATGGTCTATCCCCTCGCGGTAGCAATTTAGAGTGTCGCTGTTTGGGGAAACACTCTATGCACATATGAACCCAAACCCAATCGCCAGGTTCAAACACTACTTTCTTACGCCCTTTGTTGGCTTGCTTTGCATACTGCTCTGTCTTAAGCTCAATATTCAGCCATGTCTTCTCATGCAAAGTCTTCACAAATTCAGCTTTCTTAGCACCATCTAAATCCACACGCTCAGCAACAGGCAAAGGGGTTAAATCTAACGGAGTTAAGGGATTAAAACCATAGGCAACCTCAAACGGTGTGAATTTAGTAGTAGAATGCACGCTCCTATTATAAGCAAACTCAACATGCGGTAAACAATCTTTCCAAGACTTAATGTTCTTTTTAATGATAGCACGCAACAATGTCCCTAAAGTCCTATTAACTATTTCAGTTTGACCATCGGTTTATAGATGACGAGTAGTAGAGAATAAAAGTTGTGTACCTAATTTCTTCCATAATGTCTTCCAAAAGTAGCTTAGAAATTTAGTATCTCGATTAGAAACAATGGACTTAGGCATGCCATGCAAACGCACAACCTTTCAAAAGAACAATTCAACAACATTCGATGCATCATCAGATTTATGACAAGATATAAAATGAGCCATCTTTGAAAATCGATCAACAACCACAAAAATAGAATCCTTGCCATGCTTAGACCTAGGCAATCCTAACACAAAATCCATAGAGATATCAACCCAAGGATGCGTCGAGATAGGCAAAGGTTTATACAAACCATGTGGTTTAATCGTAGACTTAGCCTGCTTACATGCGATACATTTCTCACAAACTTGTGTGACATCTCATTTCATGTGTGGCCAAAAAAAATGTTCATGCAACACTTCATAAGTCTTATTGATTCCAAAATGCCCC
Organism: Syzygium aqueum; assembly: GCA_031216185.1. NCBI lineage: Eukaryota > Viridiplantae > Streptophyta > Magnoliopsida > Myrtales > Myrtaceae > Syzygium > Syzygium aqueum. The sequence goes on along the minus strand of CM062235.1, from coordinate 13,210,113 downwards.
ATTAAACCACCACTATGTGCCTCTCGCACTAACAACTCGCGCAAAGAGCATCTAGGCAAACACAACTTATTTCACGAAAGAGAAATCCATCATGCCTATAAAACTTTTCAAACGCAGCATGCTCACAAGCGTCAAATACTCTTCCAAAATTATCATTGTCAGCGTATAAACCTTTGATATGCTCAAAACCTAAACACTTTGCTCCTAGAGTAGTTAGAATTGCGTACCTTCGAGAAAGTGCATCGGCTACCACATTTTGCTTACCTTTTTTGTACTTGATTACATATAGAAAAGTTCCAATGAACTCCATCCATTTGGCATGTCTTTTGTTCAACTTTTGCTACCCCCTCAAGTACTTTAAGGTCTCGTGGTCGATGTAGATCACAAACTCCTTTGGCCACAAGTAATGTTGCCAAGTCTCTAAAGCTCGCACCAAAGTAAGTCGAATAATTCAATATCGCTCCGCTTAACTTCTCGCTAAAATACGCTATGGGACGTCCTCCTTGCATCAACACAGCTCCAATTCCTATACCAGAAGCATCGCATTCTATCTCAAAAGTAGTACTGAAATTCGATAAAGATAACAAAGGAGCATGAGTCAGCTTATCCTTTAACATATTGAATGCTCTCTCTTGCTCTTCTCCCCATGTGAAACCCACGTGCTTCTTGATAATCTCTGTTAAAGGTGCAGCGATGGTGCTGAAATCTTTTACAGATTTACGATAGAAACTGGCTAAACCATGAAAGCTGCGCACCTCTCCTACTGTCTTAGGTGTCGGCCATTCACGGATTGCTTTCACCTTTTCTTCATCAACCTGTATTCTATCAACATCGACAACAAAGCCTAGAAATACTAACTTGTCAGTTACAAAATAACACTTCTTTAGGTTAGCATATAATTGCTCAGCCCTTAAGACCTGCAAAACAGCTCGCACATGCTCAATATGGTCATCAAGGCTTCGACTATATATCAAGATATCATCAAAATAGACAACTACAAATCGACTAATAAAAGCACGCAAAACATGATTCATAAGTCGCATGAAAGTACTAGGTGCATTAGTTAAACCGAATGGCATGGCTAACCACTCATATAACCTGTACTTAGTCTTAAATGCAGTTTTCCATTCATCCCCCTCTTTCATCCTAATTTGATGATAACCACTTTTCAGATCAATTTTAGTAAATATGCAAGCTCCATGCAATTCATCCAACATGTCATCTAGCCTAGGAATAGGATGTCGATACTTTACCATTATGTTATTGATTGCTCGGCAATCAACACACGTTCACCAAGACCCATCCTTCTTTGGCACCAACAAAACAGGAAAAGCACACGGGCTAAGAGACTCTCTCTCACATATCCTTCCTTTAGTAATTCGCTCACTTGCTGCTGAAGTTCCTTTGTCTATTCAGGATTGCTTCGATATGCGGGTCGGTTAGGCAATGGTGCACCAGGAATCAAATCGATTTGATGCTTTATGCCTCGAATCGGTGGTAAACCTCCAGGAAGTTCATCAGGAAAGACATCTTCAAATTCCTGCAACAAAGACACGACAGAACTTGGCAAATTCAGGTCAAGTTCGTTAGTAGTAAATAGTGCCTCCTTGTACAAAACTACAAGTATCGGTCGGTCCAGAATCAAAGCTCTCCTTACTTCGCTCGATTTTGCTTAGAAATTCTTTTCTTTCTCATTTTCTCTCGGTTTTTACACTCTATTTTTTTCTTTCTCTCTTTTTACTTGCGACTCAGAGTTTCCACGCAGGCCTTCAGTTTTATCACTTTTTCTCTCTCGCTCAGCCTCACGTTATAGTTTCAATTGATCTTCATACACCTCAGTAGGTGTCATTAGTACCAATGTGTATGTCTTCTGATTCATCACCAATGAATATCGATTAGTGTACCCATCATGATGTACCTTTCGATCATACTACCATGGCCTATCAAGCAAAAGATGCCCTGTTTGCATAGGTATAACATCACACATCACCTCATCCTTATATCGCCCTATTTCAAATGGAACTCGGACTTACTTCGATACTTTTACTTCACCACTATCATTCAACCACTGCAATCTATATGATCTTGGATGCTTTGTAGTCTTCAATCCCAACTTCTCCACCATGGTACAACTTGCTACATTTGTACAACTACCTCCATCAACAATCAAGCTACAAATCTTACCATTCACCAAGCATCTTGTATGGAACAAGTTATCGCGTTACTGGTGATGCTCCTCCTCTTTGACTTGAACACTAAGAGAATGCCTAACCACCATCAATTCACCCTTTGCCGGCATCTCAATATCACTACAATCCTCCAATGGTGGCCTGTCATCATCCTCTTCCTCCCTCTCACTTTCTGATTCAACATCATTATGTCCAGTCATGATCATCACCATCCTATTAGGGCACTGATTTGCCATATGACCCTTGCCCAAACACTTGAAACATTTAATATCACGAGTCTTAGTGTTAGGGTTTTCAGTTTTACCTGAAGCCACATTCGAACCAACTTTGCCATTCTTCTCCTTCTCCTTCAAAGTTTCAGTCTTGATATTGTTTCCCTTCCAATTCGAGCTTGAACCTCCAACACTCTTGTAATGTCGATCTAACTTCAATTGCCGCTCAACTTTGATGGCTTTGACCATTAATTCCTCCAATTCAATGTAGTGTTGCAGTTTTACCACCCTTGCTATATCTCGGCTCAAACCACACAAAAATTGTAACATTGTAGCCTCACGGTCTTCCACCACATTAGCACGGATCATAGCAATCTCCATCTCTTTATGGTTTTCTTCCACACTCTTATTATCTTGTGTGAGATTTTGCAGCTTATGAAACAAGTCTATGTGGTAATGACTAGGTATAAAGCGCCTCCTCATCGCTGCTTTCATCTCATCCCACGTTTCTATTGGACTTTCACCATTGCGTCTCCTGCTAGTCACAAGTTGATCCCACCTAATTATAGCATAATTAGAGAATTCAACAGCTGCAATTTTTACCTTTTTGAGCTCCGAATATCACTGGCAATCAAATACCATCTCCATCCGTTTCTCCCATTCTAGATACGCATCAGGATCATTCTTTCCTTGTAAAGATGGAATCTTCATCTTAATGTTGCCAAGCTCATCATCTTCTCGACGTCTAAATCCTCGGCGTCTGTTTCTCCTCTCAAACCTACCATCTCGATCATCTTCTGTATCGGACACATATGCATCATCAAATTGCCGCTGCCATCTAGGTTATGCCCTAGGCTCCTCTCACTGATTTTGTGGCCTCCCTCGTGGTGGCTCTCGGTCATCTTCAAGTCTCGTCTTACATCTTGCAACTCGGTTGCTAAGTGCTTCAATTTGTAAACTCAATTGCTGGATGGCTGCTAGAATCGCATCATCCCTTGGATGAGTGCGATCCTCCCTTTGATTCACACTTCCTTGGCCTAAGCTTGACATTTTTTTTAAACCTACAAGAAAATGTTAGAAATAAAAGAAATCTCACTAGTCACTCCTTCACGTGTTCCGCTCAAAGTGTTTGTCACTCCTCTCGTGTTTAACTCAATTTCGGCTTTTTCTTCCCTCAATTAAACTCACACACTCTTGCCTTTTACCTCTCGTTTCCTTCTAGCAAGCTCTTTTTTTTTCAGACTTGAATCCAGTCTCACAAGATCCTCACAACAATCGATAAACCACCAAGCAAGATTAAATTCAGCAATATACCGCTCAACTTAGCAATTCAGCAAATTTTCACGAGATTCGGTTTCATATTCAATTTCTGCTACTAAATTTTTTTTTTCTATTCGGTCCAACTATCAATGATAAAAAAAAATGAGTCGTCCTCTTGATTTTTTTTTCTTTACTTTTTTTTGGCACTTTTCTTTTTGCTCTTTTTTTTTGCTTTTTTTTTTCTCTTTTTTTTGCATTTTTTTGACGAACTCAAGTACAATATAAAAAAAACAACTAGGACCGAAAACCCTAAATCAAAATTGAAATCATAGCAAGAACAAATTCAGAATCCTAATTCAATTAATAATGAAACCCTAATTCTATAAACCCTAGATTGATGACTGAAAAGCTGTAAAAGTAGGATAACTAGACCTTGTAGAACCAGCTCTGATACCAAATGATATGAATATGTGCGGAAGATGATCGTTCTACGAAGATCTGTGAGTTACGAATTGCTGACCTCGACCCCCAATCGAACCTGTGATTGGTAATCTCGGTATGAAGGCGACCTATTGATGAACCTGTGTCAACCAATCCATGCTATAACGCCACGAACAAGAGAATTCGCAATCTTGCTAGATAAGTTGAATTCGATCGCCACAAGGAAATCTTGATAAGATCCGGTTCTCAAGAGAACTCAAGAAAAAAATTTCTCTATATAAAATTCTGCCTCCTCTTAGAAATTTATAAGCAATCTTATATAGGGTTCTAACTCTAATTCTAATCCTACTAGGATTAAAATTACAAAAATAACCTTAATTACTAAAAATTCGTCCAAAAATAGAAAAAGGCCTAAAAGTTCATCTAAACGACTCCAAATCGCTAAAAAACATCATCAATCACTACTTAAGTAGTGAGTATTGATCAGCGGCTCGTTTCCAAGCGTCCATCCAAATTTTAGCTAATTCGGAGTTCGTCAATTCTAAGCTCCTTCGGAATTCGCTAGACCAAGAGTATTCATGTTGCGCCAAGGAGCTTCAGAATCTTCAAGTTTCGAATCCAGATTGCCTTCATTCTAAATATCTTAAACCATGATGCCGACAGCTTGTTTGAATTCCTTCGCTCTCGCTCGAGTGATCGGGCCTGGCGGATAGAACAACGGGTCCCTAGCACCTCCTCCTTGATAAGGTTCAATGTCCACATCATGTGACAAATTTACCACAACTTTTTTACCACAAAAAACCTCAAGCTGGTACAATTTATCTTCGGTTAGCTTCTGTCAAATTTTACCGCTAAAGTTGTTGATATAGATGACACAAGGTGACATGGTATGGTGACGTGGCAAGTCCACTTAGATATCCTACCACGAAAAACCTCAAATTGGTATACTTGTGACAATTTGACTGTATTAGTTTGGAGTTTTTCATAATATTAATCCTATGGATTTTCTTGTGGACTTGGCACATCATCATACCACATCACCATGTGTCATCCACATCAGCAAGTTTAACGGTAAAATTTTACAGAAGTTAACAGAGAGTAAATTTGTCACAGGCGTATCGGTTTGAGATTTTGGTGGTAAAAAAAAATAGTTTGGAGTAAATTTTTGATAAGTGTACCAGTTTGGGGTTTATCGTGATAAAAAAATAGTTTATGGTAAATTTATCTTGTGTGTACCAGTTTGGAGTTTTTTGTGATATTTATCCCTAATTAAAAAAGCCGGACTTATCTTTTTTATTTGTATTATTTCCTAAAGCTAACTCTACTTTTCCTTTTGATTTTAACTTTTTTCTTTTCTTTTGTTTGGTTATTCAATCCTTTTTAAATGTTTAAGCTAAAGGTCAAGGAACATCTCTTTCTATTCAATGTTTAACTTTTTTAGAAATGCTGAGGTAAAAAAACAAACTTGAACATTATTATGAAGTTATTATGGTAAAGAAAAAAAAATATGCTCTTCCCGTGCGCCAGAGGAAAAAATCTTTGATTGTCTGGCTCGACTAGAGTCTGAATGTGACGATCTTGATCCTTTGAAATTGGCTTCACATAGCATTTGGAGTTTCGATCATCCTTCACATTTTGTGTAGCAATTAAGGCTGGGGTTAAAAAGAGAGCGCTTGACGAAAACCCAACCCTCTTCCATGAATTACAGATTATAGATCGTGTGCATTCATACATGTTACTATTTGTGCGTTGTGAAGGCCTTAGGTTTTTCCAATCATTAAAAATTCGAAATGTACGAGCCATAAGATTTTTTTTAAAGTAGAAAAAAAAAGATATGAAGGAAAATCCACAAATTGGCCTTATACTGATGAAAAAACATAATTGCTTTGAATTTTACACTGTGGTTAATTAATCGTTTCGATTTTGTCGTCTAATTTGGCCTTACACAAATGGCTTTAGCTCGAGGAGACCTCAAAAATATAACATATGAAAGGAAACCTTGACACATATGTTCAGATAAAAAGATGGATATTTTGTCTTAGAAGTTTAGATTACAATTGGATCTTATTATTACATCTACCTGTTTGTTTCTAAACTCCACAATTCGCTCCACCGGGTCCCCCGAACAACAAGGTATAGCCCATGAAATCATTGGCATCATTGACGGCGGCGCCATAGCAATGTTCCGAGCTCGTGTGAGCAGATGCTCGCCAATACTCAGGCACGCTCCAACCTTGTGACTCATTCATGAATTGAAGCAGGTACTGAATCTGTTTGATGTAGCACACGTGCGACACTACAAAAAAACCGGGATTTTCCGACGAAAATTTCCAACGAAAAAATTTTCGTTGGAAATTTGCGACGACATTTCCAACGAAAATTTAATTCGTTGGAAATTTCCGACGAAATTTCCAACGAAAAATGTTACGTCGCAAATTTCCGACGAAATTTTCCCACGAAAGTCTTTTCGTCGCAAATTTCCAACGACTTTTCCGACGAAATTTTATCGTCGCAAATTTCCGATGAATTTTTGCGACAAAAAATTTTTCGTCGCAAAATTCCGACGAAATTTTTTCGTTGGAAATTTCCGACGAAATTTTCAAACGAAAAATTTTTCGTCGCAAATTTCCGACGAAATTTTCCAACGAAAGACTTTTTGTCGCAAAGTTCCGACGACTTTTCCGACGAAATATTATCGTCACAAATTTCCGATGAATTTTTCCGACGAAAAATTTGTCGTGGGTAATTTCCAACGAATTTTGTGTCGAAAAACTTTTCGTCGGAAATTTTCGACGAATTTTTCCTACGAAAAATTTTTGTCGGAAATTTCCAACGAATTCTATTCGTGGGAAATTTGCAACACGGAAAATGAAATTTTTTATATCCGTCGCCACCCCCAATTCCCCTCGGTCGACTTATTCCGCTCCCCTCGCTGTTCTCTCTCAGTCTCTCTCTTTCATTTCTCTGGAATTACTTATCGGTGCGTACGCCAGTAAATATCGGTAAAGCTTTTTCGCCGGTAAGTTCCGTACATAATTTCACGAATAATTGGCGACGAAAACGGTTCGTCGCAAAATTATTGCTAGCTGGATTTATTTTTGTTTGTGCTATTGAAATTTTTTTTTTCCTTTTTTACCGGTTTGACCGATCGCCGGCCATGGGGCGAGGTCCGATGGCCTGGCCATGGCCGCCGGTCGACCTCGCCATGGCCGGCAAGCACGAGATTTGGGCAAGCTCGGCCCCGGCCGACGGCGAGGCTAGCCCTCGCCGGCACCGGCGAGCTCAAGCTCCACCCACATCTCGCCGTGGTCTGGGCGAGCTCGGCCCTCGCCGGTGCCGGCGAGGGCCAGCCAAGGCGTGGGCGAGCTCGAGCTCGCCCACCATGGCGAGGTCGGCCCTCGCCAGTGCCGGCGAGGGCCAGCCAAGCCATGGGCGAGCTCGACCCTCGCCGGTGCCGGCGAGGGCCAGCCAAGCCGTGGGCGAGCTCGAGCTCGGCGGTCGCTTGGCTGGCCCTCGCCGGCACCGGCGAGGGCCGAGCTCGTCGGTGGCTTGGCCGGCCCTCGCCAGCTACTGGCGAGGGCCGAGCTCGCCATGGCCGGCGAGCTCCAGCTCGCGCAGACGTCGGCGAGCTCGAGCTCGCCGGCACTGGCGAGGGCCGAGCTTGCCGGCCATGGCGAGCTGCACCCTTGCCGCCGGCGAGCTCCAGACTCGCGGCCGGCGAGCAGCAGCTCGCCTAGCACTTGTCCAGGCGAGCTCGCCGGTCCGGCCAAGAAGAAATTTTAAAAAAAATTAAAAGAAAAAGAAACATGAAAAAATAAAAGATAAATAAAAAATGTATTTTAAGTAATTTGTTTTTTTTAGGTACTTGTCCATTTGAAGGTCTCGCAATCCAAGTGAACGTTGCAATTCTCATCAAATAGATAACTTTCTACTACAAAGGTTTCAGTCAAATACTTGGTAAGTTTTCATGACATTGTTATTTTTTCATTTTTTTCAAGTTGAAAGTAATTGTTTCGTAAAAAAGAAAATGGCGATCATATTTCCACTTTCATTTTGGCTAAAACACTCCTTTATTTAGTTAAACGACAAAGACTCTCCTCTCTCCCTCTCTCTCTCTCTCTCTTCAATTTATTGTTTCTTTTTCAGCCTAGATTAACCGACAAAATTACCTTTATTTCTGTCAATTTATTTGTTAGTTTGACAATACAAAAACTCAATTATTCTCACCGATTTATCATCTTATCTTGCATTTAACTATCACTTTGCCCAGAGAAGTTTTTTAAATATTAATATATGATCTCATAATTTTAGTTAGAAAATCTATATAGATTATTATAAATTTCCTTTTATGACGGCTACAAGGCAAATGAACACATAATTTATTGCCTATTTTTTATCAAATAATTTGAGCAACATTTTATTTCAAAGTTGGCAATTAAAATTCAATCTATATATCTAGCCAATCTTGACCTTGTAGGTGTTTTCTTTAATAAATTTGTGGAGTTTTAAAGTTAAACATTTTAATTTGTATTTCAAGATGGGGTTGAGAATGTTATTACGCATTCTTTACTTTTAAGCTAACATCATCTTATTATAAATGAAAGTTTTAAACATAAACACATTTTAAAATTTTTATCCACTTACTATTAGATTGAATTTACAATCGATATTACTTACTTTCTTCATGGTAGGAGTAGAGCAACAAGAAGTTCCCAGTTTTTTCCTTTTTGTGCTTATTTTTTTAATATTTACATATGATCTAAACATAAAAATATGTATAATTTGATTATTTTTCCATATTTTGATCAATTTTTATTTTCCGTTGTTGATCAAAATTAGCTAGATAATTAGATTGAATTTTAAGGTTCAACTTTGAAATATAGCCTTAAACTGTTTGATTAAAAATAGGCAAAATAATTGTGTGCTTATGAGCCGTCATATATGTAACACACTTTTGTGATTAAAATTATAACACCCAAAAAAAAATTTAATAACTTTCTCCTTTTAAAGTGAAATAATGCATGATAAGATGATATTTTGTCGAGTATAATGGAGCATTTGTATTGTGAAACTTAAAAGAGAAATGATATAAATTAAGGCAGTTTTTTTTATTAGCTTGATTAAAAAAGAAACAACAAATTGAAGAGAGAGGAGGGTATTTCAGTTATTTTACTGAAAAAATGAGTGTCCTAGCCAAAATGGGAGTGGAAATAGCGCCGCCCAAAAGATAATTGTGATTGTTAGAATTTTATGGTTTTAATTAACAATATTAAACAATACATATGATGTTTTTAATATTGTACAAGAATATCTTTATTTTTATACAGACACAATGCAAAGAGACAGGGGTTGGATACATAATAAGAACTTACCTGGACGTCAAGAATTGACCGATGAGTTTCGAATCGGGGTGGAACTATTTTTGGACTTTGCTAGTACTAAATATGAGTTCATGGATGGAAATAAATTAAAGTGTTCATGTAGAAAGTGCAGTAATGGAAAATTTCAAGACATTGACATAGTTAGAGAACATCTTTGTAGATTTGGGTTTACTCCGAACTATTATAACTGGACTTACCATGGTGAACCATTTATATCTAATGGCGGAAGAATGTAGCTATTATGACCAATTAAACCCATATCAGGGGATAGTGTTTGATGAAGCCGGCCATAATTTTGTTTCAGAAGCGAATCATGCAAGTACTAGTTTTACTCCTACACTTGAACAAGTGGAAACTAGTCATGCATCATAATTAGAAGAGGCTAGAGTTACGGGTTTTGATGAGAATGTGTGTGATGGGACTTTTCAATCTAATCAGTTCCGGGAAGTGTTGAAAACGGCAGATGAACCTTTATGGGCAGGTTGTGACAACCACACGCAGTTATCAGTGACAGCAAGACTGTTAAATATCAAGGCTGAGCATAATGTGTTTGTCGATTGCTTCAACTCTTTTGTCGAAGTAATGCGGGAAACAATGCCTCGTGACAATATCATGCCAAGTGACTTTTACGATATGAGAAAGTTAGTGGATAACTTAGGTCTTCCAGTTGTAAGGATTGATGTATGTACCATGGGTTGTATGTTATATTGGAGAGATGATGAAAATGCAGAATCTTGCAAATTCTGCGGCCAACCTAGGTACAAGATTAACAGGAGGCAGGGTCGTAATCAGAAGTGTAGACCATGTAAGCAAATGTTCTACTTGCCCTTAATCCTCAGGTTGCAAAGGCTTTATGCGTCTCACGCCACTGCTGAACATATGACTTGGCATGCAAATCATGAAACAGAAGAGGATCTAATGTGTCATCCTTCGGATGCAGAGGCATGGAAACATTTTGATAAAACATATCCCGACTTTGCGATAGAGCCTCGAAACATCAGGTTAGGTCTGTGTGCTGATGGTTTTGCCCCATTTGGGAAATCAGGAAAAAGTTATTCATGTTGGCCAGTTATCTTAACTCCGTACAATCTTCCACCCGGTATGTGCATGAAGACAACTTATGTGTTTTTGACATTGATCGTGCCTGGCCCGCAAAATCCAAAAAAGTTTATAGATGTTTATATGCAACCATTGATTGAAGAGTTACAACGGCTATGGAATGCATGTGTCCCTACGTACGACGTTTCTACCGATCAAACATTTATAATGAAAGCTGCTCTTCTTTGGACGATAAATGACTTTCCAGCTTACGGAATGTTATCTAGATGGAGTACAGCTGGGATCTTAGGATGTTCGATATGTATGAAGCGATTGAAGTCATTCAGATTAAAACACGGTAAGAAGGCCAGCTATTTTGACTGTCATAGGCAATTTTTGCCTCTAAAGCATACATTCAGAAGGAATAAAAAAGAGTTTATCAAGAATAGAATCGAAAGAACACATCCACCATTGAGGTTGACCGGTGATCAAATTTGGGAGCGAGTGCAGGAGTTTCCAACGGTTGTTGAAAACCCTCACGGCACAACTATTGGGTACGGAAGTACACATAAATGGACAAAGCGCAGTATATTTTGGGATTTACCATATTGGAAGGCGCATCTTATTCATCATAATCTTGACCTCATGTACATAGAAAAGAACGTTTTCGATAATGTCATAAATACTGTGTTGGATGTCACTGGAAAAACAAAAGACAACTTGAACGCAAGAAAAGATATGAGAGATATTTGCGATCGGCCAACACTAGATGTGGATCCAAGCAGCAGGGGACCAAAACCAAAAGCAGTTTACACATTGGGCAAGGATCAGAGACGGGTCGTTTGTCAATGGTTGAAATCGGTGCGATTTCCTGATGGATATGCTTCGAATCTAGGGAGATGCGTTGATTTGAATGAATGCAAGTCGACAGGTCTGAAGAGTCAATGATTGTCACGTATTTATGGAAAGACTAATTCCAATAGCCTTCAAGGTACTCTTACCAAACTTTGTTTGGGGCGCCATTA